>CM053028.1:152549442-153219442 GCA_028564925.1 Lithobates sylvaticus | reverse complement strand
AATGCACCTAAATGATAAATTCAGCCATAGCAAAGCATTAGATGCTTTCAGGTGCCTTTAGAAATAAGCTCCCAACACATCTGGATGCATGTATTATACCTATGTCCATGCACACTACTTTAGGCTATTAGCCTTTTTTAAAAATAGTTTTTGTAGCATTTATTGGAGCGTTTCTCCAGCAGAAACACCCCTAAACGCTAATAGGGTCTTTTAGTTTTTTTTTTTGTTTTTTTTTTTAAATGAGCTTCACAAATGCTAATAAAACGCTAGCACTCTTAAACCCTCTTAAACCCTCCTACAAAAAGCTACTCAAAGCATTTTTTTTTTTTTTCCCCCTGCATTTTTTTTTTTAGCTTAAAAAAACCGCTAGTGTGCATGGAGTCTTGATGCACTTTCTCATTTGTTTTAAAGTGAAAATGTCCTTTAATTTAGAAGCCATTTACTGTTTAACATAATGGAGTTTGACTCCAAGTTATGCACAGCACTTAAGATGAGATCTGTGGCATCCTTTTGATAAGAATATTACACTTGATAACACCTTCAAAGTCATTGTGGGCATGATAAAATATATTGTAGGTGGTATTTGTCAATAGTGCTAGGTTTTCTCTTTTTTTTGGGGGGGGGTTTCGTATACTCGAGCTAGCAGCCAGAGCCTTGGGGCCTCTTTGAATGGAGAGGGTCCTCCCACACATCCATGTAATCGCACTAGATTTTGCACTCCTTTCTTTTTTAGTTTTCAGTGTTCATGTATTCACATGGCATATCATTAATAAAAAACGTTTATGTAATTTAGATCACCCTGGCTTCTCTTATGGTGCAGAGGGGGACAAGAAATACACTACAAATTTGAAAGAAGACTCCATTTCAAGTAGAGTCAGAAGAAAGTCCGGTAAGAAACAAATATTTAGTTCTATAATTTTATAGAACAAAGTATTCAGATGCTGAAGACACGCAGTTTATGTAAATCTTGATCAAGTGTATACACTAGTCACTGTGATGGCCATTGAATCCAATGCTTTGACAGCTTGTGAAGACTACCAGATTGGCTTCATATAATTAATTCTGAAGCGGCTTTGTCAACTGCTTAAGTATTTTACTGCAGTATCTTTATGCCTTAGACAAGTTTTATACATTGACCTTCCTGATGATGAACTCTCATGACTGATTGTAGGCTTTAAATCGTAAAGAGCTATTTATAGTAAAATGAGAAAGTTATTTATATGACTGAACATATGTGCGTCGAAATCACACATGTTTTATATTATAAATAATAAGCACCATATGTGGTGGGGCGGTCAGCACAGATAAAGTAAAATTTGCAATAGATTTTAATAAATGCCTATAAGCCAATTGATTTCTCATGTTTATCATTTTTTTAGAGCACATTTTGAATAGTATTTATTTTTTTCAGAACCATCCTCAAGCCTGCATAAAGTAATGAATCAAAATGGTAAGCTAATAAAATTGTAAAAAAAAAAAAAAGAAAATACAAAAAAAAAGCTTTTCCTAATGCATTTTACTGTGGTCTCACTTTTTTTTGCTTTGTTTTTCAGATATGAGCCCTGAAGTTCAGAAGGTAAGGTTACAGTAGTTGTAAGCAATAGTTGTTAGACAAATGTATTTTCTGATCTCATGTCTCGTCTTCCTTTACTATGCGACCTCAAGAGTTGGTGACGTGTGTGTGTGTGTGTGTGTGTGTGTGTGTGTGTGTGTGTGTGTATATGTATGTGTCTACTATCATAGCTGATTTATTTTAGAAAAGGCAAATTTGTTTTCATTGGGATTTAACACGTAGTGAGTCATTGACCTAGGTATATAGGCCAAGGCACTGGTGGCATTAACACCATAGTGGCCCACAAGGCTGCTATGCAGCCCAGACCAAAGAGGCGTGTTTCAGGGCGTCAAGAATTAGAAGCAGTGGGTCCCTCTGCACTTAAATTGTGCCCCATTCAGCCTTTATTACTACAGACTCACAATTGATGGCAGTGACTGCTCAACTGATCGCTGCTGTCATTTGTAAGCAAACAGCCAGCAGATGAAGTCTATTATTACTCTCCTTTTCTGTGGCACTGACTGAGACATCATGCAGTGCAGAGCATGGTAGAGGAAGCAAGTAATGGAAGATTTCCTCTGCGGACTGTTTTTTACAGGTGAAAGTATTGATCACTTGAATTGTCACTGCAATCACTCACGAATCCATGGTGCTGGAGGTCTTAATGAATTTGGAATCATTCATGTTCTATATGCCTGAGCAGTAGGTGAATGCTATTTCTATTAAGCAAGGAAATTACCTCTGCTAGTACACTCTGTATTCTGTTGGTTCACCATTCTGCACAAGGCTCATTCCATTTACCATGCTATACATTCAATATTCAATTTTTCATTCCGTTTGTCATGCTGTTGTCCATGCCATCTTATGCTATTCTATATTTTCTATATGTTTTTAATTTTGTTTATTTTATAGCGCATCAGTGTGCAGGGCAGTCTGCAGTGTCAGGCTGCCAAACAGGGGTCAAGGGAGCTTCTTCTGAAATCTGGCCTGCGAAAAGGTGCCAGTGTGGGTGCCAGCCAAGAGTTCTTCCAGCAAAACTATAACAGTGAAAATCTGTGTCTAAGACCAACAGGACAGACTGATGCTGATGATGAAGAGGAAAGTGAACGGGTGTGTTGTATATTCAACATAAATATTACCTGTAGATGTCTTTGTTGTGCACAACATATTATTTTTGAATATAATAGATCCTGTTTTGTTGTTCATTTTGAATTTAAATGAATGTAGATTGCTTTACTTTAACAAGTATTTTCTTGAATTCCAGAATATGCAACACAGTTCTCAACAGAAGGCAAAAAGTGGAAGAAAACGATTAAACAGTCAGGCCTCCGAGAATGTTGAGAAGCGTAGAAGTATTAACCTCAGCCTATGTGACAGTCAGGTTAGCTTACATCCTTTCTCAGAATGTTTTGGGAAGATTTGCTAAATGAAGGGCAAAAAAATATGTAAAGATGATTGTCAAGTAACCGCTTGTACACTCATATTAGTAAGTGCCCGAATCAGCAACTTGGCGGATCCAGCCAAATGTGCAATCCAAGAGGCGCCTCTTGGATTACACATTTGGCTGGATACACCAAGTGCCGGTTCAGGCACTTACCAATATGAGTTTACACGTTCATGTTTATTTGTATGGGGAAATGTGTTTTTAATAAAAAATGTGGTGCTCAAAGATTGTTAGAGACATTACAGAGTAGCAGGAGTCCATGGCTTCTTTTGCAACAAGGATATTTTGACCTGTTGGCACCACACGGTCAATAATATCTGGCGAGTTCTTATTCACAAGAGGCATATGCGTCACGCCTTTAAATTCGCACCAGGAAGTGCTTTCAAGCATGGGTGATAGGAGTACTAGGTGGGACTATATGACATGGGCTTTATTATGCTGAAGCATTTTATTGTAAACTGAGACAAAGGTGTTTTGCCTTGCTTTGTTTTACTCTTACACTTTTTGTTTTTGTTTCCTATTGTTTTTTTTTTTTATTGCTGTCTCCCATTAGGGAGATTCATCCACTTTATTTGTTCTGTTTACTGTTATCAAAAGTGAAAGTAAAAGAAAATCCCAAATTTTGGGTTGACATTGGATCAAGAATAGAGGGAAAAATCTTCCAACGGGGTCACCAATTCTGGTGACCAGCTGGCATTCCCTTACTTTGGAGGGATTTCCTCTCACTTCCCGTTTTTGACTCTGGCATCTTTTGACTCTTAACATCCTAGTTTGGTTATACAGACATTTTTGATTTGTGACGAAAAGGGAAAACAAGATGAGTCCTCTTGTAAAGCCGGTACCTGCAGCTGGTATAATGACCCACAAGGAGCCTCAAAGTGGTATCATTATATTAAACAACTATCTGCTTGGTTATATGATTTGTAATGGCATATGTTCAAATGTGGGTACACTTGGTAAGGCATACCTAAATTCAGAACCATTCCACACATGGCATTTTGTGTTAGATGATTTCACAGCACACCCCCATCAGAATCTTCAGTAACTATTAGTTTTGATGTGCCCTGCTCCTGTGTCTGTGTTAATATCTTCTAAAAGCAATGGTAAACCTATTGAGATACAGTAATTCTGGTCCTAGCATTTAAGGTAAACCCTTTACAACTCCCTTACATGTCCGAAGCAAAAAATATTTGTTTTTGGATAGGACAGATAAAATGATACATTGTAAAAACCGAATTGGATAGATACAGGCACACAGAATAAACTCTATTTCTCTCCACTTACAGAAATCTTTATGATTTATTATTTTTCATATGTTATAACATTTTCATTCTTGTTGTATTTGTGTTTTCTGGTTTTAGAGTTCCAAAGACCAATCAGATGAAGAGACTTTGCAACTGAGTGCTGACCATCGGTATTCAACATCTCCTCTTCCCACAAACATAGAACAGGGTATTTCACAGACAAATTCTTTGATTATGAATATTCTTGGAGGAGCTGGTGCACTGCAGAACATCTGGACTGATCACCAGATTAGACAGGCCCTCTTTCCGCTTAGGCGATCACCTCAAGTCAATGATGAAAATGATGATGACTATCAGATGTTTATGATGAATGAATGCTCCAAATTGGAATCAAGGTCACAAGAGGAAAGAGGTGCATCCAGTAGACCATGTAGCTGGCACTTGGGCCTAATGCAAGAAGACGGTGCAAGCAATTCATACTGCAAAGTTGTCAGAAGAGCAAGTAGTGTAGGAGAGAATAAAACACATTTGCGTCACTCAAGAAGCAGACAAAATAACAGCAAATACCATTGTGCTGTTTTAAAAAATGTTGAGCCAAATTCTAAATTCTCTTCTCTTGGTTCATCCGAGGAGTTGACTATTGATGACATTGAACATGTTTATGACAACATCAGCTATGATGATCTCAAACAGATGGGAAGGAGAGATGACTCAGATTTTCTGATTAACCCAGTGAGTGATACTTTGCATCAAAGCAATGACAATATTAACCTGCACTCATTAAAAGGACCTGAAAGGAACAAGTCTGCTTCAGTGCCAAACAAAGAAAAAGTGATGCTTAAAAAGGGAACATCTCATTCAAGCTCCCAAGAGCTCAGAATAATAGAAGAGAACATCTATGACTCTATATGTATACAAAAACAATCACTGGAACAAAAAAGGAAAAGTCAACAGTCCAAGAGGAATAGCTTTATGGGCTTAGATGGAGAATTTCAGTGTTTTGATGCCACAGATCATTTTGTGTCTGAAGATAGCCTACAGTTTAGTGAGGATGAATCCTCAGACCATCGTGTGCCAGAAGGAGATGAGTATTTTACCCAGTTTCAAACTTCTTCTTCAAAGTGTGATTCGGTTGCCCATAAAGCTGCAGCAGACAGGCTATCGGAAGAAGTAGATCAAATCTGGAATGATTTGGAAAACTACATAAAAAAGAATGAAGAAAAGAAAAATGAACGCTTGTTGGCCTCCTTTCCTGTAAGCAAAGAAGATGTGCGTGAAAAGAAACATATACAAAACCGGTCTCGTTACAGCAAAGAATATTCATTATCATCACTGTGCTTACTAGACACTTCACCTTTGCCACGGGCAGTAGTAAGTAGGAGTCCCAGTGTCAATAAAGAAGACCTGAGTCCTCCAGCCTCTCCTAGTAATTCGGTATTTAGCTTAAAAAGGACTTCTCTGACTAGTGAGATGAGTTTTGTGGAGTCACCCTACTTTTCATCTCAGAGCACTCTAACCTTTTCTGATAAAATGAGTGCTGCGAGTGCTCCTCAGGGATTAGATAGTGCTGAAAAATCAAAAAATAAGGTCTTTACAATGGCAAAAGAATACAGCCAGAAAATCAGAAAAGCCAATCACCTTTTAAAAATGAAAAGCCCAGAGCAGGAGCAACCATCTTGCAAATCGCAAAAGCTAAAGGAGAAAGACCTTGCAGCTATAATGGAAGAAAAGAAACAAGGTGGTACAGCGATCGGTAAGCATTTATGTTATTTTTTTATCAAATACTTATCATTGGTGTATTGTGAAGTGATAATGTAATGTTATGGCTAGCAAGCACAACTAAGGGTGGTCATGAAAGCAGAATGCCAGTTTCCCAAACCATAGTTTGCATTATATCACCATGGGTCACCATATGACCTATAGCACTAGGCACCAGGTTTCCTGTGGTCCATAGACAGTTTTTCTGTTGTGATTCTACCAAAAACGTATAGGAATAAAAGGATTGTGAGTACATTAAGCTAGTGTTCTCAAATCTAGGGTACATACTTTGACCCATGTCAGAGGGTACCTCAGAGCTGATCAATCTTCTCCCCCAGGTGCAAGGGTCATGAGGTGGTTACCTGCCCCAGGTTTGAATAAACAAGCAGCAGTTCTTATGTTTGCTGTTCGAGGGTCCCTTATACTTGCTTTCACAGTAATCTGGCTCTATGATTTATCTGGAAGGTTATAAGCTCCAAGTGGGCACATAGAGTAAAGAAAGGGAAAAGATGTATAGGCTGAAAGGCAGAGACAATAAAGAAAAGATTGAAAAAAAATGGTACTGAACATGGGGGACAGTTGACACAGAAAATTGCTCATCTAAAAACGTGTGTAAACTTTGGCAAAAAATATTTTTGCCTTATTCGTGGTCATGTAGATGGGGAGATTTAATAGGGAAAGCAGGAGCAACAATCACCCCAAAATTACAGGCTCTGTGAAGATTATGATAAGTGATCAAGGACATCCATGTCATCCCCAGAAAAAAATTCTTCTGACAAAATTCCAGTCCACTTTCGAACTTTAGTTTTTAGTGATGCTGTTATTACCTGCTACTACTGTAGAAAAAGAATGAAGTGATTGTTATATGGAGGACAACCTCATCAAATGCTGTAGTTTTGTGTACTGCCTGAGCATATTTTTAGAAAATATAAAATTTTAACATCTCTATATTAAAGTGTACTATATGTCTGGGTAAAATAAAAACACATATTTAGTATATCTCTGTATTATATGTACCTTTCCCCACGTTTTATCCCTTTACAAATGCTGCGAGTACTAAAAAACACCTGTTCCTGATGGCTGCTTATGTTTTAATTTTTTTAACAGATAAAAATATATTGAGGTATTTGCAATGTTGTACATGTATATGGCACATAGCATACATCATGTATTGTAAAATCATATAGATATACAATTGTAGATCTAACATAAACACCTACAATAAACACCATTTAGACATTCTATGAGTCACTCAAAACCTAACCAAAGGCTAACCCTGAGAGATTCTATAGGCACATTCTAGGGGGTATGCAACGATGGTTTGATACTAAACACCCATTAGCAAGGGGGTGGGAAGGAAGGGGATTGTGAAGTGGGTAGCTTCAAGCCTCTGGTGGGGTAGGCAAGAGAAGGAAGGGAGTAGATCACGACCTCTGTGCGGAGGTGGGACAGTAGCATCCTCTCAGAAAGTAAGATTCCTAGCATCCACCCAGGCTGACCAGATTTTATCAATTTTTTAGCGCAATTGCGACCCATGTATGCGAGTCGGTAGAGAGGGAGATTACTGCATTAACCCTTGATCTCCAAGCTGCCACAGTTTTTGGATCTGCCAATTTTCACCTGAAAAGGATTGTTTTCCTAGTATAGTATGTAGTATAGAATATAAACAATTTCTGATGTGTAGAAGCAGGAAGATTGTCAGTTATACCTAGGAGAAGAACCAAGAGGTCAGGTGTAACATTTACTGTACATACAGCGCTTGTCAGCAACCACAGCTAGACAAAAAGTTTGACTGTACGAGCAGGACCAGACTAGTGGTGCATGGAAATGTTAACAGTCTTTGAGTGGTGTAATAGACCCTGGGGAAGAATTTAGGCTGGGCTAGGCGGTCCCTAGCAGATACCATTAAAGGAAGATACTGTTGAACTCCTTTGTCCCAGTCCTCTCTAGTCAGGGTGGGCAAGTCAGTGCCATAGCTGGGTAGTCTTAATGCTACCCCCCCCCACCGTAAGTCTAGGATAGATAGAAGATAATGGTCTATCAATATTGCGGGCTGTTAAGTCATTCAACTAAATGAGTATCTAAGGTAATGGAGTCAGGAAACTGCCCCTGCATCGCATGTCGGAGTTCCAAAAACCTGAAGAGCATCCAGGAGGGCAATTGAAATGTACTCTAACTCATGAAAATGGGAACTCGGCCCTCAGGTATAACATGGCGCAGAGTTCTGATGCCATACCTAGCCCAAATCTGTAGATCTGGTATACATCTGAGCTGAGACAAGGTGGGGTTAGCGCACAGTGGAGTATGTGGGGAGACAGTGGATGGCTCTCTCAAAGCTGCCATCACCTGTCTCCAAACAACGATAATGTTTTTTTTATTGGGGTGGTGGCATTAGGATTCGAGCAAGGCTTTCCACCTGTTTAGAATTGTTTTTTGCGTATCTGTTGCAAATTACAAATCATTGGAAACGAAAAATTCCTTTTCCTTACCCTAATATTCAGAACATAAATGGGAGATGTTTTGTTGTCTAAGTGCAGAACTCAGGGAGGGATGACAACACTGCTTTGGATTTCACTGCAGCAGAGACCGCGTCCTCAGCTTAAACAGGAATTTAAGAATTTACTGAATTTTTTTACAAGATTAATATTTATTTTTCTCTACTTGCATTTATTTTGAATAGACAAAACATGAGAACATACACTGCAAGGATGAACTTAATTAGATTTTTTTTTTTTTAACTGCCAAGATACACACTTTAATTTCAGTAGCTTTCATCCTGTAAAAGGTTAAATCTAGGCTTTTGTTTAAAAATTGTTTTAAAAGCCATTTTTCTGTTCACAGGTGCAAGAATTGCAGAATATTCTCAGCTTTATGACCAGATTCTATTCCGCGATTCACCTGCAAGAGCAAAAAAAGAAGCTAAAGACAGCACAAAAGACTCGCCTGTGGTTAAGTCTCAGGAACGCCTATCCCCTCAACCTCCTACTAAATGTTCACCAACAACCAATATAATTTCCCCTTTTACGAGGGGAAAACAAACAAATCTAGCAGCCACCTGCTCTGTCCCGTCTTTGAACAAGTCAAATCCTTCAAGCCTACATACGCAGAGGTGGAGCTCATTTAGCCAAAGAAATGATGAAAATACAAGCCAGGATCATGGCTATAATTCATTAGGGAGACGAGTATGCGAAAATGTCCGTCCATATATTCGTTCACAGTCCTCTTCTTCCATGTTGCTCCACAGGACAAAAGAGCCTATTAAATATGCAAAACATTCTACTATGCCACAGACACGGCATGACTCAAAACCTGAGAGAATGTCTGAAATTTATGACTTTGGTGGCAGCTCCACTGAGGAGAAAGGACCACAAGAGGAGAACTCAGATTTGACACTGCAAGACACCCAGAAGATCCTTGTGTTGAACACATTGTCTTCACTAAACGCACAAATTGCTACTCTAAACTATTTTGCAAACTTTAAAGACACTGAAGGTGATGGAGATGATGATGACTACGTGGAAATAAAGTCAGATGATGAAGAAGATGGCTTGGAAGCTTCTTCCAACCAGCCAGTAAAGCTGAACATACATGATCAACCTCCTCAAAGCCCGTTCTCCAGCACACCATATTCATTCAGCATGCCCAGCACACCAGTTAAGACTATAAATGACAAGGAAAGCCTTGATTCCCACATAACAGGTTACGATGATGTAGATAAACTAAAAGACTATCTTTGGAGGCCTCCATCCTCCAACCAGCAGAACATTGTTCAGTCACTTAGAGAAAAGTTTCAGTGTCTTAGCTCCAGCAGTTTTGCGTAAATGCTTTTTTTTTTTTTTTTAAACAATTTCTAGCTAAACTACTGTGGTTAGCTGTATTATAGCATAGTAACCCGATGCACTGTATAACTGCAGCACTGTTCATTCTAAATGTCTGTTGCATATCATTGTTTACATAAGGCAGCAATGCCTACTTTTGTGTTTTTTGTGGTTAAAACTAGCTCCTTAAAAAATGTGCTTTTTCCTCGTTTATAGGAAACTATTCCTAAGTAAACACCAGGCAGTATGATTTATGCAATGTGCACACTTATCCGAGTGCCCCAGTTGCAGAATGATTGCTACGCAGTATACTATAGGCTTGACCTAGTTGTTAACCTGCTCCCTACCAGGTAGTTTAAAATGCTTTAAACCATTCTCAAAAAGCATATAATATAATGTTAAAAAGTTAACCAGTGGCTTACTGGTAAAGAAAATCCACTAATTCCAAACTTTAGGTTCTGTTGGCTGCATGCTTTGCAAACTGCTGAAATCGCATAATCGCTATGTAGGTTACAGGTGTACCGGATAATGGGATTCATACAGAGCTCAAAACCCGAAAGCTTGATTGTAGAAGCTTCATCATCCAAAAGAGAAATGCATGTCTGTCTTCTTTGAACAAGGTCAGGCATAATCAGAAAATGTGTTGAACCAATTAAAGTGACTTTATCTTCACAACATCATTAACAATAAATATGAAAGCCTTATGAAATAAGGAAGCTTGAACATTTTCTGTAGTTGATCTTTTTAACATATACCTGTTTACACCTATACGCCTAACTCCAGCCAAAACGTTAGTTTTATATATAGTGAGAAACACTTCAGTTTGTGACCCTACTAGGGAGATTTCCCTCAGTTCCTGTCCTTGTCATGTTCATACAAGGAATGAGGTGAGAGGGTGATAACTAAATTCATCAGATGGTTGTTAGTCCAAAAGATAAAGGGGGGAAAAAAGTTTTGGATAGAGCTGAGCTTTAAAGTAGTCAAAAAAAATGTATGGTTTGCAAATTATGGTGACTCCTAGAAACCGCTTTTAAGTTATAATTGTCTGTGTCGTCACCAAAAAAGTGAACAAAAGAATATTTTTAAAGGTAGAATGGGGAAAAAATATAACTTCTATCAGGCTTTTGTTTCCATCCCTGTTGGGGAGTTCCCTTCACTTCCTCTGTGTTTACCAGGACAAGAAGTCAGGTGAAATAACCACAACAGTGATGCAGGTGGCAATAAAAACTTGACAAAAGGTATAAACCTTCCCCACTCTAACCAAAGCCAAAACATATTTGTTTTGGCTACTGATGGGCTTTAACTTTAATGGTGTCTGTCTATGCACCTTTAGTAGAGAACAGCAAGCCAAACCTGGATTTCCAATTCATCTAATTAATAATGTGACCCTTGAAGGTGATTAAAGATCTTTTTTTTATTTTTTTACTCCATACACCGCCAGCTTGTCTCATTACTTGCTATATCTAAAGCCACTTATGGGTAATTTACCACATATAAAAACATGCCAGTTGCCATTGCTTGTCATGAATATCCATAGACATTATACATGGTTTTATAAAGTCTTATTTTGATATAGGGATAAAACAGTTTAACAGAATTTGCTTGACAGCTACACATTAAAGACAGGTATTCATTGCCGTTATGTAGAAATAATATAAGGCTGTATGCTGGCATGGTAATTTCTGTGTAGTAGATAATCTTTGTATAGTGTCATAGATTTTAGAGTAGATAATTTAAATTTTGAATGTGTTATTTGTCTTTGTTCTGCATGTTTGTGCATTGAGAGGTGGGAGCCCACTTCTTCCATGTATTTATTCCAAGTAGCCATGGGATATCAATAACCCTTTCCTTTAAAACATCAAAATGGTTAAAATATCCAAACACACTATATATGTAATGTTTATGACATCATAATGTTTCATTGCAAAAATTTGCCTTTCTCTAATTTTGATACAAAAGCAGTGATAAATGTAGAGCCATAACATTGCCATTCCTTGGAGCTTGGAGGTAGGGCGACTATTTTAATGTATATATTTTGGTTCAGTGAAATCTTAAGTTATTATAAGATGTATTTTTATTTTTTGCTAGGAAGTGTGCTAACAATTATTTCTGCATCTATTTACCAGCTATTAATAACATAGAAGTGTGAAATGATATATACTTCAATCGCCTATTACTGTAACGTTGGACCAACACATACATTTTGATGTTAAAGTGTACATAAAGCCATTTTTTTGTTTTGAATGGAGTAGGAAGGGTTCGAACCACTGGTTTGTTTTTTATTGCTGTCTGTGTTCTCGCTGGGGCCATTCAACCTGACTATTGGTACTGATGACCACTGTCTGTGGTACAGAAAGTGATGTGAAATCCAAAGCTGTTGTCACAAGAACAGGAAGTGTTGGAAAATCTTTCAAATAAGTAGACCTGGTTTGTTGACAGCTGTCTAAGATTGGATTTCCCTTGCTTATTATAGTTTTTCTCTTACTGTTGCGTCTCTGGGACAGGAAGTGAAGGAAAATCTCCCTGACAGGATACAGAAAAGCCAAAAATCTTGCAGGGGCATGCACCATTCCTCCCTTTATCCAAAACAAAACAAAAAAAAAAGAGAACAACCGTTGGCTTTACATACACTTTAGGCATGTTTATCTAGACAACCTGGTCTCCTTGAATACTTTAAATGGCTTATAATTACCAAACTGTTTTTATCTGTGTAAGGAACCACTCCTCCTTTTGGGTGTGCTGACAGCAGGCAATCTGTACCAAGCCTGAGCACGTTTGACCCCTAAAGCCCAGTTTCTTTGTCAGTATGATCACAATGTAACATGCTCAGGTACAGTTCAGTGACATGCCCTGGCCTACTTGAAGAGATGGGATCAGGCATGGTTTAGTTTCATTTGCCACTATACACATGTGAGACAGGTGATGAGGTAAGTGTGTTTAGGCATGATCCCTACTATGAGTAGGCCCTTAAAGTGTCTCTGTTGCTAAAGTAAAAAGAAAATCTAAATATACTTCTGCAAAGAAAACCTAGAATACTCACCTCTCCTGCTGCTCAGGTTGCCAGTCTCTGCAGTAGCAAAGAAAAACCATCAGCAGAAGATCGCTTCTGGGGGTTTTGATTTGTAGATACCCTACTAGTGCACTTATTCTGGCCCCTACATCAATACTGTATTGTAGAGTGCATTATGACACTTTATGTGAATTGAAATAAAATGAAAGCCTTGTCCATGTATTGGATTTACAGTCTGATTGTTCACATGTAAAAGTTTCCTGTTTTTTAAACATGGATTACCTGCATAAGCAGTGTTTGCAATAGATAAAATGTAGCTTGCAAAAATAATGGTTCAGTTAAATTTAATTGACTCATAGCTGGAACCCCGGCATTTCATATAGTGATATTCAGTGCCACTGGAAATATGCAGTACATAACATACATTTTTACAAAATTTGCACTTGTATTGAGTAGCAGCAAAGTCCATTGCCATAAATCTATAGATGGAGGTGGCATTGTACATGTTAAGATTTAATGATTTGTAGTGGTGGGTGCCTGCACTGTGCTGTATAGATATTTAGGTCAAGTTTTATGTACATAAATTGTTTTGTGCACCTCTAAATCTCAATTGTCTTGTCCTATGGACCAGATTTGATTTGTTTTATGTTCAATAAGTTGCACTTTTTCATGTTTTTGTATATATTAAAATGTCTGTACATTTAGAAAAATTAAAAGCTTTCCATTTGTTTTATGTAAATAGTTGATTAAAAAAAAGTTTTGAACGCATGCTGTTCTTGAAAATGTGTAATTTTATGATGCTTAGTAAAAAAAATAAAGCAGTGTTTCAATCTAACCTTGAGGTGAATTTCTTTGTTGTTGACTTTGCTCTGCAAAAAGTAACCAGGATGATTGGTGGACTCATGTCGTTGCATATGCTATATTAGACTTTCTTTTTTATCTGCACTAAAAGTTAGATTTTCAGCTGATCCACTCCCTTCTTCCCAGTGTCATTGTGAGGAGTGAAGGGTAAGAAGGGGAAAAAAAACAGCATTTTTGCTTGCACATGGTTGATAGAAGTCAGTAGAATTTCATCTCATTCACCAAGCTCTGGGGAAATCTCCTTTGCAAAGTGCAACTTCCCTTGCAAAGCGAACTGCAAAATTTGCCTTTAGTAAACCAGCCCCAATGTTTACGACCCTGTAGAAACTGTTTAAACAAACATTACAGGGATTATTTGCAATTTTTGTGCAAGTGCTGGAACATTTGCAAAGCAATTTTTTATTTATTTTTTAAAAATAGACCCCCTATTGCCGCGTACACATGAGGACTTTTCGACAGCAAAGGTCCGACGGAACGAATCCATCAGACAATTCAATCGTGTGGGCTCCATCGGACTTTTGCTGTCGAAAAATCTGACAGACTTTAGAAATAGAACATGTCTTAAATTTTCCCGCCGGAAAGCCGCTGGACCCAGTTCCTATCGAAAAATTTGCTCGTTCGTGTGCTAGTCCGACAAACAACGACGCTAGGGCAGCTATTGGCTACGAACTTCCTTATTCTAGTCCGGTCGGATGTCATCACGTTTGAAAGCGTCAGAATTTAGTGTGATTGTGTGTGGCCAAGTCCGTTCATTCGAAAAGTTTGTCGTAACTCCGTGGAAAGACCGTCGAACCTAGTCCGTCAAAGTCCGCTCGTGTGTACACAGCATTAGTGTTCTCTTGCATTATCTTAGTCCATACAACTATTACAAGAGATTATATAACACAATACAGATTTATTTGAGCCCAAATAAAGGCAACTTGCTTAAAATTATAGGATATTTTAACTAACACTATTACATTAAAAGCCCCTACATGTTCTTTAAGCAGCTTTTCTCAACCGAGGTGCTGTAGCACCCTGAAGGGGCCCCCTAAGGTGATCAGGGGTGCCACAGCATCCTAGTAGAAGAAGGAATTCAGATGAGAATGAGCTCTCGCTCTTCCACCAAACTGTACATCAGCACAGCAGGAGCTTGGTCAGGACAGTGAGAAGCAGTCAGGAAAGTGAAAGCAGTGGAAGGGGGAGGCAGCTTTTCTAGTCCTGAGTTCTCCATCTCCCACTATAGTGCAGTACCCAGCAGTATGAGTTCAAGTACAGTACTGACATTTTTTTAAAAGGATATCCATCTATGTATATGCATTCACCGTATCTCACAAAAGTGAGTGCACCCCTCACGTTTTCATGTGACTGAAGAAATTACACTTTGCTACGATGTAAAGTAGTAAGTGCACAGCTTGTATAACAGTGTCAATTTGCTGGCACCTTAAAATAACTCAACACACAGCCATTAACCTCTAAGCTGCTGGCAACAAAAGTGAGTACACCCCTAAGTGAAAATGTCCAAATTGGGCCCAAAGAGTCAATATTTTGTGTGGCTACCATTATTTTCCAGCACTGTCTTAACCCTCTTGGGCATGCAGTTCACCAGAACTTCACAGGTTGCCACTGGAGTCCTCTTCCACTCATCCATGACCACATCACTGAGCTGGGGGATGTTGGAGACCTTGCGCATCTCCACCTTCTGTTTGAGAATGCTCAAGTGGGTAAGGTCTGGACATGTGCTTGGCCAGTCCATCACCTTAACCCTCAGCTTCTTTAGCAAGCCAGTGGTCATCTTGGAGGTGTGTTTGGGGTCTTTATCATGTTAGAATACTACCCTGCGGCCCAGTCTCTGAAGGGAGGGGATCGTGCTCTTTAGAATGTCACAGTACATGTTGGCATTCATGGTTCCCTCAATGAACTGTAGCTTCCCAGTGCCGGCAGCACTAGTGCAGCCCCAGACCATGACGCTCCCACCACCATGCTTGACTGTAGGCAAGATACACTGGTCTTTGTACTTCTCACCTGGTTGCCGCTACAAACGCAAATAAGTTTATCTTGGTCTTAACAGACCATGGGACCTGGTTCCAGTAATCCATGTCCTTAGTCTGCTTGTCTTCAGCAAACTGTTGCATGCTTTCTTGTGCATCATCTTTAGAAGAGGCTTTCTTCTGAAATGATAGCAATGCAGACACGCTCTTATCTGTCACAAAACCTCTGGCAGTACTAAATGCCTGTTTGGAAAGCATGCTAGATGCAGGGCATACTGGGCAAGTTCTGGACAGTGGTCTAGTCTCATGACCCAGTAACCTAGTAGGATCATCTACTGGAAAGCTCTTAATGTCTGTTTTCACCCCTAGATAATCTTCCACCAGTGGCGAACACCACCACTGCCAGAACCTAGATCACCAGCGATGGACGTGCTGATGTGACGTACAGCACGGAGGGAGGGGTCAGAGCCTGCACGCCGATGAGAGGAGGCACACGGAGGGGAGAGCGCTGGATCAGCGTGGAGTGTGAGAGGCCCCGTGTCTGATGCAGTCTCCTCCCGGGAGAACAAAGCAAGGACGCTGCGGGGACCCACGCTGGAAGATCAAGACCAAGCGCAGCAGCTAGGACAGCGCCAGTCAGCGGGAGTCCCCGGCGGTTAGCAACAGTGGCGCTCCTTCCGCTCACCCGCTCTCCCCACTATCGCCCCCCCCTCTGGAAGAGATGTTCACTGTACTGAAGAGACGGTAGTGACTTCGGGGGGGACAGAAACACTTAATCTGTGAGTATACCACAACCACAGCCCTGGCTGAAGAAACCCCTCATCTGGAAGGTAAGCAGAAAGCTTAATATGTGTCATAAAGAGCAGATTCTAAAAGACTGAATATTAAATGAGTGGCGGCATTGGCTGAAGCAAAACTCTCCGTATTTTCCGGACTCCGGGAAACCAAAGTTACCACACTTGATATTGAATACCCCTGGGGGATAGAAAGCCCCTTCCGAGAGTATACCTCACAACAGCCTAAAGGAAGATAACCCCCCCTCCCCCCCATATATGTAAGTAAGAAGCTGAATATGTGAATGTGGAGAGCGGGATCCAGAGGACTGAAAGGGTAGGTAAAAAGTTAAAGCTGCTGCTGAGTAAAGACTTTCCCTTTCTTTTCTTTTTTTTTTTTTGTTTCTCTTTTTTTCTCCCCTGGGGATCTGAAAGTGGTGGCCTATGGAGAGGATGGATGCCTGTTAAGCTGATAAAAATGTAAAAATGTCTTTCCTTCTATGCACTGCAAGACATAATGTGGAGGCTTTTCTTTTTGTTTTGTTTTTTCCCTTCCTCTAATTTCTCAGACGAGCTGATCCCAAAGGGAGATAAGTAAAAACCAGAGACTGGGTTGAATGTTTGTGGGCCTCTTTGGCTTATATGGTGATATAGCTCCTTTGGGGAAAAAAAGAGGAGAAGAACAACTTGGTAAATCGCTGTTCATCGATAAACGGCAAACTGGCTGAGGACGGAAAAATGGGTCTTGCCTAGTAAAAGAAGGGTTGTGTATGGACTGTCAACCAGTGCAACCTGGAGGCCGTGGAACTAAGGAATTGAGCCTATGTTGCTTGATCAATGGGGGCAGAAATCCCAAGGGGCAACAAACGTATGTGCAAGGTTATCGGAGTGCGGAGACCAACGGCCAGGGTTGTTTCCCCTTGTTTTCCTCTCTTCTCACTATAGTAAGGCTGTTGCTCGAACAATTTCTTGTGAGACTGACTGAAAGGGTGTTGAACTTCAGGGGGACCCCGGGACTAACCAAGGAATATTAAGAACAACTAACAACTAAGAAAAATCTGCTCAGTGCTACCCCAGGCGAAAGGTATCCCTCAAGTGTTTTTCATAGGAATAATCTGTACCCCCCTCAGATCCAGCTCACAAAGTACGGGTCTCCAGGTCATCGAACCCTGGTAAAAAAACGGTAAAAAAAAAAAAAAAATATATATAATAAAAACAAAAGACAAGGGCGGCCGTAGAGCATCACAGATTTTGAGGAGTTAGCACGATAACAAACTGGGGAAAAGGATAAGAGGAGTGAAGAAGTGTACAATGAGTAAAATAACAAATAAGCCCTCCAAGAAAGGGGCCACAAAAACCCGGAAAGACAATACGAGCACTATCAAGCAGTATTTGAGGCAGGGGTCGAGCCCCCAAACAGCGGGATTAGATACGCTGCCGAAAACCACAATGGAAGAGAAGAAGGGAAAAAAGAGAAACCCGGACGAGACCCTGGATCAATCTCGAGAGGATCTCACCACTGAAAGCGAGATTGAAGTCAGTAGGGTGGATGACACGCAGGCAGGGGCCCAATTGCCAAACAAAATGGAAATGGAGGAGATGCTGCTGAGACTGGAAAATGCCATTAAAATAGAAATCAATACGCTAAGAGAGGACTGGAGACACCTACTGACTAGAGTTGAGGTAGTGGAAGAGAGAGCTGACAAAACTGACCAAGAAGTTCGCAAAGTGAAGGACCAAATGAAAATAATTCAGTTAAATCAAAGGGAAACCCAATATAAAATAGAAGATCAAGAAAATAGGGACAGAAGACAAAACGTGAGAATCCGAGGGATTCCGGAGAAAAGAGGGGAAGATCTAGAGAAAACAGTGAGATCCATTTTTTGTCCTGTTACGGGAATATAAGAAGCCCAATTCCTGAAGATTGAAAGAGTGCACCGTATAGGGAGGATAGACTCAAGAGACCCCAATACAGTTTGTGATATAATAGTGAGATTCCGTCTCTTTGAGGAAAAAGCTGAAATATGGTCCAAAATAAGGGGGAAAACACCATTGAAACATGGAGATACGGAAATTCAGATCTTCTCTGATCTATCGGCTCAGACATTAGAAAGGAGAAGGCTTCAAAAAACCCTACTCGAAATCTTGCGTAAAGAAAATATTAAATATAATTGGGGGTTCCCAGCGTGCCTGATAGGCACAAAGGATGGACGCTCGGCCAGGTTAAGATTCCCAGAAGATCTACGGGGGTTTTGTGAGAAACTCGACATACAAGTGCCAGAACTACCGGGCTGGACTGAAATATAGGGAAATGAAGTCGAAACTCAAAGAGGGAGGGGGGAGACAAAAAAAAAAAAAACACACACAAAAAAAAAGTGTCCTAATAGAGGGTAACCTTAGAATCGGCATATACATACACCAAACCCCGACAAAATCTGGGGAGTGGAGGAGTATAAAGAGGCGGGATCAGAACCTCACCTCACTTTGGAACTAGGAGTACCATGGGGGGGACACGAGAGTGAGGCCACCATGGATCCAAAGATCTGAGAGGGGGTCAGGGAGGGACTGGGAGGGAGCGGGGGAGGGTCAGGAGAGGAGGGAACCGGGTGGGTCGTCCCCATCGCTACTCTTAAAGCCAAGAATTAATAGACTTAAAACAAGCGATGATTGCTGCACTGAAGTTTCTTTCCTGTAAAGGGTATGAACACTCCAGGTAAGCGGCATAAGATATTAGAGGAGGTCGGGAGATATGGGACCAGTGTGGTCTTCCTTCAAGAGACCCATCTATCACACACATCTAATGTGAAACTGTTCTAAAAGCTATACCCCACCTGGTACTACGCCGATACTATATCAAGTAGAGCGAGAGGGGTAGCTATCGGTTTTGGGAGGGACATACACTTTAAGCTGGAAGACAGAAAGGTTGATCCAGAGGGGAGGTATCTGTTTCTAAGGGGTACCATGCACGAAACAACCTATATGCTGGCAAATGTATATGCACCAAACAGAAATCCGACAAAATTCTTGGAGGAGATACTGCGGAAATTAGGGGTTTTTAGGAAAGGATATTTGATTCTTATGGGAGACTTTAAATTTTTGTATGGACAATGGTGTCGACAGTACGTCCGGTGTACAGGGGACTGTGAACGCACAGTTAAAAGTGATTAAAAATTGTGCCACAAGCAACTGGTGGATGCTTGGAGGATTCAACATCCACAAACAAGGGACTACACATTCTTCACCCCTGTACACGAGACGTACTCCCGACTTGACTATGTTCTCCTTGATCATGGTATCTTAGAGTACTTAAAACCAAGATAGAGACAATTACCCTGTCCGATCATGCCCCTGTCTCGATGACACTTTCGGTTCCAGAATACAAACCACCCTCAAGTGGGTGGAAATTAAATGAAGAGTTACTACGGGATAAGGAAGTTGTGGAGTTTGTGAGAGGAGAATTGGAACGTTCTTTTTCAAATAATAACGGGGAAGTAAACGGGGCCAACTTATAGGATGCCCACAAAGCATTTATTAGAGGGATTCTGATAGCCAAGGCGTCTTGGAAAAAAAAAGAGAGGATGAGGAAAGTACAGGAGCTGATGACCGAAATAAATAGACTGGAGCAACAACACAAGTCGTCATCAGGACAAAATAGGGGGGTATATCAAGAAGTTGTGACGAAGAGGGAGGAGTTAAAAGAGTTGTCCGAATATGAAGCGAAACAGACATTCAACAGGATTGCGAAAGAACGCTATACCTGGGGAAATAAATCTAGTAAACATTTGGCGAGAATTTTACAGAAAAAAAAATCAAATAATTACATAGAAAAAATTCAAGCCAAAAATGGAGAGATGAAATATATGTCTAAAGACATTGCTTCATCTTTTAGGGAATATTACGGAGAACTTTATGCTGTAGACGCTAATACAGGCAAAAAAGGGAATCAGCGAGAAAAAATAAACGACTTCTTGAGTAAGGCAGGGCTGGCTATCCTGGGTCAGGAGGAAAGAGGCGCTGGAAAGACCTATTTCAGAGATTGAAATAAAGAGCGCGTTGATGAATTCTTCCTCAGGTAAGAGCCCGGGACCAGATGGTTTCACCATACTTTACTATAAAACCTTCAAGGAAATTCTGATCCCTAGACTCCGACAATATATGAACGGGTTAGGCGCAGAATATGAAATGAACGAAGCGTCCCTGACGGCAACCATTACAGTTTAGTTGAAAGAGGGCAAGGATGGATCGGTGTGTTCCAGTTACAGGCCTATTTCGCTCCTAAATTCGGATACAAAGCTTTATGCCAAAATTTTGGCCGAGAGAATAAAGGGTCACCTGGAAACACTGATCCACCCGGACCAAGTGGGTTTTGTTCCCGGAAGAGAAGGGAGGGACAACTGGGTGCGGACACTACTAGCCCTGCAAAAAATGAAAGACTCATGGGCCCCCGGTCTACTTCTGTCAATAGACGCAGAAAAAGCGTTCGACAGAGTCGTTCTTGTTTAGTAGACTAGAACACATGGGGTTCGGCCCAAAATGTACCCAACAAATCAAAGTACTATACGGGCGCCCGAAAGCAAACATTAAACGGAGTATCCTCCTCTCTTTTCGAAATGAGAAATGGAATGAGACAGGGCTGTCCCCTCTCCTTTTTATTCTGACCCTCGAGCCCTTACTGTCCTCGATAAGAGGAAATCCAGAAATAAAAGGTTGTACGGCGGGCGGCGAGGATTATAAACTGGCTGCGTTTGCCGACGACATTTTATTGCCCAACCTCTTGAAGACCTTACTCTCCTATGGAGCAATATCGAACTTTCGAGTCAACTCATCTAAATCATTTATGTTAAATATTAATCTAAGTAAGAGTGAGCAGCAGATCTTACAGAGAGATTTTAAATTTCCGTGGAAGAAACAAATAAAATATCTGGGCATAAACCTGTCCAAAACGACGGAAAAAATTTATAAAATTAACTACCTCCCTCTACTAGATGAAATAAAAAAAAAGTGCCAAGAATATACTAACAGGCCGCTATCGTGGATAGGGTGAATTAATACTGTAAAAATTATGATGCTTCCGGTAATAACATATAAATTCCAGATGCTCCCATTTTTTCTACCTTATCAATACTTAAGGAAGCTAAAAGCATTACTGATGATATTTGTTTGGAAAAACAAGAAGCATCGTACATCTCTGCAAATCCTAAAACAAGATAAGAGCCACGGGGGATTGGCAGTACCGGACATTATGAGTTATTACTATTCAATAGCATTATTAAGAATCCCAGAGTGGGAAAAAGCACACAGTAACAAAAGATGGGTTCACTTAGAAATGGCACTGAGTAATGTTTATTTGGGGAAGACCATTTGGAATCCCCCAAGGTATAGAGCACTAGGAGAGCACACACACCCAATCACACGGCACACGTTTAAAATTTGGGACAAAATATATAAGCAGTTAAATGGAAAATACAACTCACCTTTGGTCGCACTTAAGGAAAATTATTATTTTCCTCCGGGGAAAAAAGTGATAGGAGGGGATTGGATAATTAATGACAAAACACAATTGGGTGATGTCCTAGCTAAGGGACAACCACTGACACTACACGAACTACAAAGAAAGGTGGATATGTTTAGAATCGATGAGTGGCGGTATCTCCAGATATGTCATTTTGTGAAAACGTTACCACATCCGATCAGGGAGGCTGGAGATTTGACAAAATTGGAGCAAATCTGCTCGGCTGAAAACACAAAAAAGACGATTTCGAAAATATATAAATTATTAATGGAGAAGGACAGGCTGGAGATCCCCCCCATTCATCACAAAATGGGAGAGGGAGTTGGGTGCACAAATAAACACGGGTATGATAAAGAAAATAATGAAGCTCACTCATAGTTCGGCGACCCCTGATAAAATAAGTAAATTCCAGGAGGGGATCTCCCCCCAACTGCTGGAGAGGATGTCAAAAAAGAGGAACCATGGGCCACATATGGTGAGATTGCCAGAAAATCCAAAAATACTGGGAGGTTGTTTTAAAGTATATTAAAGGAATAACTCAAGTAGAAGTGGTAAAAGACCCGTGGGTGGTTTTGATGCATGCCACAGCGGGAGGAGTGAGGCAGTATGAGAGAACACTGGTCCCACATCTCCTGAATGCCGCAAAAAGATTAATCCCGAAGAGGTGGCAAGACCCTGAAAGCCCCCCCATATGGGAATGGATAGACGAGGTAGAAGTTACCTATACGATGGAATGTCTGAAAAATAGTTTAGTAGATGAAAAAGATGGAACCAAGGAAAAGTGGGAGTGCTGGAAAAAATTAAAAAAAACCTGGAGCTATGTGGAGGTTTTCCGGATATAGAGAGAAAGTGTGTGAAGGAAATAATTCAGTTTAGCAGGAGATATAAAAAAAAAAAAAAAGAGTAGCGGGGGGGGGGGGTGGGTGGGGGGGGGTGATAAAGCAGTTCATTGAAGATTGAGTATGGTGAAGGGCGAGGACGACGATGGTGTCCCTTTTTCTTTTCTCTTCCCTTATTATTCTTATTCTCCCGTCAGCAGTTCTCGGTAATACCCAAACCGAAAGGCTTTTTTATGTGGAAATTTATTATAATAAATGAGCGGAGCTCAAACCCAGAAGTTTAAAGAAGAAAAAAGATTATGCCACAATGATGTTAAGACTAAGACGGGACAGAGGAAAAGGCCTCGCTGACATAGTCCTATACTTAAGTTTTTCTGAAGTGAAAAAAAAAAAAAAAAAAAAAAAGATAATCTTCCACCATATGATGATTTTTAAATGCATCACTTAGACGCCCCCTTTTCCACTGCTCTTCCTTTGACCAACAAAAGCCTCAAAACGACCTTTTCCATGAGATTGTAATGTACCAGAGTCTGAAAAGGTATTAATAAACTCCTCTCTAAGGTGTCCTTAAGATATTTCATCCTGTTCTCCCTCTGGGAGGGCAGGATGAGTTCCGAAACTTTCCCTTTGTAATGGTGGTCAAGGAGGGTCACCAACCAATAATGATCCTTCTCCTTGAGGCTTGGTTCACACTGGAACCAGCTGCAGCTGTGCGTCCCTGTTCTCTGTTTCAGGGACGAATCTTTGCCTGAATTCGGCCCTGAAACGGAGCCAAAGACGTGCAGTGAGCTCTGCAGCCGCCCAGGAGATATGGGAACTGGCTCCATAGAAAGCTGGTCACATTCTCCTGCTATGCGAATTGGATTCGGCGAAATCCGCATAGGTGTGAACCCAGCCTGATGCCACGAATCCTTGGGTCCTTTCGCAGGCTTTAAAGAATAAGGGAGCCCATGCACCGCAAGTTTGCCTAGGTATGAGAAGCAGAATGCTCGGGGTCACAGAGGATTACACTATCTGGAACTGCCTCCTCCCAGCCACATACCACTCCCAAGGTTTCTGGGGACTGAAGACCATCTTTTAAGGTTTGACATATGTCTTCCTCAGCTACAATGCCTCAAACTGCCAGAATCCTCCTCCTCCTACCTCTCCCCACCTATCCCCTTGTGTGTTCTGTGGCGTCGCAAGAATGGTATCTGCATAAAGTGGGCCTTGAGAGGAAAGGAAGTCCTCCTTCTCCTGCCGCTCTGCCTCGAGTGCCCTGTCCATAATGCCATGCAGTGTATGCTCCAACAGGAACACAAGGGATTGTGTCACTGATGCATCTTCACGGCTCACCATCCTTATCTCCTTAAATGGTGACAAGGCTGTGCATGCATCCTTTATCAGCAGCCATTGGCTTGGGGGGAAAAAGAGCTCTGCTGAGCCTGTTATTGTGCCATACTTACACAGGTACTCGTTGATGGCCCTCTGCTGCATGTGCAGCCACTGCAGCATTGCCAAGATTGAGTTCCACCTGGTGGGCATGTTGCAAATCAGGCGGTTTATGGGCAGGTGGAATTGCCGCTGAATTTCAGCTGTGGCTGTGTATGACCGCCTGAAATTGCTACAGACTCTTTTGGCCTGCCTTAGATGATCTTGCAACCATGGGTAGCTAAAAAGGAGTGTGAGCCCCACCTGGATGTTAATTGTTAAATGATCACTGCTGCTGTCCAAATTGAGAAAACTCAATTGCAATAGGTATTCGACGGGCTGACAGGGCTGTGCAAGGGGAAACTATTTTATTTTCTGTTTCTTGTATGAGTTCAGTAAAGTGTTACTATTGTAGTTCTTTGCGTCTGTTTTAATTATTTTGTTGCAATTTTTTAAATACTTTGTAATTGGAAACAGTGAGTGTAGAAAGCCGTGTGCTCTTATATGAAAATTGCCAACGTTTTGGGAGTGCGATAAAAAATGTGCTATAAATTTAATTCAAAAAAATATTATATAATACTTTTAAATAACTACAGTAATGACACTTTTAGTGCCAAGTATTGGGAGCAAGACAAAAAATGTTCTATAAAAATAATAAAGAAAAAGTATATGCAAATCCTATCATGTAAACCATTATATACCCAACGATAAGAAGTAGCTCTGGCTATACACTTAAGCGCGAGATAGCAAACCAGTCTCCACAGTGTGGTGACGATGCCTGTAGTCCCATCCCTATGCGTTTCATAACTGGACATCTTCCTGTGACGAAACACACAGGGATGGGACTACAGGTGTTGACATCACGCTGTGGAGACTGGTTTGCTAACTCGCGATGAAGTGTATATATTAATTTAAGAAATGCTGCACCACCAATTTGAGGACATGTGCCAGGTATTGTACGTGTGTCAACTTCCCCTGTCGAAGAGCGAACAGAAGGTCAGTGCCATTATTGCGCACCACAATTCCTGGCTCAAGCTGCCATGGCGTGAACCACCTCTGGGCCTGCCCCTGCAGAGCTGAAAGAATCTCTGCTCCGGTGTGGCTCCTGTCCCCTATACAGATCAGCTGAAGTGTGCATGGCATCTTTTAGCCTGACTTGTTGAATAGCCCCTTGAACGCTTAGGGGTTACTGGTGGTTCATAGGACAATTCAGCAGAGGAGGGGGTGGAGCTGACAGATCTCACATCATCACCACCAGCTGTATAGAGATGTGGCGGCAAAACAAGCTCCAGCATTTAGCCCTGTCCTGCATCCATCCTAGTTGCAAGCGGAGTTACCTAGTGAGCTGTGAACAAAATAGTGTCACCAGTGGCGGCTGGTGAAGTTTTAGGATGGGGAGCATAAGACCCCGCCCCTCCACGTTTGGCCCCTTCCACTTATCAACCACACCCCTTAGAATCCACATCATATACCAGGCTGCACATTATACACAGGGCTCTGCACATCATATACCAGGCTGCACATTATACACCGGGCTCTGCACATCATATACCAGACTGCACATTATACACAGGGCTCTGCACATCATATACCAGGCTGCACATTATACACAGGTCTCTGCACATCATATATTAGGCTGCACATGATACACAGGGCTCTACTAAAGCAACCTGTAAATCGCACATATCAGCATTCTGCAACCTGTAAATCACACATATCTGCATTCTGCAACCTGTAAATTGCACATATCTGCATTCTGTAAATCGAACACATAACTGCATTCTGACACCTGTAAATCGCACATATCTGCAGTCTGCAACCTGTAAATCGCACATATCTGCATTCTGCAACCTGTAAATCGCACATATCTGCATTCTGTAAATCACACATAACTGCATTCTGCAACCTGTAAATCACACATCTGCATTCTGCAACCTATAAATTGCACATAACTGCATTCTGCAACCCCCCCAATCAGGTAAGCTTCACTATACACATGGCAGGGGGAGGGGGTGGGAGTGCCAGTGAATGTTTTTGGGGAAAGTTACATGTGCTGAAAGATCAAAGAAATTCTTTGATCTGTCCCTTTTATATTGTGTTTAATAAAGTTGGGGGTGTGGGTGCTGCCGCCAACCCCCAAAAAGTTTAAAGTTGATAAGCCGGGGGGGGGGGGGGGTTTGGGGTGCTGCTGCCGACCACCAAAAGTTTAATCAAGTTAAGGTTGGGGGGGTGCTGCCGGCCGACCACCGAAAATGTAATAATGTTGATAAGCGGGGAGGGGGGGGTGTTTATCGCCGTTTAACTGTCGTCTATGGGGATTTTTAAGTACCGAAGTTTGGCGCCATTCCACGAGCGTGTGCAATTTTGAAGCGTGACATGTTAGGTATCCATTTACTCGGCGTAACTTCCTCTTTCACATTATGCAAAAAAATTGGGCTAACTTTTACTGTGTTTTTTATTTTTTTTAAAGCACAAAACTTTTTTTTTTAAAACTTGTTCGAAATACCGTGCGAGAAATGTCAGAATTGGCCTGGGTGGCAAGTGGTTAAAGTTCATGCGCGTGTAAAGGCAGGCTTCCCTATGTATGCGCACACACACACACACACACACACTTTTGAGTTATGTGGTATCAGGATATATAAATGCCCATTCAATGTAAGATAACTTTCAGGTTAGGGCAACACCCAACATAGATATTCCAATATTGAAGAAATACTTCTTTTGGTATGCGAAACAAGAATACAACCTTGTTCTACTAGATACTAAGGATTATTTCAAAAATAAGTGATGGTTTTACACATGGCTTTATGCATGTGCATCCAGCATTACACAACATTAAAATATGCTGTTAACCGCTTAAGGACCGCCTCCTGTAGATTTACGTCAACAGAATGGCACGTACCGGTACCTCCTCTTTTAGTGCCCAGCCGTGGGTCGTCGCGACCCAGTCCTGAGCTCCGTGACCGTGGCCGCGGGACCAGACGCTGGTGTCCCGCGATCGGGTAACAGAGCTGGAGAATGGGGAGAGGTCTGTGTAAACAAACCTCTCCCCGTGCTTCCTACACTGCCTGTCACTGATCGGCTGTTACCTGTCATGGGGAAAGCCGATCAGTTATGTCAGACGTAAAGCCACGCCTCCCTACTGTAAAAAAAAAAAACACACACACACACACTGACGTAACCCCTCCCTGCCCCCTAGTGGTTAACTCCTTCACTGCCATTGTCATTTACATAGGAATCAGTGCATTTAAATAGCGCTGATTTCTGTATAAATGACAATGGTCCCAAAAATGTGTCAAAAATGTCTGTGTCCGCCATAATGTCGCAGTCACAATAAAAATCGCTGATTGCTGTCATTACTAGTAAAAAAAAATATTAATAAAAATGCTATAAAACTATCCCCTATTTTGTAAACGCTATAACTTTTGCGCAAACCAATCATCGCTAATTGCGATTTTATTATTTTTTTAACCAAAAATATGTAGAAGAATACGTATCGGCCTAAACTGAGGAAAAAAAATTTTTGATATTTTTTTTGGGGATATTTATTATAGCAAAAAGTAAAAAATATAGCATTTTTTTCAAAATTGTCGCTCTATTTTTATTTATAGCACAAAAATTAAAAAACGCATAGGCGATCAAATACCACCAAAAGAAAGCTATTTGTGAGAAAAAAAGGACGCCAATTTTGTTTGGAAGCCACGTCGCACGACCGCGTAATTGTCAGTTAAAGCGACGCAGTGCCGAATCGCAAAAAGGGGCCTGGTCCTTTGGCTGCAAATTGGTCTGGGGCTTAAGTGGTTAAAATGCTAGCAAGTACTAGGGATAAACAGAAGAACTCGGTTATGAAAAACAAAAAAGGATTTGCAAAGAGAATATAATGATTACTAGTATACAAAGAATGTAACAATGAACAAAGTCACGCTATAATATGCTGATTAAATACTCAATAATATAAACCAGAAATCAATTATAATGGCCAATAATATAATTCATGTTCAGATGAAACTCAGATCTGGCAGAAAATATTGTGACAAGCATAACAAAAAACACATTCTGTATGGTGCAGGTGTTGCAAACTGTAAAACTTAAAGCGGGAGATCCGCCATTTTTTTCTTTTTTTAAAAGTCAGTAGCTACAAATACTGCAGCTCTCAGGTTCTGTCGCCGCTATGGGAATCAGGAAGTGAAGCCTTTGCGGCTGGAAGTAAATACCCGCAGATTCTGCGGATATCTATGCCCGGAAGTGGGTGCAGATACCTGTATTATACAGGTATCTGTACCCCCCTCCCCCGAAAGGTGCCAATTGTATCAATAAAGTTGCTGATTGTCTCAGGCGGAACGTTGGACTTCCTTGAGTGACGTCGGAAGCGCCGCTCATGTCCTAACTGAATCGGAGTCTATGCATTTGCCAGACCAGTCCATCGCGCCGGAAGCGCGATCGACCGCGTCACAGAGCAGGTTTTTTTGGGGCAAATGAAACGCCTGGTCTGCAATCTCATGATTACATAGACGTGGCACTTCCCATATTGCACTGCGCCCGGCGCCGGGACACATGCACATCAGGACCTTTTTAAAAAAGGACGGGCCGCCACTGAGTGTCACTGACCATGCTTGCTGGACTATGTGTCAGCAGTAATGTGGACCTTACTGCTGACTGCCTTCCCAACAATGCCAAAACATTGCCTTCCAGGATGATGGCACAGAGCTGGAATGGCTTTACATGCAAAGAAATAGTTACTGGGAACCTGCCATTGTGGTACAGAACATTCTGGAAATTCACGGAATGGGTCAGAAACCACCAGATGGAAAGGCAGGAGTTGAAAAGCCAGTAATTTGGACAAACTGGAATTTAGATGCTGGGCATGTTGGTGGCAGGGAGTATTTTTTTTCTCAATGCAGCAGCTGAGGCTGTGAAATTTGCCTGCTATACTCTGCAGCTGGTGGCATGTTGCTGGCAGATGTGTTGCAAGGACCTGTGACACCCCTTGCTATACCATCATCCCTGTCAGTGGAGGCTGCTGCGAGGTCATGAAATATAGCATATATAGAATATATAGAATTGTGTACCTTGTGTGTGGCTTTCAGGTGCTCTTGCCAACGGGCTGAGTGATGGGAGGTTAAATGACTTTGCAAGCATGTGGTACGCAAATGGCTGGTGTTTTGCCATGCTTGATCTGCTTGCGGCAGAGATTGCAAATTGCCACAGGGAGATAAGCTGCAGGTGCTAAAAAAGGCCCTCACAGCTGAGCTGTGGGAAGTGGGCCGGGAGATAACAGTTCCACAAGCTGATGGGATTGGGTGGCTGCTCTCTACTCTTCCATGATGGCTGCCTCCTGGAGGACATCCTGCCTCCCCCTCAGTTTCCACCTCTGCTCTATTTGGCACCCAAGTCGTGTCAGTGACATCATCATCATCCCCTCCATCCTCATCATCACTGGAGCCAACTTGGAAATACGCTGCTGCTGGGGAAACATGACTGCCAATTTGTTGTTGATCAGTGTTCTCCCCTCTCTGTAGGCTCATGTTACTCCCTTCCTCTACCTCAGAACCATCATCAGAATCAAGTAATGCTTGTGAATCTTCAATAAGCAAGTGGCTGACGCTGTGTTCAAATAAATCAGCTGACTCCTCCATGCATGATGCCGTGGCTATGGCAGGAGTATCTGTGGACAAGGAGGCAGAATAATCCACTCTGGCAGCTGCGGTGGACTGTGCACTAGTGTCAGCTTGGGTCATAGAGGATGAGGAGGATGGTTTAGTAAACCAGTCCACCGCCTCCTCTGCATGCTGTGGCTGGGTAGTATGGGAACATCACTAACAGACAAATGTGCCTTGCCTGAGGACAGTCCACGTCCACCTTTGCCTGTGGACACAGACGCTACTGGCCCCCTCAGTGTCATGGGAACGTCTGCCTCTCCTTGTTGGCTTCCCAGAGATGATGGGGGTCTTATTACCCAAATTTAATAGAAACTGGAAAATGTGTGATTGGATGCACTTTATTGAATGAAAAGTGGTGTTTGCACTTTAAATTGAGGACTGCCATGGAAATGTAAAAATTATAAAAAAAAGGGGGAACACTAGCGGAAAAATGCGGCTGACAATAAAAAAAAAAAAAGAAAAAAAAAAAGGGGGGACAAAAAAAATGCAGCAACCAAAAAAAAAAAGGGTATACAACACTAAATGATGTAATGCTGTGTTAAACACTGCACTACACTAACACACTATACTCACATTATGCTGACACACTATACTCACTCTACACTGACACTATACTGACACCTTATACTCACACTACACTAACACTCTACACTCACAATAACACACTAACTAGCTAGTAGAAAACTGAGCCCTGCTCTATCTATCTCCACTCCAACAACACACTGCAAAAGGTTCCAGCGGGAAGGAACCTTTTATAGTGTGGGATGGGACTATGAGCACTGAGCCATGATTGGGCAAAGTCAACATGACTTTGTCCAGTCATGGCTCTGAAAGTGCTCTAATTGGGTAAAGCCTTGCACCTGACCGCTTAGGCTTTTTCCAATTAGGGCCCTAGAATGCACCGTGCAGCGGGCAGTGCATTATGGGGTGCTCAGTGAGCGAACAAAGCAATGTTTGGGCTGAACTTTTGCTCGGCACGAACTGCTTGCCCAACTCTATTAGCCAGACATTTAGGGTGATTTCTAACTTCAAATAATATTCCTTATAATTTTATAAAATATCTAGATTCAGAGCTATATAGGAGTGAGTGTAGCACTAACCCCCGAAGGAGCTGCTGGTTTAGTTTGGGCTTACCGTTACCTTCTTGACCTCGTAGATGTCTAGAGGTTTCCTGAGGTAGATGGCCCAAAGAACTGTAGAAACTGACACTGGATCCGCTTTGGTATTTTTTATTTGCAAAAAAGGTAGACAAACACAGTCTCAAAAAAGGATAGAGGGTTTAGGTAGAAAGTTCAGGTACTCTTGGAACTGCTTGGAACTGAAAGTCTCTCATTATAGAATCCAGAGAATAGCCATTCACAACTGGATTTTCACAGCTATCGGATAAACCTCCTCTCACTAGGCTTAGCAGCCGATAGATTATTCAAATAGAGCAAAGTCTCTGCCACAGACTTGGTTGTAGAACTTGTGAATAAAAGTCTCTGCCACAGACTTGGTTGTAACTGAAGGATATAGACAAACTTGGAGAACCCTCATACGGTACCAGTATCTTGCAGCCGGTCCAGCGATAACATACGAGCGTGGATTCACTTGGTGTCTTTCAACTTGGCTTCAATGCTCTTTCTGAGGAACCAGCCTTATGCGTGGCCCTCGACTGAAGAGTCCACCCCTGGTTGCTTTCTCAGTTGCTGGGCCTCTCCACAGATGAGACGGCACTGGACCACCTTGGAATCCTCCTTCCAGTTACTTTACCTCAGGCTAGCCGGCCCGAGACTCGGAATTGGATGGATCCGCACCCCAGGCCATGAGGACCAAACAGACAGACAGATCTTCTGGACCGGAACCCAGAAGCACGTGATCTCAGTACCTTAAGTACCCTCTCCCAGATTACACAGCAAGACAAAAATCTCACTGATTGGTTCCGAGAGAGATTGGCACTCAATGCGCCCAGCCAAACTGCGTTCCCATACTTGCCAGAAGTGACCACGGCACCTATAGTCAAGCAAAAACCAGTGCAATCCAGGCAGACTGGTACTGAAACCATAATTTGGTACAATTAACCCCAAAACCCAACTGTGGTTCCAGGAATATTAAATTTACAAAACACATGCTCATCAGAACCCCGGTGCTACATGAGTATAGATTTGTGACAAAACATTACATTTAAAATCATATATTTACTGTATTTCCACATTGTATTTAGTTATTTTTTTAGCCTACTCCTAATAATCTGAATACTCTTGAAGTTTGTTCCCTCACTTTGTCAAGATCTCCACCCATTTTCTGGTGTCACAGAATTCGAAGAATCTGCCCTCTGAATTACAGGGGTGCTGAAAGAGAGGGTTCAATAGACAGATCAGTAGAGGAATCGCTGCTTGCAGTCAATGTACCATGGCATATTTAGTCTTTAGAAATCAAAAGTCAACAGCAGATGAGAAGCTGCAAAGCATGCAGAAAATCCAAGAAGTTGTTGAAAGAGATGGCCAGGAGACGGCACACACAACATGAAAAGTTGACCATGGATATCTTTTAACCACTTTGTTTCACCCCCTTCCAGTCCAGACCCCTTTTTCAGTTTTCTGCATTGTCATAATTTGAATGACAATTACTCAGTCATGCAACACTGTACCCAAATACATTTTATGTCCTTTATTTAGAGATTTCTTTTGGTGGTATTTAATCACCACTGGGTTTTTTTTTTTACTTTTTACTATAAGAAGGAAGCTCTAACGAGCAAAGCCCTCTGATTCCTCCTGTATTAAATTGTATTGTAACTGTACTATCTGCCTTCATTTTGTAAAGCACTGTGCAAACTGTTAGCACTATATAAATCCTGTATTATAATAACAATAGATTTGAAAATGTATCAATCCTGATGTACTGATAGCTTCATTTCTTGAGGCACTAAAATGCCAGGACAGTACAAATAAACCCATTTTTGGAAAGTAGACAGTCAATGTATTTTGTAAGCGGTATGGTGAGTTTTTTGAAGTTGTAATTTTTTATCGCAATTTTGAAAAATAAAGGAAGAAATTTATTTTTTTCACACGGCTGTCATTTTAACAAGCATAGGCATACCTACAATTACATCCCACAACACATTTTGCTACTCCTACTGAGAATGGGGATATCGCATGCATTTTCTAGCTCCACACTACAGGTTTGTCAGGAACTCTGAAGCATGTAGGTTCTGGTTAACCAAAGCAAGAGAGGAGACACCTTACCTGTGTATAGTCGCAATAAAGAAGTGGGAAGAAGGAAAATCTTTACCTACCTGGTCTCTGTCAGCATGTCCAGGTATTCTAGGCACTGGAAGCTGGTAAGACAGGATTTTGAGTGATTCATAGTCTTCAAGGTCACCTGTATTCTGCACTGCACTGGTTTTGCCCAGAGTGCCTATGTTGGGGCCAATCAGCTAACAGTTGCCATTTCATGGTTTAGGTTACATGTTGCCTGGCTTTGGTAGAGGGCACCACTACACTTAAGCTGAGCCTCTCTTTGCACTCCTTCGTGCCTGTCTGTGTCTACAGCATTCTTTGTGTCTCCAACATCCCTTGTGACTCCAGCAACCCCCCATGTCTCCAAGGACCACAGCATGTCCATTGACCTCCTACTCCTGTGTCCCCACGGATTCCTGCGCTTCTGTGTTTCCAGTGACCCCTGTGCTCCTGTGTCTTCAATGATATAAGAAAATTGGTCAAGAAAGCTTAAAAGACTCAGACAGTAACGTTTTCCACATGTCAGAACTTAGCAGACGTAAACAGAAGCCAAGGTGGCAACCTTGCAACTCTAAGAAAAGGTGCTTGAAGCAAAAATAGTCATAGGACTAGCAGATCTGGTAGAGTGTACGTTAACTGGGAAGGAAGGCACCCTAGCCTTCAAACTATAAGCCCTAATGATGTTTGTCTGATTCACCAAGCAATGGTGAAGCAAAAAGCAGGGAGAGCCATATCAGAAGCTTTAAAATGCACAAAGCAGGAGTTGCCTAAAAGAGGCAGCAGTTGAGAGTAACTCTCACAGTGCACACCACATCCAGATGGTGTCATTTCCTGTGGATGCTTTGAAGCAGGACATAAGAAAAGGAAGACAATTTCATGATTAAGGTGGAAATCTTCACAATGGTCAAAGCCAAGATTTGTCTACGGATGGTAATGCAAAGCCAGAGGCTGCTCCAAACCAGACTGTAGAAAAGACAGAATATGTCCCATAAAGTACTTTCTACGATGTAATTCCTTGATTCACACCAAACCTAAATAGGCCTTTCAAGTGTGATGGTAGAAGTTGCCCTTCTATCCTTCTAGTTTGAGCAGCCCCGTTCATCAGGACTGTAGCTTTACAGCCATACTTTTAAAACCAGTGACCAAGAAGCAGAATGGAACACTGGCCCTTGGCCAGTCTAGAGGATCTGGAGCGTTTGCTAGGAGTATGATTATACATTACTGGCCGGTAGAGCTCCACGATTTATCATTAAAAAAATCAGATCGCAAATAATTCCCTCTCGTGATCTTAACAAAGCATTTTCCCAATTCTATGCAGAGAAACATTGCAACAATTCATCCTTTTAGATCAAAGGAATGAACTTCGGTCGGTAAAGGAGGGAAGTTTAATCACTTTTTAGTTAAAATCAGTATTTTTTGCTGGAAAATTACTTTAGAATGTTAGAGAATAAAACCTAGAGACCCTAGAGAATAAAATGGCGGTTGTTGCAATATTTTATGTCACACTGTATTTGCGCAGCGGTCTTTCAAGCGCAATTTTTTGGGAAAAAAAACACACTTTAATGAATTAATAAAAAACAAAACGGTAAAGTAAAAAGTAAAGCCCAATTTTGTTGTATAATGTGAAAGATGATGTTGCGGCACGAGAATTGTGATATTTATTCTAAGCAAAAAAAATTGTTATTCTCATTTTGGCCAGAATCATTCAGCTCCACTAGCAGGGGCCGATTTAGTGCAATGCGAATCACCAGAATACCCTCCACCCAATGGCGAGACAAGGTTATCTGGTACCCAGGACGAAAATTACAAACTTGCTGGTCAGTAGTATTATGCTATGTAACCCCCTTCACCTTCCTGCATTGATGGTCAGTGGTGGTGGCATTTAAAACATCCCTCCCTATTGGTGGTCAATGGCAGTTTTAATTAACCCCTTCATGGTGCAGCATGAAGGGGTTAATAAACACTGTGGCTGGCCACTAATGCAGCTTTGTGCAAATTGTTGCTCCTTGGGGAAGTGAGGGGGTTAATTACCATTGGCACTAGCCAGTAATGCTAGGGGTTAATAATGCCAATGGCCATAAATGCAGCTTTGTACAAATAAATGATTAACCCTTGGGGGAGTGAGGGGGATTAATCAACTAGTCAGTAAAGCGAGGAGTTAAACACTGCCACTGGCTGCTAATACAGCAATGACAAGTGCAGTGTTAATTAATCCCTTGCGTTACTGGTGGCAATGGTAATTAACCCCATCACTCCCCTCAAGGGATTAATCTTTTTTTGTACAAAGTCAATGCTTTCTCCAGTTGCTGCACTCACACTGTTTATCTCCATCCCACTCTGAATCTGGAGGGGTGGAAAGGAGTAGATCAGCCTAAACTGATGTCACAGTGTCACCAGAGCATCCACTGCGGAGGAACAAGGGTCCCTAGACCTGGCCACAAACCTGTCCAGTTTGTTGCTGAATGTCAACACCAGCAAATCCATGTCCGGTGTCCTCCACTTGTTGCAAAGGACTTGAAACACCTCTAGATGGAGATTAGGGATGGGCCCGGTGCTCGATGCGAACCCACGTTCGCATCGAGCACCGGGCGTTCGCTCGCTCGGCGAGCCCAGAACTATTTTGGCCGCTCGCATCACGTTCGTGTGATGCGAGCGGCCCCGCAATGCATTGCGGCCGGCGCGGCCGGCGCAGTGCATTGCTGGCTGATGATTGGCCAAGCATGCACTGTGACCCCGCATGCTTGGCCAATCACAGCCCCGGAAACTCGAAGAGCCATAATTGGCCAATTACAGCTCAGGGGCTTTAGTACACGCCCCCCCCCCTATAAAAGGCCGCCACGCCGTCTGCGCCGGTCACATGCTGTTCCGGCGCAGATAGAGCAGGATAGATCTGTGACACTCTGCTGGATTTAGTTAGAGAGATTTACTTAGAGAGATTGAGTTAGATAGATTCATTTACAAAGATTGATTTAGAAAGAGGGGCTTGTAGTGTGTTCGTGGCAGGCAGGCAGAGCTCCTATATTTTGTTCCCAGAAGCACCTATAGGACTTGTAGTGTGTTCGTGGCAGGCAGGCAGAGCTCCTATATTTTGTTCCCAGAAGCACCTATAGGACTTGTAGTGTGTTCCTGGCAGGCAGGCAGAGCTCCTATATTTTGTTCCCAGAAGCACCTATAGGACTTGTAGTGTGTTCGTGGCAGGCAGGCAGAGCTCCTATATTTTCTTCCCAGAAGCACCTATAGGACTTGTAGTGTGTTCCTGGCAGGCAGGCAGAGCTCCTATATTTTGTTCCCAGAAGCACCTATAGGACTTGTAGTGTGTTCCTGGCAGGCAGGCAGAGCTCCTATATTTTGTTCCCAGAAGCACCTATAGGACTTGTAGTGTGTTCCTGGCAGGCAGGCAGAGCTCCTATATTTTGTTCCCAGAAGCACCTATAGGACTTGTAGTGTGTTCGTGGCAGGCAGGCAGAGCTCCTATATTTTCTTCCCAGAAGCACCTATAGGACTTGTAGTGTGTTAGTCCCATCACACAGAGATCATATATTTTGTTCCCAGAAGCACCTATAGGACTTGAAGTGTGTTAGTCCCATCACACAGACCTATATTTTCTTCCCAGAAGCACCTATAGGACTTGAAGTGTGTGTTAGTCCCATCACACAGAGATCATATATTTTGTTCCCAGAAGCACCTATAGGACTTGAAGTGTGTTAGTCCCATCACACAGACCTATATTTTCTTCCCAGAGGCACCTATAGGACTTGAAGTGTGTTAGTCCCATCACACAGAGATCATATATTTTGTTCCCAGAAGCACCTATAGGACTTGAAGTGTGTTAGTCCCATCACACAGAGATCATATATTTTGTTCCCAGAAGCACCTATAGGACTTGAAGTGTGTTAGTCCCATCACACAGAGATCATATATTTTGTTCCCAGAAGCACCTATAGGACTTGAAGTGTGTTAGTCCCATCACACAGAGATCATATATTTTGTTCCCAGAAGCACCTATAGGACTTGAAGTGTGTTAGTCCCATCACACAGAGATCATATATTTTGTTCCCAGAAGCACCTATAGGACTTGAAGTGTGTTAGTCCCATCACACAGACCTATATTTTCTTCCCAGAAGCACCTATAGGACTTGAAGTGTGTTAGTCCCATCACACAGAGATCATATATTTTGTTCCCAGAAGCACCTATAGGACTTGAAGTGTGTTAGTCCCATCACACAGAGATCATATATTTTGTTCCCAGAAGCACCTATAGGACTTGAAGTGTGTTAGTCCCATCACACAGAGATCCTATATTTTGTTCCCAGAAGCACCTATAGGACTTGAAGTGTGTTAGTCCCATCACACAGACCTATATTTTCTTCCCAGAAGCACCCATAGGACTTGAAGTGTGTTAGTCCCATCACACAGAGATCCTATATTTTGTTCCCAGAAGCACCTATAGGACTTGAAGTGTGTTAGTCCCATCACACAGACCTATATTTTCTTCCCAGAAGCACCTATAGGACTTCTAGTGTGTTAGTGGCATCACACAGAGCTCCTATATTTTCTTCTCAGCAGCACCCACAGGACTTCTAGTGTGTTAGTGGCATCACACAGAGCTCCTCTATTTTCTTTGCAGAAGCACCCATAGGACTTCTAGTGTGTTAGTGGCATCACACAGAGCTCCTCTATTTTCTTCTCAGCAGCACCCACAGGACTTCTAGTGTGTTAGTGGCATCACACAGAGCTCCTCTATTTTCTTTGCAGAAGCACCCACAGGACTTCTAGTGTGTTAGTGGCATCACACAGAGCTCCTCTATTTTCTTTGCAGAAGCACCCATAGGACTTCTAGTGTGTTAGTGGCATCACACAGAGCTCCTATATTTTCTTCTCAGCAGCACCCACAGGACTTCTAGTGTGTTAGTGGCATCACACAGAGCTCCTCTATTTTCTTTGCAGAAGCACCCATAGGACTTCTAGTGTGTTAGTGGCATCACACAGAGCTCCTCTATTTTCTTCTCAGCAGCACCCACAGGACTTCTAGTGTGTTAGTGGCATCACACAGAGCTCCTCTATTTTCTTTGCAGAAGCACCCACAGGACTTCTAGTGTGTTAGTGGCATCACACAGAGCTCCTCTATTTTCTTTGCAGAAGCACCCATAGGACTTCTAGTGTGTTAGTGGCATCACACAGAGCTCCTATATTTTCTTCTCAGCAGCACCCACAGGACTTCTAGTGTGTTAGTGGCATCACACAGAGCTCCTCTATTTTCTTTGCAGAAGCACCCACAGGACTTCTAGTGTGTTAGTGGCATCACACAGAGCTCCTCTATTTTCTTTGCAGAAGCACCCATAGGACTTCTAGTGTGTTAGTGGCATCACACAGAGCTCCTATATATTCTTCTCAGCAGCACCCACAGGACTACCAACTACAATGGCTGGAAGACCGCCAAGGGGAGGCAGAGCGTGCAGAGCCAAGAACATAGGGCAGGCAGGCTCTGTTTCTAGTGGACGTGGCCGTGGACGTGGTCGTGCATCGTCATCAGCAGGTGGCCATGGGACACGCGCGTCTTTGTTTTCGGCAGCTGGACATGTGGAGCCGCATCATGCTGAAGGCTTGGTAGAATGGATGACCAAGCCCTCCTCATCCTTCTCATCCTCTCTCACCCAGGCTCAGGGTACTGGCAGAGCATCATCAGCCACCCCTTCCCTAGACCCACCATGTCCTCCTGAGGAGTCCCCCGAACTCTTTGAGCACAGTGTTGGGTACATGCTCCAGGAGGATGCCCAACGATTCGAAGGCTCGGATGATGATACCCAGCTTGAGGAATCTGGCAGTACTGTTCCACCAGCTGCAGCTTACTGCCAGGTTTGCTCTAGTGGTGAAGAGGGAGGGGATGATGAGGTCACTGACTCCACGTGGGTGCCTGAAGGGAGAGAGGATGAGGAGGAGGACGAGGAGGAGGAGGATGCGGCGTCACATGTCCAACGAGGCAGGATGCCCCCTGGAGGCCAGGTAGAGGCCAGCACAGCAACTGTACAACACCGCAGAGCTCCGCCTGTGCAGGGCGCTGCCTCTGCACGTTATCAGAAAAGTTCTTTGGTGTGGGCCTTTTTTGAGACGAGTGCAGCAGATCGCACCACTGCTATTTGCAATATTTGTCTCAAGCGTATCTCGCGTGGCCAAAACATCAGCCGCTTGGGCACCACAAGCATGACCAGACATATGGCGACCTGCCATGCAGCTCGTTGGCAGGCACACATAAAAGACCCACACCAAAGAACTAAGCGGACCTCTCCTTGCTCCTCCTCAGCTGGGATCTCCATCCCCACTACACCTTCAGTCCTCTCTGAAAGCTGCTCTGAGAGGACTGAAGGTGTAGAATTAGGTGTGTCACAACCAAGTACTTGCAGTACACCGACGTCCGATTGCAGCAGGCAAATTTCCCTGCCCCAGCTGCTGGACCGTAGAAAGAAGTACACTCCCAGCCATCCACATGCCCAGCGGTTGAATGCTAGCCTGGCTAAATTGCTAGCACTTCAACTGCTGCCTTTTCAGTTGGTAGACTCGGCCCCCCTTCCGTGAGTTTGTTCAATGTGCGGTTCCTCAGTGGCAGGTTCCCAAACGCCACTTTTTCTCACGGAAGGCGATTCCGTCTCTCTACCGGCATGTGGAGGGCAATGTCCATGCCTCGCTGGACAGGGCGGTCAGCGGTAAGGTGCATATTACCGCTGACTCATGGTCCAGCAGGCATGGACAGGGACGGTACCTTTCTTTCACGGCCCATTGGGTCACTCTATTGGCAGCTGGGAGGGATGCAGGACAAGGTGCAGTAGTGTTGGAGGTTGTTCCGCCACCACGCCTCCAAAACGCTACTACTGCTACTGGTTGTGACACACCTCTCTCCTCCACCCCCTCCTCTTCTTCTTCCTCCAGTGCTCTGTCCTTGGAACCAGCGGTGCTCCGTAGGCGTACAAGGGGCTACGCAAGTACGCAGGCAAAAAGATGCCATGCCGTGCTTGCACTGGTGTGTTTGGGGGACAGGAGCCACACTGGGCCAGAGGTTCTGGCAGCTCTGCAGGGGCAGGCCGAGAGGTGGTTGACGCCACGTCAGCTTAAGCCAGGAATGGTCGTTTCTGACAATGGCACCAACCTCCTCTCCGCCCTGCGACAGGGGCAGCTCACCCATGTGCCCTGCATGGCTCACGTCCTCAACCTGGTGGTGCAGCGGTTCTTGGGCAGGTTCCCAGGCTTACAGGATGTCCTGAGGCAGGCCAGGAAAGTCTGTGTGCATTTCCGCCGATCTTATAATGCCAGTGCTCGGCTGACTGAGCTGCAAAAGGAGCTGAACCTGCCCAAGAACCGCCTAATATGTGACATGCCCACCAGGTGGAACTCAACGTTGGCCATGCTGCAGCGACTGCACACACAGCAGAGGGCCATCAATGAGTACCTTTGCGACTATGGCACCAGGACAGGGTCAGGGGAGCTTGGTTTTTTTTCCCCACGTCAGTGGAGCATGATCAGGGATGCATGCACTGTCCTCTCACCATTTGAGGAGGCCACGAGGATGGTGAGCAGTGACAGTGCATGCATCAGTGACACTGTCCCTCTTGTCCACCTGTTGGAGCATACGCTGCGTGGGATAATGGACAGGGCACTTGAGGCAGAACAGAGGCAGGAAGAGGAGGACTTCCTTGCCTCTCAAGGCCCCCTTTATCCGGACAGTGTTCCTCCTGTCCCACCCATCACACAGGAAGAGGATGAGGAGGAGGAGGAGGAGGAGGAGGAGGAGGATTGTGTGAGCATGGAGGTGGAGCCTGGCACTCAGCATCAGCAGCAGCAGTCTTTTAGGGATGATGTACAGTCCCAACAAACCAGTGGACTTGTACGTGGCTGGGAGGAGGTGGCTGGCGATCATGTCATCCTCAGTGACCCAGAAGACTCCGGACCGAATGCCTCAGCTAACCTACGCTGCATGGCCTCCCTGATCCTGCAAAGCCTGCGGAAGGATCCTCGTGTTCTTCGGATCAAGGAGAGGGACCATTACTGGCTGGCCACTCTCCTTGATCCGCGGTACAAGGGTAAGGTTGCGGACCTTATCTTGCCGTCGCAGAGGGAGCAGAGGATGAGACATCTCAGGGAGGCCTTGCAGAAAGGTCTGTGCAACGCGTTCCCAGAAACTGGGAGGCTACAAACTCCTGGTCCTGGGCGACGAGTTGCTGAGGCTTCGGTCAGTAGCAGAAGGAGCGGTGGGGAAGGTGGACGTCTGACCGATGCGTTCAGACAATTTTTTAGTCCGCAGCCCCAAGGTATGATCGGTTCCAGCAACCATCGCCAGCGTCTGATATACATGGTGCAGGAATACCTTGGGGCAAGGTCAGACTTGGACACCTTTCCCACCGAAAATCCTCTGGCTTACTGGGTCCTGAGGATGGATCACTGGCCAGAGCTTGCACAGTATGCAATTGAGCTACTGGCCTGTCCTGCCTCCAGCGTTCTTTCCGAACGCACATTCAGTGCTGCTGGAGGATTTGTCACCGATCATAGGGTGCGCCTGTCCACCGCCTCGGTTGATCGACTGACCTTCATCAAAATGAATCAGTCTTGGATCACCACCAGCTACCAGGCACCTGAGGCGGATATAACCGAATAATTTTTAATATCACATCCCTTCAAGACTGCCTATGCTGATGCTGAGTGACTGTCCTCTTATGTTCACTGACTATCCTCTTCCTCCTCCTCAATGATCCATGCCACCACACCAGTGCCTAAGGCACAATTTTTCAGCCCCTGTTTAACAGGGGCGTGTACATACAATTTTTATAAAAAAATGCTTCGCAACACGTGTGACTGCTGTGCTCCAAGTACAGTATCTGTGAGGGGTTGCAGTGTTGTGGCACCAGCACCAGTGCCTTAGGCACAATTTTTCAGCCCCTGTTTAACAGGGGCGGGTAATTACAATTTTTTAAAAAAATGCTTCGCAACACGTGTGACTGCTGTGCTCCAAGTACAGTATCTGTGAGGGGTTGCAGTGTTGTGGCACCAGCACCAGTGCCTTAGGCACAATTTTTCAGCCCCTGTTTAACAGGGGCGGGTAATTACAATTTTTTTAAAAAAATGCTTCGCAACACGTGTGACTGCTGTGCTCCAAGTACAGTATCTGTGAGGGGTTGCAGTGTTGTGGCACCAGCACCAGTGCCTAAGGCACAATTTTTCAGCCCCTGTTTAACAGGGGCGGGTAATTACAATTTTTTAAAAAAATGCTTTGCAACACGTGTGACTGCTGTGCTCCAAGTACAGTATCTGTGAGGGGTTGCAGTGTTGTGGCACCAGCACCAGTGCCTAAGGCACAATTTTTCAGCCCCTGTTTAACAGGGGCGGGTAATTACAAATCTTGATCTAATAGTTCACAGCAGGGCCCATTCCTGCGCCCACCAAGAGTAACTATGAGGGCCTACAGTCTTGTGGCAACACCGTCCACCACCACCGCCAAAGGCCCAATTTTTCTGCCCAGTTCATCAGGTGCTTGCAATTACAAATCTTGATCTAATAACACACAGCAGGGCCCATTCCTGCGCCCACCAAGAGTAACTGTGAGAGCTTACAGTCTTGTGGCAACACCGTCCACCACCACCGCCAAAGGCCCAATTTTTCTGCCCTGTTCATCAGGTGCTTGCAATTACAAATCTTGATCTAATAACTCACAGCAGGGCCCATTCTTGCGCCCACCAAGAGTAACTGTGAGAGCTTACAGTCTTGTGGCAACACCATCCACCACCACCGCCAAAGGCCCAATTTTTCTGCCCTGTTCATCAGGTGCTTGCAATTACAAATCTTGATCTAATAACTCACAGTAGGGCCCATTCCTGCGCCCACCAAGAGTAACTGTGAGAGCTTACAGTCTTGTGGCAACACCGTCCACCACCACCACCACCCCCAATTTTTCTGCCCTGTTCAACAGGTGCATGCAATTACAAATCTTGATCTATAAACTCACAGCAGGGCCCATTCCTGTGCCCACCAGTCTTGTGGCTACACCAACATCTAATAGGGCAAATTTCTGCAGAGTATATACGCCAGGCCCCTACTTTCAAACATCCAACTTACAAATGACTCCTACTTGCAAATGGAAAGAGAAAACAGGAAGTGAGAGGAAATCTACCCCTAGGAAGGGAAATTCTATCCTGTTAGATTTAATTTGGGAAAAAGGTATCTCCTCTCTACTGATACTTTATCACCAATCCTTGTTTCAATTAAAACCCCACTTTTTCCAAAAACATTTGTCATTGGGACGGAAAGTGAGGTGACATGTTCTGAACAGATGTGCAAAGACAGCAAATGTTACAGGGGTGATAACCCCTCCCTATGTTCTCCAAAAAGCTTAAAAATAGATTTTTTTGGGATGGAGCTACACTTCATAATGTACCTGTTCAGATTCTACTTAAGAACAAACCTAAAGCCGCAAGTGTTTTTAAATGGCTTCTTTTTTTCCTTTAAAAATGTCATTTTGTGCAAGGACAGTTCTAAACACGGGAAACACATGCCACTTCACAGGCATACTTTAGACACCCCCCAGGTACCATATTTAAAGGAAAATTTCACTTTTTTTTTTTCACTTTATGCATCATTAAAATGACTGCTCCCGAAAAAACGTTAGTTTTTAAAAGTTCTTTTTGCATTGATATATGTCCCCTGGGGCAGGACCCGGGTCCCCAAACCTGTTTTATGACATTAACATGCATATTGGCCGTTGTAATTAGCACTTTTGATTTCGAACGTTCGCGTCCATTATAACGTATAGGGTTCGAAAATTCGCGCGAACTTTCGGTCGGTTCGAAGGTTCTGGTGCGAACCGAACCCGGGGGTGTTTGGCTCATCCCTAATGGAGATCCTATTGCACTGGATCCACACACTGACCAAAGGTGTTCCTTTATTCCAGTGCTGGTTGGTAGTCCCACACAGTAGGGAGAGTCTGGTCTGGTCTGGGTGATCAAAGCACACTATTCCCAATGCATACATTCCTGTAAAGTGTCTGTAAAGGTAAGTGGGTGCTACAGCCACCACCAGCTGGAAACCAAAAACAGAGCGAGATGTACCCCAAGGATTTCCAGAACATGTCCAAAGCTTTATTCATTGATCACATCATAGTGAAGTTTCAGGCACATGCTTGATGAAGGCATGCTGCTAGGCTCTGAAACATTGCTTTTGTAACTATGATGTGATTGCTGAATAGAGCTTTGGACCTTTTCTGGAGATCCTTGGTGTGCTGATGATATACTTCTCGCTCTGGCCTTGGTGGCCAGACGCATGGGACAGTACAAAGATAGAGTCTGCATCACCAAAAAAAAAATGGCAAAGTTTTCTTTCACTATAGATCACAGATGGAATATTGAGGCATAGGTAACCTATGCCCTAATAATTCAAGTGTTCCAGCAATTCATTTCTGTTACCTAATCATTTATTTATGTGCTTCAGCACTGACCCAGATACAGCACCCCTCCTCCACTTCCTGGTCTTACAGGGGACACTGAGGGAGCGGGAGCTGAAGGCTGTGAGTCAAACTCCTCTGAGGAGGGATCGGCGGCATGGCTTACCGGCTCTGTGTGTATCTGTAGATAGACAGCCCCGCCCCATTGGAGGGAGAAGCACTCAGTACCGATGTGGAACCACCAAAGAGGAGGGAGAAGAACTCTGTACCAGCATGGAACCACCAAAGAGGAGGGGGAAGCACTCCACACTGGTATAGGACCACCAAAGAGGAGGGAGAAGCACTCTGCATAGGTATGGGACCACCAAAGATGAGGGAGAAGCACTCCACACTGATATGGGACCACCAAAGAGGAGGGAGAAGCATGCCGCAACGGTATGGGACCACCAAAGAGGAGGAAGAAGCATTCAGTACCAGTATGGGATCAACAAAGAGGTGGGAGAAGCACTTTGCACCGGTATAGGACCACCAAATAGGAGGGAGAAGAACTCCGCACCAGTATGGGATCACCAAAGAGGAGGTAGAAGCACTCAATACTGGTATGGGACCACCAAAGAGGAGGGAGAAGCACTCTGCACTGCTATGGGACCACCAAAGAGGAGGGAGAAGCACTCAGTACTGTTATGGAACCACCAAAGAGGAGGGCGATTTCTGCACCGGTATGGGACCACCAAAGAGGATGGAGAAGCACTCCGCACTTGTAGGGGACCACTAAAGAAGAGGGAGAAGTACTCCGCACCGGTATGGGATCACTAAAGAGGAGGGAGAAGCACTCAGTACCAGTATGGGACCACCAAAGAGGAGGGAGAAGCACTCCTCGCTGGTATAGGACCACCAAAGAGGAGGGAGAAGCACTCAGTACCAGTATGGGACCACCAAAGAGGAGGGAGAAGCACTCCTCGCTGGTATAGGACCACCAAAGAGGAGGGAGAAGCACTCAGTACCAGTATGGGACCACCAAAGAAGAGGGAGAAGCACTCCTCGCTGGTATGGGACCACCAAAGAGGAGGGAGAAGCACTCAGTACCAGTATGGGACCAACAAAGAGGAGGGAGAAGCACTGAGTGCCGGTTTTGGACCACCAAGGAGGAGGGAGAAGCACTCTGCCCCGTATGGGACTACCAAAGAGGGAAGTAAGGTAAGTGACCGTCCCATGCAATATTGTTGCAAAGAGCAGGTAAGCATAACATCTTTTTTATTTTAAAGAAAAAAGCCTTTAGCATCACTTCAGACTACCACCATTGTATTTCTCAGGGCAGAAATTATGCCATGTTTTGGGGTTTTAACTTTTAAGTCATCTTCAGGCCTAAAATATGCATTTTAACCACTTGCCGCCATCATTATACTGTGGCAGGACGGCACAATCTCACAAACCGTTGTAGCTTTAAGCGTGATAGCAGGCGCAGGTGCCGATGATCGTGACCAATGGTTGCGATGACCGCCGGCCACAAGTGATCGCAGGCACAAGAGGCACGATCTCTCATCTCCTATAGTCAGTCCCCTCCCCCACAACTATAACACAAAATTAGGGAACACAGTTAACCCCTTGATCGCCCCTAGTGTTAACTCCTTCCCTTCCAGTGACATTTATACAGTAATCAGTGCATTTTTATAGCACTGATCGCTGTATAATTGTCAATCGACCCAAAAATGTGTCAAAAGTGTCTGATGCGTCTGTCATAATGTCGCAGTCCCGATAAAAATCGAAGATCACCGCCATTGCTAGTAAAAAGAAAAATATAATAATAAAAATGCCATAAATCTATCCCCTATTTTGTAGACGCTATAACTTTTGTGCAAACCAATCAATATACGCTTTTTGCGATTTTTATTACCAAAAATAGGAAGAATACATATCGGTCTAAACTGAGGAAAAAAAATGTGCTTTCTAAAAAAAAAAATGGGGCCTATTTATTACAGCAAAAAGTACAAAATATTGTGTTTTTTTTTAAATTGTTGCTTTTTTTGTTTATAGCGCAAAAAATAAAAATGGAGAGATGATCAAATACCACCAAAAGAAAGCTCTATTTGTGGGGAAAAAGGACATCAATATTGTTTGGGTACAGTGTTGCATGACTGTGCAAGTGTCAGTTAAAGTGCTGAATCGCAAAAAATGGCCTGGTCATTGAGCAATCAAATCTTCCGGAGCTGAAGTAGTTAACGTGCAGAAAATAAAAAAAATATTTTCTTTTAGTGAAGCTTTGTAACACAGGGCCATGGGCAATGCTGCGTTCTATAAATCAGGTATAATACATCTCTAGGAACTTCCACATTCCACCCACCCGTGATGAGGACATGCTTCTACTGACAGAGGTGTCAGCTCCCCGGTCATGAAGTGGTTATTCCACAGACAGGCCAGCAGAAGCCCCTCCCTGTAGGGGCGGAGACTGCCTGAAGTGCGCGCCCCCTTCATGTGGCTGGGAAGTCTTGTAGAGAATTGCCGGGCTCAGAACACGCTTCTCTTCCTCTATCCGATCACCATGCGTTGGGTACCGCTCCGCCACCTCTACAGCCGACTGCCCGGACACCGAGCTCCGTACGTCATTGGACGGCTCAGACCAGCTGACAGCCGGGCCGCTTCATCACAGCCAGAACCTCATGCTTCAATCACCAGGTACTCCTTATAGGGGAGAGGACTGTGTGTGGTGGGGCTGTCAGTACCTGGAAGAAGAACATGACTGTACTATGTCATCTCATCCCTTTAGAACCGAGCACGTATTAATTACTCAGGTTCTGAGGCTTATTTAATGCCGGTAAGGCACTAAGTGGATTTAATTCCTACTTTATAAGCCACGGAACCTGTGTAACTAATATGAGTTCGGTTTTAAAGGGATGAGGTGGCAACTCTAGTGAGGGTCTGACAGTGGAGGGGGCGTGCCTTTTGGAAAGCAGCCATGTGACTGGAGGCTATAGGAAGGAGTCATGAGCCTAGCACTATAGGGGGCTGACACCAGGAAACTCCTATACGTTACATTGTATATACATCCAGATCAGAGAGACTATACAACATATAGAGATCACAGTATTTGTGGATACAGCGATCACAGCCTCTGCCAATATAGGGATCGCAGTTATAGATCAGTTTCTATAACTACAGGTCATAGATTAGTGTCTGTGATTACAGTGATCGCAGCATTGGTTGGTATAGGGACCTCAGCCTCCATCAATATACTGTAGCAATTGCAGTTATGGTTCATAGTGTCTATAGTTCTGAATATGACATGTCTATAGCTACAGATCATTGATGTAGATCAGTGTCTGTGGATATAGCAGTGGCAGTTTTTGTTATCAGTGGCGGCTGGTGCTGGAGGATTTTGGGGGGGGGGGGGGGCCTGGACAGCCCCTTCAGGTCCCCCTATGGGTGGAGACCTCTAAGTGGTCACAGCTCCCCTGGTGACCCGGTCTTTCTGTGTCTTCGGCATCCTGTCCTGATTGGGTGGGAAGCTGTTGTTTTGCTGGTATACAGGTTGGGAGGGTTTGGGGCGCAGTACTCTGCGCCCCGAGGTCAACATGGAACAGGCCAATTGGGACCTTGGGCTCTGGTCACATGCTTGTGGGGGGGTGAGAGACCTGTTGGTCCGGTGCTCCACATGGCAACACACATGGATTGTGCGGGCTGGATCGAGTAAAAGAAGGTTATAACCTCTGTTAGCTTTTTATTTAAATGTTTTGACACTTTCTGTCCCAATAATCAAAGCAGTAGGTGAGAGGAAATGCCTGCAAATTAAGGGAATCACTTGGGCCCCCCAGGTCACCAGAAGTAGTGTCCCCGTTGGAAGATTTCCCTTTTTATTACTGTTCTAGGGACAACCCAAACATGTGGGGTGTTTTATTTATTTTTTCTTTCACTTTTTAGTGCTAATGATAAACAGGACAAATAGAGGATGAATCCCCTTAACAGGGGCACAGACCATAATAATAACCTGACAGGTGGTCTTCTTCCTTCTTCCTCCTTTTTTTTTTCCCTCCCATATACATCCCCTTGGGGAGATTCACCTTCACTTCCTGTTCCATAACCAAAACTTAGTTCTACTTTAAAGATATCAGTGTCCACTGATGCAGGTGACTATAGCTCTATCTAGCGATCACGGTTATAGATCAGCACAGCTCTGGCCAACTGAGTGACCATAGTGCAGTGGAACTACTACTCTCAGCACAGCCATTAGTCATAAGGCTGCTGTACATTGCAGGCTCCTCTTGGTATGTTATGACTGTCCTCATAGCGCTGGAGCAGTCCTCTATTATAATATGTTAGATGTCACACTTCTGCATTCGCTATGAACTGTCCTGATAAAAGAAGTAATAGGTGGCTGAGGATTTGGACGGATGCCTATGACATAAGTCTTTTGTAACTGGCACAGTGCCTCGGGTGTGAGCCAGATCTCAGTTTACATGGGCTCTGCCCCAAACTATTTTCATTCAGAATAGGGTCAGTGTGCGAGGCTGCACATGTCATGGCATTGTTCCCAGACACATTTCTGGCTCCAGTGACTGCCTTCCTCCTTGTCATGTTCATGCTGTATTGTTTTATTCCCATCTAATGTCTATTCCCAACTATTTCTATGATCAGTTCTTCCTGCCTCTAGTGATGGCTACTTTACCTGTGTCGTATTCCAGATCTGGCAGTGTACATTGTATTGGTGCTGTCAGACTGATATTATGTATCTATGATGACTGTATACATTGTATTAGTGCTGTCATGTATCTCTCTGTATCTATGACCAGCGATCTGCATGCTCACAGTGCCCTGGCAGACAGTATTGTGCTATTCTGTATCTGTGGTCAGTGAGCAGCATGTTCACAACGTCTTCACTCGGCTACACATGTGGAAGATCTGAGCACTAGAGGCAACTAGCCAAGCTGTCACTTTCCAGAATATCATGACCCTGTATAGACACTGATGGATTGTTATAGAGAGAGAGGTTTCTGAATATGTTAGAGACTGGTTATGAATGATTACTCATTTACAGCACTTTTATAATTCAGCCCATTGGGAATAACTAGAAGGTTACACAGACAGCTTTGTTTAGTGACCTTGGTCTCCTGTAAGATGGTTGCTGCTTTGCCTGCTGGAGACACAGGATATCCCACCAGCATCCTCTAGTGTTTACTATACAGGTCCTAAGTGATGCAATAGGCTGCTCAAATGTCAATATTCAAATGTCGGAACTTATCTGTGCTGGAAAGTGGCTTAAGTGTAAAGCTTTATAGTAAATTGGAAATGCAGTATATAACTGGCATATGAATGTAAAGCTAGTAAATGTCCTTCTAGGTTATTCATCTACACTGTTTCTGTACATATAGCAGCTTCAGTGTCTTGCTGCTGATTTACTTTGGTATGTGTAAAAGGGGGTAAAGTTGTTCCTGCAATGCTACACACTGGTTTGCGTTAAAGTAGAACTAAAGCCAAAATATTTAATCGCGTGTGTTTGTTTTGTCTCTGCATTAAGGTAAGCCCACTTGTGTCAAGGATCCCCCTTCCAGCCTCCCTTATATCTTCCTGAGCCTGAACTCTATTCAACACTGTGCAGGAGAACAGCGACTCTCTCCCTCCTCACAGGGCAGATTTATAGCAGCAGGACAGCAGTTGCTGTCAATCAAATCCTATGACGGGGGGGGGGGGGGGGGGGGGGGGGCGAAGTAAAGCCCTGCTGTCTGTTATTGGGTGCAGGCAATGGGGCTCAGAAGTGAGCCTGCATAAGTACACCCCCCCCCCCCATAAGTGGCTTTCTAGGATGGTACTTGAAAGGCAGGAGGAGCCAGGACCGTCCACAAGGGACCCCAGAAGGGGAGGATCAGGGGTGTGCAAAACAATCGCTTCGAACATGTAAATATAACATGCTTGTTTATATAAAAAAAATATATAAAAAAAAAGAATTAAAGGTTTAGAATAACCCCCCCATCAGGCGTCCTCCTATAAACCTACTCCACTTAACCCTAGGAGACCTCAGTTTTTTTTTTTACTAGTGTCTTAAAGTGGGGTTCCCCCCCCCTTATTTTTTTTTATTTATTTTTTACACATACCTCCTAAATGCCTGTTGCTAGGGGGTCACTCGTAGTCTGCCTCCTTCGGTGCCTGGGCTGGTGACATCACTTCCCCCTCGGCGCAGGAAGGGCTCCCCAGTCATCTGGGACCTGTCACGTGTCCCAGATGACTGTGCGGCCAATCACGGCCTCCGAGCGGATCAGGGGGCGAGCGGAGCTTTTTAATGGATACACCTCTTTAAAGTGTCTAGTGGTTCGTTTAGGTGTTTTTTTTTTTTTTTGTTTTTTTTTACATTAATGCACTCCCTGCATTAGGGTAAAGAAACACTACTTGTTCCTCTCTCCCTCCCTCTAAACACTTACCTGACACCTCCCACAATCCAGCGCTGTTCCTGCCAACAGCCCCACTCCTTTTTGTATTCACAGGCTTCACTGAGCAGCAGGAGCTGTAGGCGGAAATCAACGGTGAGATCTCCCGTTGAGCCGGCAGACAGAGGCGGACTCTGCTTGCACGTGTGGCAAGGGCCTTACAAAGCAATCTCAAAGTGTTTAGGCATCCATCAGTTGACAAACTGTCTATAAATGGACAGTTTATCAACTGTGGCTACTTTTCTAAAATGGGTGCCCTGCCAAGATGATTCCCAAAGCACAGTGCAAAATTCTCATTGAGGTAAAGACCCCATGTCTCTGTTCATGAGTCTACCATATGTAAATCTTTGAATATGTAGGGTGTCCATAGCAGAACACCATGAAGGAAGCTACTGCTCTCCAAAAACATTGCTGTGTGCCTAAAGTTTGCCAAAGAGCACCATGGCAAACCGCAACACTACTGAGAAAATGTTTTATTGACTGATGTTGACCTGTTTGGGAAGAATGTTCAGCACTATATGTATGCACAAAAAGGGTACATCTTATCAACATCAAAATATCCTAACGTGTGGCTGTCTGCCAGCTGATGCTTAATAGTCCAAACTGACGCTAAGTTAGGTGATCCAGCAGACCAATGACTCTAATGCCGCATACACACGACCTGTTTTGCCGTCGAAATTAAGTCCGAAGTTTTTTTCGACAGAATTCAGCTTAAACTATCTTGCATACACACGGTCACACCAAATTCTGACGGTCAATAATGCAGTGACGTACAACACATACGATGGCACTATAAAAAGGAAGTTTAATGCTTCCGAGCATGCGTCGGAATTTTGCGCGTCGGAATTGCATACACACGAACGGAATTTCCGATAGAAACTTCTTCCGTCGGAAAAATTGAGAACACGCTCTCAATCTTTTGCTGGCCGACATTCCGCCCTTAATAATCCAATGAGTGGCTCAACATAATGACTTGTTGCCACTCTCCACAACATTGTTCTGTGAGTGCAGGGCGGCCTGAAGATGTGCTCCTCAGTGGGTTGGTCCTTGACACACTGGTATCACAGTAAGTGGGTTGAATGATGTTGGCTGTCATTCCGTCCATTGGAGAAGCACCATTTTGTGGCAGTGATGGCTTTTTGTGGGGGACAGCCCCAGAGATAGTGTTTGTTTTTTTATTTTTTTGGGGCGAAATAATTATTGTCCGGCACGGCACATTTTATTGATACTTGTTTTTGGCACTGAAAAATAGTATAGTCTTGCCTGTTTTATGTGCGTTTTCCCAGAAACATTGGTTACTGATTTACTTTTCCACAGTAGCATCAATGTAACAAACAGTATTTTATGTAATGTAGACGTGTGTGATAATGGCTGGTTCTCTCAGCAAAGTAAACTTTGCCCCAGCATGGTTCTATTTTTAATTAAAAAAAACCTGGTGTGTGAATACAGTACAAACGTCTTCAGCAATTGTGTATTTATTGGTAACGGCCTCCAACTGCATAAACGGGGGTGGGGTGGTAATCAAATCCATACTTGGCCCACACTTTGCCATTTTAAAATGGCATAATTTTCCTAGGTACACTTGACGGCATATGATTCGGTGCATAATTAACCCCGTCAATACTAGCCTGTAATATCTCCATTAGCAGGCCGTTTTTCAGCTCTCAGTGCCGTTATAGTTTGACCATTACTGTATCCAAGTTAACTTTATGCCAATTTTTGAGACCGATGTATCTTTCTTTTGGTGGTATTTAACCACTTCAGCACCAGAAGGTTTTACCCCCCTCTAACCACTAAAATACTGGGCACTTTCCCCTTTTCCTTCCCAGGCCAATTTTCAGCTTTCAGCGCTCTTGCACTTTCAATAATAATTGCGCGGTCATACAACACTGTACCCAAATGAAACTTTTATAATTTTATTCACACAAATAGAGATTTCTTTTGGTGGTATTTATTCACAAATCAATTTTTTCATTTTTTTGCGATTTATAAGCGAAAAAAGAGCAGAAATTAAAAAAAATAAATTAAATATTTTCTACTTTTTTGTTTAAAAAAAAAAAAAAAAAAAGATCCAATAAAATCTAATTGTCATAAATTTCAGCCAAAATGTATTCTGCTATGTGTCTTTGGTTAAAAAAAAAAAAAAAAAAATCCAGTTGAAGTGTATAATAATTGGTTTGTGTGATCACGGACATGTATGTACATGATCATGTGCAGATGATCATTGGGACATATAGTTTTTAGTGTTCTATATTTGGGGACAGTGTGTGTGTGTGGACACTGGGCCGGTGATCAGTGTGTAAAAAGCTGTAAAAAAACAGCTCATGATCGCTGGCTGCAGCAATCTGCTCTCCTCTCCTCACTAACAACTTCCGTGTGAGGAGAGCCGATCGCCTAGCAACCAGCTCTCTATTTACATCACATGACTGTTCTGATTGGACACAGAAGGGCCAATCACAAAGCCCTACTGCAGTTTGTAGATGCGCCGTGTCCGGGTGACGCAAGCTCATCGGGATTGTGCCACTGCACAGGCGCGCAAGTACCCCTCCTTCGGCACGTTCCTGAATGTCCACTCAGGAGGAGGAAGCTCCCACCTGGCCATATAATGACCAGACAATTTTTTGCGATGCGGAACTGCATTACTTTAACTCAGGGATATGCAGTTAGCAAACGTCCAGCTGTTGCAGAACTGCAAGTCCCATGAGGCATAGCAAGACTGACAGCCACAAACATGACATCCAGATGCATGGTGGGACTTGTAGTTTTGCAACAGCTGGAGGTCCGCTAATTGCATATCCCTGCTTTAACTGATAATTGTGTGGCCGTGCAACGCCGTACCCAAATAAAATGTATGTCCCTTTTTTTTTTTTTTTTTCCCCACTATAAACAAAGAGTGCTTTTGAGAAAAACGCATCCAAATTTTTTTTATAAAAAAAAAATCGAATTTATTCATCAGTTTAGGCCAATATTCGACATATTTTTTTGTAAAAAAACATCCCAATAAGTGGCTAAGCCTAGATTTAAAAGGCATGCTTCCCCGCTGGCTCCTCAGTTCTGGTTTCTCCTCTGGTAGGAGACACTGCAAGGAACCGTGGCTAAAGACAGCCAGGAAGGCTGAAGCCTGTATGTCCAGGAAGGAGACAGAGGTCGTCCCCTTGCATTTTTGTTTATGAGCCGCGATGGAGCTCACAGTGGGGGTGGATGACGTCACTTCCGGCAGGGGGGTGCACCTCTCCTTGATCCGTGGCTTCTGGTTCCAGTCGCGGATGCTGACAGGAAGCCCGAAAGGTCGCACAGGCGGCTGGAGGTTCCAGAGGCAAGACCATCTTTTTCACAGCGGGAGCGGACAGAGGCGGGGGCTATCCTGGTGGCTCCTGGCATGGCATGGGTTTGCATCCCTTACCTGTCTGTCACCTGCAACTCCATGGGTGGGGTTCCCTCTTGGTGGTCGGAGGGGAGGAGGCACATAGATCATTAAAGGACAGTCAAATGCATCTTTAGGCTCCTATCACACAAAGGGGACTCTACTTTGCTCAGTGGGTTGATCTGTCCACTGATCAGATTGGATGGATGACGGGTCCGTGTCCACGGATCGAGCCAACAGACTCCACTGTCTGTTTGCACCAAACTACCATCTGATCCGTCTAGACATAGGAGGACATATCTCCTTTTTGTTTCGCGGATCGCATGGGGTGGGGAGTGCAGTGGGCTACCATTGGCATTGCTGATGCACTGGGGGGGGGGGGGGACCCTCATAATGGGCACAGCAGGTGTACAGACCCGGATACTTGGCACAGGGATGGTGGAAACCCCTCATAATGGGCACAGCAGCCAGCAGGTGTGTAGACCCGGGTACTTGGCACAGGGACTATGGGAACCCCTAATAAATGAGCACAACAGGTGTATGGACCCTGGTACTCAGGAAAGGGATTCTGGGAACCCCTCATAATGGGCACGGCAGGTGTACAGACATGGGAACTCGGCACAGGGAACCCTACATAATGGACACAGCAGTCAGCAGGTGTACAGAACCGGGCACTTCGCACAGGGATTGTGGGAACCCCTTATGATGGGCACAGAAGGTTTACAGACCCGGCATCTCGGTGCAGGACTAGTGGGAAACCCTCCATAATGGGCACAGCAGGTGTACAGACCTAGGAACTTGGCACAGGGATGGTGAAAACCCCCTCATAATGGGCACAGCAGCCAGCAGGTGTACAGACCCAGGAACTCAGTGCAGGGATGGTGGGAACCCCTCATAATGGGCATAGTGAGGCTGCAATTGATGGGCACAGTTTTATCTAGCAGCAATGATGCATAATCACCCGATGGCTATTTACAGCACTGCATTACTAACAGTTGAATTTTTCAGTTTGTTTGCGCCAAGCCCCCCCCCCCACCCCCCCCCCCCCCCCCCCCCCCCCCCCTTCCCCAAAGAATTTTGAGCACCACCTGCCACTGTTCAGAATATGAATCATTAACTACTACTCTCTGAATTCTGTCTTTTAGACAGTTTTCTATCCATTTACAAACTGATATTTCCAAGCTTGTAGAGTGGACTTTACCTTATACATTAGCCTAATAGAGCTGAGCTTTTTTTCAGGCCCTAGCCCTGGATTCCTCCAGTCCCTAAAGGTGCTTTCTGACCTTTAAGCGGAGTTCCACTGTTTTTGTAAGTTAAAGCGGTTCGGCACCCAATTCATTTAGTAAATCTCTTTGCCTTCCAAATCAGGCAAAGAGTACTAAATGAAATGTTTTTTTTTTTTTACTTACCTTGTAATTGAAGACTTCCGGTCTTCTCTCTCTGCGGCGGCGGGCGGGGTCTCTGCGTCGATCGTCGTCACGGCGCACTGTCTCCTGGGATCTGGTGTCATTGATCCCAGGAGTCAGTGCGGGCATCTTCCGAAATCTCGCGAGATTTCGGCCACATCTGCCGAAATCTCGTGAGATGTCGGCAGATGTGCCGTTACTGCGCACGCGCGAGTAACGGCGGTGCATGCTGGGCCATCTAAAGGTCCTGTGGGTGTTTCACATGCCCACAGGCAAGATGGCCCCCAGCACTAAAGAAGAAGACGAGGAACTTCATCGGACGAAAACCGGCGGCGATCGAGATGGAAGATGGAACAGGTGAGTCCCATAATAAAGGTAAGCATACTTTATATAACGTCCTAAAAAAAAATTTTTTTTTACAGAGTGCAGAACCGCTTTAAGTCAGCAGCTAATTTTTTTTTTTTTTTATAAACACACTCGCCTGTCCTACGGTTCAGCGATGCTGCTGCCCAAAGCCTTCGTTCCTTGCACCGGCATTGCTACTGTGATAGCTTGTGACTTCACAGCTGGGCGCGCACTGCCTATGCACGGGTTGTACTGCGCTCTCCTAGTGGCCAGGTAATCTTCTGGGACCTGGGATGTGTCCCAGAAGATTGCTGTGAGGGAGGGGCCGCCTAGGGGGAGAGGAGTCGCCGCCTAGGTGGCCAAGTGACGGAAGGAGGAGGTGGGACAGGAATTACCTGTCAAAACCGGGTACCCACCTGAATTTTGTGTGTAATTGTGTATTGTTCTATATAATGTACTTGAAGATGAGGGCTAGAATAAAGTTCGGAACCACATTTTATACTAAGTAGATGGGCCTTAAAAGAGGCATTGTTACATTCCACATGTATTGCCTTTGATACAGCCTGCTTTCTATGCAACATGCTGCCTTCCTAGTAGCTTTCTTGATTGCTTCAAAAATGTTGGCAGACAAAGCCAGCTTTGAGAAAGCAGGTTATCAATCTAAAGCACAAGTGGGTTCTGAGAGGCGTTTTCAGCTGTAAAAATGCTCCAACTTCAAACGCTGAAACGCAGCTCATTATCGTTTATCGTTTTTTTCATCCATTCAAGAAAAATGCTGTTGAAAAACTCACTGCAAAGCTACTGCTTTTTTTTATAATGTTAAAATAACGCCCAGTGTGCATGAGGCCTTATGGTGCTAGCCTTAGTAAGTGGATAGGCTCTATAGGAAGGTGTGTGTGTATGTGTGTAGATAGATGAGATATTTTTTCTGTTTAGTTGCTTCCTGGTGTATGTCATACAACCCAGCAGTCTGAATTCTTGTTTTTCTTTTTTCCTCCCTAAGGCTCCATGCACACAACGCTCAAAGAATTTGATCTGGATGTCGGATTGCTGGCAGGAAAATGTTGCTTTTAAAAACGTGCTTTTATCTGCGTTTTGCATTGGCGTCAATGCGCCTTTAGCTGCGTTTTCTCTGCCTCTACTCAAAATCAATGGTTCCCTATAGGAGCCCATTGATTTGAATAGAATTTTTGGATCGTGATGATCCGACTTGCCGTGTGACTTGTGTGCTGAAGATGTTGAAGAAAAATCCGTGCCAAAATGGAAAAAAAAAAAAATTGGCGTGGGGTCCTCCCCCAAAATCCATAGCAGACCCTTATCCGAGCAAGCGGGTCAGGATAGGGGGGAACATTTGCTCAACGTGGTGGGGGTGCTTTAGGGCCCTGGGGCCCACAAAGCACCTTGTCCCCATGTTGCATAGTAGGTGAGGCTGAAAAAAGACACAAGTCCATCAAGTCCAACCTACGTGTGTGATTATATGTCCGTATTACATTGTATATCCCTGTATGTTGCGGTCGTTCAGGTGCTTAAATAATAGTTTCTTGAAACTATTAATGGCCCCTGCTGAGACCACCGCCTGTGGAATGGAATTCCACATCTTTGCTGCTCTTACAGTAAAGAACCCTCTACGTAGTTTAAGGTTAAACCTCTTTTCTTCTAATTTTAATGAGTGGCCACGAGTCTTGTTAAACTCCCTTGTGCATAAAAGTTTTATCCCTATTGTGGGGTCACCAGTATGGTATTTGTCTATTGAAATCCTTTCCCCTCAAGTGTCTCTTCTCCAGAGAGATTAAGTTCAGTGCTCGCAACCTTTCTTCATAACAAATATCCTCCAGACCCTTTATTAGCTTTATTGCCCTTCTTTGTACTTGCTCCCTTTCCAGTACATCCTGCCTAAGGACCGGTGCCCAGAACTGGACAGCATACTCTAGGTGCAGCCGGACCAGAGTCTTGTAGAGCGGGAGAATTATTGTTTTATCTCTGGAGTTGATCCCCCTTTTTAATGCATGCCAATATTCTGTTTGCTTTGTTAGTAGCAGCTTGGCATTGCATACCATTACTGAGCCTATCATCTACTAGGACCCCCAGAGCCCCCCCCCCCCCCAGTGTATAGATTGCATTCATATTTTTGCCACCCAACTGCACTATTTTCCATTTTTCTACAGTTTGAACCTCATTTTCCATGTAGTTGCCCACCCCATTAATTTTGTTCAGATCTTTTTGCAAGGTTTCCACATCCTGCGGAGAAGTTATTGCCCTGCTTAGCTTGGTATTTTCTGCAAATACAGAGATTGAACTGTTTACCCCATCCTCCAGGTCACCCCTGACCATTCCGAGTACTCCCCCGGCAACACTGGTTGGGGGCTTATCGGAATCTGGAAGCCCCTTTTAACAAGGGGGGAGGGCCCAGATCCCGGCTCTCCACCCTATGTGAATGAGTATGGGGTACCCCTTCCCATTCACCTAAAGTGTCAAAAATCAACACAGTACATGGGTTTTTAAAGTGTTTTATTAAGGCAGCTCTGGTATCTCTTCCCCCCTCTGCCGGTTCTCCTCTCTGTGCTGTCTTCTCACTCTTTTGCCGGGTCTTTGCCGCTTTCTTCTCCCTCTGTTCTTCATCCGATGTTGACTCGCCATGATCTCCCAGTGTCATACAGGGTCTGCCGTGTCCAATGACTTTTTTTTATTTTTTCGTCTTTTTGGCGGGTGTTCCCAATCGACATCCTCAGAACACGTCGCACCGACTTCTGGTGCGACTTCTATGGGCTCCCATAGGGAACCATTGATTTTGAATAGAAGCAGAGAAAGTCCTGACGAGACTTAACACTCTGTTTACAGCGTTAAACCGCGTTTAAACAGTCTTTACTGGTGTTTTTGAGGCTGCTCTTGAACGTGATTTTAGGGCGTTCAGACAACGGCCCCTAAACGCCCCTGCTGATAAATGTCCAAAAATGTCCATGTGTGCATGGACACATAGGATAACATAGAGGGGAGTTTAAGGGCTGTTAAAAAACAAAAAAATTCCCAAACTGCAGTTTGAGCTTCAGTGTGCATGGAGCTTTATTTCGGGAGAAGGGGGCACTCTCAGCTAAGCACACCCTCCTGTCTGCATGCCTGAGCTCAGGTTACATGGATTCCAGTAAATGTCTACCCTTTACCAGTTCCCTACTGCACACGTGAAAATTGTGCTGCGCTCTGAATGGGCTGGCTGCGGGGGGGGGGAGGGGCGCGAACTTCTGGCTGAGTTTGCTGTGGTGAACTCCGCCAAAAGTAGTGGGTACCTGGTCAAAACTGCTTATCTGCACCCCCCCCCCCCCAAAAAAAGTGACAGTGTGGGGGAGCAGATCAAGATGCAGATAAAGATTGAAGCAGTCTGTGAGGTATACTAAGTTGTGTTCACTCAAATCTGTAATGTGTTTGAGGCTTGTGTTTTTATTAGCTTTCTGATTGCTTTCACGCTAAGTCATTTGCACCTGAGCAAAAATACATGTGTTTTTGCAGGGCCATTTATGGCAGGGCAAAAGGGGCAGCTGCCCTGGGCCCTGTCATTGTTGTGGGGCCCAAAGCAGCTCCCTCATACATGCCAACTATCCCAGTTTAAATTCCCTTGTCCCTTGAAGTTTTAATCCTGTGCTGTGTCCCGATGGCTCAGTGTGAAGTGCTGCTATTAATGCTGCCCAGCTCTGCCCTATTGTTTACAGATGACTCAACTGTAGACTCTGTGTTTACATGTAAGTAACCGTCAATCATATGTAAATAGCAGCTGCATCCATATGTAAATAGCTGAGGCCCGCAGCATTCGTATGTATATCATGCCCCCCTGCAGTGAGGAGATGATGTGCTGTAACCTATAGCAACCAATCAGTGAGCAGTATTACTGTACAGTAATCTCTAGCAAACAATCAACAAGCAGAAATCATGTGCTGTAACCTCTAGCAACCAGTCAGTAAGCTGTAATGATATGCTGTAACCTCTGGCAACCAATCGCTGCCAGATCTGATGCAGTAAACTGATTTTAAGTCTAGCTGCTATTTATTGTATGTCTTAGAGCAGGTGGAAAGCGAAATTGCATGGGGGGGGGGATTTTTTTTTGCACAGTCCAATCAATATTAAAGACAGTCCTGTGTTTTTGCACCTAACCACTACGTCACTCAAAAAGGTATATGAGCTTTTATTAGCGCTGTTGCACCTTTTTGACCCATAGACTTAATTGAAGGACCTGTAAATGCGCAATGCAAATGTTTTAGTGGGGTGTTTATTTTTTTATTTTATTTTTTTGCCTAGAGATGGGCCTTAGGCCCCATGCACACGAGACGCAGTTAAATGCGCGTTCAGAGGCAGTTGGACACTTTTTTCAACTGCACCTGAACGCATGCAATGTTATCCTATGTGTCCATGTACACAGTCTCGTTTTTTCCCATTTTTATGCAGTTGCGTTTAACCTCGTTTTTTCCAGAAGCAAAAAAATGCGTTCAGACACTTTGCTTTTCCACGCTTCAGACGCAAAACGCAGCTAAACGCAGGCACCTGCATTTAGCCGCGTTTGCGTTTATAAGCCTTTTTAAAGGAACCCAATTTTTTTGACCAGAAAACTCAGAAATATGATGGTAAACCATAAAAAATACTAGAAAAAATTGTTTAAAATGTCGTAATTAGTTTAGATAGTTCATAGAGCATATATACTCACTAATGCATACATGTTTGTGAATTGCATACATGTTTGTGAAATATCCAACGGACATTCGCTGTGCCATCAACGGATGGGTCCAATATCGACAAGCTCTGATTCTGGACCTCTCATGCAAATTTGCGACGACGTTGCTGCCTCATCAAGAGCGACATCAGGAGCATTTCCTGACATATATTCAATTACGACATTTTAAACAATTTTTTTCTAGTATTTTTTATGGTTTACCATCATATTTCTGAGTTTTCTGGTCCAAAAAATTGGGTTCCTTTTAAAAAGGCTTATAAACGCGGCTAAATGCAGGTGCCTGCGTTTAGCCGCGTTTAGCCGCGTTCAGCTGCGTTTTGCGTCTGAAACGCGGAAAAGCAAAGTGTCTGAACGCATTTTTTTGCTTCTGGAAAAACGAGGTTAAATGCAACTGCATAAAAACGGGAAAAAGCGAGACTGTGTACATGGACACATAGGATAACATTGCATGCGTTCAGGTGCAGTTGAAAAAAGTGTCCAACTGCCTCTGAACGCGCGTTTAACAGCGTCTCGTGTGCATGAGGCCTTAAATGGTTTATTTAGAATCCATTGTAAGATGAGTAGTGGGAACATGGCTCTATGAAAAATACTTACTACTCCTTTTCTTTCTTTCAGGAACGTAATTCAGCACTCAAAAGATACATTCCGTCATTTGCAAAAACAAAATGCTGCATTCAAGCCGGTACTGGCTGTAATTCAGGTAAGTAGACAACGCACGGATCATAGATAACCTAGCATGTGAAAGATCCAATCTTAAAAAAATGAAAAAAATGAAGTGAAAGACAGGGGCACTATACTGTATATGTAAAAACTAGTGTAATATAACTGCACTAATTGGTCTGTTATCTATCTTCTGATGTTCAATTTTTAAATTAAAGCTCCAGATAGTCCACATTTTGCATTGAGTGGGGAACGTTTAGAACATTGTGTTCATTTTATTGCTGTCTGTGTTCTATTTGGGGACATTTGGATTTACTCCTCCTGGAAGTGAGGGAGAATCTTATTTGTGGCAGCGTGGTAAAAACCTGACTGAGGTTCCAACTATTCTCACTCTTACCAAAAACGAAGGAAATGTAAAAGTTGTCTGAAGTCGGGCTTTAAAATTGAAGGTAAGGGAATAATAATTGCAGTTACTTTACACTAGTTCAAGGGTGGCGCCAGGTCCATAGGGCACTTTTAGGTGGCTCCTCCCCTGGAATGCCCTGCACCTATTGGACACCTTTTACAGGATGATTTTTACTAAAGTCTAGGTATACTTTTAGGGAAAAAAACCTGTACTGAGAGAATACATTCTGGCGGTTGTTGCAGACCACTCTCCTGAAAATGCTAATCAGGTGGCTTAACTACGTTTCATCACTGATGGGGAAACAAGAACACAGACATGTAGTTTGACTTCACTTCCCACATATTTGTTCAGGAATAGTGACATCAAGTTTTGAAGGCAGGGACAGCCGAGCAAGTAACATTTTCAGGAGGAGGTCAGGGAGGCAGATCCTGCAATGTTCCTCATTAGATCCCTGCACGTGCAGCAGCTGAAACCACTCCCTTTAGATTCACTTACCACATGGACACAGACAAACACACAGTGATTACTTCAGAATAACAAAAGGTAGGAATCTGCAACAAAGTTTGTTTATAATCCTTGTAATGTACTTAGATCACCCAGAGGGGAATGCTTTTTTGGTCTCACCTAAAGTAAAGTTACTCTCTTTGAAGTGTGATTAAACTCCCGTGGTTGCTTTTTACATATAGGCAAGCCTATAATAAGGTGTACCTATAGGTACAGTAAATGTTTCCTAAACGTGCTGTGAACAGTGACTCATGCGTGGGAATGACATCATCATGGCTCATCCAATCAGAGGACCACAGCCTGCCAACCCGGAAGGAAGACTTAGTAAAGATGGAAGCCCTGTCAGCGGTGACAGCGTGCCGCTGGAGAGCTTTGTTTTAAGGCAAGTTTCACATTATGTGCTAGTATGCAATGCATACTAGCACATTATAAGATTGCCTTGCAGGAGAATTTTTTTTTTTTTCCCGGAGTTTACTACTGCTTTCAAATGCTGCTGTCTGCTGTGCCTCGTGCTCATCCATCCAGAGTTTGGTCTCTCTGATACAGGAGGAGTGTTGCCAGTCAGATGACCAGGTAAAAACAGAGGGCAAAAGCCAAGGAAATGAACATTAATGCAGCCACCACATCTAATGTTAATCTGCAATATATTGCGTTTGATTTTGGGTTTAATACCCCTTTCAGTACTGGTATACAGTACCTAGGAATTTCTTCTATGAAATGGTTCACAGTACAAAGCGTTCTATGAACGGACAAGGGGAGATGAGGGTCGAACACCTTGCACTTGCAACAGTGGGCCAGGAGTATTGTAAGACGTACCTTCTCTGCTTTGAATGAAAAAGTAAAAATCTTGAAGAATCGAGTGTGATACTTAACGTAACATATTTCATGAGAGACTTAAAGGATAAGGGCGCCCTAACACTAAAATCTCTACATCTACAGACATCCCCTATCTAACCCTGTAAAGAAGAAATCTGTATACATTTTTTGAAGCCGATCTGACCCGATCCCACACTGAGCTTTTTTTTTTTTTTTTTTTTTTTTTTGTGGTGCACTTATCATTTAACCACTTCAGCCCTGGAACTGGAATTTACCCCCTTAATGACCAGGCCATTTTTTGCAAAGCGGCACTGCATAGTTTTAACTGACCGCGTGACTTTGTACCCCAACAAAATTGATGTCCTTTTTTTTTTTTTTTTTTTTTCCCACAAATAGCGCTTTCTTTTGGTGGTTTTTGATCACCTCTGTTTTAAATTTTTGGCACTATAAGACCCCTTTCACACTGAAGGCGCTTTTCAGGCATTTAGCGCCTCTCAAGCCTCCCCAGTGTGAAAGCCTGAGTGCTTTTACAGTGGGGCGGTTCGCTTGCAGAACTGAAAGTCCTGCAAGCAGTGTCTTTGGGGCGGTGTATACATCCCTCCTATACCGCCCCTGCCATTTGAAGTCGATGGGCAGCGCTGCCAAAGCGATTCGACAGCTGCGCTTTAAGGACGACTTTTAACCCTTACCTCGGCCGCTAGAGGGGTTAAAAGCACCCCGCTAGTGGCCGAAAAGCCCTGCTATAACAGCGGTAAAGCACAGCTAAAACTTGCGGCGCTTTACCACTAACGCAGCTGTGAAAGGGCTCTAAACAAAGTGACAATTTTGAGAAATCCTTTTTTTTTTTTTTTTTTTTACTTTCTGCTATAATCTGAAGAAACAAACGTGTTCCTCGGTTTAGGTCAATATGTATTCTGCTACATATTCTTGGTTTAAAAAAAAAAATTGCAATAAGCATATATTGATTGGCTTGCGCAAAAGTTAGTGTCTACAAAATAGTCTGCTGGACGCGCGCCTGCTGTAGCTAATGCACGGACAGACATACAGGTATGTCGGCTCACACAGCCGGGCCTCCCTGCCGCAGTATATGTGCAGTGGGCCGTCCGAAAGTGGTTTAACTCCTTTTTTTACACTGCAGATTTAAAAGTTCTAAACACAGCTAGCGCTCTCCAATCAGCAGGAAGCATGATCTTTGCTGATTAGAGTTACTGTATAGGTTTTACTAAGCAAGGGGTGTGTTAGACCTCTGCAGAGAGACCACTGCATCCACACAAGGGTCTTTCTTTGCAACATGCTTCTACACTTGGCTATGGCTGTCTTCTAAAGTAAACAAATGCTAAGACGTTTGCACACCTTTTTTGTTTTGATGTAAATGGGGTGTATTTGGCTGATTTTAAACTGCAGTTTATGGATGTTAACTTCTGATTTGTCTAATTTTAAGGGAAATGGGGACGATCAAACCTTGCAAGCAACGAAAAATTATGCACAAGAGGTGAGATTTAATGCTTTACATTTTACTAATTTTGGGATTTTAAAAGTTGTAGATCTGTGCTGTTCCTTTTATTTATTTTATTTTTTTGTAAACCAATAGTACATTGGGATTTATTAAATGCAAATATATAGGAGTAGGGCTGCAACTAACGATTATTTTCATAATCGATTAGTTGGCCGATTATTGTTTCGATTAATCGGTTAATAACCTTACAAAAAGTGTGGTGTATAATTTTAGCCAATATGGAAAGTTAAAAAAAAAAAAGGCAATTTTTTTCTTAAATATCTCAATGCAGTGAGAACTATAAATAACCAACTATATGGTTGGGGAGCAAAATCTCTAATCCACTCTGATAATAACACAGAAGAGATAAACTGTATATACCAGTGATGGCGAACCTTTTTGAGCCCTTTGAAACAACTTTTTTTTTTTTTTTTCAAAGTGCCAACACGGCAAATAAACCTGAATAACGAGGTTTTAGTTTAGAAAAAACAATTCGTACAGTTTTTCAAACTAATTAACAGCAGAGTATGGGCCAGAGTATGGGCCAGAGTATGGGCCAGAGTATGGGCCAGAGTATGGGCCAGAGTATGGGCCAGAGTATGGGCCAGAGTATGGGCCAGAGTATGGGCCAGAGTATGGGCCAGAGTATGGGCCAGAGTATGGGCCAGAGTATGGGCCAGAGTATGGGCCAGAGTATGGGCCAGAGTATGGGCCAGAGTATGGGCCAGAGTATGGCATTTCTCTCTCTTTTCCCCTCTCCCCTCGCACTGTAGGGCGCGCGGGAGCAAGATTCTCTGGGAGGACGTCCATGGACGCCCTCCCAGAATAAGCCGACTGTGCTGTAGCCATCTTTTGGCTATGGCCCGGTCGGCAATTGGTTATAAAACTCACTTGAATTTCTGAAATCGGTGTGGGGTCAGGCCCCAGTTGCTCCGTTCACCCTAGTTGCTCCGGTGGTGTCCTTGTGTCAGGTGATTTCCCACGCATGTGCGTCAGATGTCAGCGGGGGGCGTGGCTTCAGTGTTCTCTGGGAGGGAGGGTTCTCCCCAGAGAACTGTGGGAGATGTAGTCCGCGGGAGCGGACGGCGTGACTACAGTGTATGACTGTAGTCACGGCGTGCCCACAGAGATGGCTCGGCGTACCGGCAGCAGCACGCGTGCCACGCGTTCGCCATCACTGGTATATACTATTATAGGTTGAATCTGGTAAATATCGGACTCAAACCTTCTTTCTAATTCTTCTTTCTTCTTTCTTCTTTCTTCTTTGTAATTCTTCTTTCTTCTTTGTAATTCTTCTTTCTTCTTTGTAATTCTTCTTTCTTCTTTGTAATTCTTCTTTCTTCTTTGTAATTCTTCTTTCTTCTTTGTAATTCTTCTTTCTTCTTTGTAATTCTTCTTTCTTCTTCGTAATTCTTCTTCTTCTTCTTCGTAATATATTATATGCTGGCCACACAAAACTTTTAAAGAACGTTTGTTCGATTTTCTAATCATTAGTGGAGTCTAATCGATGTTCATTTTCAACCAGTGACAGGAAAATTTATAAATGGAAAACTTCTTGGTCAAAGGAATTTTCAGACAGTGTATGTTATGTGGTTTTCATTCAGAAATTTACATTCATGTTAAAAGCAAGTGAAAATTGGCCAGCATAAGGCTCGGTACACACCTATACAGTTTGTTTTTGATCTGTTTATACAGTGTTTTTTGCGCATGTTATTTATTTATTTTGCTTTTTTGCTTCGATTTGCGTTTTTTTGCACTTTATTTATTTTATTTTTTGGCCCATTTGTTGGGCAGATTAAAAAAACACAAATTGCTGCAAAAACACACAACATGCTTTTCTGCAGCTTCTCCATTGAAGTATATTGAACCAAAAAAAAAGCACTGTTTTGCTTTGAAAAAAGTCCTTGACCAACTGAAAAAAGCATAGGTGTGACCGTGTCCCATAGGAAACCATGATAAGTGAACTGTAGTGTGTTTCTGTAAAAAGGACCAAAAAACGCATAGGTGTGAACCAGACCTAAGATGTTTAGTAACATAATGGGGTTAAAAAAACTAAACTAAAATTGGCTCTATATAGTACAAAAAGAGCAAATAATCACTACTGTAAAGGGTTAATTTTTTTTTACTGTTGAACAGTGAAAGTAATATTTACAGTAGCGATTTTTGTTTTCTTTTTCTTTTTTTATTTATTTTTTGACCCATTATGTTACTGCCCGATCAATTATGAAAATAGTAACCGATTAATTTAATAATCAATTAGTTGTCGATTAATCGATTAGTTGTTTCAGCCCTACATGGGAGCAAGGAGAAATCCCTATAAAAATAATTGGTACAGTTGCATTGTGATGCACCAATACATACCCACCTAGCAAGCACAATATCATTGCTGATCTACACAAAAGGTTCAAACCTACGTTTATGGTCCCAGTTTGCAATGTGCAGAAAAAACATCCAAATAATGCTGCTTTTCTGTTTTTATATTTTTCTGTAAGGTGCACTAAGGAATGTGCTAAGACTTTGCCTTAAAGTGATGCCTGGCTGTGTCTGACTTAGTCAGTCTTGGCACAAGTCTGCAGTAGATGAGCGTCACTTGGTTATCTTTATACTTGTTCCTGGTCAGTGACTGTGATTACGTACATGCATACTTTTTTTTTTTTTGTCTATCCAAATCTGAGATTACTAAATCGCAGTTCCGCCTGGCAGGGAATTGGACCTGATTTTGTTTATTTATTTATTTTTCTGCTGCAGTTCCGTAGTACTTAGGCCTCGTTTACTTGTGTTTTGAGTTTACTGTCCCTCTGTGGAGATATGTAGCCTCCTGAATGCCTGTTTTAATCATTGAAAGCCCACACCCGCTTTACATATGGCTACGGAGCTTGCAGCATGGCCTTCTTCATTTGGATAGTTCCAGCTGCCAACCGCAACCTGTTGTATAAATTGTACCATGTCGCAACTGCAGCAGTGTGTACTTTAATGGCTTGACTTGGCAGTCTGTGGGGCAATGAAATGGTAAAATGCTCCCTGTTTAAACAAGGCCTTGCAGATTTCCTCCCAGCTCTGACTGGACAGTGAAGGGAGAAGCAGCAGTCTGACAAGCTCATCCATTTCATTCTACTATAGGCATGCTCCTTGTACCCCCCCAGCTAAGCTCTGCTGAGCTGTAAAAATCTGGTATTCTTTAAAATGTAGTTTCACTGCTTGTATTTTTAAAATGAATATCATTTTTGTCCTTTTGGGTCATGCTGTTAATCAATATCTACTGATGGATACATTAAGTACATTGAAAAAAGTTCCAAAGATAATGACTTTTTATTTTTTATTCCCAGCTCGGTGTGGATGTCCTTCACTTACGCCTAGAAGGGAGCAGCGAGGAGGAGGTCGGTGTCTAAACTTCCCATGTGGCATTGATTTGGAATGTCCTTGATTTTCTTTGTAATTTCTCAAAATCTTGAACCGGAATTTGCCCAAGTCAGAATAGTGTATTGCATCCACCATTTTGCTGCTTTAAAAAAAAAAAATTATATAGAACCTACCCATTTACAAATGTGCTTTTCTTGCTTTAGGACAGGAAAGCCCAATTCATTTTTGTGAATGGGGGGGGGGGGGGGGGGGGGAGTGCCCCGTGTAGGAGAACCCAGATGACCTATCGGTGTTCTCCACAAACCCTGCAGACTCCATACCACATCCTTCAGGTTATAAATGACATGTAAAATGTTCCATAGCCCCTCTTCATTTTAAAGAGGCCTGTTTAGTGGCATTTTGGTGAGAACATTCACACTGCCTTCATATGCCTAGAAATGTAAACCTTTATTGCCTAGGAAGTTGTACTTTGTTTATGATGTAATGGCGCGCATCATTCTCTTTTGATGGGCTGTGCATCCATTTGTTTAATTTATTTATGGATTCTTCATTGCTAGAAACAGATCAGGTAATTTTAGTGTTCTGGCTTCTGCTTTATGGGTCTTCAGAAGGTGCTGATGGGGAAAACAGTGTGTCATGACGCTATGCTTGTAGGCGGATCATTTAGGCACATGCACATTGTGGAACTCAGGGAGACGGGCAGCGAACCACTATGCTTCTCCAGCGAGGAATGAGTGGGTGGGGCCATAAGCATCACTGCTGCTCTGATCCTGCCCTATGCCATGCTGCCTGCATGTTTGGGACGCCGTGGGGTAGGAGCTGCTGGGAGTGGTAGAAGGCTGTATTGACAGCCCGTGGATGGAACTTGGCTGGCCAGCAGGACCAGGTATGGGTTGCCTTCTCCCCATAGACTTTTCCTAAACCCTGACCTAGCTGTGGTGTTGCTCCTATAAATAGAGAGCAAGGGTCACAGTGGCACTGGCACACATGTCAACACTGCTGATGTACACTGCCCTACAACCTGCTGACCTCCGTACACCTGGATTATGGATTTATAAAGCAATGCTGTATGCATGAAAATTTGCTTTGCTCACTTCAGAGTCCCAAATTCTAATGAAGCAAACTAGATCCGTGACCTGTTTTTAAGTGTGTGTGAGAAGAGGTTTTATATGAATGAATACAATCTTGCTGGCAGCACAGGGGGATTGTGTGTTGTCAGTTTAAATTACTAAGTTGAAGTGCTAGCATGATGGAATTGGTTCAATATGTGAGTTGGCACCCTATATGGCAAGACAAACTACTATACTGGGCCCCTCACTAGAAGGATAACGTCTTTTCGTTTGCCAGTGACGTGTCCTGACATTGACTATAGAGTTGTTTTTGAGGGGAAGTGGTGTAGAATACTTTGTTTTTTTACACACACTACTTTTCTGTCCGAAGGCCTGGAGGGAAGTTGCTGTATACATTTGCAAGGCCCAGTGGTTCTCATGGTTCAGGCCCAGTCCCTAGAAGAATTCTGTTACGCAGAAGGCTGTAATGTAGAGACCTTGTGGCTTAGACGGGTAGACCATACAGCCACCAGTCCACCTCTCCTGCAGAACCTCTGTCACTGGTTACCAATGCCTCTTTGCCCATGCTGGCTGCTTCTCCTTCCATTTTACTACTTTCCATCACCCTGAGGTTAGCACGAAGGATTGCATTTCATTCACTGTACAACCTCACTTCCATTCTCTGTTCACAGTAAATCATCCACAACCTTCCTTCTGAGGGCCTCTTTGGACTTTGTCATGTTGACACCACACACATTAAACAGTACAACTGACCTTCCATCCCATCTGAGTTTTAAATTTAAAAAAAAAAAAGTATTCACCTGCCAACTCTAAAGCCCCATACACACGGTCGTATTTTCGCATGGATTCTGTCCGATCGGACAATGTTGTTGAAAAATCAGACCGTGTGTATGCACCATCGGACAGTGTACGTCGTATTGTCCGACGGACAAAGTCCTATCTCCTGCTGGATAGATTTTCCGACAACACGGTCGAATCACACCAAATCCGATCGTGTGTATGGTAGTCCGACCGGACAAAGTGCTACGCATGCTCAGATCACATTACAAGACCAAAGCTATTGGCTACTAGCCTCTACGTAGTCCCGTCGTAGGCAACAAACGTCACCACGTTCAGAATGATCAGATTTTCCGACAACTTTGTCCGACCGTGTGTACGCAAAACCAACAAACCACAAAGTATGACGGACATGGTCTGACGGACCTGGTCCTCAGATAATCTGCACGTGTGTATGGGGCTTAAGAGGGTTTTGTTGTGATAATTTTCCTGTACGGTGTTTATGAATGAGTAATTTTTAAACAATAATATTTTTAAGATATCGGATCAATCAATATGAACTGACTAAAACTAGGAGATTTATTCACTGTGTGTGTGTGTGTGTGTGTATGTATGTATGTATGTATATATATATATATATATATATATATATATATATATATATATATATATATATATATATATATATATATATATATATATATATATATAATATACAATTTTTATATTTATTTTGAAATGAGTGTTGGTTGTACTATTTTTAAATGGCACAGAAATGAAACTTTCCTGTAGAATCGATAACCAAGTAAAGATGACAATCGGAAAGAACGTCTGTGTTTCACAAATTAAACCGTTACTGGCTTTATTTTAATAACGTAAAATAAAATTAGACATTGGCTATATCAATAGAATCGGAACTATAAAAAAAATTATAATGAAAAATTGAAGACTAAAGAAAAATCGGTTACTGATTCGAGGGGAAATGGTTATCCAACTTTATAATAATCAATAAGTAAATATTTAAAGTGGAACTTCCGCTCATCTGAACCCTCCGGTGCCACCATTGGCACCTTTCATGGGGAGGGGGGTACAGATACCTGTATAATACAGGTACCTGTACCCACTTCCGGGCATAGATGGCCGCAGAATCTGCAGGTATTTACGCCACTTCCTGTCATCCCCCGCTGTCTGCTGGGAAACGCACGGATCCCTGAGACGGCAGGGAGCGTCCTAATTGTGCAGCGTGACTCGCGCATGCGCAGTAGGGAACCGGGAAGTGAAGCCGCAAGGCTTCAATTCCTGATTCCCATACCGAAGATGGCGGCGACGGCAGCACCCGAGAGCCGATTGACAGATCGGCTTTCAGGTGCCGACATCGCGGGCGCGCTGGACGGGTAAGTGTCCATATTTTAAAAGCCAGCTGCTGTAGTATTTTGTAACTGCTGACTTTAACAAAAATTTTTTTTGCCGGACTCCCTCTTTAAGGTGAAAATCAACACTACATAATTACCCTTTCCAAAACGGCTACTGAGCTTTTAGAATGGCTGTCGTGGCTTTTGCTTAACCGCCCGCCAGCCGTCAAATGATGGCTGGGCAGAACGGCTCTCATTCTGGGTGGATCCCCATGAGCTAATCACCCCACTAATTAATAATAATAAAAAAAAAAAAAAATATATCTATATATATATATATTATATATACCATATATATATATATAATTTTATTTCTCTCTAAATCCAATAATTTGTATATTGTAAACCATTTCTAAATCTTATTATTCATGACTTTCCTCTAATTCAGGAGATATAATGCATTTAGAATCGTCTACTTATACCATGTTGGATATCTGCATAGGAGGTATGATTTTCAATGAATGATTGCCATAAACATATACCGTATATACTCGAGTATAAGCCGAGGCACCTAATTTTACCACAAAAAACTGGGAAAAATGATTGACTCGGGTATAAGCCTAGGGTGAGAAATGCACAGCTACTGTAAGTGGAAAAGAGGGTCAGCAATGCCTATTTGCAGCCTCACTGTGCCCATTTGCAGCCATAGGTCCCCCGAACTTCAGACTTGGTAGTTAAGGGTTTCTAAATGCCCCCTAGCTGCAGCCAAAAATTTGGGGTCTCTGGACCAAAGGGTCCAGAAATGACATTGCTGCAGATGGACACAGTTGACCGATTGGGGGGCCCTGTATCTCGGGGGCACTGGGTGCTATGAACCCCATCTTTGGATATGTTGTAGTGCTGGTTTCACTGGGTTTGAATGACAAATTTGGGGTTCCTACCAAGTGTCCCCGAGATACGGGGCCCCAATGTCTGGTCTGAAAATGTCAAGCACTTTTCTGCAGCAGAGAATTACATTTTCTGAACCGACTTTGTGGCCCCGTATCTCGGGGCCACTTAGTGCTAGGAACCCCATCTTTGGATATATTGTAGTGCTAGTGTCACTGGGTTTGTTTCCCAAATTTGGGGTTCCTACCAAGTACCAAGTGTCCCCGAGATATGGGGCCCCAAAGTCGGGTCGGAAAATGTCAAGCATTTTTCTGCAGCAGAGAATTAAATTTTCTGAACCGACTTTGGGGCACCGTATCTCGGGGCCACTTAGTGCTAGGAACCTCATCTTTTAGATATGTTGTGGTGCTAGGTCTACTGTGTTGGCATACCAAATTTGGTTCCTAGCACCAAGTGGCACCAAGATACGGGACCCCAAATTCGGGTCGGAAAATGTCATTTTCTGTGCTTGAAAGTGCTTGACTCGAGTATAAGCCAAGGGGGGCATTTACAGCACAAAAAAATGTGCTGAAAAATTCGGCTTATACTCGAGTATATACGGTAACCAAAATGTAATCATTCCTTTTAGGCATATTCTGATATTCATTATAGAATGTCCATAGATGATAGGTGATTTATTTAAATTCCTACAGGTTTTGGGATTTTAAGGAGACAAACCCGATTTTTATATCTATTAACTCTTGTCTATTTACAAATCTTAGAAGTGTCCAGCTGGGTAAACATCCCCCAGTTTTCTTGTAAGACTTTGATAATGGCCTGTCTCCCCTGGGGAAAAACAATGGAGTTTGCTGGGTTTCCCCAGCTTTATTGTTCCTTCAAAGCTTCTCAATGAATCCTGTTTAGAGATCATTAAAGAGGAAGTAAACCCTGATGAGTTTTACTTCCTCTATTGCTCCCTGTATAGCCTGCAAAAGAAAAACATAATGGGCTAGTATGCATCGCATACTAGCCCATTATGTACCACATACCTGCAAAAGAATCCAGCAACGTCCCCTGTGTGGGCAGCGTCCATCTTCTTGCCCTCTTCTTTCGGGGCCGCGGACTCCGGCTCTGATTTGCCAGAGCCGTGTGACGTGACTCCTGCGCATGCGCACGGGAGCCGCGACCTGTGGCATATGCTAGGAAGGAAAAAACAGTCTTTAGTTTTAGTTTAGTTTCTTCCCTGCGCAGTAGCCAATTCCGGCGGACTACAAGTGAAATATCTCCTAAACTGTGTGTGTGTGTGTGTGTGTGTGTGTGTGGTGTGTGTGTTGTTTTTTGTTTTGAATTTTGTATTTGCCTGCTCTGTGTAGTGGTTTTGCACAGAGCAGCCTGGATACTCCTCTTCTCAGGTCCCTTGCTGGCGCTCCTTGCCACACCCTGCTGTTGCGTGCCCTCACAGGAAGCTGCTTGCTATGGGAGCACCTGAGCTGCAGCTTCGTGTGTTCAGACACAGAGCCGTGGTTTGGTCCACCCCCTCTCTCCCCTGATTGGCTAAATGACTTTGACAGCAGTGGGAGCCAATGGCACGGCTGCTGTGTCTCAGCCAATCAGGAGGGAGAGTTCCAGATGGCAGAGACTTGTGCACATCGCTGGATAGAGATGGGGATCAGGTAAGTAAGTATTGGGGGGGGGGGGGCTGCTACACTTTTTTTTTTTTTTTTCTCTTAATGCATTAAGATAAAAACCTTCTGCCTTTACAACCACTTTAAGGTATGAGAAACCATACTTTGGGGATATAAAGAGGTTGTAAACCTCCCTGCAGTACTTGTACCTATAGGTCAGCCTAGAATAAGGCTTACCTATAGGTACTGTAAATATCTCTTAAATGTGCACCGTTTTAGGAGATATTTACTGTATACTGCGCCGATGTCATCGGCGCATGTGCTCTGAAGGAACGGCCGCCCATGTAGTTTCTTCAGGAGCGAGTGCCATGACTGGTGACGTCACCTGGCCCCGGAATAAAGGGGGGCAAACATGGATGTGGGCTGCCGCGGGGACGGAGTGGGCTTCATTTGCAGGTAAGTGCCACATAATGTGTTGGTATACGATGCATACTAGCACAATATTCAAGGTTTTACTTCCTCCTTTAAGAGGGTTACATTTAGGATAACGTTCTTATAAATATATTGGTTTATATAAAGTGAATCAAACTCTTCCAGCACAGCCAACACAATGTAATAGTGCTTGATTTACTGTTCCAGGTTATTGATGAAATCCTAAAACTTAATGAAGATCCTAAAGTCCATGGAGTTTCCCTTCATTTGGCTGACCCCAGCCTCCGAGTTCTAAATGCAGTGACACCGGACAAAGATGTGGATGGGTAAGAATCGTATACTGCTTTTCCAGCTTCTGATTAAGAAAAAAATGTATGAAATCTAATTTGCCATTTTACGTTTCAAAATTAAATCTTGGGACACCCAACTTACCGCCCACTTTTTGCCACATCCACAAATTGCCTAGGCAATGTAATTCTGATACCTAAACTGCACATTTATTAGCCTCTTTGTCCTGCTGAGCTTTCAGTTGCTGCTACCAGCAGTCATGCCGGCAAGCTCTGTCATTCAATTCCACAAACTGTGAGCCAAACTTCTCCTGAGCACCGTTACAATTCCTGCTTCAGGACTACATCTCTCGATGCATTCCCAAATGACAGCAAGGCACCACTTGCTTTCGCCAGAAAAAATTGTACTGCCTGCTCATGTCTGGTAAATATATACTGAGCCTGGCAGATGTAGGCCGAGAAGAGGAGTTGCTCTCCTTGTTCATGGTGGGATACAGTAGCTCTGTTGCCTTCAGGCAGAGCATGAAACGGCTATGGCAGGCACTGCCTACAATGACCAACACAGACCATGGACTATGGGGCAAACATCAGCACAGGCTTTGCTAATCAAGTCCCGTTGTGACATGACACTGGGGACAATGCTGGGGATGTTCGTGGAGAACAGACCCCTGGAGACAAAGACTGTCTCTGGCTCCATCCCATCCCCATTTAAATTATATAAACCGATCTATGCCGTCGGATAATGTTTTTTTTTTTTTTTTTTTGTTTAACTGTGGTTGGGGTTGGTTTACTAGACCAAGTAATAAACTGCACTTCTCCCCTCATCAGTGCCCATCAAATGCAGCCTGACCTGTGTCTGGATCTGGGATTTGAATATCTCGGCGTGCCCGTCCTCCCCTCCCTCGGTCTGCCGCCTCCTCCAGTAGCGCTGTAACAACCTCCCGGTTCCTATAATTTATCTCACACTGATTAAATTTGCCATTGGATCAGTGTTCCACCTATCGCTAGAGCCGGGACTTTGTTACAGAGCCGTTGGAGGAGGCGGCGGGCCGAGGGCAGGACTGGTGTGCCGGGATGACCGTCCCTCGCTGGCATGGAAGCCCTCTTCTTCCTGCACACACACTGCCTGCCTCAGCTCCCATGCTTGACGTCAGTCCTGCAGGACGAGGCTTCTCTGCTGTGGAATAAGTACAGGGACATCGTTCCCACAGGACTTGAGCCCTGCCCTTTATCATGTGCAGGATTAAGGTGATTTGGTAGCTTGTCATTGGCAGGCTTATGTCAGAGGGGGAGATCTGAAGAGCATATAGACAACAGAATACCTGTTCTAAAGCTTGCCTTGAAATGTATAGTTAAAAGGTGTAATGACAAGTAGCAGTGAAATGAGACCTACATTATGAAAATTAGTTTCTCTCATCAAATCTGTTAATTTGTTTTTTACTTTTAGGGTCACAGATATCAACTTGGGAAAAATGGTCCGTACCAATACTGAGCAGGGTTTCATTTCACCCACTGCTAAAGGTGTTGTCCAGCTCATAGAACAAATGGGTAAGTAATTTAATTAAAGCACCATACTACACAAACCATTGTTGGTCCGGAGTGTCCTAGAACTAAATGCAAAGTGCAAGGGGTCCAAGTAGGGGAACAGACAGCAGTTAATACTACGTTCAAAGTTGAGCATAGCCTGCCATGTGCATATTATTTCTTCACCTTTTATATCACTCAATAGTTCCCCCCCTGTTGGGGATGATGCAGAAGATACTCAAAATCATGTCCTACTGTTCAGATTTTAACATCTTCGGTAACCTGACTACCCGACCAATGCGTGGTAAACCACTGGGGTCCGAGTTATTGGACTGTTTGACTTTGTCTTTCTTTTCCCTGTATGCACCCAGTTTCTTAATATGTTGGGCCAAAGTGGGCTTTCCATGATGTATTGCACTTTTGTGTTTGATGTTAAACTACCAATAAACTATTGAAACTATCCTACACCAAAAAATATTTTTGGCAAAGCGCAGTGGGTAACATTTTATTTTATTTATTTTCCTCAGAAAATGCAGCTTCCTTTTTTTGTTTGGGGTGTTTTTTTTTTTTTTTTTTTTTTTTCTTTTTTTCTCTACACTGTGCACATCCTGTTAATGCTTTTCAATGATGGTAGGACCACCAGGAATGATTTCAATGAAAAAAGCAAAACCTTTTTGACATTACGGAAACATGTTTAAGACAAAATCTAGTTTAAGTGTTTGGCGTTAAATCTATTTTTAATGCCTAACTCCAGGATTCTTGAGACTTAAAATCCCATTTGTTTGGGCCAAGCTGTTCCAAACAATTTGCTTCACTAACAGGTGTGCTTGCTGTGACCACTTTATAAACTGCATGTAGCATTAGCTACATACAGTATACAGCACTGTGTTCTGGCAGCGGGACTAGAACTTCCTTTTCAGTTCCCGGCAACAAATTTGAGTTGGGTTGAGTACCTGTGATGTCATCTGCTCCCCTCTCCACCACAGCCAATCAGAGGAAGCCTTGTATGTATTGATGGAATACAATGTTTCCTGTATAATGGCTGGGCAGCGCTCAGGCCGACACAATTTTGTTTCAGGAGCTAGATGGGAAGTCCCCCATCCCACTGTCGGAGCATGGTGCTGTACACTGTACTGTAGCTAATGCCTCATACAGCGCTTTCAGTGGGAGCATCGGTTAGTGAAGCAAATAGTTTATTTGGACCATCTTGGTCCAAAAAACTGTCACAGAAAAAAATGTGTAATTGTGCTTTAAAGACCACCTGCCCAAAACAATTAATTAATGCCCATAAACTTTTGAGTGATTTGTGAATTAAGCAACAATCTAACAATCTCCCAAGCTATAAGAGATCAATGCAAGCTGAGCGCGTGAAAATTTTGCAGACTTCCTTAGTTTTCTAACAATGAGGATCGGAAAATGTTACATTACAGTTGATCTTGTATCAATGTCCATGTTTGGGGAAAATAGTATTTCTCACAAAGTAGGGATTTAGGACTGTAACCTGTCCCCAGTCCTGCAGCCACTGCCTGATTGATTTATTTATTTTGATGTGGCCGCGCAGGGTTCCGCCCACGCCGCCACGTCATTCAGTCACACAGCTGTGTGTGAATGAATAACAAGCCCTGACATCCTTTGCCGCTGTCGCATTGTAGTTCTAAATTAACTACCACGGCACTGCGGAGCGCTGTGGTCGTTCGTTGATAGTTTGTCTGCTTGCCCATATGGGATATACGGGCACAGAAATATCTGCAGGAGACCTGCATGGCACCAGAGATCTGCTGATTGCTGGTGCAATGCTTTTACAGGCTCAAAATTAAAATAAACCTTTTTTTTACCTGCAAAAATGTTTTTTTTTGTTTTTTTTTTTTTAAAGTAGTTGTAAACCCTTACATACCACTTTAACTCCAGGTACTGGAAATATCTCCTAAACCTGCATGGTTTCTGAGATATTTACCATATATGCTTGCGCCAATGTCATTGCGCATGTGTACTAAAAGGGCATGATCGTACGGTTTCTACAGGGCCCATGCCAGTTGGCTCCTGTGCGAATCTGGCCAGTCCATGGCCCCCGGAAGGGAGAGGGGTAAAGATGGACGCGGGGACCTCAGGGACCTTTTGCAGGCTTTGGTTGCAGGTAAGTGGCACATTAAGGGCTAGTATGCGATGCATACTAGCCAATTATGTTTTTACTTTGCAGGGGACAAAAGAAGTAAACCCCATTAGGGTTTACTTCCTTTTTAAGTTCAGAGGGGAGAGTAAAGAAATAAAGCCCAACTTCAGGATGGGGGAAAAAATAAAAAAACCTTCACTGCAAGGGTATAAATGCTCTCATTAACTCTAGGGGTTGGATGAAGAGGCTATATTCTTTACCTTACCCCTTGCTCTGGATCTCTCCTTGGGTTTTGTGCTATGGACAGTCCTTCTGTGCCATCACATACAATGCAGGGCTATTTGTCCTGGATTGTATGTGAAAGAGGCAAGTGTGTGACTGCGGATGGTCGCACAGATGGAACGCATGCTGGACTGAGGAATAAGGGGCTGGCTAAATGAAAAAAGTAAGCCATCTATGACCAGTTTGTCGTAAATTCTATCCATCTTCAACTGTCACTTCATTCACTTCCAGCATCTTTGTGATTTAGGCCCGGTTCACACTGGTATGATGCAACAGTTATACAACTGTGGAGCTGACTTTGCCCTGCGACTTCATGTCTGACTTCAATGCATGGGATCTGACTTTGATCCTGACAATACCAGGCTCTTTGAGTCTGGTATGAGTCTTGAGGAACCCCTTGCCAAAATAAAAAAAATACCCATACCAGACCCTTCTGGTATGGCTTTTAAGGGGAACCCCCCACGCCAAAAAATACGGTGTGTGTGGTTCCCCCCCCCCCCCAACATCCATTCCAGAGCCTTATCCAAGCACGCAGCCTGGCTGTGTGTCCCCACCGCCCAGGGCATGATGGGGTGGTGATGTCACAAGGGGGTGGGGGTCTCCGGATGACATCACCGGATGGCCACACCCCATGGCTATATAAGTAATGGCACACGCCATAGCTAACATTTGCTGCGGGAGAAGAAATGGAGGAAGAAGGCAGCAGGGAGAAGAACCTGCAGAGGAAGAAGACCTCTGCGGAGGGGGAAGAAATCGGGTGGAGATGCTTTAATAAGACTGTTAAAAACCTGTGTGCTGGTTTTTTTCTTTGACATTTTTTTTTGGGGGGTAAATGGGTACTCATTCACATAGGTTGGGGCGGGATATGGGGCCCAGATTTTGAGAACCCCCCCCCCCGCCTGCAGACCCCTATAACAACTGCCCAGGGTTGTGGGAAAGAGGCTCTGGGTGGGGGGTTCTCTCACTCATCCCCTATTCTTCCCCCCCCCCCCCTTCCTGAACTGCCAGGCTGTGTGCTTGAATAAGGATCTGGTATGGCTCTTTGGTGGGAACCCCACACTTTTTTTTTTTTTTTTTTTTTTTTTTTTTTTTTTGGGGGGCGTAGGGTTCCCCTTAAAGATCCTCATGGCACAAGTTGCATGCCAAAGTAGGATCAGTTAAGATGATGATCTGACTTTAATTATATTCAATGGGCTGGAGTAAGACCAAAGTAGTGCAGGAACCTTTTTCAAAGTCGGACCAGTTAAGACAGCTCTCATAGGGAACCATTGGTTTCTACACATCATGCAACATGTGCTCCCAAAGTTGGAGTGTATATTGTACCAGTGTGAGCCCAGCCTTACTGTTTGTCTACTAGTAATAGTGTTATTTTCATTGATATTTTGCTTATCATCTGGTTTGTTTGGAAATTCAAAGGCCTATGTTTATGTGTTTTTTACAGTTTTTGATTGTAAATTTTACAGCTGCATATCATAACAAAGCTTGTCGTAAAATGTAATGTACAAAACAGTTTCTGTCCTATTCTATGTTAACTGCCAGAATCCTTGTAAAATATTAAAATGCAGCAACGTTGTAAAAATGGCAAAATGAGCTGTATCAAGAATAACCATGTTTTTAGACTTCAGTAGTATGCTATCAGTTAAAGATGTTTGCTTTTACGTGAGTCTAAATTGCAGTAATATGTCATTGTAGCTGTATGACTGACTACCAGATTGTAATGTGCAGTAACTGGACAATAGCAATGGATTTCACATCCCTTAATATCAATCCAATGTCTGGGTACCTACTGTACATAACATTATAGCTAAATTTCAGAGTATTTATAGGATTGCGGATTATAAGTTTGAAGAGGAGAGAACCGTATGGAGTTATGTAGGCTAATACCTATTCATTTAATACATCTATAAAATAGAATTTCTGTACTCTCCATAAAATCCTTGCTTGTAACCCATTGAACACCGGTAAGCCTAACCTTTTGGTTATACTCTCAGTTGGACAAAACTGTATAACCTTTCCACAACCAGCATGCCTTAATTTTGTAGCAAAGTATTACTGAAAGCAAGCTCACAAAGTTGTTGGGACCCGTCCCTCAATGAACTTACAGTAAAATACATTTCTTGGAGTCTAAATCCTATCATCTTCATTGTACAGGGCACAGGCTGGACTTTTCATAGACCCTGGGTTGAAGGCTTCTGCCTTCAGGAGATTGAACACTGGCAAAACATTTATATGCACCCCCTTGGGTGTACTTCTATAACTTCACCCCACTTCGTGAGGCCTCTGTTTTTTTTTTGTTTTTTTTTTGTTTTTTTTGGTAGTGTGGTAGGTCTCTTCTTGCTTCTGAAAAAGTTTTGTGCTAAACGAATTCTTATTTACTTTTGAAGTCTTCAATCAACTCTTCATTACCTTCTACTATAGCAATAGGAGCAGTGTATTTGGATTGGTGCAACCTCAGTAATGCCTTGGGAACCATACCCAGACCCCACGCTGTGGGGGCAGCTTGTAATGTTGCTTCGGGCACTGTATCCTGCTTGAGTACTCATCAGGACTGTGATCCATTTTTATACTTCCCAGACCCTGAAGACTCCTCTGGGGGTATGCTTACTATAACTAACTAATTAAATCTTGACCCTACATGGAACCAGTGATGTGGAAAGGTAAGGCTGGTTTGTACTGTTACCACACCACCACCAACTATGAGAATTCAAGCAGCATTAAATCCAAAAAGAAATATGGTTTTATATGTTGCAACTTGCCAATTTTTTTTTTTTTTTTTTCCACTTGATGATCTGGCCTGTAACACAATTCCTGCCTTAGGGTTTCTCCAATCTGGATGGAGGGGCAATGGAGACACCTTTTGGACAGCAGCATTATCCCCCCTCTGGGGAGGGGGTAATATTAGTCAAGTTCCTCCTAAATCTGCTAGTGAATCTAACAAATTAAAGCAGAAGTTTGTTCTTTTCCATTTTTGCGATAAAGGTTGTCAGCATTTAATGGGTTGTCTTAGCCCTCTAACTTTTACTAGACAGCCCGGTCTGTTAAAGGAAGTTGAAAAATAACAGACTGGATCCCTAGGTAAAAATGGAAAAAAAAAATAAAAGCCAAATTAAATAAAAATACTGCAGCCACCACTTAAAAGTATTGGTAAACTGCAGGATTACATTACATTTTTTTTGTTTTTGGATTCAATATGACTTTAACATCTCTACCAGTTGCAGTCACTTATTAGTGTTTTCCTGAATAGTTTTTTTGTTTTTACGGTTTAAAACTTTCAGGATGCTGGGAATTTGTCTTAACTTTAGAGCATTTTAAAACTTCAACTTGGACGTAAAAATTCCATCATCCAGGGATTATTCTTAGGTGGATGACAGGAGTTGCATCACATCACGGGTACTTGGGCACTTCCTCCTGTCCTGATAGAAGAACTTCAATACAGCGGTTGACACCTGGCTTGCTATGCATCATTCTGTCGAAAAAAAATTTTCCTTCCTTCCCAGACGAGCTCAAGAAAACAGAATTGGGGACTGCCTGCTGCTTAAAGAAAGACTTTACAACCAAAGCTGGCATCAGATGAGTACACAATATCCACATGGTAAAATCGGAGGAGCGTATTGACAAGAGCCCAGGTGGCAGCTTTGAAAATCTGCAAAACCATTGCTTGATGCTCAAAAGCCTACGAAGCCCCCTCGGATCTAGTGGAGTGCACCAGGACAGGTGATGGTCTGTCTGAGCCGACTAGCGATAGTGTAATGCTAATCCAGTGCACCCTTACATTGACCACCTGAAAAGATGGAAAAACAAGGAATTGGTCTGTATGAAAGAAGCAGAGTCTGAGAGGCTTGCAACCTGAAACCACATCTAGGCAATGAAGAGAAAGGTCTTTCTGGTAAACTAGAGCTGCACAGTGGAATGGGTAAATCGGAATAGGAGAACAATTTCCTGATAAAGGCAAAAGGTAGAAACTACCTTTTTTGAGCCTCAACACTACCTTGTCAGTATGCAGAACCAGAAGGGGTAGGGCTACAATTTCAGCCATTCACTTCACATAGTTAATGGCTACAAGAAAAGGAGTAGATGAAGGATGCCTGTAATGCATTCAAACAGAGGTTTCAGAAGAACCAGATTCAGATCCCATCAAGTCACGGGAACAGATGGGGTGCTACATGGAAGACCCATGTACAAAGGTCTTAAGCAAATGAAAGGGCAGCAGTTTCTGAAATGGAAAAAAAAGGCCAGAAACCTGACCCTTGATAGTGCTGAGAGACATATGTTGGTCCAGACCCAGGTGAAGGAAGGAGAGGATTTTTCCCACAATGATACTCTTTGAGTGCAAGCCCAAAGAATCGCCGATGCATTAAGCTTTCCATTTCTGGTGGACTTTGCAAGAAGTAGCTTTCCCAGCTCTAGTAGTAGGAATTGGACTCTGAGATGCCACCAGTCCCTCAGCGCCTGGTGTTGAACAGCCAAACCAATTTAAACCAGCAGTCGTGAAACAGGATGGTAAATTGGTCTTTGGGACAGAGTATCTTGAGGATCTAGTAAAACCTAAGGAGCCTTACCCAGTGCTGGGACAGCCATATAGTACCTGAGGCAAAAATGCCAAAGTGGGTACCCATGAGCTATTTTAGCAGTATTGGTTGCAGGACAGTGGGGCCACACCTTTTATGCAGAGGATGACTTGCCTGATGATTTGACAGACTTTGCTAGACTATGGGTGAACAAGGTCAGGAGAGTGGAAAAACATGAGGGATGTTTCTTAACCGATGAGGAAGGAGAAGGCTGCAGTCTCTTTCTTAGGCTTCTTCCACTAAGGAAGTTAAGTGTTCGTTCCAACAGTAGTATTCTGGAAGATGTCAAGAGCTGGTTTGAAGAGACACTGTCCCTCAGTCCATGCATAGCAAACTTTATTTTACACAAATTGCATGTGAATTGACATGCCACGTGCAAAAAATGCGACAAGAAGCTTATAGCAAACAGTTACAGCTACTCAATATGTTCTATAAGCAAAGAATCTACCTGAACAGCAGTTAATTGGTCAAACTCCATGTCCGATTTGTCTTTTAATGGTTTGACAAAGTAAAGTCATATCCAAAATTGAAGGGCAGGGCCCACCAATGAGAACCACACTCTAGAAAGGGCTTTCAACTGGTTATTGGTTGGGTCCTTTTAGAGATGCAGAATGGCAAGCCTTCCTATGGCAGGATACTGTTGGGATAGAGCACTTCTTCTGAAGAAAAAGCATTACTAAACGGATTTAATGATCATAAATATTTAAGAAGAGCAAATGGCTTGCCAGGGTGTCTTTCAACGTCCATGGAGAAACGACTGAAAAAAGTAGATTCAAAGGAAACGTCTGTGGTATTAGAGGTTTTAAATGACTCAAGACTGGAAACGCTGGTAGAAGCAACAAGCTGACCCTTTATTTTCGAAAAAGAAAAAAGATGCTGGCAAAACATTGTGTCCCATAATGGTTGGAAAGAATGTATTCTATACATGAAAGTGGTGTAAGAGCCTAAATATGACTTTGGTATCAGCCTTTTTCAGTCCTTGAACAGCAGAGTTCAATCTGGGTAGGAGAAGCAACAGAGTTGCAATCGGGTGTGCTGGAGCATGCTGGAAGAATAGAGCAGAATTGCAAACAAGATTATCAGTCTGCTGCTTCTCCTTTTTTTTTTTTTTTTTTTTTTTTATGCATGCTAGGGGAAGGAAACCGGTCGTTTTTACCTCAAGTTAAAGGTCTTGGAGGACAATTAACTGTAAACTGCAGCAGAGAAAAATCGGGTCTGCTACTCTGCAAACAAGGCTGTGCTACATGTAAACCTCAGTACTGCATTGACAGAAATGCAAATGATTTGTTTAGATAAAACCGCTCCATTACTTGCATTTCATCGAGGGACGCATGTGTAGGGGTCTCAATTGCGAACCGGCCCCATGCTCCAGGGAGCCAGTGCACCCCCTTGTACACCTGGATAGGAGGGTTGGTGGAATATAGAGGAACCGATTCCTCCATTTTTCTTCTGCAGTCTTTCAGCGCCTGTAGGAAAATGGAGGGGATTGGTTTGCTTTACATGCTGCTCCTCCTATCCACCACCTGCTGTAATCTAACTTCTGTGCTCTCTCCTGTCCCCACTCATCCTGCAGCGCTTCTGTGTTCTTTCCTCCCCTCTCACTATTTACTTTGCTTCATTTTGTGAATGAAGGGGGAGCTCTGTATAGAGCTATTCCTGTTCATTCTGTGCTGCAGAGATTTAAGTTAGTTTAGTTGAGGACTGTGTCCTCAGTCTCCTATCTCAAAGAAGGAACATCCAAGGTCTAATTGGCCCCCAGATACTTCACCAAAGCCCCCAAAGGTGGACTTGTGGAATTGTATCAAAGAACCTTAAATGGCAAAAAAAATATAAAAAATCCGTCGCCAGTGGCAGAAATACCAGGGTGCAACTGGGCCCTGGGGTTCTGCCGCTGTAGGGGGCCCTTTATGGTTTCTTGCATCGGAGGCCCTGAAGGTTCTAGGTACGACTGATTTTAATCTGTGTATTAGGCAATCGCCTTGAGTTCGTTTGCATTGATTGTGATATATTGGTTTGTCACTAGAGCTAAGGTGACACAGATTTTTAAGGTGTGCCTGTAGTAAACCACCTCCAGTGAGGTAATGCCTTTTACCTCCAGGTGCTTGCATGTCACTTGGTTTTTATGTTCTGTAGTAAACTGACTACTATACTATCCTGCAATCCCAGATCAAAAAGCTTAAACATGGAATAGGCAGTGGTGACGAGCTTCCTTTCAGAATCTAAAATACTTTTAAGACTGAATAAAATAAAAGCATGCCCATCCACAAGCAACTCCACAAACCATTTAGAGTCTAATTGTGGTGCTTCACATTTTGTGTATTAGTCTATGTATATGTAATGTATACGATATTTATTTTTTCTTTAGTGAGCAACTCATTCGATGGGAAGAATGTGCTGATTGTTGGTGCTGATAGTTCCCTGGAGGCCCCCCTGAATTATCTCCTACAGAAGAAAGGTGCTGTGTCTACATTTTGCTCCTGGCAGTCTCAGCAGCTGCAGAACAAGGTACAATGCTAAGGATGAGATGTATAGCAGCTGCACCTTCCTCTGTGGAATCATAGCAGCTGCTGTCTGGAGTCATTCTCGAAATGTTTACCTAAGATGTATAGCTGCTGACCTTGGCATGTTTGTTTTTAATGGGAATGACTCCTTTTTACATAATCTTTGCATTTAGAAAGTTAAAGAACCTTCCCAGGTGCTTGTATCTGAAACTGGCAAATTACATAATCGTACAAGAACAGTGTGTGTGTATATATATGTATATATATATATATATATATATATATATATATATATATATATATATATATATAATAAATATATATATATTCTTATAGATGATCGTTTCTGCATTAGGTTAGAAAAGTTTAGTTCATATTGCTATTGCTACGTCCCTTGTATGTAATCTGTGCTGTTAGCACATGGCGTATTGTAAAAGGTGTGCACAAAAAATGTAATGTTTTAAGTGTGCTGGATACATAGAACTTTCCTTTTTTTTTTTTTTTTTTTTTTTTACCCCCCCCCCCCCCTTTTTTTAATTTATTTTTTTATTCAGAAAGGTACCACTCCTACATGAGAAAAATGTGCTAATGTGAGATGGGTATATACACCACAACTACTTATCGCCCAAGGGACTTTGTGGGTCACAACATACATTTTTTTTCATAAAAACATTTACAGAGAAGGATGTGTCTCAGTCCCGATCTAGTATATACACCACAACTACTTATCGCCCAAGGGACTTTGTGGGTCACAACATAAATTTTTCATAAAAACATTTACAGAGATTTCACACAAACATGAGTATCATAATATATCAACATATCAATCAAAGAAAAAGTACACACGTCACACTACTGTATACAAGTTTGGAAAAACCTTGCATGAGCCAGATTTATCCATGCTAATATCCATTGGCAAATATTTGGAGGATAGGTAATACTTTGCTTTTCCCCTTGGCTAAAAAATAAATAAGATAATGAAATCTAAAAAATGTGAACAGAGCTATGGGGGGGTACCTCATCCTATAAAACGTTAAACAAAAAAAACAAAGAAGGAAAACCAACCAGATGGACTATACCGGTACCTGAACAAGATGTACAAATAGATGCTTATAAATTTCTTGTTGGAGAGGATTCCGTTGTCAACATTGTGTTTGAAGGGGGTATTGAGCTAATTTCTTTGCTGCCACCCATGGTTGCAGCAAAGAAATTCACTCTGTGTATGGGCTGCTTAAGAACGCTTCATCTTCCTTCAAATGTCAGTAGCCTAGAACCTGTGGCAAATGGCTGTAAACATATGCAATACACAAGGATGTTTTGCATAGAAACCTATTGCCAAGCAAATATGGGGTGTACCAAAGCATGATCGAGGAGTGAAATGACAAACAGCATTTTTATTCTGCCTGTGTGTTTTTTTTGTATTTTTATTTAAATTTTTTTTTGGGGATATGAGGAGTGGGGTCTTGAACTATTAGTCCAACTTTATCCGGTTAATAGAGTGAAATTGCTCTGGTTAGGTGTCTAACAGGACCCTCACATCCTGGGTGGTCTTGGAGTCCCAAATAGTTTTTAAATTCATAGGCAGAATAATGTGAAATAAAACTGCCATTGCTTTTCAGGGGGTTCAAACAAGCCCGATTTTTATCAGGGATACATCAAAAACAAGCAATGTGAAATGAACATAAACAACTTTATTGGTTCATGATTAAACAATGTTTTTATATTTGATTTAAAAAAAAAAGCAAGATGTGAGGATAAAGATTTTAATCTATGGTTCAAAAAACATGGATTACTATAAACACATGAGAGAATATATTTTAAATAGATGGCTATAAATCTAGACAAGTACTTAAAGTGATCTGTAAACTATCACCCTGTAAAACGCACTTGGTTTAAAATGGAAATGAAAGGCAAAACCTTTTTTGTATAGATATAAAAAACATACTTTTTTATTTTATTGTGATCACATTTCCTTTTTTCTCAGCTGCATAAGAGCTGGGGGGAGGAGAAGCAGCAGCACGCTGAGATTCCCAGTGAATGGTTGTGGGGGTGAGTCAGGACAAGTCTAGTTTCCAGTATAGCTAGAGAACTGACCATGGTGTGTGGTCAGTTTTTAATAGGAAAGCAAGGGATTTCGCATACAAGTACATGATCCAGCAGGCCCATATCAGGAATATGAAGTGTTGGGGTAACGAACCCTTTAAACTAGTAACAAAGTAAAGATTAATAAATGGATTATATAATTAAAAACATGATATATGTAATGAGAAATTTTTATTCCAGTGACTACGTGATAAATGACTTCTGAATACAGGCTACAAATTCTGCAGGGGGTTCACTGCATCAATTTAATGGATCTGAATAGGAGTGCCATAATCAAGTGGACGTGGAGAAAACTTGTAAAGTAAACATTTACAAGTTTACTTGTTTTTCTGTGATCAAAAAATCTAACATGAGATGAACGAAACGGCTGCAAATGCCCTATTTGTTTTGAGAAGCAACATGAAGTTTTTGTTTACATCCACTTGGAGGCAGCAAATTCCATAAAGTGGGACTTAAATGTATATCACAGCTGTAAAAACATTTTATTTTATAAAAAAATGTTCTCCTCCCGTTGAATTAATGATTAAATCTAAAAAAACTGGAATGTGTAAAATACTTAAATGTAAAACAACCCCCCGCCCCCCCCCCCCCCCCCCCAAGTAAAAAAAAATGTAAAACAACAAATTTTAATCAACATCAATCCAAAAAAGCCCTATGCAAATATAAGTGTCAATGCTATTAAAGTATAATAAAAAGTATTCCTGCGCCAACTCAAATGAATACAGAACAGATACTGCTGCATACACTAAGGGAAATGTCTGAACCCAAAAAGATATATATAAAGTAAAGGTTAGTGGTGCGCTGTATAAACGATAAAGTGCTATAGATAAAGCACCAAAGTAAATGTAAGAAGCAAGTACTGGTAATGACCAGACCTAAAAGCATAGAATAAGGTGCAGGTGTCACAGAATATCCAATATAAAACACTGAATATCCAATAATGCAAATGTCACAAAATATCCAATATATAAAACGATAGTAAATATTGATAAACAATGATAATAATGGTAAATGAAAAATAGTTGATAATAAAATGACAAATAGTGAAGTCCAGTAGCATTCAAAGTTATAAAAAATGACCTTATTATGGGTGAATAAAATATAACAAAGTGTCCGTGAAGGATTCGTTCTTTATAGGTAAAGTGCAGCATATATGGTGACTTGTAAACACAAAATTAAAGTGCTGGTGATATAATTCTGCGGTGTGATGCTGGTGCTGGGTGACTCCTTTTTATCCTCTGTGCTGTTTAATGTATAGGTGTCCCCTTACCTTACTGCTGTAAGGTAACGGCATGTGAATATGTGCCTTTGGTAATGGGAAACCATTAGAGATCCCCTGGCGTCCTATCGTGGCGTCTCTGGCTCTGCTGGTAAGTGTGTCCTGCTTACAGTCAGCGTTTTGAGCCTCACCAATGGACCATGGGTAGAGAATAGGAGGGATGCCCAATAGTGTAGTATGTTTAAATTGAGTTTATTAAATAGCAACAAAGGACAGCTATTCACATTAACATGGATCATGAAATGGCAATGTAAAAAACGAGCAGCGAGCTCGATTAGGTCACTTCCGGTGTCCCAGTCCCAAAACGCTGACTATAAGCAGGACACACTTACCAGCAGAGCCGGAGACACCACGATAGGACGCCAGGGGATCTTTTATACTTTCTTTTATGCTGGAGAGAATGTTTACTTCTCGGATCTAGCCAGGACCAAATGATATATTGACATCACACATGTAGGCGTGTAGACATGCTGCAGTGGAAATCTCCTCCTAGCTGAACTCTCAGCACAGGAGAAACTGTTCAGTTTATCAGGTAACTGTGGTATACAGATCATCCAGAAAGGTGGGGGGCGGATAAACTGTTTTCATATTACTGGGTTTAAATCGTGGTGATCAGTGCCCAAGATTAAGAATTTGGTGTACTCTTATTCATGCCCTTTGTAGCATGAGTGGTCTGTGGCATATGGGTTCTATGCCCCTACTCTTCAGCATTGGTGACATTTAAACACAGCAGCCGTCCCTTCCCCTTTGGATCATTAGTGGGAGCTTTAAAAAACAAATCTTTGAGTGGGTCACATTGGGAGGAATATCACTCTGCCCAACTGTATTATGAATGGGCATGATGTACAGTAGGTGCAGATGAGATAAATAAAAGACATTTTCATTTTTTTTTTTTTTTTTTTGCCTCCTCGTGTAGTGCAATGTACAAGAGGTGTAATCTAGTATTTGGTTCAACTCCATCATGCATGCTCAGCACTTGCATCATTACTACTCCACATATTGCTGATTAGAACAAGACTGGATGCCGAATAAGCTGTCAGTGGGACGGGGGGTGAGCTGAGCTGGCTTAGATGTGTCTTAAATATCTGACCATAGCCGGGCCACAGGTTCACTTTAAGGGTAGGGTTGTGCTTTATTTTCTGGTCCCGCTGCTTTGAAATTGATCATGTGATGGTAAAAAATGGAAAGCATGTTCTGATTCCCCCCCTCACTTTCTCATCAAAAATTCACCCACAATGATACATATGTGCACGTTTCACAGGTGTAATGATGTAAATCAAGAATCCAGAAATGTGAAGGTGTTAAAAACCTGAATATGAATTTTTCTGTTCAAACTATTGTTATTGAACTTTACGTTAAACTTAAGTTTAATACAGGGGGTTCCCGGGTTACAAACAAGATAGGGACTGTAGGGTTGTTCTTAAGTTGAATCTGTTTGTAAGTCGGAACAGGTACATTTTTTAAGTGTAGCTCCAGCCAAAAAATCTATTAAGTTTTTTTTTAGATAACATGGAGAAGGGTTATCACCCCTGTAACATTTGTTTTGCTGTCTGTGCCCCTGTTCAGAAGATTTCACCTCACCTTCTGTCCCAATGACAATTGGATTTTGTGTTGTTAGGGAAGCATGGACTGGTGATAAAGCATCAGTGGAGACACCTTTTACCCATAATAACTCTTACAGGAGTGAGTTTCCCTTTCTAGGGGTAGATTTCCTCTCACTTCCTGTTGTCTCCCTCCGTTTGTAAGTAGGAGTCGTTTGTAAGTCGGATGTTTGTAAGACCCCCTGTAGCTGGTACAGAAGCCATTGCAATATAAAGAAATATAGGATTGGAGGCTCATGAAGCAAATCTGGTGGGTGTACATTTGAGCCGATCAGCTGCCCACGTGTTTCAAATTCAGATAGACTGGTGAAGTTTTGGCATTTAGAGGCAGCTTGTCGGGGAAGGCTAGAACAGCAGGAGCAAGTGAAAAGAGCAAAGGGAGGAGAAAGAAGGGTTGGGGAGGGGGGGGACCTGAAAGTCCTGGCATTCCGTGAGAAAGAAGGAGGGCTGTGGGCTTTATGTTGAGGTTCAATCAAGGTAAAGTTTAAAGTCGGCTGATAAGTCAGTCTACCCAAGATTACCATATTCTGGCATATTAAGTGGCTCGATCGCTCTTGTAGGGTGGCATCAGTTTTTCATGTGCCATGGCTTTTGACCTCCAGTATGTTGAGAGTCAGATCTCCAATGCTATTGTTTAGCTGCCGTGGTAACAGTGTTGCCAATCTAACATTGAAATTTACTGACACAACACACAATTTACTGGCACAGCCACGTTTTTACTGGCATTTCCAAAAGTTACAAAATTACAGTTTTAAGTAAAAATTTTACTTTTTAGGTTACAAACAAGTACAATATGTAATTAGCAATGGGATTTAAGGTAGATAATAAGGCAAAAAACATATTTTTTATTTTCAATATAGTAAGTAGCTCAGGGACAGGGGAGGGCAAGAAATTTAGAATGGGTGGCACACACATGAAATTTACTCTCACGGGGATACTGACAGCAGTGTGCAGCAGTACAGATTACCGACAAGACACTTCCCCCTCCTAAATCGTAGTGAGTCTCTCCAAGCCAGGTGGTCCCTCCAGTCCCAGCAGCACTGATGGTCCCGCTCCCGGCCTGCCTTGCTCCCATCCCACAGACCCACACACAAGGCTCTGGCCGCTCTGCTTGGCTCCCTTGCACCATGACATCACAGGACATGCTCAGGCACCGCCTCCACCAGAGCTGCCCGAACACACTGTAGCAGGCTCTCATATGGTCTCGGCTGGCTCTGGGCCAAGCTTCACAGCCATACTTTTTACTGGCAACCTTTTCTTTTTACTGGCAGGAGAAAATTGCCTGTTTTTTACTGGCTGTCAGTAAAAATACTGACGGTTGGCAACACTGCGTGGTAATGTGCAGAAGTTTTTAAATTGTTCCCCAGTTATGTTGGGAGTTTTATATTATAGCTACTGAGAGATCTGGGTTAACCATTTTGCCCAGGGCAGTAGAGAAAGGGGTGAAAACCTCCAGGTACCAATTTATGCACAAATGGAGCATGCCCACCAAATGTGGACATGTGTTGCTGGTGTCCTGCAGCCTCTAAAACAATCGGGAATAATTGGGTACATATTTAGAAATGTGGGCTAGAACCAGGTACCAGAGTGAAAGAACTTTTGTATGTGGTTTCAAGGACAGCAGCATTTCCGCAACATGATTTTGTCGCTTGCTATCCCAATATGCATTTTTAAGCATATTTTAAATTTCCAGAAATGCCTAATTCTTTGTCTTAAATTGGAATGAGGATGCAAAACAAATTCTAATTGCATGAAACGGAGTTGCCCTTCACAGCACAGTCTTTGTCAGATTTTATAAGCAGATGAGCAAGATTAAAATTATTACAAAATGTAGGAGGACTCTCAATTTGATTTGCTGCTTTCCACACAGACAAGTAACACTTTATATAGTGTCTAGTAGGGCTGAAACAACTAATCGATTTAATTGACAACTAATTGATTAATTACATAATCGATTACTATTTTCATAATCGATCAGCTAGTAAAATAATGGGGTTAAATTTTTTTTTTAAAATGAGCCCTTTATAATACAAAAAGAGCAAATCACTACTGTAAATATTACTTTCACAGTTTTACAGTAAAAAAAAAAATGAACCCCCTAAGTTATTTTTTTTAATCTGCCCAACAACAAATTTGGCCCAAAAAATGCAAATCGCAGTAAAATCACATGCGCAAAAATCAAAATGCACTGCAGAAACAGATCAAAAGCAAACTGCATAGGTGTGTACCGAGCCTTATGCTGGCCACACGGATCAATTTTTAGACGAGAATATTCAAATAAAAAATCTTTGTACATTTGCTGAATGAAAGAATGTTGTTTTGAAATTTTCACTTCTTTTTACATTCTGTTTTTTTAAAATGAAAATTTCTGATTTGAAAACCACATACACTGTCAAATTCCTTTGACCAAGAAGTTTTCTATTTCCAAATTTTCCCGTCGCTGTGGTTGAAAATGAACGTCACTTTGACCCTACTAACGATTTAGAAAATCGAACGATTGTTCTTAAGATGACTTATTTATTTTTTGAAGGAAGATATTGTTTGTGCTTTAAATAAAAACAAATTTATCTCCGAGTCTGATATTTACCAGATTCACCCTTTTAATAGTTTATACAGTATATCTCTTCTGTCTGTTATTCTCGGAGTGGATTAAAGATTTTGCTCCCCAACCATATACCGTATTTATCGGTGTATAACACGCACCGGCGTATAACACGCCCCCCATGTTTAGGAGGGAATTTTAAGGAAAAAAAGTTTTAGGAGAGAAGTTTAGGGGAAGAAAAAAAACTTGCATTTAAGCGTCATTTGCAGCCTTGCCCATTGTCATTTGTAGATTACCCAGTGTGATTTGCAGCATTGCCAGCGTATTTTGCCTTGCCCACGTTTAAATTTCGCGCTGCGAGACAAACCGCGCATGCGCCCCTGAAAAAGACCGAACCACGGCCGAAAAACGCAGAAGCGCGGCCGAAAAAGACCGAGCCGACTGTTCGGCTCCGCTCGGAGTCCCGCCTCCCTGCTGTTTCGGGAGCGAGCGCAGGGAGGCGGGACTACGAGCGGAGCTGAACAGTCGGCTTCGGCCTTTTTCGGCGGGGGTCGCCATTTTTCGGCCCCGCTCGCTTTTTTTGTCTTTTTTTTTTTTGGGGGGTATCGGACATATAACACGCACCCACGACTTCCCCCCGCTTTTAAGGGGGAAAGTTCGTGTTATACGCCGATTTAAATACGGTAGTTGGTTATTTATATTTTACCACTGCATAGAGATATTTGAGAATAAATTGCCTTTTTTTTTTTTTTTTTTTTTTTAAACTTTACAGATTAACTAAATTATACACCACACTTTTTTAAAGGTTCTTAACCCATTAATCAAAACGATCTGCCAACTAATCGATTATGAAAATAATCGTTAGTTGCAGCCCTAGTGTTTAGACACTGAGCAAAGTCTTAAACTGTTTTAAAAATAAAAGCTGTCTTTTTTCTTAATATTTGTAAATGCAGAATTGTGGTGTTTTTTTTTGACTTGGTGTAACACAACTGGTCATGAACTGTAATCCCCAGAGGTGGTTCTGGTGTAAAAAGGAGAGAAGTCTGTAATCTGGATGCATATTTCCTGCATTAGTTCTTTCTTTCCATAGTGGTAATATTTTTCACTTCACTGAACACTTGTTAGAGCTCAATGATTTCTCTGTATAAACGCCTTCCCTGAAATTCTGTGGAGGTCTGTTCTCCTATGCTCCATGCAGACTATCTGCAACTAATGAGCAGAAAAATGGAATTGAAAGGGGGTGTGTGGTCGGTGGCACCATATATGAGAAGCCTCTATCCAAAAAAAGGAAAAGCATAGGTTTAGGGGACTTTAAATGAGGCCAATCATTATATACATATAATCATTTTATTGCATGAACACAATATAGTAGACATGATGATGGAATATGGGTAAAAACCTATTTAATTAAGCTAAGTCATATTGACTAATTTATCCTAGTGCTATAGGACTATATGTATAAATAACATTTCATAGCTTAAATCAAACTTCTTAACAAGACAATCCAAACATATTTTCTAAGCATCCTATAACTCTACATGTTTTGTGGATTGGTCTCCACTTCAGGAGTAGATGCAGAAAAGAGTCTAGAATTAATATATGAAAAACAAAAAATTCATATATGTGGTGGGCATATTCCAGAAAGGGTATTGAAGGGGCAAAACCTTAATACTTGCATACCAGCTTCAATAAAGGGGGAAGGACATTTCTGGCAGCCCTGTACATTAGGGGAGCGTCAGCCCCCGTGGCAGACGCCATCTGAGGTGGCGAAACCCATAGCATGGGTGGGAGATAACATAATCGTAAATCAGCTGCGAGGGGATGGGGGATGGGGGGGGGGGGAAGAGTGTGTGTAATGTAGATATACAACATACATGCCACAGATCTTGCATATCCAAAGCCAAAGTAGGAATGGTAGTAAACCAGATCCACCACTGAGAAGAAGGGTGATGTATGATGTCTAAAATGCGCCACCCACTCCTCAGATGAGAGGCACCGACCGGGGCCGCTGCCAACGTCATGTGCGCACCACTCATACTGGAGAGGGAAGGGAGTAACACCCAACCTGATTTGGCAAATATACCAGAGTAAAGGGGGCGTGTCATCCACCAGATCCCATGTGATAGGGGCAGGTGACTAGCAACGCTACAGCACCATAACAATGTCACACGTCAGGCATGGAAACATAAACATGATGTCGATGTGTCGCCGGCAATCTCCCCGTCCACCTCCCAAAGCTGGATTTAGAGGGAGGTCCAAACAGGGAGCGCATTGCAGCCCCCGGGACATAGCAGCCCAACACATCCTGACAGCTGCAGCCAGAGACCCCTCTTCTGTTGGGAGTTGGGAGTGAGAACGGTCTTCTAATACTGTGGGTAGCCTCATCGGAGTGGACAACATGATTCTCTTGGGAGGTTGGGACGGGATAATGATGCTCATATCATACGATTTTACTTGCAAATGCTTGGCCCTATCAATGTTTAGAATACCTTGCATGTCAAATAAGTATTTGGTTGTTGTATAACCATTTGCCTGCCAGAGATTACATCATTTTGGGTCATTTCTAATGTGTAATATATCATGGCAATCCAAGCATTAAAGCTAACTCGCACCATGAAAATCCATCCACACACTTTTTGGGGAATTTGTTTGGAAGAATGGTAAATGAAGCTAAAAAGATTTTGTGTAATTTTTTTTTAATTTTTTTATAAATGTGTAGTCCAACCTTCTTCTTTTTTTTTTTTTTTTATGTTTTTATTTGCCAAATGTACATACAAGTCATGTAATGCATTAACCATGTTGCAGATTATCTTGTACAGTAAATATAATTTTCGAAATTGGAGGCATATTATGCATTTCTTTTACTGGTATTAATTTTGTACATATGGCATCCTTTTCATTTTTTGTAAATTTACCAATTCTGTAACAACTTTCCAACATGTAGGCAACTTCCTTCATGTATAATGAAGAAAAAACATCAAAAGACAATTTTTGTGCTGTGTGTTTCCCCACGTAGTCGACCATTTCTAGTTTTTTCTTTTAGATGGGCATCATACCACCTCCCTCCTTTTCTTGTAGCTATACCATAAAGTGTTCTGTGGATTAGAAGTGAGAACCAAGGCAGGGCTGATCAATCTGTTTGGTAGTTCAGTGCAGCAGAAGCCCTAACAGGAAGCCAGGGGCTTACTGGACTTCTGGTTGGGTCAGCTTGTATTTTTCTATATAGTTTGCACGCTCCCCCATGTGGCTTTTTATTTTATTTATATTATATTATATTATTATATATATATATATATATATATATATATATTTTTATTTATATAATGTATATATATAATATATATGTGTGTGTGTGTGTGTCAAAACGTAGGAATCCAAATAATCCGCCCCTATTTAGATACCTCCCACTGCGCACAGGTCAGCCTATCTGTTTCGCCTACAGCTGCCACTTTAGCAAAAAATATGTGAAATGAATTTATACTAAAATCTTATATATACACAAAGATCCAGAATAAATAGTGGCGCTAAATATATGTCACAAAATAATATGTGCATAAATAAATTGAACACCTAAATAGTTTCACCACCTAGTGCTCGGTGAAATCTAAATATAATACAATGATAAAAGCAGTGCATGCAAGAAAATAGAAAAAAATGAGTGCACTCAATGATGCAGCAACTAGTATGATACTAGTCGCCACAAAACAAACAGTGATAATGAACAAAACAAAAGTTTGTGTAATATTCCACACAGCTTGTAATAAATTCTTCTTTAATTCCACCACACCACAGTGATCCGTGCTTCCTCTCTCAAAAGAAACGCACTCACCAGATATACTTCCCGCACTCTCGTGACAGGCTACTGCGCTTAGAATCCCACCCAAGGGGATAAATGGTCACTCCCAAACAGTTGTGCAATCGGATCTCTCCATATGTGAATAAAAAGAAATGCTCCAATAGTGTAAAACCACTTTAAAACTTTTATTCAGACCAAAATAAAATCTTCAATTATTTCACTCACATTTTGCAAAGTAAAAGCCAGCAAAAAGTTAATTGCAAACAGCACTGCACGCTCCACTTCAAAATATCACACTTGTTGAGGCTTGTAGTCACGGCGGACTCGAGGTGTACACAATGCTGTTTAGATGTATCTCACCCCCTCCTCACTGCCCGCACTCCAAGACCAGGGAATACCGCTCCTCGGTAAGCTTCTAGCGCTGTGTATCACAAAGTTAATTGCCGCTCAGCCACGCTGTGTAATTGATACACAGCGCTAGAAGCTTACTGAGGAGCGGTATTCCCAGTGCAGTGCTGTTTGCAATTAACTTTTTGCTGGCTTTTACTTTGCAAAATGTGAGTGAAATAATTGAAGATTTTATTTGGTCTGAATAAAAGTTTTTTTAAAGTGGTTTTACACTATTGGAGCATTTATTTTTATTCACATATGGAGAGATCCGATTGCACAACTGTTTGGGAGTGACCATTTATCCCCTTGGGTGGGATTCTAAGCGCAGTAGCCTGTCATGAGAGTGCGGGCAGTATATCTGGTGAGTGCGTTTCTTTTGGGAGAGGAAGCACGGATCACTGTGGTGTGGTGGAATTAAAGAAGAATTTATTACAAGCTGTGTGGAATATTACACAAACTTTTGTTTTGTTCATTATCACTGTTTGTTTTGTGGCGACTAGTATCATACTAGTTGCTGCATCATTGAGTGCACTCATTTTTCTATTTTTATTTTCTTGCATGCACTGCTTTTATTATTGTATTATATTTAGATTTCACCGAGCACTAGGTGGTGAAACTATTTAGGTGTTCAATTTATTTATGCACATATTATTTTGTGACATATATTTAGCGCCACTATTTATTCTGGATCTATAAGATTTTAATATAATATTATATATATATATATATGTGTATATATATATATATATATATATATATATATATATATATATATATATATATGTATATATATATATATATATATATATATATATATATATATATATATATATATATATATATATATATTTATTTATTGCTGTGTGGTGAATTTTTTTTTTTTTTTTTTGCCCAGACCTCTTCTTTTTTACAAACCTGGATGTTTGGGAGTTTTGCAGTCTAAACTAATTTTGTCCTTTTTTTTTTTTTTTTTTTTTTTTTTTTTAAGCTTGGTGCAGCTAATGTTGTTGTTATGGGAAGCACAAAGCCTCAGGAGATTCCGGTTAGCTGGATAAAACCTGGAACAGTGGTTGTCTTTGCAGGTAAGGATCATGTTTTTTCCATTTTAATTTTTTTACGTGTATAGGAGTTTAGTCCAGGAGCAGCAGAGTTTTGGAAGAAAAAAACGCTCCTGCATTTATTGCTTGAGTGATTATTCATTTCACGTTGCAGAAGCTTACAAGCTTTTTTATTTATTTATTTTTATTCTATGTTTATTGAATTTCAAGAAATCTTGCAATACATAAAACAAGTGGAAAACCACAAACAATTGTATAACATATAGAGAGATGGGAGTAAACTACACAGTGCAGCAGTGACGGTAGAGAGACAGGAAACGCCATCCCGTGACCGCCCACTGAGCTGCAGAATGCAGACCGATCCTCCTTTTTTAAAGGAAGGCATATCAATGCTCTATCTTCCCGGTGTCTGAAGCAACATTGAAATGCAAAAAAGACATTTGGGTGGAAGCTACAGCCGTTAAGGTTGATGTATAACAAGGCACATAAACCGAAATTAGTCGTGTTCATAGAGACATAACATGGCTACATAAAGTGTTGATTAAGAAATGACAGGCAGGCTAAGCTCTTTCAGGAGGCCTAAGCAATGATGAAGGACTTAGGCTCTCAAAGGTGCCCACACGCCAAAATATTACCAGTTGAAGAGATGCAAGAACAGGTTTGGTATCACGGTGACCTGTGTGATTCCATTTGCAGGATCTTGAAGATGCTTTTCTTCAGCGGTCAGGGTGTTGCAGCAGTGGAATGGTGCCCTGGACACTCCCAGTCAGGGAAGTCTACAGCTGGGAGCTCCAGGGTCTCTAAAAATTTAGGCAGATCCTCCTTAGTCCTCAGGACAGCCGACTTGCCATCCTTGTTGGCCACCAGGCGGACGGGAGGAAACCCCAGCGATAATCTGCTTTTACTTGGCGTTGAATCTCAAGCTCGCCATTGCATAAGTGTTCTCTTCGACAGGCTTGGGGGGGGGGGATGCCCATGGTCCATCAAAGTCTGTGGGTTACTCTTCGGAGTTTTAATTGCCTCAGGGAATATTTGTGCAAATAGCAGATAACCCTGGGTCTAATAACATCTTGCGGAAAGGGAGCGGCAATGCTATTAATGAGATCAAAGGTGCTGCACACCCCAAATATACATGAACTGGAAAGGTTTCCCCATGGGGTTTTATTGCAAGCAAAACATTGATTAGAAAAAAAATGTATTCTCCTTCTCTTCCTTCTCCTTCTCCTCCTTCTCCCTTATTTCTTCTTTCTTCTTCTTTCTGCCTCCATTTTTTTTTTTGTTTGTTTGAAAAAAGAATACAAAAAGGACATTAATAGTATTAAAACCTGAGCTCTGGACATAAAGCTAAAACATGTACATGATACAGCCATGAGTGCATACAAAGACATAGCATGATATAGACATTGATATGATCATACTAAGCTACCCAACGTGTTTAAACCTTAGAAGTAGAGGTATTCGGGGGGGAATACAGAGGGAGGAACTCTAAAAGAGGATGCAGTGTAACAATAAGATAATTTAAAAAAAAACTACTATCATAGACAGTGCATGTTTAATATTTGTACAGACCATTTTTATGATTAAACTGTGTTTTATATTTACCACTGAGGGCTGAATAGAAGAAACTCCTGATTGCTGTGCCAAAGGATAAGCTGCCAAAGGATCCAACTGGTGCGGCTAGCACACCCGTCCCAGTGCATGGAGCGGCGGAGATACGCACACACGGAAAAGCCACCCCAGAGGCCCACAAGATGGCGTGCTGACTATCAGCAGCAAGGGAGGGGGGAAAAGGTGCCGAGAACCAAGGGGGGGGGGGGGGAGTAATGAAGAGGAGCAGGGAGGCCACAGGAAAACCAGACCTTACACCAGCACACTGTCGACATATATAAAAGGAATAATGACTTTGGTAAAAAGGTTACTATGAATAAAATATATGTGAACACGTGATGAAAGGTACAAGTGAGGTGCAAGAAAGAGAGAAAAGAGCAGGAAACCGAAAAAAGGTGAGAGTAAAACATATGTGAGGAAAAAAAAATGATTCAAAAGAAGGGAGGGTGGACGCAATCACGTGAAAACAAAATAAGACACCAAGAGAAAAAAAAAATGGGGAAAGTGGAAGTGAACAAACTAAGGTGCACAAGGCAATAAGATGGGGGAAGTGTAGAATGTGAAAGGAGTGTGTAATGGGGAGAGTAGTATGGGCTAAAAAGGACATTATGATAAAATAAAATGTGGATTACCTGGGTAGGTGCGAGTGAAAAAATTGGCTTCAATTCTAGTGAAAAATAATAAACGGTAGCCTTGAAAGGCAAATACCAAAACGTGGATTCGCACAAACCAAAAAGAGAAGGTCTGGTGTATGTGTATATTAAATATACACACCCCAAGCCAAAGGAGACAGGCCACCATTGCAGGAGGTCCACGCATGGGCTCCTCTGCGTTTCGGAAGGAGAGGAGCCCGTCGCCTCTGCCACAAATGCGTGACATCAGTGTGCCACACACGTTGGCGGAATCCCATGCATGCACGGCAGGCCAAAATAGACGTCCAGGGTGATCTCGGAACGCCGCCGGCAGGGGGAAGCTCCCTCCAGTGGCCAAAGGAGGAACAGGCACCTAGGAGGCAAAAATAAAGGGGGCAAAAACCATGGCCAAAGCCAGGAAAGCCCCCCCGTGGGGAACAAAGGGGGGGAGCCAAAGGGGCAACACCACCGCCACCACATGTAACCAGGACACAAGCCTAGCTCCCTTGGAACCCATGGCAGCAAAGGGCACAGCATAATGGACATAGAGGAGAAACACATTTTGTACATATTGTGTGATTGGAGCACTAATTACATTAATTGCTTTATATGAGTAAAATATTGAATAACAAGACATGTAGCTGTTACTGTGAATCAAAAACAAAAAAAAATATCTTGGACAGATGTACATACAAAAAATAAAAAGAAAAAATTAATTGATATATATAATATAATATACGTATTCCTTGCAGTGCAGTGCCAAAACTCCTGTTTTTTGGTTTTCCCTATATAAAATGCTTTGCACTTGCATTTATACATTATACATATTTGTGTGTGTATATGTGTGTATGTGTGTGTGTATATATATATATATATATATATATATATATATATATATATATATATATATATATATATATATATATATATATATATATATATATATATATATATATATATATATATATATAAACTAGTCCACAGGTCTGACAAAGTGGGGAGGTAAAAACATCTCCCCATTGGGAAGCAAAAATCTTTTCCTTTTTGATGAGGCGCCAATGAGAACAGCCGCTGAAGAATCTCGTATTTTGTGTTGCTTAGAGAAACGTAGACTTATCCTAGTTGTGTCACAACTTGGAGTCTCTTAACTGGGGTTTGTAGAGGAGATAATTTTGAGACTTAGCGGCCACTTTGTCAAATGCCTTACGTAGGCATGACCGACTATAGCCCCTTTCAAGCAGTCTGTCTTGCAGTTTACCTGCTTCCTCCTTGAATAAATTGTCATCGGAACAGTTACAACGAAGTTGCAAAAACTGTCCGAAAGGTATAGAATTCTTTAGTGAAGCGGGGTGAAAACTGTCGGCATGCAGCACAGTGTTCCCAGCCGTGCTTTTCCTGAACAATGTGCTGCATAGTCGACCCTCCAAAATCGAAGCATTTCGAACATCGAGAAAGGTGATGGAACTTGTGTCATGTGTCATTGTGAACTTTAGGTTCAGATTGTTTGATATTGATCAATAAATTTTATTCAACATGACCTCTGTACCCTCCTAGATGAAGACATCGTTGATGTACCCAAGCCAGGTTGTGATATGGCTTGTGTACTCGACTAGGTCCTCAGCACTGAGAAGGGATCGCTCCCACTCCCCCAGGTACAGGTTTGCATAGGATGGGGCACAAGTCCACATTGCCATGCCCTGCACCTGGAGTTAGTGGGAGCCATCAAATGAGAAAGTTATGTTCAAGAATGAACTTGAAACCAGTCAAAATAAATTCACTAAGTGCCTTGTTATGGCAAGAACCTTGTTGGAGGACCCTAGATATAACAGCCAAGCCTTTTCCATTAGGGATAGAGCTACACAGGGCTTCTATATCTATAGCAAACAAGATAGATTCATCTGTAAAAGTTCAAGCCGATTGCCGGAAACTATCGGACATCCAGTAGGATCAGTGGGATTTTTGTGGATCTTTTGGGAGGCTATAGAACAGTGATGGCGAACCTTTTTGAGTCCGAGGGCTTCTATATCTATAGCAAACAAGATAGATTCATCTGTAAAAGTTAATTCATCAATTTAAAAAAAAAAATTAATAGTATCCTTAATGGAGGAGGGCATAGCGAGGACATATGGTTGTTGGAAAGCATAGATTACTCTGCTTAGATTTTCTGAAATACTTCGATTGCCGGAAACTATCGGACATCCAGTAGGATCAGTGGGATTTTTGTGGATCTTTTGGGAGGCTATAGAACATAGCCACCCTAGGGTGTTTAGTTCGAATAAACTCCCAAAGGTCCTTTTTTTTTTTTTTTTTTTTTTTTTTGATTGCCTTAGCATGCACTTGATAAACCAGCACGTAAAATTCTTTATTCAATTTGTCAAAAAGTAACCGAAAAGGGATACATTCATACCATGAAGAATTATTCAAAATCCTGATAAGTTTATAGTGGGTGTTTATTATTAATTATTCATTATGACAACGTGCCCACCCTTATCGGTATTTAGCATCAAAGTACCGACGTACGGGTACGACGATTTGCGTGAAGTGGTTAATCTGTCATTTTGGCTGGGCCCCTTCTCTCTGCAAACTTTTTATTACCTTTTTTGTGATTGTGATTTTCACTTTTCCAGGAAAGGTTGTAGATAGTTTCAGGATTCTCTATTTGTTAATGTAAGACACGCCGGCAATAAAAACCTTCATTTACAGCTTGTAATCAGTTTTTATTTAGGGTATTTAGCATATCATTTTTAGTGTGCATAGGCATATGGTTTATATAAAAAATGGTAATCTCCCTATAAATGTTAATGCTTCATCAAAGAACAAAATCCAGGTGGATAGATTTGTGAAAACAGATATCTAAATTAAAATCACGCTAAATAGCTGATTGCATAAGTATGCAGTCTCTTCAAGTCCCGTGTTTAGTAGATGGTGAAAAGTGTAAGCCTGTGTGGATAGGTCTTTATCAGCCCCGAACACTGCAATTTTCCCCACTCTGCTTTAAAAACTGCTTTAGCTCTGTTCATTTTGTATTGAAGATTACAAATTTCTACATAAGATTGAGATCTGGATTCCTACCTGGCCATTCCAAGACATTAGCACTGTTTTTAAGCCATTCATATGTAGTGTTGGCTTTATGTTTAGGGTCTTTACATTTGTTGGAAGACCAGTCTTCCTTAACTCAGTTTATTTTTGGAGACCTCAGGTTTACTTTGCTGCATGCATTCTATCCTAGATCTTCATGAGCCCACCGAGAAACATGGTGGTGGCAGTATCATGTTGTGGGATGCTTTTCTTCAACTCGGACAGGGAGGCTGGTCAGATTTGATGGTAGGATGGATGGAGCTAAATACAGGGCAATCTTAGAGGAAAATCTGTTAGAGTGCAAAAGACTTGAGACCTTTGGGTGGAGGTTCACCTTCCAGCAGGACAACAACCCTAAACATACAGCCAGAGCTACAATGGAATGTTTTAGATCGAAGCATACTAATATGTTAGAATGGTCCAGACCTAAATCCAATGGAGAATCTGTGGCAAGACTTAAATTGCTGTTCAAATGCTCTCCATCCAATCTGACAGCTTGAGCTATTTTGCAAAGAATGGGAAAAAATGTCACTCTCCTAGATGTGCAAAGCTGGTAGAGACATCCCAAAAAGACTTGCAGTAAAAAGTGATTCTACAAAGTATTGACTCTGGGGGGCTGAATACAAATGCACACCCCACTTTAGGTATTTTATTTGTAAAGGAAAAATTGAGAACATTTTTTCTTCCGCTTCAAAATTTATGTGCAACTTTGTGTTTTTATCACATAAAATTCCAATAAAATAAATTTTTGTTTTTGGTTGTAATATGACAAAGTGGAAAATTTCAAGGGGGTGTGAATACTTTTTCAAGGCTCTGTATGTATTCCGACTTTCATCTAATGATTTCAAAGCCCAACTTCAGCTAATTTTAAATAGTGTGTAGGGGTTAAACCACTGTCGGGTATATTTCTGTCCATGTACACTACAATGAATCAAAAAACCCAAATCATTTTATAGAAATGCAGCATACCACAATGCAGAGTGTTTGTGCATTTCAGGAATGTTTGGTAACATGAACGTGCTTTACTGCACGTTGGCACAACACAAGAATGAATAGGTCCTTAGTGAATTGTTTAGCTATATGGCAATGTTTGGCTCAGACTAGAGAATTTATCTTTTCTTATAATAGTCCCTAGCACTAGTCCCCCAACTACTTCAGCAACTAAATTTACTTAAATTGGTATGCTTCTAGTTTTAACACTACTTTTACTTTTCCATTTTGCTTAAAGGCATGGTGGTTGATCTACTGTGGGCAAATATATAATGTGCACTTGCTCTAGATCTGAGTAGGGAAGTTTCTATCATCCAATCTTGTACAAACATAAGTTAATTTATTTTTTTTTTATTTTTTTCCTTGGAATTAAGTATTTTTTTTAAAGGGATATTTTACCGAATTTTACTAAGCTCTGGAGCAAGTGCAGTTTATTTTCCTTTTGGTAAAGCAACCCCATACTGCATTTTGTTGAGTGCATATTTCCAGCTGCTATTGGAGTGTATTCTAACCACTTCTCTTTTCTTGGATAAACAAGCCTTTTCTTTTCGTGCAAAAAAATATATAAACATATATATTTTTTTGTGTAAAACTAAAGGTGTGTGTGTGTGTGTGTTTATCTATTTTTTTTTTATTTTTTTTTTTACTAATCGGTTTAGATAAAAGGCATACATTTTTGTGTTATTGTACTTGCACTAAAATTATGATCCTGGTGCAAGTTTTTCAGAGTGCTTTACAAGTAAAATGACAAGTTTTTTTGCCACATCAAAATGAATACAAACCTAAAAGTTTACATATTAATGGTTAGATGAGAAGAATTTATCTCAGAAGAAAAGGTGGTCATTTTTGATCACTGTCACGTGATTGCACTGACCAATGACTGTGAGCTGTTGCCAGCATTGTGCTGCTACACAGAATCCAGGGCTCTGTACAGAGTTATTAAAAGTGTACAGATCGGTACATTGGCAGATATGGGAGGTGGAGGATTTTGGTAATTCATATTTTTCTTGAAATTACAAGGATAAAGGGATGGCAGGCAAAGAAAAGGGCAAGATGGCTTGAAAGAAACCATTTATCTGCTAAAGCCCAGTCTAAATATAGATTTCCTTTACTAGCCTGAGTAAACGCCTTGTTAAGGGAAGCTACTCTGCCCAAGCACCAAGGGCTACCCATTAAAATATCTACAGGCTGCCCAATATATCTATCCCATTTGAAGATCTGAGTGGGCAATCTGCACTCGTCGGGATTAATAATTATGCTGTATACCCATCTCTTCTCTTCAGCAACTAGCCTAAATCTCAAGTGTGAAAGTGACCTAGGAGAATCCTTAGACCTAGCAAAATGGGCTACATTTTGGGACAGCACTAGCAAAATGCTCAACACCAACCTGACCCACCCTTAAACAATTAAACATCTGCCTACACAACTATAGCACCATCGAGGAATGTCAAACACCCAAATAAATAGTTCAAAAACCCTGTTAGGTGATGCCCTACATTTTATATACCGTTGTTCCTATTTGCATCACTTTATCTGGAGCTTGTTTATTGTAATTTGTTCCTTTTTAGCTTGTGCACCTCCAACCTATATGGACACTTCACTACGTTGAAAAATGCTGCATTTCTCTAAACCACTACAAAACACAAAGGAATACTGTAAGACAACAAACTTTTACATATTTTTAAACTATGGAGGAGAGCATAAAAATGACAGGACCATGCAAAGCCTACCAGACAGAGTAGGCTCCTGTTCATAAACTGAAACATGGTCAACACAGTTTACTATACTTCAGTTATGAATGAACACTGAGTGATCGGTACCAATCACTCGCTGTGTTCAGAAAAGGGCATATTGCCCCAAGTGCAGTGGGGGAGGGGGGCGGTTACCAGAATCGACCCCTTATGGTTCCCCTATGCAGCAGCTGAAAGCTGGCTTGAGGGAAGCCAGCAGCACTACAGGGAACGATCTCACAGGGGGGCCGGGGCAGCACGAAGAATCAGATTGTAGACAGGAAGGGGTGATAAGTGGAGGGGGGGGGGGGAATTACTGGAAAATATCACCCTGTGTGGCTCTCTCTGCAACAGCTTAGTCGGCAGTGAGGGAGGAGTAGAAGCCAACTTCAGCTGCTGCAGGGAGAGCCTCACAGGGTGATTTGATTTGCAGAAATTGCCCACTCCTATCACACTCTTCTATACACAATCCAATTCCCCATGCTGCCTGGGATCCCCCTGCTAAACTGATGGCAGCCAGGCCCGGCTGTACCCCATTATCAGCTGCCCTAACAATGCATGGATTTCTACATACATACAGATGTGTAATACAAAGCCCAGTTTGTGGATATTCCACCCTGCTAGAAACCGTTACAGCAGTAGAAAATTCTGATCAGGACTCTGATCAGAATACAGTGCTTTATGATTTGTATGTTCTGATAATGCATTAGTATTGTTTTGATTCTTCAGGTTCTGACCAGAGTAGTGATGGGTTAGCTGGCCAAGCTGTAGGACCACTGACAGCAGCCCTTAGGATGGAGGTTAGTCTATTGCTTTAAGGAACTCTTGGTATCGATTTAAATTCCATTAATTACTGATGTGTACATTCTTTCTCTTTAAACAGAATTTGGCACAAAGCAGTAGAAGATGGATTGATGCTCAGAAGTATAAGGCGTGGAACCTTCGTTGCTTAAAGCTACAAACTCTTTCTCCTGTACCCAGGTCTTTATTTTTGCCTCATTTTTCCTTTAAAACCTTTCTGGAGAAAATGTAGTGTATCTAAAGCAAAAACATAAATTTTTCTGGTCTTGTATACAGTAGGGAAGTATTGAAACCATGTATGTTTTTTTTTTTTTTTTTTTTTTTTTGATTATCAAGGGATGTTTATGCAACTCCCCAAATGTAATACTGATCTTTCCATAGATAATCATTTAAAAAAAAAAAGTGTATATATATGTGTGTGTGTGTGTGTGTGTGTGTGTGTGTGTGTGTGTGTATATATGTGTATATGTGTGTGTGTATATATATATATATATATATATATAAACACACTTTTATAGTTCTCCACCTAAACTATTAAAATATTATACAGCTTTATGGATTACTTATATAAAATAACTTGTAGTACATCTGTCTACCTGCATTATCTTTTGTTGACTTAGCTGGCTGGAATGCATGATACATCGGTTATATTTTGCCTGCGTCAGTTAAAGTGGTTCTAAAGCCTAAACATTTTTTACCTTAATTAATTTACTAAGGCTGGCTTCACACTGGGGCGGTGCGGGGCGGCGACGGTAAAGCAGCGCTTATTTAGCGCTGCTTTACCATCGTTTTACCCGCGGTATGCGGCCGCTAGCGGGGTGGTTTTAACCCCCGCTAGCGGCCGCAAAAGGGTTAAAAACCTCCGCAAAGCGCCGCTGCAGCGGCGGTTTGCGGGCGGTATCCCCGCGGTTTCCCATTGATTTCAATGGGAAGGAGCGGTATAGGAGCGGTAAATACACCGCTCCTTCACCGCTCCAAAGATGCTGCTAGCAGGACTTTTGTTGCGGTCCTGCTAGCGCACCGCTCCAGTGTGAAAGCCCGCCGGCTTTCACATGGAGTGAATGGGGCCGGTTTTTTCAGGCGGTATACAGGCGCTATTTTTAGCGCTGTACCGCCTGAAAACCGCCCCTGTGTGAAAGGGGCCTAAGTTGTTAAGGTAATCGTGATATTAATGACAACAACACATCTAAAAAAGTTGGGACAGGGCCATGTTTACCACAGTGCAGCACCCCCCCCCCTTTTAACAAGACTCTGTAAATGTCTAGTAACTGTTACCAGTTGTTGAAGTTTTGGGAGAGCAATATTGCCCCATTCTTGCATGATGTAGGATTCTAACTACTAAACAGTCATGGGTGTTCATAGTTTACCTTTCAGGATGTACCAAGAACAATTTTCAATTGATGAAATCAATGGACTGCAGGCAGGCCAGTTAAGCCCTCGGACTCTTCTACTTCGAAGCTTTACTGTTATAGATGCAGCATGCTGTTCAGCATTGTCCTGCTGAGATAATACAGTTAGGTCCATATATTATATTATATATATATATATATATATATATATATATATATATATATATATATATATATATATATATATATATATATATATAATGACACCAGCATCTTTTTTCAGGTATTTACAATAACCTATAGTTATACAATGGATATGGGCTGAAAGTTCACACTCTCAGATTTAATTTGAGGGTATGTATATCCATATCAGAGGAAGGGTTTAGGAATTACAACTCTTAAGAATAGCCACCCCCACTTTTTCAAGGGACCAGAAGTAATTGGCCAATTGAATCAAAAGTGGTTTCATGGCCGGGTGTGGGCTACTCCTTCATTATTTCTTCATCAATTAAGCAGGAAAAAGGTCTGGAGTTGATTCTAAGTGTGGTATGTGTAATCTATTGCTGTGAACCTACATAATGCGTTCAAATGAGCTGTCCATGCAAATGAAACAGGCCATTGTAAGGCTTCAAAAACGAAAAAAACAAATCCATCAGATAGTAGGAACATTTTGAGTGGCCAAATCAACAGATGAATACATTCTGAGGAAAGAACGCACTGGTGAGCTCAGCAACATTAAAAAGGCCTGGACATCCACAGAAGACAGTGGTGTATGATTGCAGAATCCTCTCTATGGTAAAGAGAAACCCATTCACAACATCCAGACAAGTGAAGGACACTCTCCAGGAGGTGGGCGTATCATTGTCAAAGTCTACAATCAAGAGACTTCACAAGAGCAAATACAGAGGGTTCACCACAAGTTATAAACCATTCCTAAGCCGGAAGAATAGAAAAGCCAGATTAGACTTTGCCAAAAAACATCTAAAAAAAAAAAAAAAAAAAAAAAAAAAAGCCAGACCAGTTCTGGAAAAGCATTCTTTGGACAGATGACTTGAAGATTAATCTGTACCAGAACGACGGGAAGAAAAGTGTGGAGAATGCTTGGAACTGCTCATGATCCAAAGCACACAATGTCATCTGTAAAACATGGTAGAGGTAGTATGATGGCATGGGCATGCATGGCTTCCAGTGGCACTGGGCAAATGGTGTTTATTGATGTGACAGACGCTAGAAGCAGCCGGATGAATTCTGCAGTGTTTAGAGATATACTGTCAGATTCAGTCAAATGCAGCAAAGTTGATTGGACGGCGCTTCACAGTATAGATGGACAATGATCCAAAACACACTGCAAAAGCGACCCAGGAGCTTTTGAAGGAAAAAATTGAATATTCTGCAATGGCCGAGTCAATCACCTGAGCTCAAGCCAATTAAGCATGCATTTCACTTGCTGAAGGCAAAACTAAAGGCTGAAAGACCCACAAACAATGAACTGAAAACAGCTGCAGTTAGAGCCTGGCAAAGCATCAGAAAGGAGGAAACCCAGTCTTTCGTAATGTCCATGGGTTCCAGACTTCAGGCAGTCATTGCCAGTAAAGAATTCTCAACAAAATATTATGATTTTTATATTTGTCCAATTACATTTGAGCCCCTGAAAATGGGGGTGGGGGGGGGGGGCTGTCCTAACCTTTGAGATGTGTTGCCATCAATTTCCAAATTGGTACTTATTTTTTTTTTTTTTTATTGTACAATTTTTAAATTTTAAACATTTTGATATTTTATTCACAATCCAACATATGTGTTTGTTTTGAGATTTGCAAATCCTTGCATTCTGGTTTTATGTAGATTTTACAGAGTTCCAACCTTTTTGGAATTGGGGTTTTGCAGGAGGAATTCAAGGCAAAAGATGAATATTAAAGCACTGCTTTAGCACAAGTAATATTTCTAGATGTCCTCTATAACTGCTAAATTTCACTTCTTGAGTTCAAATTCACTTAATTTTTTTCTGTATTTTTTCCGCTGTTTGAAGAAGCTCTAAGTGACTTGTACAAACAGCTGTATCTTGCAGAACTCATGAAACTGTCTGAACTTCCTCAGTAGCTACCTGTGCTTTGCTGCAGCAATAACGAGCTTCATTCCTTTATGTAGATTCATGGAACTGTCATTTAGGCACTACATGGGTAAACACAGGACATGCATGTGTTTTTTAGATTGCCACTTCAGCTGCCATATGGGTTATAGTATATACTGCTGCCCACCGAAACCAATGGTTCTGTTTATTTTCATTCTTACAGTGATATTGAGATTTCTCGAAGACAGAGTCCAAAAGCTATCGATGTGCTTGCCAAAGAGATAGGATTGCTTTCTGATGAGCTTGAAATGTATGGACGCACCAAAGCCAAAGTACGTCTGTCTGTTCTGGACAGATTAAAAGAGCAACCAGATGGAAAATATGTCTTAGTTGCAGGGTAAGAATACTCAGGTGGTCCATTTTTAATGTTTAACGTCTGGCCTTTTCTTTGTAGAGTTAAGTTACTTGGCTACTGTAAATTCTTGCTTAACAGTCTGGTAATTTGTGTAGTCTGACGTGGTATAGTCATAGTATTTTCAATATAGTGTGTACTTTATGTTCATGTTTTGAATGCAGTTTTCATCGAATAGCAAAATCTTAGTTTTCTGACCAAGATCCATTTAATGTTTTACTTTTTTTTAATCTGTTTTTGTTTCTTTTCCTTGTTAGAAAATTACTTACTTGTGATAGCAGCCAGTGTGTGGGTAGAAGAATGCTCCTCCTCTTCACAATTAATATTTGCATGAAACAAAAAAAAAATCAAATGTACATGATGCTTGCCTCCTTATGCATATAAATCTGAGCTGGCCATTATCAAAATAGATGTAGGGGATGCGGGTATGATCGATGTTTGGTCAGGCCAGCATTCCTAAGTATAATGCATCAAAAGGGAATATTAAAAATTCAATACAAATTTTATTAGAAACCTCATAGAAAAAAAAAGAGGATAATTGCAAAACAAATCTTGGAGAGGAGGTGGATTGCGGTAGCTGGCCGTGGAAGCAAAATGTGTAAATTCAGCTCTGGCTATGGGATGTACATCCTGGACAAGAACTACTTCCTCTAGGGAAGCAAACAAAAAATCATTCATTATAATTTTTAGCAGCAGGTATTCATGCAGCCTTATGTTGCTATTCTAGTTGTCAGACCCTTTCAGTCAGAATGCTAGGTTTGTGTAAAGCGGCACCTCAGAGCATATGTATTGCGGTGCTCATTCTATTTACTCCTTTTTGGAGCTAGATGTTTGTGGTAAATTACATTTTTAAAGCACTGAAATAGAAATCACAAACTTCAACAACGTAACACAGGTTTTAATAGTATTCTTGGCATATGAAGAAATTTCATAAACTTGATAAGCTAATACAATTTATGGTAGACTGCAAACATTAAGTCTCTTCTTCAGGGAGAGGAAGTTTTTAAGGGGAGATATGATCGTAATATACAAGTATCTAAATAGTGATTCTAGCATAGGGAGTAAATTCTTCAGTCTCCGATCTCTTAAGACTCGTGGCCTCTCGGGGAGAAGCAATTTAACCCTAAACTGCATAGGGGGTTCTGTTGCAGCGGTAAGGATGTGGAACAGTAAGGCTGAATAAAGACCAGTCCATTCAGTTCACCACGACTATGTAACGGTTTACCAATATCATTGAAAGCAAAACAAAATGCCAAATTTCGGGTTGTCCCCAGAAGAGTATGAGGAAATCTTCCAGTGGGGACACTAGTTCTGATGACTCACTTTGGAGGGGTTTCCTCTCCCTTTCTCTTCTGGCTTTGGAACAGGAAGCGAAGAAAAATCTTTCCAATGGGACACCGATGGCAAAAAACCTGACAGGGGTTATTACCCACCCTTACTCTATTCAAAATGAAAGAAAATGTGCCCATGGTTATAATTTTATCTTTTTGGTGGTCAAAGATTTTTTTAAAGTGGCTAAAATTAAAAGGAAATTGTGTATGACAAGCTTTTCTGTCTGGTAATCATGGAAAAGAAAGCTACGAGTTGTCATTTACTTGTGTCCTTTTTGATCTAAAACCGTTGCTAAAAGAGTGTAAAAAGCCTCTGCCTAGGTTGTATACAAATGATTGCCAAACTGATAACTAGTGCTCATTTTCATATACACAGCATTTTTGACGTAAGCTGTCCCTCACATTTCAATGACTGGGGGACACGTGGATATCTTTTTGAATATGCATGCTGTGTACAATCACCCTTCTGTCAGCTTTCTTTGTAAGCATAGATTCCTATATATATACTACTAGTTGATGACATGTTAACGTCATGTGGTTAGTTCTCATTCACATGATTGAGTGTCTTAGTTTTGGATTTACATACATTTGTCTTATGGCTGTGTATTCTTTGCATTTGCTTTTTGCATGCCTAGAATTGTATTGCTGTTCTGATGGTGTGATTTTACTCTTTTGCACATTCAGGGATACACGGAAGCACCTGAATAGCAGCTAAAGCAGCTCCGCAGTGGATAATTTGATAGTTTTTCAGATTTTGGCTCTGTAGATATGTGTAAACCCCTATCAAAATTCACTTCAGTCTTTCGATTTCTTGCCAAAATAATAGTTGATTCTTCTCTTGTTTAACACGCCGAATGGTTTAAATGCAAGCCATGTGTGCTGTCTGACCAGGTACAGCTTACAGCAGCCTCATTCATTCACGTTGCAGCTATGACCTTTTCTTCATTTTTATTTTGGAAGTAGAACCATCCCATAGCAAGTATCCTAAAGTCATTTGACATATGTTTCTTCTTTATTTTTCAAAATTGTAGCATAACGCCTACGCCTCTTGGTGAAGGAAAAAGCACAGTTACCATTGGGCTGGTACAAGCTCTCACCGCACATACAGATATCAATTCTTTTGCATGCTTGAGACAACCTTCACAAGGGCCCACTTTTGGCGTTAAAGGTAAGTTTGGAATGATGGGAGCTGGAGTAGATGGATGCCTTTTTTTTTTTTTTTTTTTTTTACTAAAACGAAATAAGTTTCTCAGGAAATAGAAGGTACTTTTGGGTCAATAATCATGATGTACGTTTGGATGTAAATGCCTCCCCACTTAGGCCCAAATAACAGTCCTCCCTTTATTAGAACCTCCACCCATGGCTGTTTTTTTTTTTTTTTTTTTTTTTTTTTTTTTTTTTCTTCACTAGGTTGTATAAAAACTGCCTGGTAGTCTTGGTCGGCAGTTGAATCGTGACTCTAAAATCCAGTTTCCTCCTAGCTGACTTGACCTAATTATCCAAAATTTAATATTTTGCCTCCTTAGTTGCTTTCCAAGCCACATGCAGATCCTCTAACCTTGGCTGTATCTACAGCAGGTGCAATCAGGATCTCTTCTAGGAGTCTGGCTCAACCAAAAAAAAAATCATTTTGTTTTTGTAAGCTTTAACGAGCAATGCTGATTCCACCTGTGATTGAGTTGTATTGTAACTGTACTGTCTGCCATCATGTTTTTTAAAGTGTTGCGCAAACTGTTGGTGCTATAATAAATCTTGTATAATAATTACTTTTTTAGTTTGCATGTGGTAGATGGCACACCATTGTCTGTAAGCACATGCTTTCTCAGACTGAAAGAGATAGTAAACTGCATTTTTTATTTTTTTTTCCTTTTTTAAACCCTGTAAGACAATGGCATAATATGCTAGTAGGCATCGCCTACTAGCACATTATGAAATGCTTCCCTTAGAATGAAGCCCTCCAGCAGAGTGCTGTCACTGCTGAAGACTGTTCCATCTTTACCCGGACGTTCTTCCGGGTTTGCGTCTGATTTGGCCGCACTGCAATGATGCCCGGACCGCAGCACGGCGCTCTGAAGGGATGGCATACCTATGTGACGTAACCAGTTGCATGCAGTGTGAATATTTCCTAAGCTGTGCAGGTTTTGGCAATATTCACTGTACCTACAGGTAAGCCTTACTGTGGGTACAAGATCAAAAAAAGGTTTAACTTGCACTTGAAGTTTAATACTTAAAAAAAAATATATATATTTTACCTCCTGGCCCTGAAGACTTTGAATCATACCTGGTGTTTTCATCAGAGGTGCACTTTTTTCTGTGCTGCTTATTATTTTTTTATTTTATTTTACTATAATACTTTTCATCAGTAAGTAAATTGTCTTATAATGCATTCTAACATTAGAGCTCAGTGAGGGTATGAATTATAACTTGAAATTCTTTTGAAGTAAGTGATTTGATGGATAGAGCAGTAGTTGGGAATTATTTTCTTGTAGCGTATGGTCATTGCATTCTATGGGGTGGCTTTATTAAGGGCAAATAGATGGGTTGATTTACTGAAACTGGAGGGTGCAAAATTGGGTGCAGCTCTGCATAGAAACCAGTTAACTTCTAGGTGTTTTTTTTTTTTTTTTTTGTCAAAGCCTAATTGAACAAGCTGAAGTTAGAAGCTGATTGGCTGCCATGCACAGCTACTGTACACCAGATTTTGCACTCTCCAGTTTTGGTAAATCACCCTCAGAGTGTGTACTTTGCATGTGCAATTACACCCATTTCTCCGAGACCTAGTAAATGCGGTAAAGGCTCACTTTGTAAAGAATACCCAATCGGATAGACGGAAAAAAAATAAAAAAACGCATTTTTTCTTGCACGTGATTGGATGATGGAAAGCAGCAGAGCTTTACCACATTTACTAAACTCTGAGAAAATTAGTGCTACACAGCCTTTTTGCCTTTAGTAATTCCACCCCATGACACCTAGTAAGTGTATCTTTTTTGTATTTTTCATAAAATTTTATGGTATTCTGCTTTTTATATAATTTTTGTTGTATTCATAGGTGGAGCAGCAGGAGGTGGCTATGCTCAAGTTATCCCTATGGAAGAGGTAAATGCAAGAAAAAGCAAGCATTTTTCTAATGCGAGGGAAAAGTTTGTTCTCACGCTGAATGCCTGACTGGTCTAATTCCGCTTGTGAAATCATTCACCTAGAACAAGTATGCAGATCAGTTTTTGTTCTTGGGGAACAGCTTAAAATATTGAACTACCCTTTTCCGGAAAGACCAGTAATGGTATCTTATTTTTCTCAGTACAAGCTTCCTTTAACTTGCCTATAGACATCAGATGATTGACTAATCCATGCAACTTCAGTTGTATGGATTAGTCAGTTATGTTCATTTTTGTGATCTGTATGGATTACATACCCCCTTCATTAACACTAAGGCCAAATGAGGAAGCTGGATAAAGCAAACTTGTGTGGCCACATACAATTGCCTGCAGATTCTTAGCAAAGTGAGCACCCTCTAGAGCCACACAGTAACTTTTTATAGTGTGCCTGGTCATCACCTACATCTATTTAGACAGCTTTCATTCCCATAGAGTGCTAAAACGTTTGTAGCAGCAATATTGTATCCTCCACAACCATCAAACAATGCAGTGTACTGATTTCAAGGCTGATCGGCACAGTCCAGAGGGTCACGGGCCCTGCATTCTCATTGGACAATCAAGGGAGAATGAAAACTCCCCCTACAAGCTTTAACCAGACACTGATAGAAGTCAAAAGACTGCTCATACTGCTGATGAGAAAAGATATTTAGCAGTTTATATTTACTAAAAGTATTGCTTTTCCATGTTCTGTGTACTGTGGGAGACCAGCTATAGTGAATGCAGGGTTCTGGGTTTAGTAATACTTGAACCACATGCCGACCGCGCTATAGTCGAAAGACGTCTACAGAGCGCACTCGGGAACATCCGTGACCGCCGGGTCCCGAGAACCCGGCGCATCACGGATCACGGTAAACAGCCGCTCATAGCGGACGTTTACCACGTGATCGCTCCGTCAAATGACGGAGCGATCACATGTACACAAACCGATCGGTACAAACCGATCGGTACAGAGAAGGGAGAAGCGGAGAGGGGGAGAGACGAGACCAGCGCTGTGGGCTGGATGTGTAGTGCCCACAGCGCTGGTCAATGCTCTGCCACCACTGTGCAATGCTCTGCCACCACTGTGCAATGCTCTGCCACCACTGTGCAATGCTCTGCCACCACTGTGCAATGCTCTGCCACCACTGCGCAACACTGTAATACTCTGCCAATACTCTGCCAATACTCTGCAATCATTTTTAATAGAAACAAAGAATTTTTATTTATTTTTTACCGAATTTTCCGTATTTTTTGATTTATAGCGCAAAAAATAAAAAAAAAAACAGCGGTGATTAAATACCACCAAAAGAAAGCTCTATTTGTGTAAAAAAAGGACACAAAATTCATTTGGGTACAGTGTTTCATGACGGAGTAATTGTCATTCAAAGTGTGAGAGCACCGAAAGCTGAAAATTGGTCTGGTTAGGAAGGGGGTTTAAGTGGTCAAGTGGTTAAAGCATGTTATAGGGACTCGGCATGTTGCCTAGTGCATCATTAACCTTGATGTGCTTTGGAGAGAACATAACAAGCATGTACTAGCTTCTTAATGTAGCTAGATCATTGATTGCAATCTGATCTTTTCTTTGCATGCTAGATTGGAAGGTTTCATGAATCAGAAATCAAGTCTGTTTTAACATGAACTAAACTTTGGTCACCCTTACAGAAGGACAATAATCATGGTTGTCTTCTAGACTAGAAGAAAACTGTGTGCACCATCTCCTCTCTGTTTATTGTAAATGGGCTTTTTTTGCACAGCCTACTTTTTTATATGTTCTTTTTTTCTTTACATGTAAATTGAGTGTCATTGTTTTTTAGGGAGTTCAAGCTGTGCAATTATTTACCTTCGCATTGGATAACATTATAACTAGCAAATTAATATTACTATATAAATAGGGAAATTTGTGCAAAAGACAAACACAGTGAGCAGCAAAAGTGACCAAATGTCACACAAATATACAGTTGTAAGTGTTGTGCTAGACTATAATAAGGTAACCAAGTAATAAAAACCATAATGTGACTGAAAAATATATCTAAAAAAAAAAAAAAAAATTATCAAAATATAAAAGTTGGTGCAAGAATTCAAAATCACTTGTGCAGGTTAATTCTTAAGTGCTCTCCATGGGAACCCTTTACCGCCTCCTGGGTGCTGTCTCACTTTCCATATCTGACCCCCATTGCAAAGGTCAGGTCACATATGTCTTTAACCACTTCAATACTGATCACTTTTACCCAATTCCTGCCAAGGCCAATTTTCAGCTTTCAGTGCTGTCGCCCTTTGAATGGCAATTTATTATCAATTCTCATTTTTTTCACACAAATAGAGCTTTCTTTTGGTAAGAAAGCTCTGGGTTTTTTATTTTTTGCTAAATAAACAAAAGACAATTTTGAGGGGAAATTTTTTTTTTTCTTCTTTCCTGTTATAAAATTTTGCATTAGAATCGCTGTCCTACTACGATACATAAAATAGATCTGTCCATTCCGAACACCTATTGGAGATGTTTAAGGCCTCAGGCACCACGACTTGCATTTGGAGCACTTTCCCACTCAACTCCTTTCTGGGACAAAATATTTCACCTCTACTATAATTTAGTAGGGGACAAAATTGGCAATTCTCCTCTCATTACTTTGCTTTCAATGATGCCTGGATCCTATAAAGAAAATAGTCTTCTCTGACACTTCTTGACTTCTGTACATACGGTTATCGCCAGGGCATGGCAGAAACCAAAACCCCCATCCTTTTTGGATTGGGCCTGTGAAATGGATTCTATTTGCCACCTAGAAAATGTTATCTCCTGGGAGACAGATAAGACAGAGGATTACCGTATTTTTTCGGCGTATAAGATGACCTTTTATACTTAAAAAATACGGCCCAAAAATAGGGGGTCGTCTTGTACGCCGGTATAAAATGCCCCGTCCACTGGATATGCGGTAGTACTGTATGTGGCTTCGGCTACATACAGTATACCGCGTTGACCCAATCACAGCAGGTGATGTATTCTATTGAATACAAAGCCTGCTCGGATTGGCTTTTGAGAGTCAGAGAGGCGCGGGCTGATGTTCCAACCTCTGCCAATCATCAAAGCCTGCTCGGATTGGCAGAGGTTGTAACATCAACCCGCACCTCTCTGACTCTCAAAGCCAATCTGAACAGGCTTTGTATTCATTAACAGAATGCATCACTCACGATTGGCTCAGCGCGGTATACTGTATGTATACAGTATGTTACCAAATGCGCTGATCGGAACCATCTCGTTTGGACAAAATCATGCCTGTTCTGGCTACTCCTTGGCATTCAAGATGTCATCTTATACGCCGGAAAATACGGTATACCTTGACCTGGTCATCTGGGGCAAATTGATATTAGATTCTAAACCTGTCATTATAATAACCAGCAAGACCTGCTGCTTTAGTTCTGAACACTTGGGTCTTCCCAAAACTGGTGTTTCAGTGTTTTGGTAGAGGTTTGAGAATCTTGTTAACTGATAATATATCCCTTGTGTCCATTATGATGGTGTCGCTATCTATTGGATTTTTTAAAGACTATTTCATGTTAAGGAGAAGACTTTAAAATGTTTTAGCAAAATGAGGAACTATGGGAGTTACTGGAGCACTGAAAAAGTAAACTTCTAAATCAGTCCTGTATACACTGCCATTAGTGACCCCCTCCTTCTAAAGATGTTAGTTGTCTCTGACTTCAATGCTTTGAGCTGCTTCTCTGGGGCAAGAGAACAGATGAATTTCTCACTTTTCTTTGACCTGCATACATGTTTCTTGTCTATGCTGTGAACGGCAACAGATGATCCACAAAGGTTTTCAAGAGGGGGTCTGTAATGTCAGCTTCTGTTTTCCTCTCATTAAAGTATAACTAAAGGCTTTTGCTTTTTTTTAGTTTTGGATAGTGGAAAGGGACTAGGACCCCTCACCACTCAGTTTAGTGCAGTCTGTGCCCCCGTTAGGGAGATTCACCCTCTATTTGACCTGTTTACCATTATCATTAAAAGTAGAAAAAAATCCCTTTTTGGGTTGTTCCCAGAAAAGTAATAGAGGGGAAATCTTCCAATGGAGGGCACTAGTTCTGGTGACCTGGGGATCTCCAACAGATTCCCTTAAATTGCAGAGATTTCCTCTCATTTCCTGTTTTGGCTATGGGACAGGAAGTGAACAGATTTTATAATCCTCGCTCTAAAAAAAACAGTTTTGCCTATAGATCTACTTTACGGCCCCTATCAATTTTCACACCTATACATTTCAGTATGGTGTACAAAGCATCTAAAATGCAGTACATGTTACTTGGCATCCTATTTTTATTGGGTGTGATTTATATACAGTGCCTTGGAAAAGTATTCATACCCCTTGACATTTTTCAACATTGTCCTGTTGCAACCAAAAACGTAAATGTATTTTATTGGGATTTTATGTGATAGACCAACACAAAGTGGCACATAATTCTGAAGTGGAAGGAAAATGATAAATGGTTTTTAACATTTTTCACAAATAACTGAAAAGTATGGCGTGCATTTGTATTCAGCCCCCTGAGTTAATACTTTGTAGAACCTCCTTTCCCTGCAATTACAGCTGCAAGTTGTTTTTTTTTTTTTTTTGGGCATGTCTCTACCAGGCTCTTACCCGGGTCACATGAGTCACCAAGTGTTGCTTGGCAGGCTAAGGTGCTTAGCGGGATTGTTGCATAGGGGCTTGAGGAGCCCTATTAAAGGGTCTCTCTTCTGAAGTGTGTTGATACTACACCTAGGTACTCCCTTTTTGGTGCTTATAAATGTCTTTAAAAAAGAGGAGCGGTGCTAACACTACAGGGAAGGGCACAGCTATGTCATCAGTAGCGCCTGATGAACCTAGTCTTATCCCTAGTGTTGTATCCCCTGAAAGACCAGAGGCTTCTGGGCAATCTGAGCCGCTGTGCCTACAGTCAATGCGGCTGCTTCACCCTTTATCACCAAGGATGAACTGTCCTCAGCCAGGTTAGAGGACAGGATTGCTGGCATGATTGCCTCCATCCCGCAGGGTTGCAAGAGGGTGACAGATCCCCCCCCCCCCCCCTCCCTTGAGCCTCCTAGTTTGGAGCAGGAATAGGTTGAGTATGGGGAAGAGCTAAATGCTCAGGATTCTGTGGAGGGCCTGGCGGATTAGTCTGCTTCTGAGCAATCTGGAAGATATTCAGTTGGTGTCTGCCTATCAATCGCAGATGCTTTTGATCCAGACTCTTACGAGATGGTTCGTTCTACCTTTTACGTTGCCTCTTCCAGAGGTTACTGAGCCCCCTGGTCCTCTTTGGGGTCCCTGCGGCCTCTTTAGGCCAAACAGGCTTCCCCCTTATAACCACTGTTGGAACAGGCGGTGTATGCCGATTGGGAACATCCTGACAGGATTTTTGTTCCTCCTAAGAGGTTTTCCCTTTTATATCCCATGGATGAAAAGTTTATAAAGTGGAGCATACCAGCCGTAGATGCAGCAGTCTCTTCCTTTAACCAAGAACTTAACTTGTCCGGTAGATAATGCACAGGGCTTGAAAGACCTGGTTGACAAGACACTGGAGTCATTATTAAAGGCTTCCTTTTTCTTTGGCCAGTTCAGCTATTTAGCCAGCTGTTGCAGCAATTGGTATCTGCCAGTCCGTAAAGGATCAGGTCAGACGGCCTGACAGTCCTAACCAGGAGGATGATCTTGCTGAAAATAAGATATTCCTTGAGCGCTGTGTTTTGCTGTTGATGCCTTTTGTAGGATTCAATATAGCAGGTTTCTCGTTTTGGCTCTTGTCTGTACATATACGCAGACTTTTGTGGCTTAAGAACTTATCAGCTGAGCTTCCTTATAAGAAGTTATTAGCAGGTTTCCCCTTTCATGGGGAACATTTGATGATTTGGAAAAAATCTATCCAAAAGCTTTCCAGAGGGAAGAGTTCACTACTTCCTGTAAAGAGAAGCGCCAGGCGTCCCTCGTTTTAAAACCTCAGGGATTGCTTCCTCAGGTGTCAACACCAAAGCAGTTCAGCTGCCAACAGGGCACTAGAGCCAGGGGCAAGGCTGGGGTCCAAAACTCTTCTATACCTGACACCAAGCCCTCCTTTTGAGGGGATGCCCCCACTCTATCGGGTGGATGGGAAGACTGCTGCACTTTGCAGACATTTGGAAAACAGTGGTTCAGGACCAGTGCGTCACATCGGCTATATCCTGCGGTTACAAGCTGGAATTACGGGGGTTTCCCCCTCGGGTTTCTAAGATCCCTGAACCAGTATCTACTAATCCTATACTTTCGGATGGAGTATGTCCGCTCAGTTGTAGCCTCGCTCCAGATGGGAGACTTTCTAGCCTCCATCAATATAAAGGAGGTTCCTGTGATTTGCAGTAGATGAACGTCATTTTCAGTTTATGGCTCTACCCTTCGGGCTTGCCACAGCTCTCCGAGTGTTCACAAAAGTCCTAGCCACCAGTACCGGGTCTTTTAAGAGCCCAAGGGATCTTGGTGCTCGGGTATCAGGACGACCTCTTGCTCAGATCACTCACTACTCCTTTTTCATATCTTGTGCACTAAGTATCTTCCTTGGTCAAATTTCTATCTTGCCTATGAGATTATTGTACTGTTATTTTAACAATACTTCTTTGTAATAAAACTTTATACATTTTTTTTATATTTCTTGTGATCATGCTTGCCTCAGCCTAACAGTCTAAACATTTTCACAAAAATCCCATCATTCTCAGATTTTCTCTCTCATATCCTTCTTCTTTTTGTGTCATGAAAAAAATGCTTGAAAACTGAAGCACGTGGGTGTGAAGCTAGCCTAAATGCTTACTTTGAAATGCAATTTTTGAGTAATAGTCTGAACTTTTAAACTAAAATGCCAGTTTACTGTTAGTAGTGATTTGTCCAAGCCCCATGTATAATCAGATTTTTCTTATTTTGAAGTTCAACTTGCACTTGACTGGTGACATTCATGCTATTACAGCAGCCAATAACTTGCTGGCAGCCGCCATAGATGCCAGGATTCTGCACGAGAACACTCAATCAGACAAGGTAATCATTACTTTGTGGATACAGCTATTGCCTTTCTTCCTTGGTACACAAAGTAAAATGTTAAATTTTCGATCTGTGAATCTGTAGTATATAAAAATGTTATTAAATGCTGTGTATGCCCTGATGCCACTTTTTTGACACCGAGTAAGAGTACCGATACTTGACATCATGTACTCTCCGATACCAATTACTGATGCCCATTGCCTACTAAGAGGGGTGGTTTGGGAGGTGGCGGGGAGTTGTTGTTTGGGAGCCTGGTAATGGCAGGGTGGGAGGGAAGGGGTAAGTGAGGGCAAGGTAGTTGGGTGGGGTGAAATGGGGATTGTGGGGTGGGAGAGTTTAGATTGGAAAAGGCTCTGATCACTGGGGGAGATGGGGATAGGAGGGTTATTGGGAGACATGGGGGCAGAGATGACAGCTGGTAGAGGGAAGGAGGAGACAACAGGCAGAAGTGACTGCAGGCATGGTACAGGAGACAGGCAGAAGTGATTGCAGGCATGGTACAGGAGACAGGCAGAAGTGACTGCAGGCATGGTACAGGAGACAGGCAGAAGTGACTGCAGGCATGGTACAGGAGACAGGCAGAAGTGACTGCAGGCATGGTACAGGAGACAGGCAGAAGTGACTGCAGGCATGGTACAGGAGACAGGCAGAAGTGACTGCAGGCATGGTACAGGAGACAGGCAGAAGTGACTGCAGGCATGGTACAGGAGACAGGCAGAAGTGACTGCAGGCATGGTACAGGAGACAGGCAGAAGTGACTGCAGGCATGGTACAGGAGACAGGCAGAAGTGACTGCAGGCATGGTACAGGAGACAGGCAGAAGTGACTGCATGCATGGTACAGGAGACAGGCAGAAGTGACTGCATGCATGGTACAGGAGACAGGCAGAAGTGACTGCATGCATGGTACAGGAGACAGGCAGAAGTGACTGCATGCATGGTACAGGAGACAGGCAGAAGTGACTGCATGCATGGTACAGGAGACAGGCAGAAGTGACTGCATGCATGGTACAGGAGACAGGCAGAAGTGACTGCAGGCATGGTACAGGAGACAGGCAGAAGTGACTGCAGGCATGGTACAGGAGACAGGGACTGCAGGCATGGTACAGGGAGGGAGCCCCGCTGCTCAGTACAACAGGATACCGCCCGTACAGTGTCTTCATACAGAGCCCCCCTGTTCTCTGCCTCAGCATCCAGCCAGAGAGCTCGGATCCAGTGCTCTGTGTGGTGGGAAGTCAGAGCTGGAGGAGGGAGGTGTGCAGCAAGGAAACAACGCTTGTGGGCTGTTAGATGGGCGGGCCTGCACCTAGCGATGCCAATGGGAGGAGGAGGAGGCAGGGAAGGCACTGTCCGGAGGGGAGGAGGAGGCTGGAAAGGCACTGTCCGGAGGGGAGGAGGAGGCAGGGAAGGCACTGTCCGGGGGGGAGGAGGAGGCTGGAAAGGCACTGTCCGGAGGGGATGAGGAGGCAGGGAAGGCACTGTCCGGAGGGGAGGAGGAGGCAGGGAAGGCACTGTCCGGAGGGGAGGAGGAGGCTGGAAAGGCACTGTCCGGAGGGGAGGAGGAGGCTGGAAAGGCACTGTCCGGAGGGGAGGAGGAGGCTGGAAAGGCACTGTCCGGAGGGGAGGAGGAGGCTGGAAAGGCACTGTCTGGAGGGGAGGAGGAGGCTGGAAAGGCACTGTCCAGGGGGGAGGAGGCTGGAAAGGCACTGTCCGGAGGGGAGGAGGAGGCTGGAAAGGCACTGTCCGGAGGGGAGGAGGAGGCTGGGAAGGCACTGTCCGGAGGGGAGGAGGAGGCTGGGAAGGCACTGTCCAGAGGGGAGGAGGAGGCAGTCCGCTCCCAAGCGATGTCACTTCCGGTATCTGTTTGCGGTATTGGAGCATTTTCGTGAGTACTGATACTCACGAAAATGGCTAGTATCGGCGCCGATACCAGTATCGGTGCACCCCTAGTATGCCCTAATAGTTTTTTTTTTTTTTCTCCATTTTCTGAAGTCTGACATATTAACGCTGCTGTCCAAAAACTTCTGTCTGTTTTTTCAGGCTCTATATAGTAGACTTGTTCCTTCCATAAATGGGGTCAGAAGCTTCTCTCCAATCCAGATTGCTCGTTTAAAGGTAAGTTTAGCAATTGTCCTTTAAACCGCGACTGCGCTATGAATATCTTTGTATACAGTATAATATAATGAATTTGGAATACAAACACACAAATGCACATTTATGAGTGCAAGAACGCACAGCTTAATCCACTTGAGAATGTTCGATTGTTCCTTACCCTTGGTTTTACATGCATCAAACAATATAATATGTCCAGCCTTCTGGACAACAATCCCTCAAGACTTTTAGGTTGACGCAGCCTTTGCTGTCATTTGCAGTTAGCAGCGATGATTTCTGTAATCTTACTGTTCTTCCTCAGAATCGAATTTGCTTTTAAATGGGTTTCACCCATTTTGAAAGGTTTCACCAATTTAGTTTTAGGTAGTAGATTCAGAGTATGGAGGGTTTTAGAACCCCTGTTAGTTTTATTTTTTAGCTGTCTGTGTGTCCCCATGGGAGATTAACTCTCGCTAAATGTCCTCACCAATATTACCAGGAATAAAATTAATGGTAAATACAAACTTTTGAGTTGTCCAGAACAGGAATACGTTTTTTTTTTTTTTTTTTTTCACATTGGAAAATAAATCCTTTCTGTTGAGACTACAAGAAGGGAAGGGGGAGTCTCCCTAATGGGTAAAGATGGTAAAAATTGACACTGGTTTTAACTTTTCCCTACCAAAAAACAATCAATTTACATTTTTTTTTTTTTTTTTTTTCCAGTTCTACTAAATGGAACATAAAGAGAAATTCCCTAAAAGGGTCAACTTTATTGCTTTATTTGTCCCGACATTCTAGCCCACAATCTATCTAGACTGAAATTTGTGTTTGGCTGGAGTTGGGGCTTAATACACGGTGGCTGTTTTAAAGATTTGCATTATTGCTTCCCCCTTCTTTTAACCACTTCGCATCCTGCCCATAGTCATATGACGCCCACAAGGTGGATCTCCCATCCTAGGTGGGTGTCATTTGACGTCCTCCCATTCCCGGCCGCCTAGGGGGCGTGATGTCCGCCGGGCACCCGCGATTGCCCGTGAAAACAGCGGGACCGTGCAGCTGTGTGTGTAAACACCCAGCTCCACGTCCTGTCAGTGGAGAGGAGACCGATCATGTGATCCCATTACGGAGGAACACCGATCGGTCTCCTCCCCTTGTGAGTCCCCTCCCCCCACAGTTAGAATCACTACCTTAGGGAACACATTAACCCCTGCAGCGCCCCCTAGTGTTAACCCCTTCTCTGCCAGTCACATTTACACAGTAATCACTGCAATTTTATAGCAACGATCGCTGTGTAAATGTGAATGGTCCCAAAAAGTGTCCGAAGTGTCCGCCGCAATGTTGCAGTCACGAAAAAAAATCGCAGATCGCCCCCCATTTTGTAGACGCTATAACTCTTGCGCAAACCGATCTATATACGCTTATTGTGATTTTATTTATTTTTTTTTATTTTTATTTTTTACCAAAAATATGTAGAAGAATACGTATCGGCCTAAACTGAGTAAAAAAAATATATTTTTTTTTTTTTTTTTTAACCACTTGCCGACCGCCCCCTGTATATATACGTCGGCAGAATGGCACGTACAGGCAGAACCACGTACCTGTACGTGCCATTCTTCCGGCGGGTGGGGGGTCCGATCGGACCCCCCCCGGCCCGCGGGGACGGTCGGGATCGCTTCAGGAGCGATCCGGGATGAGGGGACGGCCAGTGGTTTCTGGCCACCCCCTCGCGATCGCTCCTGGCGAATCAGATGCTTCCTCTGTCTGTGTCAATCAAAACACAGGCAGAGGAAGTGATGTCACGCTCGGTGCGCCGGTCTATGTGACCGGAACGCCGAGCTGTGAACGTCTAAAGGTTAGTGCACCAACAGTACACTGACACCAGTACACATAGGCACACAAAACACCCCCCTGTCACCCCCAGATCACCCCCCAGATCACCCCCTCCCCCCCCAGTCACAGTGTCACTAATTGCAGTGATCATTTTTTTTACTGATCACTGCATTTAGTGTCAGTGTGACTGTAATAACTGTCAGTGCAGTTAGTTTTAGGTCCAAGGTAGCCCCCTACCCCCCCCCTAATAAAGGTTTAACCCCTTGATTGCCCCCCAGGTAACCCTTTCACCCCCTTTTGCCAGTGTCACTAAGCGATCGTTTTTCTGATCGCTGTATTAGTGTCACTGCTGTCGCTAGGTAACCATTTTTTTTTTTTTTAGGTAACCGCCATGTTTATATAGGTTCATAAATAGGTTTATAGGTCAGGTACCCCCATATTACAACCTAAATAAAGGTTTTAACCCCCTGATTGCCCCTAGAGTTAACCCTTTCACCAGTGATCACTGTATAACTGTCACTGGTGACGCTGGTTAGCCAGTTAGTTATTTCGTTATTTAGGTTCCCCGTCAGGTTTTTATATAGCGTCAGGTACCCCCATATATTACCTAATAAAGGTTTTAACCCCCTGATTGCCCCTAGTTAACCCTTTCACCCCCTTTTGCCAGTGTCACTAAGCGATCGTTTTTCTGATCGCTGCATTAGTGTCGCTAGGTAACCAGTTTTTTTTTTGTATTACTGTTACGGGTGACGCTGGTTAGTTAGCTTTATTTTTTATACTGTCAGGGCACCCGCCATTTATTACCCAATAACGGTTTAAACCCCCTGATCGCCCGGCGGGTGATATCAATTAGGTTTTAGGGTCAAATAAGGTCTGCGTCGCCCCAGGTTAGTGCCAGTACCGCAAACACCCACGCGCAAAGCATACACCTCCCTTAGTGGTACAGTATCTGAACAGATCAATATCTGATCTGATCAGATCTATACTAGCGTCCCAGCAGTTTAGGGTTCCAAAAAAAAACGCATTGTTAGCGGGATCAGCCCAGATACCTGCTAGCACCTGCGTTTTCCCCCCCCCCTCCGCCCAGCCCAGCCCACCCAAGTGCAGTATCGATCGATCACTGTCACTTACAAAACACTAAGCACACATAAATGCAGCGTTCGCAGAGTCAGGCCTGATCCCTGCGATCGCTAACATTTTTTTTGTGGTAGCGTTTTGATTCAGTCGCTTCAGTCAGGAGCTTTTTTACCTGTGAATCTCAAAAAAATAAAAAAAATAAAAATAGTTGTCGTGTTATTGTTCTCTCTCTCACTCTATTCTCTCTCTCTATTGTTGCTCTTTTTTTACTCCATTCTATTCTGCAATGTTTTATTATGTTTTATCATGTTTTATCATGCTTGCTTTTCAGGTATGTAATTTTGTTTACTGTGTTTTAGTGTTAAGCATTTTTTTGTTTTCAGGTGCGCCATTCAGTTGCAACGCGGATTTATTTATCTTGACAGCAACAGCGTTTGCTCCCACGATACATAAAGCCGCGACTCCAACGCTGTAGGAGGTGATTTCACCACCACAGTTAAAAAAAAAAGAGCATATATGCCGAAGCATGGGGGCAGCAGGGGGGGGGAGGAGCGATTGGCTCCTAATGCCACGTACATACGGTCGAAATTCCGACCGTGTGTACACGGCATAACTTTTGCGGGAGGATGCCCCCATGCATCGGCATATATAAATGGTGCATGTATGCCCATCATTAGAAGTGGGTGGATGAAGGGAGGTATTCTAATGGTGGGCATACCCACCAATCAATCTCTTTTTTTCGTTCAGCCAAGAGGCTGCATGAAAAAAAAAGATTACAATATATGTCCAGTATGTTGCTGGACTTTGAATGGTTATACCAGAATGATGCCTGCAGGTTTAGGTATCATCTTGGTATCATTCTTTTCAGCCAGTGATCGGCTTTCATGTAAAAGCAATTCTAGCGGGTAATTAGCCTCTAGACTGCTTTTACAAGCAGTGGGAGGGAATGTCCCCCCTCCCGGATATAAACCGCGCCATTGGGAAATTGGGAAAGCATTTTATCACACCAATCTTGGTGTGGTCAGATGCTTTGAGGGCAGAGGAAAGATCTAGGGTCTAATAGACCCCAATTTTTTCTAAAAAAGAGTACCTGTCACTGCCTATTGCTATCATAGGGGATATTTACATTCCCTGAGATAACAATAAAAATCATAACAAAGAAAAAAAAATGGAAGGAACAGTTTTAAAAATAAAAAAAAAAAGCTAAATAAATAAAAAAAAACAAAAAAAAAAAAAAAAAAAGCACCCCTGCCCCCCCCCTTCTCTTGCGCAAAGGCGTACACAAGCGTTGGTCTGGCGTCATATGTAAACAGCAATTGCACCATGCATGTGAGGTATCACCGCGAAGGTCAGATCGAGGGCAGTAATTTTAGCAGTAGACCTCCTCCGTGAATCTAATGTGGTATCATGTAAAGGCTTTTAAAGGCTTTTAAAAATGTATGTAGTTTGTCGCCACTGCGTGTTTGTGCGCAATTTTAAAGCATGTCGTGTTTGGTATCCATGTACTCGGCCTAAGATCATATTTTTTATTTCATCAAAAATTTGAGCAATATAGTGTGTTTTAGTGCATTAAAATAAAAAAAAGTGTTTTTTTTTCCACAAAAAATGCGTTTGAAAAATCGCTGCGCAAATACTGTGTGGAAAAAAAAAATGCAACACCCACCATTTTAATCTGTAGGGCCTTTGCTTTAACATTATATATAGTGTTTGGGGGTTCAACGTAATTTTCTTGCAAAAAAAAAATATGTTTTCATGTAAACAAAAAGTGTTAGAAAGGGCTTTGTCTACAAGTGGTTAGAAGAGTGGGTGACGTGTGACATAGGCTTCTAAATGTTGTGCATAAAATGCCAGGACAGTTCAAACCCCCCCCAAATGACCCCATTTTGGAAAGTAGACACCCCAAGCTATTTGATGAGAGCAATGTTGAGCCCATTAAATATTTTTTTTTTTTTGTCCCAAGAGATTGAATAATGAAAAAAAAAAAAATATATATTTTTTTTACAAAAAGTTGTCACTAAATGATATATTGCTCAAACATGTCATGGGCATATGTGGAAATACACCCCAAAATACATTCTGTTGCTTCTCCTGAGTACGGGGATACCACATGTGTGGGACTTTTTGGAGCCTAGCTGCGTACGGAACCCCAAAAACCAATCACCGCCTTCAGGCTTTCTAAGGGTGTAATTTTTTTATTTCACTTCTCACTGCCAATCACAGTTTCGGAGGCCATGGAATGCCCAGATGGCATAAAACCCCCCAAAATGACCCCATTTTGGAAAGTAGACACCCCAAGCTATTTGCTGAGAGGTATGGTGAGTATTTTGCAGATCTCGCTTTTTGTCACAAAGTTTTGAAAATTGAAAAAAAGAAAAAAAAATTTTTTTTCTTTACTTTCTTCATTTTCAAAAATAAATGAGAGCTGTAAAATACTCACCATGCCTCTCAACAAATAGCTTGGGGTGTCTACTTTCCAAAATGGGGTCATTTGGAGGGGTTTTGTGCTATTTTGGCATTTTATGGCCTTCGAAACGGTGATAGGTAGTGAGGAGTGAAATCAAAAATTTGCACCCTTAGAAATCCTGAAGGCGGTGCTTGGGTTTCGGGGCCCCGTACGCGGCTAGGCTCCCAAAAAGTCCCACACATGTGGTATCCCCATACTCAGGAGAAGCAGCAAAATGTATTTTGGGGTGCAATTCCACATATAACTATGGCATGTGTGAGCAATATATCATTTAGTGACAACTTTTTGAAAAAAAAAAAAATCTTTTTTATTTTTGTCTTTATTCAATCACTTGGGACTAAAAAAAAAAATATTCAATGGCTCAACATGCCTCTCAGCAAATAGCTTGGGGTGTCTACTTTCCAAAATGGGGTCATTTGGGGGGGTTTTGTACTTCTCTGCCATTTTAGCACCTCAAGAAATGAAATAGGCAGTCATAAATTAAAAGCGGTGTAAATTCCAGAAAATGTACTCTAGTTTGTAGACGCTATAACTTTTGCGCAAACCAATAAATATACGCTTATTGGCATTTTTTTTACTAAAGACATGTGGCTGAATACATTTTGGCCCAAATGTTTGACTAAAATTGAGTTTATTAGATTTTTTTTTATAACAAAAAGTAGAAAATCTCTTTTTTTTTCAAAATTTTCGCTCTTTTCTTTTTTTTTTTTTCCGTTTATATCGCAAAAAATAAAAATCACAGAGGCAATCAAATACCATCAAAAGAAAGCTCTATTTGTGGGAAGAAAAGGACGCAAATTTCGTTTGGTTACAAAATTGCATGACCGCGCAATTACCAGTTAAAGTAGTGCAGTGCGAAATTGAAAAAAGACCTCTGGTCCTTTGGCTGCCAAATGGTCCGGGGCTGAAGTGGTTAAATGGGATATTTATTATAGCAAAAAGTAAAAAATATATATTTTTTTTCCAAAATTGTCGCTCTTTTGTTTATAGCGCAAAAAATAAAAACCGCAGAGGTGATCAAATACCACCAAAGGAAAGCTCTATTTGTGGGAAAAAAAGCACGTCAATTTTGTTTGGGTGCAACGTCGCACGACCGCGCAATTGTTAGTTAAAGCGACGCAGTGCCGAATCGCAAAAAGTGCTCTGGTAAGGAAGGGGGTAAAATCGCTTGGTGCTGAAGTGGTTAATGAGCATTGGTGGCATTTTTACTTGTACAGTGCAAGAGTTGGGCTCCCTTTTCTCAAAGCTAGCCCACAAGATGTGCGCCATATTTAAAGTTTACCTAAAAGATTTTTTAAGAGTATTTGGAACATCGGGTTAATTCTTATTGCTGTCTGTGCCCATGTTACGGAAGTTCACTACCCCTGTTTTTCTTTACCGTTATCACTGAAAGTGAAAGTTATAAAAAATTTAGGGGGATTTTCCAATGGAACACTTGTTCTCGTGACAACTGGAGATTTCTTCTCAAGTCCGGTTTTGGCTATGGGACAGAAAATGAAAATCTCCCCAATGGGGAACAGAGACAGATCAAAAACTGACAGGGGTTATAACCCTCTTTTATTCTCTCCTAAAGGAAAGAAGTTAGCCTTTTAGTTCTTTTAAAAAAATGACTGATAGAAACAGCTGTGCCGCATTACTAAAATTTCCAAAATTCCAGTAATTGCAACCATAAAGTGTTTCTATTTTCAGCATCAGATACTGTGTACTGAGAGATGTGGTTGTTGTACACATCTTCAGGGTTACACACAGCTTTTAATACGGCCTAGTGAGAAGAAACATTAGTGACGAGTATAGATAATAAGGCTCTTTATTGTACTGCCTGTACTATCTGTGCTTGCAGTATGGGTGTGTCATGAAATAAAAATATAGGTTTAAAATCTGATGGACATAGTTGTTTAGGGTTTGTGGGTGAATGCTATATAATGAAAGCATTATGGCTTTACAGATTTAATGATACCTCTGGAGACTACAGTCCCCCAGTCTGACTCCATATGTCTGGATTGAGTTCCTTGACTTTCAACCCTGCTTTCTCATTAATCAAATGCTGAATATTTAGTCATGTACAACATATTTACATATAACGAAGGACCTAGTTGGCTCTTTACTGACACTTTTTCTAACCTGGAAAACAGGCTAATTAGCAGCCACTAGGTGGCAGTAGATCCATTAGCAACAGATTATTGACTAAACCATGCGATTTGGACCTTGCCTTTTAAAACAGGACATGGGTGTGTTGCATGCTGCCTGGCAGTTCATTTTAACAGGGGACATTGAAAGCAAAATATTTTTGTGGAATGGTTTCAATTATCCCAGCATCCTGACCTCACTAACATGCTTTTGTCAAATGTTACATGCTTCAGAAATTTAACATTCACTGTAACAACTGTATGTGCAGGCTTCTGCTAGTTTTGCTAGTCATGTTAGTCTTTTTTTGTATAACTGCTGGTGAAGATACTAGAAGACATTATTGATCAGTAATTATTTTTCTAGGACATTAAAGACAGTTTAAGGTTTTTCCTCTTTGATGTTCCATGTTTGAGGATGTCAGACTTTCACATAAATCATAGCCCCATAATAGCCTGATAGTTTTGTCTAGCTCTTTTAAAAATATAGAAGCCTCACCCTATTATGAACACGCATAGCTAATGCAGAGCTTGGATAAGGTCTCACTTCCACTATTTTAATGCTTCTGCATCAAAACGGTCTCTTGGATTGGTTGAGAGGCAGATAAAGGTCCATTAAAGCGGAATAAAACCCTGTTTGTTTTTTGTTTTTATTAAATTTTTTTTTTTGGGCCCCCCTGGAGATTTGTGGCATAATGTGCTAGTATGCACCACATATTGGCACACTATGGCAGAATTGCCTCTTGAACAAATCCCTGCATCTGGTCCAGGGCACTTCCATCTTTGCCCAGTCTAACTTTTGGTCTTGCTCTTTTTCGCTGCTTGAATGGCTGTGCCCCCCCCCCCCCCCCCCCGCATGTGCAAAGGAGTTACATATGTGTGGCTCAGTGTATGTTACCACTGACAGACAGGGTGAAGCGTTTATGACAGAAGAGACCACTAGGGTCTTTTCTGTTATAAAAAAACCTTGCTTGTCAGCAGTTTTTCAAAATTGAGTTTGAGTTTCATTTTGCTTTAACAGATGCAGAATAGTCAATAATACCTGTAGTGTCTATCTTCCACTCAAAAACGTATCCAACTTTTTTTTGTTCTACTTGCTATACTCCACAAAAATGACATCAATAGGGACCTTGGGATACTCCGCAGTTTGTATGGTGTGAGGCTGATACTGATACCCTAATACCCTAATGCGTATGCTATGGAAGTCTCCCAAACTGAGGTATTGCAGTGATTTTTACCTATGAAATTTGGGTCCATTCTTTCTTGTCTAGGAGAGAAAGCGGGGAAACTGCCCTAAAAAGGTTAGAAACCTTTCTAAAGGTTAAAGTATCAAAATGTGGAAGAGGAGATGGGAGCAATAAAGCTATTTCAGTGGGTAAAGGTGTGCATTAATTTGTATATTTAAAATCTGTATTAAAAAGATAAACAGACAAGATGGCGCAGGCACCTAATGCATTACCGATGGACATTTATTCAATTAAAATGAAATGTGGCGCTGTGATAGTGAAACTTAATACAAAAAAGTCTATAAGTGTGGAGGCAATGATCCAGAAATAATGGTGACAGTCCATCAATCAGACATAAATGGTGCTGTGTGAAGAAAGTAATCTTCTACCAAAACAATGGTGCATATATATATATATATATATATATATATATATATATATATATATATATATATATATATATATATATATATATATATATATATAAATATATATATATATATATATATATATATATATATATATATATATATATATATATATATATATATATATATATATATATATCTATCCCTCTTGAAATGAACAAATAGTGCAAAAATCCCGCTTAAGGTGATAGTAATCTGCTTACCAGATAGAAGCAGAAAGAAGGCGATATTAATCACGTGGTGCCATGAAGAAGGTGGATAGAAGTCTGATGAACCCAAAGGTATGATTAAATCCGAAAAATCTTGATGGAATGTTGGTGACCAAATCCACTCAACCAAATCTGGTGTAAGCTCCAGGAAGTTAACAGTCACTCGGCTCCCTCTGCTCAGCTGTTCACACCTCCCTCTTCCAGGCGGGCGCGGTCTCGGGTGTCAGGCACATCCCCTTCCCTCCCACTCAAGCAGCAGCCTGCAGGAGAGAGGCTATGATATGAGCGCCGGCGCCTGCAGGGAGGTGTGAACAGCTGAGCAGAGGGAGCCGAGTGACTGTTAACTTCCTGGAGCTTACACCAGATTTGGCTGAGTGGATTTGGTCACCAACATTCCATCAAGATTTTTCGGATTTAATCATACCTTTGGGTTCATCAGACTTCTATCCACCTTCTTCATGGCACCACGTGATTAATATCGCCTTCTTTCTGCTTCTATCTGGTAAGCAGATTACTATCACCTTAAGCGGGATTTTTGCACTATTTGCTCATTTCAAGAGGGATATATATATATATATATATAATATATATATATATATATATATATATATATATATATATATATATATATATATATATATATATATATATATATATATATATATATATATATATATATATATATATATATATATATATATATATATATATATATGCACCATTGTTTTGGTAGAAGATTACTTTCTTCACACAGCACCATTTATGTCTGATTGATGGACTGTCACCATTATTTCTGGATCATTGCCTCCACACTTATAGACTTTTTTGTATTAAGTTTCACTATCACCGCGCCACATTTTGGTTTTATATATTATTTTTGTTTGCTGATCACAAACTGTGTTGGCTGCTTATTGTTTGTTGTTATTTTATAATTAGCGCAGTTATTGTGCACCCTGGTTTTTCAATTCAATTAAAATGGATACTCACAAAATAGCAACTAAAAAATTAGCTAGTGGACACACGCATGCCTTGAACATCAGGGGGTGCCCCTTTTTCTCAGAGCTAGAGCTTGAAATCTGTATAGTGCAGAAGTTTAATATTTATTTTGGTATCTTTTTATATACAAATGAGTAAACCCGGAATAGGTTTGTGTATGTCTTCCCCAGTAAGTCCTAGACAACATTGTATTAGTTTCATACGGTATGAAAGCACACTTGCATGTCTGGGATTTATTTGAAGGGACTGTTCTAGGGGAGGGTGGGGTGCCTTGGCTACTGTTGTGTTTTTTTTTTTTTTTTATACCCTTTTGAATGAATGAATAATTTGTATAGCGCTACAATGCGAACTGAATCGCCTCAAGGCGCTGGATTCATCCTGTGTTGTCAAGCTTCTTTGAAGAGGTAGGTCTTGAGTTTTTTCCTGAAGGCCTGATGGTTTTCTTCCATACGGATGTAAGTCGGTAGATCGTTCCATAGCCGTGGTCCTTGGACTGCGAATCTCCGTTCTCCCTTTGTAAAACCTTCTATAAATACAGTGCCTTAAAGTATTCAAACCCCTTGAAATTTTCCACATTTTGTCATGTTACAGCCAAAAACATAAATGTATTTTAATGGGATTTTATGTGATAGACCAACACAGTGGCTAATTTGAGGAAAATGATAAATGTTTTTTCAATTTTTTTTTTTTTTTACAAATGTCTGAAAAGTGTGGTGTGCATTTGTATTCCGCCCCCTTTACGCTGATACCTCTAACTAAAATCTACTGGAACCAATTGCCTTCAGAAGTCGCCTAATTAGTTGATAGTCCACCTGTGTGTAATTTATTCTCAGTATAAATACAGCTGTTCTGTGAAGCCCTCAGAGGTTTGATAGAGAACCTTGGTGAACAAACGGCATCATGAAGGCCAAGGAACACACCAGACAGGTTGGGGATAAAGTTGTGGAGAAGTTTAAAGAATGGTTAGGTTCTATAAAAAAAAAAATATCCCAAGCTTTGAACATCTCACGGAGCACTGTTCAGGCCATCATCCAAAACCTACCAAGACATGGCCGTCCACCTAAACTGACAGGCCGGGCAAGGAGGAGAGCATTAATCCGAGAAGCAGCCAAGAGGCCCATGGTAACTCTGGAGGAGCTGCAGAGATCCACAGGTCAGGTGGGAGAATCTGTCCACAGGACACAGTGGCGTTGTTAGCCGGGTGCAGGGGGTGCGCGCCGCACCCGGGTGACACCCGCCAAAGGGGTGACACCCGTGGGTAGCGGCACCGCTAACACCGCCCGCCGCCGTGTCTCACCGTCGCCGCGGCTGTGTCCCTCAGCGGAGCGGAACGAAGCCGCCTCCCCCCTCCTCTGTTTACATCCACAAAGGAGGAGGAGCTCGAGGGACACACACCGCTGTCTGTATCTGAGGTCTGTGAGGGGGGTGTCTGTATTGAGGGATATGTCTGTACTGGGAGGATTTGCACTGGGGGGGTCTGCACTGGGGGGTGTCTGCACCCAGGGGGGGTGTCTGTGCTTTGGGGTGTCTGCACTGGGGGGTCTGTACTGGGGGGGGGGATATCTGCACTGGGGGGTCTGTACTGTCTGTCTTTTGGGGTGTCTGCACTGGGGGGGTGTCTGCACTGGGGGGTCTGTACTGGGGTCTGCACTGAGGGGGAAATCTGTACTGCTGGGGGGCCTGCCCTGGGGGGGATCTGCACTGTGGGGGGGGGGGGTCTGCACTGAGGGGGGATATCTGCACTGGGGGGTCTGTACTGTCTGTCTTTTGGGGTGTCTGCACTGGGGGGTCTGCACTGAGGGGGGAAATCTGTACTGCTGGGACTATTAGTCGTACATTCCACAAATCTGGTCTTTATGGAAGAGTGGCAAGAAGAAAAAGCCTTTGTTGAAAGCAAGCCATAAGTTCCATTTGCAGTTTGTGAGAAGCCATGTGGGGGACTCGGCAAACATGTGGAAGAAGGTACTCTGGTCAGTTGAAACCAAAATTTAACTTTTTGGCCTAAAAGCAAAACGCTATATGTGGCGGAAAACTAACACTGCACATCACCCTGAACACACCATCCCTACCATGAAACGTGGTAGAGCATCATGTTGTGGGGATGCTTTTCTTCGGCAGGGACAGGGAAGCTGGTCAGTTGATGGGAAGATGGATGGAGCCAAATACAGGGCAATCTTAGAAGAAAACCTGTTACAATCTGCAAAAGACTTGAGACTGGGACAGAGGTTTACCTTCCAGCGGGGCAACGACCCTAAATGTACAGCCAGAGCTACAATGGAATGGTTTCTATCAAAGCATATTCATGTGTTAGAATGGCCCAGCCAAGTCCAGACCTGAATCCAATTGAGAATCTGTGGCAAGACTTAAATTGCTGTTCAGACACTCGCCATCCAATCTGACAGAGCTTGAGCCATTTTGCAAATAAGAATGGGCAAAAATGTCACTCTCTAGCTGTGCAAAGCTGGTAGAGACCTGCCCAAAAAGACTTGCAACTGTAATTCTAGTGAAATGTGGTGCTACAAAGGTATAGGCTCAGGGGGGCTGAATACAAATGCACTCCACACTTTTCAGATATTTATTTGTAAAAAATGTTGAAAACCATTTTTCATATTTCCTCCTTCACAATTATGTGCCACTTTGTTGGTCTGTCACAAAAAATCCCCAAAAAATACATTCACGTTTTTAGTTGAAACGTAACCAAATGTGGAAGGGGTATGAATGTTTTTCAAGGCACTGTATATAAAAGTATTGAGCTGAATGGATGACTATACTTAAAAGGTGTCTAGTTGCAATATAAAAAAAAAAAAAAAAAACTTTATTTCACTCTGATGTCTTCAGAACACTTTCATAATATTAGCCTTCCATATAAGCAGTTTTTTTTTGTATTTCGGCCCCTCAGGCATTGGGCATAAGCCTTTCATTTGTAGAGACCATCAATCTGTCGGTGCAAAGAGTCAATGCTCTTCGAAAAACCTCAAGGTTTTCCTGGACATACTGAAAGCTGCACCTCCACTTCCCTTCTGCAGATTTCGATTCACCCATCACAATTCTAAAATTCCTGATTTCCTTATCGGTCAAAGCTTTACACTTTGAAATTTACACACGTGAGTGCACTGTGTTTAAGGCTTGATTCACACCTATGTATTTTTAGTGCTTTTTGCATTTTTCAGATTTGCACTACAGAACGTTTTCCACTGAAAACCATGTTAAGTGGACTGTAAAAGGCACTAAAAATGCATAGGTGTGAATCAAGCCTTAGGGCTAACGGAGCACTTGTGAACACATTAAATATACCCTCACCGCCCACTTTATTAGATACACCTTGCTAATGAGTTGGACCCCTATTGCATTCAGAAGTGCCTTAATTCTTTGTGGCATAGATTCAACAATGTGTTGGAAATATTCCTCAGACCATATTGACGTTATGGCATCGCACAGTTGCTGCAGATTTTTCGGCTGCACATCCATGATGCGAATCTCTCATTCCACCACTTCCCAAAGGTGCTCTATTGGATTGAGATCTGGTGACTGTGGAGGCCATTGGAGTACAGTGACCTCATTGTCATGTTCAAAAGAAGTTTAAAGATGATTTGAGCTTTGTGACATGGTGCATTATCTTGCTGGAAGTAGCCATCAGAAGATGGGTACACCAGAAGATAGGTATGTAGTCATAAAGGGATGGACATGGTCAGTAACTATACTCAGGTAAGCAGTTAAGTTTAGACAATCCTAAATTGGTACTAAGGGGCCCAAATTGTGCAAAGAAAATATCCCCCACACCATTACACCACCAGCCACCATGGTCTAGGAATCAAATCCCATTTTCTTTTTTTTTTTTTTTTTAGATATTCACTTTTTTAAAGTGATATTTAATATCTTCCTTTTTAAAAAACAAACAAAAAAAAAAACAAATGTTTCATACTTGCCTGCTCTGTGCAGTGGTTTTGCACAGAGAAGCCCAGCTCCTCCCTCTTTTCTGGTACCTCGCGGGCGCTTCTGGCCCCTCCCACCTGCTGAGTGCCTCCACAGCTTGTTATGGGGTCACCCGAGCCGCTGCTCTGTGTGTCCATTCAGACAGACGTGGCTCGGCCCCGTCCCCTTTCTCTCCTCATTGGCTTACTGTCTTTGACAGCAGCAGGAGCCAATGGCGCCCATTGCTGTCTCAGCCAAAAAGGAGAGAGAGTCCCGGATAGCCGAGGCTCTTGTGTAACATTCCTGGATTGAGATGGGGCTCAGGTAAGTATTAGGGTGGCTAAGGGGAGCTTCTGCACACAGTTTTTTTTTTCTCGATGCATAGAATACATTAAGGTAAAAAAAAAAAACCTTGCCTTTTTAGAACCACTTTAAGCTGAGATGCAACTTGAATAAAAGAGTTTGAAATTGACCTGTAATTGGCTAATATTTTGAGTGGCTTTGTTTTGACATCTGGGATTCGTTAAATAAGGAGGGTTACAATACTTTTTTTTTTTTTTTTTTTTTTTTTCTTGTGAGAGGAATATTAATCATTGGCAGGCTGGAAGTTGAAGTTTTCCCTGTGAAGTGCCACTCTGTAATCCTAGAAAAATACCTTTTGGCACAGGATCCAACTGACTCCATGTGTGAGGTGCACTCTCAAATCCTTCTATGTTTTTCTGTGAACCACATATTGCTAGGAATTTGTTGATTTTACCTAGTGAACTCTGTTGCAAAGGGAATACTAAAAATTCACAAGAGCTTTCATTTCACCATGCTTATTGTTGAATACTAAAAGATTCTAGAATAATGTGTTAACCTTTGGCTCCACACCCATCTGATTGTCAATGGTGCGAGAGAACTTAAGCTGCGTAAAGATTTTGATTAGATGCTTCCTGTTCTCGCTTAAGCAGAAACAAAGGGTTTGCCTTCTTTAGTGCATTTGGGAGTCTTTGGAGGAGGGGGGGGGGGGACTTATGCTCTGTTTCAAGTTGGGTGAGTTTTGAATGATTTTTTTTTTTGACCACGTCTTAGGCCTTGAATGTTAAACTTCACTTTTAATAACATGCATTATGCCTCGCAAAAGTTTAACATTTTGACTGTTCTACTCTTAGTTTTTTTTGTGATTAAAGTTGGAACCGCATCTGGGTTTTAATGCTGGATGCGCTGGCAGTGCGGGGTTGCCTCTAAATGCCTATGTATGCAGGGGCGTTTTAGAGGCAGAAAAAAATGGCAGATGTAGGCAACATCCTCGTATAAAAATGTCCTGGGTAAGCAAGGCCTTAAAGTGGAGTTCCACCCACTTTTACAACTCTTCAGCATCCCTCACTAAACTGTGCACTGTAAACAAATTGGATATTTTTTTTATTTTTTTTTCAGCACAGACTGTATATCTGCTGTATTCATTTTTCACTTCCTCCTCCCTGGCCGCGGCCCATCACATCATTTCCTGTTTGCAATGCCTCCTGGGAAGGGGCAGCAACTTCCTCTCAAACTGCCGTTGCTATGGAAACCTGACCTGAAACCTATTACACTGCTTATGCTGCACTGAGCATGTACAAGATCTGCAAGGATGAGATCCAGGAAGAAATACAGTCTGGCTTCAGATGCCCACACTTAAGATGGCCACGGCCTGCTGCAAGTTTATAAAATAACAAACTACTGCTAAAAACGAACAAAACAGACCTTAGTTTACAGACTAACTTTACTAGAATACATTAAGCTTGTGTATTATAGGGGTATTTTTATTTAAAAAGTATAATTTTGGCCGGAACACCGCTTTAATGTAACAGCCAGGCAGGAGTTGAAGAGGAATACTATGTTGAGTGATGGTTCTGAGTCCACTGTGGCCGCTGACATTTCCAAGATGGATAGAAGCGTGACAGTCGGCAAAAGACCAAGTGGTCCTTCAGGTCTGCCTCAGTTATTTATTTAATTTACAGTTTAAATTTTTTTTTTTTGTATCGATCTGTTTGTCACAAGCATGTTGGAATCCACTTACTCTTTACTGACTCACTACCTCTGTTAGTCTAGTTCAAGCATCAGCTACCATTTTGGTAAAACCTTTCTAAGATTAGTTTTAAACTTTCCTAATGCTAGTTTGAAGTCCTGTCCCCATGTTCCTGGTCTTGGCTTCATATTGAAAATGCTGCCCTCCAGAACCTTATAAAACCTCTTGATTTATATAAAGGTTTACAGTTCCTTAAGTCTCTCCTGATACGTTTTTATCCGTCAGATCTTTCACTATTTTTATTGCCCATTTCTGTTCACTCTTAAAGTGGTTGTTAACCCACTTATACAATATCATCCCCTCAGTAATATACCAATAAGTGTGCCTGTGTTGTATAAAAAAATATATGCTGATCTATATCAGTGCGACTCCCAGCGCTCAGCTGGTTCTTCGGGTCTCTTCACTTTCCGTCTCAAAGTTCCAGTGGGCGGGGTCGATCGCTCAGCTGATCGCTGGGAGCCAGGCTGATGCAGATGAGCATATTTTTTTACATAACCTAGGCACAGGGACACTTATTGATATATTACAGCGCGATGGGAGCTTTTTATATCAGGAGTGGAGTGGAGTGGAGTGGAGTGGAGTGGAGTGGAGTGGAGTGGAGTGGAGTGGAGTGGAGTGGAGTGGAGTGGAGTGGAGTGGAGTGGAGTGCTGAGACTCAAGCAGACAGGCAGAGAGGGTAGGACAGAGGAGACAGACATTAGAGCAGGGCTGCAGATGATGCAGGCACAAACTGACCATGGTGTCAGGGCTCAGCAGTCATGACACACCATGGTCAGTTTATAGGGGGAGGGCAGAAACTGTCAGGGTCAGCCAGGTGTTACAGGGTGCCAAATTACACAGCGCAAGCACTGTGCTGTATAATATGCTTTAAAGGAACAATCTATTTTTTTTTTGGGGATTAACAAGCGCTTTCACCGGCGCGCACAGATGTACGTCGGCAGACTGGCACGGACAAGCATAAGGGCGTCCCGCGGACTTGATCGCCGCTGGGATACCCGCGATCTTCTCACGGGGAGATGCAGAAGTAAACAGCATCTCCCCATTCTGCCTAGCAACAAGTGACACTGATCTCTGCTCCCTGTGATTGGAGCAGAGATCAGTGATCTCTAACGCACAACCACGCCCCCACAGTTAGTAATACGCCCCTAGGACACACTTAACCCCTACACTGCCACCCCCTGGTTAACCCCTTCACTGCCAGTGTCATTTACACAGGAATCAGTGCATTTGTATAGCACTGATTGCTGTATAAATGACTGCTCACAAAAATTTGTCCGCCATTATGTCGCAGTCACAATAAAAATCGCTGAACGCCGCCATTACTAGTAAAAAAAAAATTATTTCTTTCTTTCTTCCGTCTTCTTTCTTTCTTCCGTCTTCTTTCTTTCTTCCGTCTTCTTTCTTTCTTCCGTCTTCTTTCTTTCTTCCGTCTTCAGAACTGGACACCGTATTCTAAATTAGGTCTACGTAAAAATCTATATAGAGGAATTAGGTCCTACTTTCTCATGCTGGTGACCTCCTTTAGTGAAGTATCCTAGAATTTTTGTGTTCTTTTCCCACTGCCTGGCTACACTGTTTGCTCATCTGCAATAAGTACTCCCAGTCTCCAAAGCTTTGCGCGTCTACACAAGTGATGTACTTAAGGGTAAATTACATGCACGTATAACATTGTTGTTTGAAATGAATGGTCTGGTGACAGTCTTGTAATAGTAACCATCTTTCCATTGTCCATTTTACGTTTTCTTGGTCAATATCATTTCTGATTCTGCTGCTTTATTATAAAAGATTACCTTACACTTAATATGTGACTGGATATATAATACCAGAGAACCCACCTGGTTGTTGATACTATTGCTTTTGTGACTTGGTTACAACAGTATGTATTCACCAGTACTGACCATTTTGAATTTGTAAACCTTAGGGTTTACAGCTACTGTTTGTATGAGTAGTGGTAGAATGGGCGGTAAGCATCCTTTTTTACATACCGCAGACCCTCAAGGTAGAATAAAGGGAAACCCAAGTTTAAGCTCCCTCCTTCTTCTTTTTTTTTTTTTTTTTTTTATTTATATATTTTTTGCATCTAATTTTTAATCTGTTTAAAAAACAAAAAACTAAAGCAATTTGTATTGGTGGGCGTAGATGTGAGAACTGACCAGGGTAGGAGAGGCACCTGTAAGTTGCAGTTGGAGTAACAACATTTTTTAATGCTCTGTTTTTCTAGAGAATAGGTATTGACAAGACAGACCCTGGATCACTGACTGCAGAAGAGATCACCCGATTTGTCCGCTTGGATATCGACCCTTCTACAATAACGTGGCAGAGAGGTAAGGGAGTGGCACTATGGTGTGTGTGTGTGTGATGAAAAATATCATTCTATATAAATCTCTCAGTAACTAATAAAATATTGTGTGCGAAGCAACTTGCAACCATGTCCTGGAGGACTGTCGTTAATATACATTAGTGTGGGCCATCTCTTGCTGTTTTTAAGGTTTTGGCCGACACTTCAGTTAAAATCATTCACCTTGATATTGCTTTAATTTTCAATGCATATATTTTTTCTGTTTAATGTTTTTTATTAAGGATTTAAACAGTAAAAGACGGCACAACAGTCTTTGAGGACTAGTTGAGGTGAAATCCCACTATATTGTCAAAAGTATTGGGACACCTTTTACACGCACATTGACTTTAATGGCATCCCAGTCTTAGTCCATAATGTGCAATGTTGTTGGTCCACCGTTTGCGGCTATAACCGCTTCAACTCTTCTAGGAAGGCTGTCCACAAGGTTTAGGAGTGTCTATGGGAATTGACCATTCTTCCAGAAGCACATTTGTGAGGTCAGTCACTGATGTTGGGCAAGAAGACCTGGCTTAGTCTCCACTCTAATTCAACCCAAAGGTGTTCTATGGTGTTGAGGACAGGCCAGTCAAGTTCTTCTACCACAAACTCGCTCCATCTATGTCTTTTTTGGACCTTGCTTTGTGCACTGGTGTACAGTCATGTTGAAGCAGGATGGGGCCATCCCCAAACTGTTCCAACAAAGTTGTGAGCATGAAATTGTCCAAAATATTTTGGTAGGCTGACGCCTTAAGAGTTCCTTTCACTGAAACTAAGGGGCCAGGCCCAAGTCCTGAAAAGCAACCCCACAACATAACCCCCCTCCAAATGATTTGGACCCGACAGAACAATATAAAATTAAAGTGTGTGTGTGTGTGTGTGTGTGTGTGTGTGTATATTATATTATATTATATTTTATTTTTTTTTTATATTTACTACATTTTTTTTTTTAAACTACATTTCTATAAGTGCTATACACCAACCAAAATGACTATTTTGAGACGGTTGGGATCAAGTACAGCTATCTTACATAGGATGCCCAACTAATTTCAGAAGACTACTGGGTTTACCGGATTTATCGGCGTATAACACGCACCCCAACTTTAGGAGGGAATTTTAAGGAAAAAAAGTTTTAGGAGAGAAGTTTAGGGGAAAAAAAAACTTACACTTAAGCGTCATTTGCAGCCTTGCCCAGCGTCATTTGCAGCATTGCCCGTGTCATTTGCAGCTTGCCAGCGTCATTTGCCTTGCCCACGTTTAAATTTCCCGCCGCGAGACAGACCGCGCATGCGCCGCCGAAAGACCGAACCGCCGCCGAAAAAGACCGAGCCGACTGTTCGGCCCTGCTCGGAGTCCAGCCTCCCTGCTGTTTCGCGAGCGCAGGGAGGCGGGACTACGAGCGGAGCTGAACAGTCGGCTCGGTCTTTTTCGGGGGCGGTTCGGTCTTTTTCGGCGGCGGTCGCTATTTTTCGGCGCCGCTCGCAATTTTTGTCGTCTCCTTTTTTTTTTTTTTTTTAAAGGGATATTGGCGTATAACACGCACCCACGACTTTCCCCCCGATTTTTAAGGGGGAAAAAGTGCGTGTTATACGCCAATAAATACGGTATATGCTAGATATCTGAATGAATCTGCTTTGTGTTATACTTAAAGAATTAAGACTCTTTGTGAAATGGCTCAAAGTTCCTACATCACAATGTATTTATTTAAGGCATAGTCTGAAGGTTTGTTTTCACATCCAATATGGCTACCGTTCTATCTCTGCCAAAATGTACAGGAAGAGTATTTTAGGAAGGGTGAATAATATATCCCTTTCTTTTTTCTGTCTGTTAGTAAAGTATTCTTGCTGACAAGATGGATGTTGGGATGGTACAGGTTCATGAGGGGACCCTGAGCTGTTTTTGCAGGGAATAAAGCACTAAATAATATTCTTCTGCAAACTCCATGGGGTCATTGCCTCTGTCTATTCCCCTCTTCCCCCAAGCAGTGACTATGTTGTGACAGCATTATGTCAGAACAATTCTGTCCACCCTAAGTAGGAAAGTGTGTGTGTGTGTGTGTGTGTGTGTGTGTGTGTGTGTGTGTGTGTGTGTTTTTTACTTTATTTTTTTTATTTTTTTTCTGGTTCGCCTTTTAGGTGACCTAATTTCTTGATCTTGGCTAAAAAGTTGGATGCCTTTTTTAAAGTCCCCAGCTCTAAAAATTGTGTATCGGTGTTCTTCAAAGTGAATGGGTTGCTTTTATTGCACAAATTCATCTCTTTCATAGGTGTGAATGGAGTCTTTGGTTAGCAAGCTCTTGTTCAATGTCTTCTTTCTGAGGGAAGTTGCAACTTGCTCTCAGGAACTAGTTGGAATTCCATTAAAAAGAGAACTTGGATGACTGTTGTAATGCAAACATGAACAGGTATACATTAGCTACATACATTTTATCATCACTCATGATTGAAGTTGTCCCCATTTGGAGATTTTGGTTCGCCGCCTGTTCCTTTGCTGTAAAGTTTTTTTATATTTCTCCACTTTTTGTTGCAGTGACAGTGATCAGCAGGATAAAAAACAGTATGTCTCCTTTTATAGGGAACACATACCGCAATAAAACCCTTGATAGTTACTTAGCCTTTCAAATTCTATTCAAAACTAGTAATTTATTGTGGCTGAATTTTCATTGGGGTGTATATAGACCCTTACAAAGAACCTCATTTTGGTCTTGTATATACAACTGAAAGTTTTATTATATCATTTCAATAAGTTTCCTGACAGACTCTTCAGAGCCAAGAACTTAAGCTGGCCAAAAAACTGATCAAAATCCTTGCTAGACTGGCTGAGTTTCGATCAGTGTGTGGACTTCCCTGTTCAACAGATATCTATTTAATTGATTTCTATCAAAGAGAAATGTCAATAGTCTGACAGTCTGCAGCCCCTGATTAGTATATTCTGTTTAGGCTGCTGGCAGAATGGGGAAAAAAAACCTAACCATGTAACAAAGCTTTTTTTTGTCATACTTCTCTTGTGGGTCATAGGAGTGCACTTTCTTTTGCTTTCCTGTGACCCAGTGTCAGCTGATAGTGGGCTAAAGTCTGTCATCTGACGTCACAGAGCTGCTCCAGGCCCTGGAAGGAACCCACCATATTGTTGGGATCCACCCAGCTTGCTGGATTGACAGCTTGCTCCGAAGCCAGCTTGGCATGCCCGCTCACCAGCCCAGGACTCTAGTGCTGGAGGGGCAGAGCTGTGACTGACAGTTGACGCTGTTTGCTCAGAGCTGACGGAGAACTGATTGATCAGCTGTTGTGTAACTACACAACAGCTGATCAATCGGTTGCTCAGTTCTTGGGCTTGGAGCTGGTGGACAGACTGCTGTTACAACATATAGATGAATATGTATGTTTTACAATGCCACACTTCTACTTTAATGTGCTCTCTGCCTCTGTTGTAGAGCTTGTTCATGGATAATTTTTGACAATTTTTGTAGCATTGATGCATTTAATTAACAAGGGTGGTCATAGGTAAGTAAATAACCATGTTTGTATGGATTGTGCAGTCATTGTAACTATTAATCTTTTGACTGGCCATTGTACGCATGGTATAATGGAAATCAGCTAAAGGATAAATGGGTTCTATAAAACAGGACGTTTCCCCAGGGGTTTTTTAGCAGCAGAGAATTTGTATAAAAATGGTTGATGAAAAAAAAAAAAAAAAAAAAAATAATTTATTTAACAGACAATTATAATTTCAAATGAACAATGATGAATCATCCATATAAGTGGTGCGACACAAAAACAAACATGGAACATCACTCATAGCAAAAAACACTCTATGTACAAGCATGGTTTGCCAATTGTATTTATAACATATGTATCCACATGAAAAACCCTGATGCATTTCGACCCTTGCAATTTCTGGTCTCTTCAGGGGGATTTATATTTTAGGAAAATGTCAAAATATCTAATTAGATCAGCGCGAGGAGCTAACCGGACATGCTCCGGTTTACAAGTGATCACTCCATCATTGGGCCTTTACGTCATAGTACGCCCTCCTAGGGTTATCCGACCGCGTTGTAGCTGTCATTTTGGCTATGGCCCGGTCAGCAAGCGGTTAAAGGGAATGTTAGCCTTGTATCTGAATAATTTATTATTTTACAATAAGTCATAAAATGAAATGCAGAGACAGCCTCCTTACATAAAACACCACATACCTCACATTGACATCATCTCAAAAAAATTATAGAGAGAGAGACTCCTACAATGCCTGCCAGGGGGCAAAACTGAACAAGACATTGCTTGTGGGAGTTCTCCTTCATATTACCAGCACTCTGAAGGCACCTCCTTTCCCCCAGTTCTTCAATGCTCGGTAAATACGCCCTTTTAAAAATCTTCTGTGCTAAAGACATTTTAACATCCTTTCCGTTTTTCATTACGTATTTTATTTTAAACCTGGTGCCAAAAGGCCAGCAGAATCCTGTAAATGAGTTTCCTTAAAACTTCATAGCACATTAAGACCCCTTTCACACTGAGGCAGTTTTCGGGCGTTGCGCTTGTGGGACGTTAGAAAAAGTCCTGCAAGCAGCATCTTTGGGGCGGTTTGTAAGCGATGCATACAGTGAAGCACTGCCTCCGTGATTTAAAGAGCTGAAATCCAATGAATGAAAGGGGCAGGCCAGGGACGGTAAGGCTGGGGTGGGAAAATCTAGACAATATTTGATGTCCTCCAGCTAGGAAATGAGGAATACTATATCTGACACGCAGCAGCTTCTAATTCGCACTCGGAAAAGCATCACATTGTGCAGCGAAATCAGAGTAAGCTATTTTATTACTGGAGAGGACCCTGTGTAACAAGTGGTGTCGCTAGGGGGTGCGGGCCACACCCACCCGCGTGACACCTGCCAGAGGGGTGACACCTGTAGGAGGAGAGCACCGAAGCCTGGACAGTTGGCAGGAAGACTTCCTCGGTTAGCAGCGTCTGAAACTGGGGGAGTGGTCCCTACACTGGAGCTGTGTTCCAGGGCCTGTGTCATAAGTGGAAGATGCTGGATGTTGACACTTTTGGCCTCCATGCAACAACAAACTGGACAGGTTTGTCTCCAGACATAGTGTGATCCTCTTGTAGAAGCAATGGATGCATACCACGGTCTATGTCTTTGGATGTGGCTGCTTTGGCTGTAAGTTTCTCCCAGCCTTTTTTTTTTTTTAAATTTTTTTTTTTAAATACTCTTTGCTACAAAACTAAAGCATGCTGGTAGTAGAGGGAGGGGATATCCTAGACTGGACTACAGATTGTTTTATTTGGTCAATTTTATTTTTTTTGGTCAGTGTCCAATGAACAAACCCAGAGCAGTCAGTGGTGGCTGTGGGGTTCTCTGTTCAAGCATTTTTCAAATGCCATTAAATTAAGGGGTTGTCCCTCTGCTCTCCCTAGAAAGCTGAATGGGAGAGGCTGGGGCACTAGGACAGGTGAGTTGTCCATACCCCAGGGGCCACCTAACCTTCCCTCTTTTCCTCCCCTCATACCTGACAGTGGTGGACGGTTGGGGGGGGCCGCTGATACACCCCACGTCGGCCGGAAGCTGGGCTCCAATGGCCGAACGTTTTCTTCCCCTTAGGGGGCCGTGCCATCCTTAGGGATAGACCGCGGCGCAGAGCGGCGTCTGTAGCCGCTAGTGCGCATGTCCGGAAGCCGCCGGGCGCCGGTGTGACGTCATATCCGGCGCGCCGGGGCTTCAACAAAATGGCGGCGAGCGCGGCGGTCAGAGCACGAGGCGGCTGTTTGGAAAGAGGGGGCCCAAGGTCCACAGCCTTCACAGTCGATCCATCTACCGGTGTAGAGGCAGAGGATGGAAGGCGGACCAGAGCTCGCGGCATCAGAGGTCGCCACAGGGGGTGAGTGACTCGGCTGGAGCGAGGGGGGGCAGACATTTGGGGTGGCCCTATTGTCCTTGTCCCCCACACTGTATGTGTATGTGATGTGGCTAATGGGTGTCCCTTTCTTACAGAGACCGAATGCCCTGCTCAGGAGAGAGCCAGTAGGTCTGGGAAAGCCACATCCAAAACTAAACGCTGTGGGTCTTGTAGCTCTAAACTCCCACAGGACCACAGCAAGCCTTTTTGTTACAAATGTATTTACAAATTGGCAGGCAAAGAGACAGCAGAAGTTGCGAAGGAATGCAGGGCACTTCAGGTTGAGATGCTAGCTACCCTTCAGTCTTTTAAAGCCGTACTTGATCAGCGTCAGGGGGATGCCAGATCAGTAAGGGAAAGCTCTCCCTCACAGGAAGATAGATCTACCTTTACAGGAGGGTCTCAAGAACCTGCCCCATACTATTCAGAGGAGGAGGTTTGCAGCTCTGACCTGAGTTCCCAGGAGGGGGAGGACTCAGATCAGGATAGCCATGTAGAGACCAGATCTGGGGGACACCTCTTTTCAGCAGAGGATATGGAGGGTCTCCTCAGGGCAGTATATGCGTCAGAGGACATTCAGTTACCTTCCGCCCAAGTGTCAGCTCAGGATAAGGTCTATAGAGGTTTGGGTAAGCCACAGGCCAGATCCTTCCCAGTTCACCAGTCCCTGAAAGATATTATCTTGAGGGAATGGAAGGAACCTGAGCGTAAACTCCTCAGACTTAAAACTTGGAAACGGAGATGTCCTTTTTAAGGAGGAGGAGGAAGAAAAAATTTTCAAAGTCCCACGCTTAGATGCGTCCTTGGCGCAGGTTTCTAAACGGTCGGACTTATCTTTTGAGGACGCGGGTAACATTCAGGATCAGATGGATAAAAAATCTGAGATCCTGTTGCGTAGAGCTTGGGAAGCAAATGCATCGGCCATGAGCCCTGCATTAGCTTCAGCTTGTGTAGCCAGGAATGCGGACGCATGGCTCAACAAGCTGATGGACCATCTCACACGTAAGAAGGAATCCAGGGAGGTAGTAGAATCCCTGGAAGTGGTGGGGAGAGCTATCGCCTTTTTGGCGGACGCGGCAGTAGAGACAGTAAGGACGACTGCTAAGTCAGCGGCATTACTGAACTCAGCCAGGAGGGCCCTTTGGGTTAAGACTTGGGACGGAGACTTCACCTCTAAGTCCCGACTCTGTGGTATTCCCTTTGAGGGCTCCCTACTCTTTGGTTCGGGTCTGGAACAGGTCCTTTCCCGATCCACAGAAAAAGGTAAGAAATTTCCCTCCAAACCCAAGAAGGAAAAAGGGAGGAAATTTTTTCGTGGCCCCCCGGCAAAAGGCCAGTTCAAGGGCAAAGGGGGACAAAGGAAGAAATGGGGGATCGGAAAGGGCAAAGAAAAAGGTGGAATCCTTTTTTCTGGGTCCGGACCGTCCAGCAAGGATTCTAAATGACGCCATAAAAGTGGGCGCAAGGCTCTCGTATTTCCTTCCCCATTGGGAGAAGATCTCAGAGAGCCCTTATATTTTAGACCTAATAAAACTAGGTTACAAGCTGGAATTTCGGTCACTCCCACCTCAAAATTTTTTGGTTACTTACCTTCCCAAAGATTCTCTGAAGGCAAGGGGCTTGCTAGACAGCGTTCGCATGCTCGCAGAACAGGAAGTGATTATCCCGGTCCCAGTGACTCAGAAGGCTTTCGGTTTTTATTCCCACATTTTTGTGGTCCCGAAGCCATCGGGCAAGTTTCGGTTGATTATCAATCTACGGAAACTGAACCACTACCTGTTGTACAAGCGATTCAGAATGGAGAGCATCTACACGGTCAGAAAACACCTCCAGAAGGGAGTTTTCATGATCACATTAGATCTCAAAGATGCTTACCTGCATGTACCCATTGCCCCGGATCATCAGAAGTACTTGCGTTTCGCAGTACGGACAGAGCAGGGGGTGCAGCATTGGCAGTTCAGGGCACTTCCCTTCGGCCTTGCGGCCAGTCCAAGGATTTTTACCAAAGTCCTGGCAGAGGTAGTATCCTTTCTACACCTTCAGGGGGTAGCTCTGATACCATACCTCGACGATCTGTTGATCTACAGTCCATCCAGAGACCAGCTCCTGAGAGATCGAGAGTTGGTCTTGTCGACCCTGGATTCCCTAGGTTGGATGGTGAGTCAGGAGAAATCCTCCCTGGATCCCTCACAGTCAAAGGTATACTTGGGGTATCAGTTGGACTCAGTAGCCCAGAAAGTGTTTCTTCCTCCAGAAAAGGTCGAAAAAATTCGGGGCGCAGTGACAGTGTGTCTCGAAGCCCCGGAGGTATCTTTGAGAAACATCATGAGGGTGTTGGGCCTGATGGCCTCTTGCATCCCGGCAGTTCCCTGGGCTCAGCTCCACTCACGAGTCCTCCAGGGCTTCCTTCTCTCCTCTTGGGGCGGGAGAAGAGAAACCCTGGAGGAGAAAGTTCCTCTGTCAGAGGAGGTAAGAGGCTCCCTAGTTTGGTGGCTCGATCCCGTCAACCTATCGGGAGGTCGGACGTGGACACAGCTAGACCCAATAGGCATTACAACAGACGCAAGTGCCTGGGGTTGGGGGGCTCATTTAGGAGACCGCTACGCCCAGGGTCCCTGGGATCAGAGTCAGAGCAGAGCTTCCTCAAACTTCAGGGAGCTTCTGGCAGTCGGGAAGGCATTAAGTGTCTTCCGGGACTTGATCCAAGGAAGGGAAGTCCAAATTTTCTCGGACAACCGGGTGGCAGTATCCTATTTGAACCGTCAAGGGGGAACAAGGTCAGTCAGTCTAAGGGCACTGACCCAAGATTTCCTGGGAGAAGCAGAGAAAAACATTCTCTCAATCTCTGCGGTCCACATAAAGGGATCCCTCAATATACAAGCAGACTTCCTCAGCAGACAGCCCATTCTTCAGGGAGAATGGGAGTTGAACGAAGAAGTTTTCGCTCTGGTAAAACGTCATTTCGGAGTACCAGAGATAGATTTATTCGCTTGTCAAAGGAACGCAAAGGTGCGGAGATTCTTTTCTCTCACGAGAGAACAGAGATCCTCAGGAGTAGACGCTCTCGCTCAGAATTGGGACTTCAGCCTGGCATATGCCTTTCCTCCCCTGGTACTCATCCCACGAGTGCTTCAAAAGCTGTCACAGTCGGATGGAGACCTTATCCTGATTGCACCCTGGTGGCCGAAGCGGGTCTGGTTCCCCACCATGTGGAGGTGGTCAGTCGTGCCTCCGCTACATCTCCCGGTCAGGCGGGATCTTCTCTGCCAGGGCCCAGTGCTGCATCCCAACCCGGGGTTTCTGTCCCTGACGGCCTGGCTCTTGAGAGGGAGATCCTCAGGAACAGGGGATGCTCGGAGAAGGTAATTGACACTCTTCTCCTTAGTAGGAAGAAGGTTACCAGACAGATTTATGCAAAGGTCTGGAAGATCTTCTCTAGATGGGCTCAAGCAAATCGGAGAACTATCCAGACGATTCCAACCGTTCTGGATTTTCTCCAGGAAGGGGTAGACCTAGGGTTAGCGGTCAGTACCCTTAGGGTCCAGGTAGCAGCCCTGTCAGTGTTCTTTGACACAAGGTTAGCTCAAGACCCTCTTGTTAAGAGATTTTTGCTAGCCAGGGAAAGGTTAACCCCGGTAAGGACAGTTAGTTTCCCGCCGTGGGATTTGTCCCTGGTTCTGGACGCCCTGACGAAAGGGCCATTTGAGCCGTTGGATCAAATTTCATTTAAATTTCTTTCCCTTAAAATGGCCTTTCTTCTAGCCATTACCACAGCTAGAAGAGTAGGCGACCTACAGGCCCTGACAATAAAAGAGCCTTTTTTGTTGATCCTAGAGGACAGGGTAATCCTTAGACAGGATCCTCTTTATTTACCAAAAGTGACCTCTGGGTTCCACAGGTCACAAGAGATTATTCTTCCATCATTCTGCCAGAATCCGAAGAATGAGAAGGAAGAAAGATTGCACCTTTTTAGATGTTAGACGCTGTCTTTTAGTCTATCTAGAAAGGGCAAGGGAGTTTAGGAGATCAAATCATCTTCTAGTTACTTTTGGGGGCCAAAGAAAGGGTCTTCAGGCCTCAAACCTACGATAGCCAGGTGGATTAAGCAGGCAATAGCATTAGCCTATAAACACTCGGATAAACCGGTTCCATCCCACCTTAAGGCTCATTCAACCAGATCTCTGGCGACCTCCTGGGCAGAAAGGGCAGGTGCTTCCATAGATCAGATCTGCAAGGCAGCAACATGGACGAGCCATAATACCTTCCTGAGGCATTACAGAGTGGAGCTGTTGTCCCCTCAGGACTTGGCTTTTGGCAGGAAGGTCCTACAGGCGGTGGTCCCACCCTAAGGTAGGCCTTAACTTCTTGCTCATCGTCTCAGGTGTGCCGTCCTGGAAGATGACTAGAGAAAAATACCAGTTACACTTACCGGTAACGGATTTTCTAGGAAATCTTCCAGGACGGCAGGCCTACTTCCCTACCCTTAAATGTTGGTGATGTTTTATTCTTCACAGAATGTACCCTCTGACACTGGTGTGGGTGTTTACTTTGTCATAACTGAGGGTCAGAGGGAGGGGTGGGGCTTTTTAAACTTTGTTAATTGTGTTTCCTGCCAGGTGTGACCAGTCATCCTCTCAGGTGTGCCGTCCTGGAAGATTTCCTAGAAAATCCGTTACCGGTAAGTGTAACTGGTATTTTTCTACATACTTACATGGGCAGGGGGCTTCTAGGCTTATGTCTAATGTGGAGAAAACAAACTAGTTATTTTCTGGGTCATAGGAACCTGGAGGCTTTTTTTAAAGCTTTGGTTGGGATAAAGCCTACATTCCTATGTACACATCTGGCCTGGTGGCAGACCTTATTTGTCTCAACGGTTCACATTATTTATTATTATTATTATTATTATTATTATTCAGGATTTATATAGTGCCAACAGTTTGCGCAGCGCTTTACAACATGGGGGGGGGGGGGGGGGGGGCAGACAGTACATTTACAATACAAATCAAAACAGTAGGGATTAGAGGGCCTTGCTCGTTATAGCTTAAAATCTAGAAGGTAGGGTCAAGTGGAACAAAGGTAATCACCGTGGGGAATGAGCTGATGGAGAAAATTACATGCTTTTACATCTCAGTCCTAACATTTTGACAACTGAGACGTAACGAAAATATCATTGATTATCTCGTGGCAGTGGCATCTAAAAGTGGGTAAGCTATATTGTGCAGTGAACTTTTTTGTCCCTGAAGTTGATGTGTTGGAAGCAAAAAAAAGCAACTTTTAGGATTTAGGTGACTGCGACAAGGGCCAAACTGTAGTGGCTTGACAAATTGGTCAGAGCGTCTCCAAAACTGTAGCTTTTGTGGAATGTTCCTAGCCTGCAGCGATCAGGACCTACCAAAACTGGTCCAAGGAACTAAAACTGGTGACAGTCATGGGCAGCCAAGGCTCTTTGATGCATTTGGAATGAAGGCTGGCCCAAGTAGTCCGATCCAATAGAAGAGCTACTGTAGTTCAAGCTACTGGAAAAAAAAATGCTGGCTCTGATAGAAAGGTGTCAGAACATCACAGGTTGTGGCTGCATAGCTGTAGACCGACCAAGGTGCCCTTGTAATCGGTGTCCACAGCCAAACGTGCCTACAATGGGTATCGGAACTGGACCACAGAGCAATGGAAGAAGGTGGCCTGGTTTGATGAATTCAAGAATGGTTGAGGAGCAAACAACAAGTTTGAGGTTTTGACTTGGCCTGCAAATTCTCCAGATCTCAGTTTAGTTAAGAATCTGTGGAATGTGCTGGAAAAACAAGTCTGATCCATGGAGGCCCCAATTTTCTTGGTACCAGATGCCACAGCATACCTTCAGAGGTCTAGTTGAGTCTATACCTCGAAGGGTTATGGTGGGAAATGTTACGGTTGGTATATGGTGTATATATGTCAGCTGACTGATGCTTGGCCGCTCTCTTGTGCTCTCTGTTGTGGGTGTCCGCTGCTATAGCTAAAGCCTGATGTGCTAGAAGACTTATTAGCTTACAAAAAAAAATCAGGCGCTTTACCCTGACCGGGGAGCTGCACATGCAGCATACAAGTAAATGCCTGTACGCCACCAATACAAATGAATGACTGTCTGTACATGGCCATACTCCTGTAAATGCGAAAAGTCTTGCAGTTTACCCATGCATGTGTGCTAGGGAAATATTCTGTAAGCATTTGTTCAGGTAAATATACTGTATGCACATATATGGGTAAACACCGATGCTGAAGCAATTGACTTTGACTTTTACCCAAGTTTGTCTGCGTACAGCCTATCTCTTGTATTGGGGTCTGTATGTGCGGCTTGTGCGACCAGGATTTTTACATTTGAGTACATGTGCATAAGGCCAAAAGGCTTGGGTGATCAGATGTTTGAATATGTTACAAACTTGGCCTCCTGAATTTAAACTGTGTTTGCTGCCTTGCTGAATAAAAGTGCAGGACAAACCTGGGTGTGCATTGTTTACTAGATGGACCTGTTCCTCTAAAGCTGGCCGTAGACTGTTTGCTGTTTTTCGTTTAGCCGGCAGGCTGGAGTCTTAATTTCCCCCACACCCCCGTGTCTATTATTAGAAGTGGCACTTCGAATATTGGGCCATTAAATGTTGCTCTGGTGTATTCAGGGCTTTTTTTCTAAAACAATAGGTGCTGGAACTCAACCACGACCCCCCCAAAACCCTCCACCCACACACATCCTCCAAATCACATCAAATGGTGGGTGTGGTCCGTCAAATTTCACGAACATTAGGAGGGTCTAAAAGGGACATTAAATACCAAGATTGCATTACATACAGAGTGCAGAGTTCAGGGGGGTTACACACAGAGTGCAGAGCTGTCACTTGTAAACACAAAAAACTGACTTCTGTGTTTACAAGTGATTGTGTTGAGCAGCCCCCCCCCCCCCCCCAAGGGTCTGAGTCAGAGGTGGTGGAACTGAGCTCCACCAATTTCCCCCTGAAAAAAAAGCCCTGGGTGTATTGCTACGATGTGTTTCAGTTTTAATGATTTGATATCCTTTCATTTACACATATACAGTATGTGCTGCATTGCCTTTTATGGTGTTTAGTAAAATATGATAGTATTTGCATTTCTATATTTTTAATCAATTAAGCTCCTTGATCAGTGTCAAGTTGAGTGCCTGCATCCCCAAATACTTTAGAATCAAAAACTCTCCATTCTTTACACTTACATGAAGCTAAAAATGCATACAAAAGGCATGTAAAACTTGAAATCCAGTTATCTGACCAACCACCATGTAACATACAGTATAGTAATAAAACACTGCAGCAATGTAGCCCTATAAATCCACAGGATCTGAGTTTCACGGCATGGAGTCACTTCCTCAGGACCCACGATTCACTTAACGAAATTGGGCTTTATATCAGCAAATCAAAAGCTGGTGGTCACAAAATATTTTTTTTTTTTACATAGCCTGTAATGACCTATATTAGTACAGCGCAATCTTCAATAAAAAACACAATATACAGTAATACTACATACAAATCATAACTATAATCAGTAAAAATAAGGTACATCATATGTATTCTCTTTAAAACCAATAGTGTCAAATTCTTGTCATTAATATGCAAATTAGAAAGAAAAAAAAAAAGTCTGGCACCCACTCTCCTACTCGATGGGTACAGCTCAGCCATGTGGTGGGAGTCCAATGCATGGTTATTCTTTCAATTACTTTTTGCTTTTTCATCTACAAACACATACAAAATAGTAGGCTATATTGCCTTGGCCTTTGTTATACTCCTTTTTTTTTTTCTCCATGTTTTGTTATAACATTACATGTTTTCATCTTGTTTCGCAACATCGGTCTTGTTAATGGGTCAAACTTTTTGTACTCTCTCTACAGTGCTTGACACAAATGACAGATTCCTCAGGAAAATCACGGTTGGAGAAGCAAACACAGAAAAGGGTTTTTCTCGCAAGGTATTACCACTGAGATTAGTCAAATATTCTCATGGCTAGCAGTGATTTTATAGCGGCTTTTTGTGTGGGCTTTCTGGTTTTATGCAAGCCCTCAATAATGATGTGTTAACTCTGCATTATAATTGGCATGGAGAAGTAAACATGCAATTTGTTCTAATATGAAATCATTTGTTTTTATATGTACACACAGAAATTTTTTTTCTCATTTAGATGGAATTTATTTGATATGAAGCCAGGAGTTACCCCCCCCCCCCCCCCCCCCCCCTTTTTTGTAGATGATGTGGGATGTATTGAGAATGCATGTATTCCACAGTCCTCTGAGTGCATGTTGAGCATATTTTCTCCAAACCACACACTCCAAGTGTTCTCCATATTGCACCTGCATTTAAGAATAGTCACTTTTTTTATTGCGCTCTTCCAGTGTTGGAATTGGCGCAAAAAGCAGCCCGAGGATGTAACCATGTTTGGTGGCACAGCTGCTAAGATGTTCTCATTGAGGTGCCGGGTGCAGAATGTTCTACGGCCTTACTAAATTACCAATTTTTATCTATCGATTGACTTGAGTACAATCGGCCTGTTTTTTTTTTTTTTTTTTTGTAGGGTCACTGTCCTTGGCTATAGCCACCAGCTGTGATCATTGTATTTTGATGGTGGGAAAACCTCCTTTCACAATACAATGGCACAGCGGGAGGGTTTTAGTCCGTGTTGATGGGGAAATCGAGCGGTTTTCTTTCCTCCAAACCCTGGTTAAAGAAAATTACAAAATCTATGGCCAGCAAAGTGTGGTGGATGCGTTGCTCGCTTTTTTTTGTTCTTGTTTAAAAAAGTTTATATACTTGGTACGTTTACAGAGCTGGAGAAGATGTGCCGAATATGCAATTTTTATAGAACAGGGATTTTTGTTACTAAGCAGTAACACTTAAAGGGGTTCCTTGCATTAAAGCTAAAAATGTTTAGTTGTCAGCTTCGCCCCCTTTTACTTACCTGAGACCCCTTTTGATCCAGTGCCATGCACGTCTGCAGATCTTTTCTCCCCTCACTTCCGGGGCTTTCTGGATTTGCTGGGGCACCGGGAGCCATTGGCTCCCGGTGCTGTCAATCAAAGCCAGTGAAGAAGCCGGGGGGGGGGGGGGGTGTGTCCCGCTGTCTGTCAATGAACGCAGCAGAGGGACTCGCAGACAGCTCACACCGACAGTCTGCAGGAGACCTGCACGGCACCAGCGATCTGATGACTGTGGGTGCTGTGCTGTCCAGGCTCCTAAAAAATAAAATGGTAAATTAACTTTTTATTTTTACCTGCAAAAAATGTTTTATTTATTTTTTTTATTAAAAGGTGAACTTATTCTTTAATGCATATGTGAACCCTCACCTTGTAACACAATACATTCAGTTAAAATGGAAAAGGCAAAAAATTTGTGTATATTTGTGTGTTTGTGTATGTGTGTGTATGTATATTATATAAAAAGTGTATATAAATACCTTTTCACATACCCTCTGTTCTTCGCTGCATTGTAAGCTAGGGTAGGAGAAACAGCAGCACACTGAACTTCCCAGTGAATGGCTGTGCAGGAGGGGGCATGTCAGCACCAGTCTCCTCATTGGAGGAGAGCAGCCTGAGTTCCCAGCACAGCTTGAAAACTGACCATGCTGTACTCTCATGCCTACTGGGGTCAGTGTTTAATAGGTAAGCAAAGGGACTGTCAGGAACACCAGTTATTTGACACAAAGGAAGCAATACAAAGAGCAGGATACTTTTTCATACAAATGTTGGGTCAACGTATTCTTTAAGGCCAACTTTGGCCTTGTTCAGTACTGTGATACTAACAGTATATTTTCTGAAACTTAAACTTGCATCATTTTTTATTTTGCTTTCTAGGCTCAGTTTGACATTGCTGTCGCAAGTGAGATTATGGCTATACTTGCCTTAACTGACAGTCTCCGTGACATGAAGGAGAGATTTGGAAAGATGGTTGTAGCTAGTGACAAGAAAGGACAGCCAGTGACAGCAGAAGATTTGGTAAGATTCATTTTCCCTAAATTACTGTTTATTACTTTTTATCATATGACTGTTATATTTCTTAACTTACCCATGTTGTTGTAATAAGTTCTTAGTGCTGGTTTAAAGTGTTAATAACAATGGTAAAATCAGTTTGCATATGCAGTAAAACATGCTTGTTATGGTGGAACCTAAGGGGTTATCCCTGTGCATTGTGTAAAACGATTGTTTGATCATGTCTCCTGATCTTCCCCTTCTTCCACAGTCCCCAATCCATCTCCTGATGGTATGGAGCCTTGGGGGCACTCTGCACATGCTCAGTTTATTTTTTTTTTGAGGGTGCATGTGATCAGCACAGAGCCAATTAGCACTGTTCAGACAGAGGATCAGGGATTATGCAGCCTCATAGGACAGTCAAAGTAGAATGAAAACTCCTACAACTTTAACCAATACTCGGCCGGACAGTGATAGAAGTAACTAGACTGCTAGATATACTGCTGATGAGAAAAAGCGTTTAGCAGTTTATATTTACTAAATAATGGCTTTTCTATGTACTATGGGAGACCAGATATAGTGAATGCAGGGTCCTGAGTTTAGTAACACTTTTTAAATTTGAACATTTTTGACATTTGTATCTAATCTAGGGACAATCGGACAAGCCTTAAAAGACAAAACATTTTTTCAAAAGGTTTTTGCTCCCTCCTTTTCCAAAATGATCTCGCCCACTGTCCTCTTCCTAGGCTTCATCCCACTACAATTTTCACTTTTGGCTTCAGCTGCCTGTGTGCATCTGGTAGTAACACATACATTTCTCTTGGGGCCTTCTCTCAGCCCCATAGTAGTCTATGGAGTTCTACTCTTTCAGACAGCAGAGGAGTGTCTGGAGGTAAACATCATGTCTGGACTGTAAAGCAGAATGTAAATGCTTAAAATGAAGTTCCGCCCGCCCCTTTAGAAATGAAAAGTCAGCAGCTACAATATGTTAACATTAGGACACTTGCCTGTCCTGGAGTCCAGTGATGTCGGTACTGCAGCTGATGTTTCCATCAGCTGGTCTGGTGCTGCCGCCGCCATTGCGGGTAAGGGAACCTGGCAGTGTAGCCTTTCGGCATTCACGACTGGATCCCTACTGCACATGCGCAAAGCGCACTGCACTCACTGGCCCGGCAGAAGGAGGGAGGAGGGGGGGGGGGACAAGCTGCTTATGTAATTTGCCGTAGCCCGATCTCCCGAAAGTGGGGACACAAATGTGGCACTGGAGGGGGGGTGGAAATAGATAAGTGCAAGTTTCAGTTTTTGGTGGAACTCAGCTTTAACACACCTCCAAACACTGCTTCAGTGAAGAGAATCCTTCCAAAAAGCTTGTACAGGACACCTCTGGGAGCATCAATCTCCTGCAGCTCTTGGTCTTACAATTATGTAAAGGTCAGCGGAGAAACCATAAAGCACTGTGGGGGGGGGGGGGGACGACGACGACGACAGCAGGTCAGCACTCCCAAAAGTATTGGCTTCTGCAGAGACTGGGGGATGCCCTTTTTCCTTTTTCACTGGATCAATCTTTGGAGGTACGGGCAGCGAAATAAGCAAGTAATTACATCCTCCTGTGGCAGTACTGCTTCTTAATTCAGTTGCTTTTGCCACCGGGTGGCTTTAACCCTTTCGCTGACAGGCCTTGTGCTCCATTTTTACCCTCAGGTGGCCAGACCATTTTTGCAATTTTTCCTTTGCTCTTTTTTATTTTTCACGTATAGCTTTCAAAGTTTGTAAAAGACCCCCCCCCCCCCAACCATATATTTTCTGAAAGCACATGACCAGTAGAATAAAAAGGTGCTACTGATCTCAAAGGTCCCCCCATATTTGCGCTAATGTTTATCCAACAATATTTTTTACAAAAAATCCTCAAATCATGATTGGCAGGTAAATGCACAGCAAATTTGAACAATCCTACTAAATATAAAGGCTTAACCTATATTGAGTTCATAACAAATATTTGTAATTTTTACATTGCGTCCTTTTGCAAAATGGTGAAAATCAAATGTACGCAAAAATGTAACTATCCAAATCTCTCTAACAATCTGAAGGTTTTAATTTTTCCCTTACAGCTTTCAGAATTTGTAAAAGACCCCTAAAACCATATACTTTCTAAAAGCATATGACCTCTAGAATAAAAAGAAGGTGCTACTGTTTTTTTTTTTTAGACCCTGCGGTATTTGCGCAAATGTTTATCAAACCAATATATTTGCAATAAATACACTAAAATCATCATTATTAGCAGATAAAAACACAGCTAATTTTACAAAATCCTGCTAAATCCCTACTAAATATAAAAGCTTAACCTGTATGGAGTTAATAAATAACAAAAAAAATGTATTTTTACATTGCGCCTTTTTGCAAAATGGTGAAAATCGAACGTACTCAAAAATTTCTTTTTTGAGGTTTTCATTTTTCACTTACAGCTTTCAGAATTTGTAAAAGGGGGGTGAAGGGTATAAGAGGAGAGTGGGGGGGGGAGTAGTTTTAAGTGAAAGTTAGCGTGGGAGGTGGAGTGGCAGGGGACAGGGAATTGTAATCCGCTGATCATTTATAGAATTGTTCAGCTGAGTCTGCTGAACAACTCTGATATAAGCTTATGGTCATTGAAGTGACCATAAGCTTATAGGAGAGGTAGATATGAGGTCTATATGGCGTACGGACTTGGCCACCTGTGGGCACTTTTTAGGTCCATATGGACCTGGCAGTGAAATGCGTAGTCAGCAGCACCACCACCATTTTGTTTTAGAAGTCCTCTTAAAAAAAAGGCCCTTTCTGTCAGCGTATTAGAAACACGTGCACCAGTTTCTAGTAACCTACAAGGCTTATTGCTACAACCTCGTTTTGGCTACTTCCTTTGTTTTCTTAACCACTTCAATACCCGCCCATAGTCATATGACGCCCACAAGGTGGATCTCCCATCCTGGGTGGGCGTCATATGACGTCCTCGGGTTCCCGGCCGCCTGGGGGGCGCGCGCGCGCGCCGCCGGCGGCGCGCGCGCGCCCGCGGCATCGCTCGGGACCCGGTGCGAGTGCCCGGCGGCCGCGATGTCCGCCGGGCACCCGCGATTGCCCGTTAAAACAACGGGACCGGGCGGGACCGTGGAGCTGCGTGTGTAAACACACAGCTCCACGTCCTGTCAGCGGGGAGGAGACCGATCATGTGATCCCAGTACAGAGGATCACATGATCGGTCTCCTCCCCTTAAGTCCCCTCCCCCTACAGTTAGAATCACTCCTATTAGGGACACACATTAACCCCTCCAGCGCCCTCTAGTGTTAACCCCTTCCCTGACAGTCACATTTACACAGTAATCATTGCAATTTTATAGCAACGATCGCTGTGTAAATGTGAATGGTTCCAAAAATGTGTCAAAAGTGTCCGAAGTGTCCGCCGCAATGTCGCAGTCACGAAAAAAAAATCGCAAATCGCCGCCATTACTAGTAAAAAAAAATAAATAAATAAATTCAATAAATCTATCCCCTATTTTGTAGACGCTATAACTTTTGCGCAAACCGATCAATATACGCTTATTGCGATTTTTTTTTTTACCAAAAATATGTAGAAGAATACGTATCGGCCTAAACTGAGGAAAAAAATTGTTTTTTTTTTTAAAAAATGGGATATTTATTATAGCAAAAAGTAAAAAATATTGTGTTTTTTTTCAAAATTGTCGCTCTTCTTTTGTTTATAGCGCAAAAAATAAAAACCGCAGGGGCGATCAAATACCACCAAAAGAAAGCTCTATTTGTGGGAAAAAAAGGACGTCAATTTTGTTTGGGTGTAACGTCGCACGACCGCGCAATTGTTAGTTAAAGCGACGCAGTGCCGAATCGCAAAAAGTGTTCTGGTAAGGAAGGGTGTTTAAAAGCCCTGTATTGAAGCGGTTAAAGGCAAAAATTACAAAATATTCAAATGCCAAGAGGCTCAAGTAGGCCTGTAATAAAGAAAGAAACTTGCAAAATGATACTGAGCATTTTAATATATTAACTGACAAGACCGAGATTGGCTTTGCCCATTTATCCAGCACAGGCAATATTTGGTCACATTGGAATGTGTTTATTTATTTTTTTTTTTAAATTTTATACTTGCCAAATACTTTTCCTCTAGTAAATTCTAGATGTTTGGACTGCTTATGATGGAATGTGATCGACAGCTGCCACCTTGCTATATCAATTAAGTGGATCTGACATAGATTAATGGCTCCACAAACATTTCATTTTATTACCTCAATATGCAGTTTGTTTTATAAATTGTGATCTTTGGTTACATGCATAGGATTTCCTTTTGGTTTAATATTAATAGCACCATATGTGATTCATAAGTCTTATCTGTTTTTTTTTTTATATTTTAGTGAATACTTTAATTTTTAACAGAAAAGCAGTGTGACCTTCTTTGGCAGAAGAGGGAACTAAGTAGATTAGCAGACCACAGTGAATAAACACCTCGGTAAAACCATAATGTGGCATGGTTTCAGTTTCTCTGTATTGTGGTTTTATTGGAATAGGATTTTCGCTGTGGTTTGCTAATTTACTAGTATTTATTGTGCATCTGACTCAGTTACAGCAAAATCGGCTGTGTTTTCATTGCCCATAATAGCTCTATGTATAATTGGCATATAGTCTGTTACATTTTCTGAAACCTTGTCTATGCATGTGCATTGTAGAGCAGCACAATGTGTGGCAATGCCCCACTATACATTGTGGTGTAGAGGTCGCTATATGATGCCGATTTTTTTTTTTTTATTTAATTTTTATTCTTTTTACTTTTTTTTTTTTTCTCCTTCATCTCATGAACTCTCCCACTCCACTCCCCCCTGCCTGCTCCTGTCACTCTACCACACACTTTTTGTCCTCAGTACAGATGGCACTGGCAGGTTTCAGACTGAGCCAATATAGTGTAACTGTGTGAAACTGACATATGTAACTGAATGCAGAGAGAGACCAGCTGTCAAAATTCAGCAGTGATGTCGCGGGTGGGCAGGACCCAGCAGCTATCAAACGTAATCGGCCAATGCCGATTTATTAACCACTTCAGCCCCGGACCAATTTGCAGCCAAAGAACCAGGCCCCTTTTTGCGAATCGGCACTGCGTCGCTTTAACTGACAATTGCACGGTAGTGCGACGTGGCTCCCAAACAAAATTGGTGTACTTTTTTTCCCACAAATAGAGCTTTCTTTTGGTGGTATTTGATTGCCCCTGTGGTTTAAATTTTTTGCGCTATAAACAAAATTAGAGCGACAATTTTGAAAAAAATGCAATATTTTTTGCTATAATAAAAAAAATATATATAAAAAAAACATTTTTTTTCCCTCAGTTTATTCTTCTACATATTTTTGGTAAAAAAAAAATTGCAATTAGCGATTATTGATTGGTTTGCGCGAAAGTTATAGCGTTTACAAAATAGGGGATAGTTTTATAGCATTTTTATACATTTTTTTTTTTTTTTTTTTTTTTTACTAGTAATGGCGGCGATCAGCGATTTTTTATTGTGACTGCGATATTATGGCGGACACATCAGACATTTTTTGACACATTTTTGGGACCATTGTCATTTATTCAGCAATCAATGCTATTTAAATGCATTGATTCCTGTATAAATGACACTGGCCGTGAAAGAGTTAACCACTAGGGAGCGGGAAGGGGTTATGGTGTGTGTGTGTGTGTGTGTGTTTTTTTTAACATTGGGGGGCGTGGCTGACGTCTGACGTCACTGATCGGCTTTCCCGATGACAGGGAACAGCCGATTAGTGACAGGCAGTGTAGGAAGCGCGGGAGAGGTTTGTTTACACAGCCCTCTCCCCTTTCTTCATCTCTGTGACCTGATCGCAGGACACCAGCGGCGATCGGGTCCATTGGTCCCGCGGACGTGGTCACGGAGCTCCCGACCGGGTCGTGAGCGCACCGCCGGCACGACCCCACGGCTAGGCAATTAAAGGGGACCTAGCTGTACGTGCTTTTGCCTAGCCGTGCCATTCTGCCAACGTATATGTGCAGGAGGCGGTCAGGAATCGGTTAATTGCCAAATATCGGCCGATATATTGGTCAAACCTCCTATTGTGGTGTGCTGCCAGAAATAATGCATGCATCAGTCTTGGTGTGTTTTGAAACTTTGGCAGCCCATTCATTTTTAATGAGCCGCCTTAACGCAACACGTGTTGATGCCGGGCATAATGTGCACCGCAATGATGGGAAAAGGGGTCCTAAAGGATAGCTGCATTTACAAAGCTTGTTGGAATTAAAGCAGGCTACACTGTATCTGAACACCACAATCCAAAAATGCTATTTAATTCATTATTATTATTCAGACAAAACTCACCCATCTATCCATATCGCCATTCTGATTTTACTGACAAGTCACTTTGAACCCCCCCCCCCCCCCCCCCCCGCATTTGACTGTGGCCATCTTGAGTAAGGGCAGATGATTCAGATAGCATTTACTTCCTGTAATCCATCTGCCTTTAGCTCAGGCATGCACGCAAGAGGGTGTGCTTTGCTGTGAAAACCGTCCTGAAGTAGGATGTATGACATAATTTATCTAGGCAGTAACCAAAGAAATGGGGGAATAAAACTTGTAAACAGGATATACATATGCTAGCATCATAAGGATTAAAAATAGTCCGTGATAGAGTTCCGCTTTAAATATTTAAAAGTACTCAGTAGGTTTGTGCAAGCAGAAGATGGTCTGCAGCACAAAAAGCTGGTTAAGAATTAGCCCAGTTTATGGCATCTCAAGGCTGTTCTTGCCATACTTCAAATTTTCTCCTTAGTCCTGCCTGCCTCATGCACACAGTTGGGATAAAGCAGCTGTAGTTGGTCCGGCTGGATACTTTTTAAAAGGTAGATGACAATGCCACACCTTTTCAACTGCTTCCTATTTGGACAAAGATTTGGATCGTCAGGGTAACTTGGACACACCTACTTCCAGGAGCACTCCCTCTGGTCTTCAGTCTAGTGACGTTTCCTGGCATGCTTAAGTATCCTCCTGTAAAGTTAGATTTCCTTGTAGTCAGCACCCTTCTAAGGGATCTAAGATCCGTCTGGGTTGGGCCTCACTGGTTTCCTTTGTTGGTTATCTCCTGTTAGCAGTCGATTAAGGTGGTCAAGCTTAAGTCATCCCTAAAAAGGCCCACACCTAGTGTACTGCTCCCTTTTTGTCTTAGCAGGGAATTCACCCCTCCAATGAGGGACTGTGGGGTATTGGGGGAAACCCTTCTCAGGGTGGCCTCTCTTGCCAATTCTATTCTGGTATGCTTTGGTCTCTTTCCCTACAGTTGAGGGTTTGGGAGTCTAAGCATGACTGCGGTCAGTCTTGCCTCTGAAGATCAGGTAGTTCCTTCAGCCTCTTCAGAAAACTAGGGTAGTCTCTTAACGGGGGGGGGGGGGCAGGAGGTCAGAGGCTTTGAGGGGAGGGGGGACAGGAGGTCAGAGGCTGCATATCAGTGACTTAAAAACCTAAAAATATAAAATTTTCTGAAATGTGTTTGGTCCAAGCTGGCTCATTTACACAAGCAGCCAGGGGATGGTGAAAATAGGTGCCTTTTTTTCCTCCCCAGCAACTTGTCACCTGACCCACCCGCCCCTCTTCCCCACCGCCCATTAGCCACATTAGTACACAAAGCTGTGGTCACAGTGATGTGGGCAAATTCTCAGGTTGCATTCAGCAGTCAGTACTGCCACCAGATGTGACACCATTTAAGTTTAAAAAAAAATGTGCATTCAGGGGATTTGCCAGTATTGCCTCCTGAACGGTTGGCAGCCTCTGCTCTACTGCTTTATTGAAAAGTGAGAGTGCTGCTTGTCGAAGAGAGCTCCAAAACTGAAAAAGTACACTTGTCAGGAAAACAAGTGTTACCATTTATTTTCTATTTTTCAGATCGCATATGGCAGCTGCATTTCTGGAGTACCTAAACGTATATCAAGTTGTGATCAGGGTACTCCTCAGGAAATAAAACTATGTGAAACTTGAGTTTGATTGGTATACTCCATAGGAAAAATTGTAACTACATATCATGCAAAATGTTAACACATGTGCACCTTGTCAGGAGTTGTAAGTTTCTGAACTCCTAATTAAACTATGCAGTAATTCAGAAAGGTGGAATTTAGTAACACAGCCAACAATGTTTTTAAGATGTAGCTTCTTTTTTTTTTTTTATTGACATAAGCTAGTACTATACTGCCAGTAGTGTTTGAATATGGTGACACTGGGCTTATACATGAAAACTTGAGACGCAAAAAGATGTTGCCACCACTGGCAATCAATCAAGTGTTTAAGTAGTATTTAATGAGTGCAAACTACATCATTCAATGTGGATATCTCCACAGACTTTCAAAGACTTAATCTATGAGCAAATACACTTAAAGTAGTAAGAAGAGCCGGCAAAACTGTAAACCTTGAAGTGTCGTTTATTGGTACATCAGAGTAACAATAAAGCTGACGCGTTTCAGCAATAGCCTTAGTCGCAGCTAGTTTGAAACAGATATGGCAAAAAAAAAATATATATATATATATATATATATATATATATATATATATACAAACTCAATCTCTACATAATTGGTCTATCAGGTTAGTGTTGCAGAAAATTAACTAATTTAATTGATACCACCAATTATTCAAGTGGTTAGTGACTACACCTGTTTTTTAGCGTAATGTAGATACGATACACTTAGTGTTACTAAACCCAGGACTCTGTTTTCATTATATCTGGTCCCACACAACAAGGAAATGCAATAGTTTTAGTACATATAAACTACCAAATACCTTCCTTTTTTTTTTTTTTATCTGCAGTTAGAGCAGACTTGTGACTTCGATTGGTGTCTGGTTAAAGCTTGTATGAGTTTTAATTTTGCTCTGACTGTCCTATCAGGCTGCAGGACCCCTGACCCTCTGTCTTGACAATGCTGATTGGCCTAGTGCTGATCACATGCACTCTCCCAAGAAATAAAATAACTCTCTAGCAATGCACACCAAACTGAGCATGTCAAGCTGGTCCCCTAGCCTCTGTTCCATCTGGAGATGGTTTGGGGACAGTGGAAGAAGAGGAGGAACAGAGAAGAAAGGATCAAACCGCCTTTTTACACAATGCAGGGGGTTTAACCCCTTAGGTTTCGCAGTGAATATAAGAAGCATGCTTTCCTGCATATACTGTACAGGCTGATTTTACTGTTGTGAGCTTAGTAACCCTTTAAAGTTCCATCCCTTGCAGCTGTCTCAGGTCTTGGTTCTCCTGTTAGCAGTACATCTTCTTAGAAACATGTACTTGTTCCCATGTAACTAGCCCTTTCACTCTAAAATAGAAGATCTAAAGCTAGTTTTCTTTGCTGCCTGTGTTCCACCAGTGAGATTCACCATCACTTTTTGTACTGGTAACCACTAGGATAGGAAGCAAAACTTTACTGCTGCCACTTCAACGGTAGTTGAAAAGGTGGAAATCCTCCATTAAGGACAGTCATTCCAGTGACAACTTGCTAAGGAGAATTCTTACCTCCTGTTGCGGGTCACTTTAGGCAATTTAGGTAACAGCGATCACAGGTTAATTGGCTTCAGTATAAATCACACAAATAGGAAACATAAGTGGAATACAAAGGCACTGAATTTCAAAAGAGCCAACTTCCCTAAACTACGAACATTGCTAGAAGGCATAAATTGGGATGAAATATTAGGAACAAAGAACATGGAGGAGTGGGTCTGCTTTAAGAGCATATTAAATAAGGACATTGGCCAATGTATCCCATTGGGTAATACATTTAAAAGAGCAAACAAAAGTCCTGGATGGCTTCACTGCAATGTAAAAATGCATATAAAAGCAAAGGAGAAGGCCTTCAAAAAATACAAGGTTGAGGGATCATCAGCATTCAGACTTTATAAAGAATGCAACAAGAAATGTAAGGGTGCAATAAAGACGGCTAAGATAGAACATGAAAGACACATAGAGGAGGAGAGCACAAAATAAATCCCAAGAAATTCTTTTAAGTATGTAAACAGTAAAAAAGCAAGGACAGACAATATTGGCCCCATAAAGAATGAGGAAGGACATCTGGTTACAAAGGTTGGGGAGATGGCGTAGGTGTGGAATTTATTCTTCTCCTCAGTCTTCACGAGGTAATCGGGGAGGGGGGGGGGGGGGCTTCAGTAACCAAAACTGTAGTGTTTATCCTCGTGACACATCACAGGAAGCACCTCCATGGTTAACAGAGGACAGAATTAAAATTAGACTTGGGAAACTTAACATTAATAAATCACTGGGACCAGATGGCTTGCACCCGAGGGTACTTGGGGAACTCAGTCAAGTAATTGCCAGACCATTGTTCCTAATTTTTACTGACAGTCTACTCACTGGAATGGTACCAGCTGATTGGAGAAAAGTCAATGTAGCACCAATATTTAAAAAGGGCCCAAAATGCATGCCTGGGAACGGTATCATTAGTAGTAATGAGCATGGATTCGTGAAGAATCGTTCTTGCCAAACCAATCTATTAACCTTCTATGAGGAGGTGAGTTGCCATCTAGATAAAAGGCCTGTAGACATGGTGTATCTGGATTTTGCAAAAGCATTTGACACAGTTCCCCATAAACGTTTACTGTACAAAATAAGGTCCGTTGGCATGGACCATAGGGTGAGTACATGGATTGAACACTGGCTACAAGGGCGAGTTTAGAGGGTGGTGATAAATGGGGAGTACTCTGAATGGTCAGGGGTGGGTAGTGGGGTCCTCCAGGGTTCTGTGCTGGGACCAATCCTATTTAATTTGTTCATAAACGACCTGGAGGATGGGATAAACAGTTCAATCTCTGTATTTGCGGACAAGACTAAGCTAAGCAGGGCAATAACTTCTCTGCAGGATGTGAAAACCTTGCAAAAAGATTTGAACAAATATTAATGGGGTGGGCAACTACATGACAAATGAGGTTCAATGTAGAAAAATGCATTTGGGTGGCAAAGATATGAATGCAATCTATACACTGGGGGGAGAACCTCTGGGGGAATGTAGGATGGAAAGGGACCTGGGGGTCCTAGTAGATGATAGGCTCAGCAATGGCATGCAATGCCAAGCTGCTGCTAACTAAGCAAACAGAATATTGGCATGCGTTTTAAAGGGGATCAACTCCAGAGATAAAACGATAATTTTCCCGCTCTACAAGATTATGGTCCGGCCGCATCTACAGTATGCTGTCCAGTCTTATAAAGCGTCTGGAGGATATTAGTTATGAGGAAAGGTTGGGAGCACTGAACTTATTCTCTCTGCAGAAGAGACGCTTGAGAGGGGATATGATTTCAACATACAAATACCATACTGGTGACCCCACAATAGGAATAAAACTTTTTCGCAGAAGGAAGTTTAACAAGACTCGTGGCCACTCATTAAAATTAGAAGAAAACAGGTTTAACCTTTAAACTATGTAGAGGGTTCTTTACTGTAAGAGCGGCAAGGATGTGGAATTACCTTCCACAGGCGGTGATCTCATCGGGGGGCATTGATGGTTTTAAGAAACTATTAGATAATCACCTGAACGACCGCAACATACAGGGATATATAATGTAATTCTGACATGTAATCACACACATAGGTTGGACTTGATGGACTTGTCTTTTTTTCAACCTCACCATTGTAACTGAAACAGTAATTGAAGGGAAATGGAATACAAAAAGTGAAAAAAAAAAAAAAACTGACAAGGGTCTAAACAATCCTATTCCCTTTCCAAAACTAAAAACAAAGTTCTGGCTTTAGATATACTTTTTAACAGGAATATTTTTGCCTTTAAAACACAGGAAAGAGCATCAGGAGGCTGCAAATAATAATTTAGTTATAAACGTAGTTAATCAGTTCATTGCAATAACATATTTGGAGAGGTTTACTAAAACTGGTGCAGCTGTGCATAGTAACCAGCTTCTAACTTCAGCTTTTTCAATTGCCACTTCAGCCCCAAAAGGTTTTACCCCCTTAAAGACAGGTCATTTTATGCAATACGGCACTGCGTTATTTTAACTGACAATTGCATACTAAATATACAAAAAAAGTAGCATTTAAATTGAACTTTGAAATTGCGTTGCATGATGAAATGTACATAATACATCGAAACATATTTTCTGAAAGAAAATTAAATGCAATTTTTTTTTTTTTTTGTCATATTAATGCAATGGTTTATCGAGCCCATATCAGTAAAAAATGCACTGATGCCGCGTACACACGACCGGACTTTTCGACGGATTAGGTCCGACGGAACAAATCCGTCGGACAATTCGATCGCGCGTGGGCTCCATCGGACCTTTGCTGTCCAAAAATCTGACGGACTTTTAGAGTCCGGTCGAAAAATCAGTTTGTGTGTATGCTAGTCCAACGGACAAAAAACAACGCTAGGGCAGCTATTGGCTACTGGCTATGAACTTCCTTATTCCAGTCCGGTCGTAGGTCATCACCTTTTGAATCCGTCGGACTTTGGTGTGATTTTGTGTAGATAAGTCAGTTGAAACTCCGTTTAAAAAGTTTGCTCGTGTGTACGCGGCATAAGAGGTTGCTTTACTAAAGGCAAATATACTGTGCACTTGCACTAGAGCTTAGTACATTTTTGCAAAGGCTACTCAATCACATGCAAGGAAAATAAGGAACAGCATTTTTGCTTGCACATGCTTCCATGATGGAAACCAGAAGAGCCTTCCCTCATCAGAGCTTCCCCTCAGATCTAGAGAAAATGCATTTGAAGTGTACTTGCAGTGCACAGTATATTCTCTGAAAAATGGCCAAAAATCATAAATTCAGCAAGGGTATGTAAACTTATGAGCACAACTGTGTGTGTATGTGTATATATCATTTATTGTGTATGTGTGTTCCAGACACTTTTGAGAGATGGTCTTAAATGAAAGATCACCTCTCCCACTGTTCTTTTTTGGCTAGTTAAAACTTTTATTTTTAATTTTTTCTTCTAACTTACCTTTTTATGAAGTACAGCCTATACTTCTGTTCCGCGGCACAGGACGTCATATGCTCTTCAGCGACGTGTGTCCCAGAAGACAGCCCGCCATTCACAAATCGCTGCGTGACTCGCGCATGTGCAGTAGGAAACAGGCAGTGGAGCCTTGCGGCTTCACTGTCCGTTTCCCTTAATTAGAATGGTGACGCCTGCACCCGATCCGATGGACAGATCGGCCTCGGGGGGCTGACATCGCGGGCTCCTTGGACAGGTAAGTGTCCTTATTAAGTCAACCGCTACAGTGTTTTTGTAGCTGCCGAAAAATAATAATTTTCAGGTGGAACACAGCTTTAAAGTGTGGTGTTTTAGTATCACTTTAACAGAACAATGGATATCTAATGAATCGTTTTCATAACATTGAGGGCTTGTTAACTTGGAAATTTATTTAGACAATTTGTAGCCACTAGATTAGTATAACTGCAAGACATTTCCAGGAGCTTAGTAATGGGGGATAACTACATTTAAAAGGATGTCCTGTAAAATGATATACCGTATAAGACATGTTTTTAACCTGATGGTAACTCATTTCATTGTCCCATGTTTTAAGGGTATAACTGGAGCTTTAGCTGTACTGATGAAGGATGCAATAAAGCCAACCCTGATGCAAACATTGGAGGTGAGTTTACTTATTTATGGTGTGTTTTTATTTATTTTTTTGTGAAATGTGAATCGGCAAAGACTGTATTTAAACTTAAACTAGTCTTTGCAAAACCCCTGCTGGTACAACTTCACCTAAAACTATGTTTTTGGCAATGGATTGAGAAGACAATCAAGGCAACTTCTTGGAACAGGGGTTGCAGTAGCATGCTGGTGGTGTTAAGAACTCTTCTGTAAACATACATGATCCTGTAGAGAAACAGGCGATTGTGTCATCTCAAAAATCTCTCAGGTTTTGGAAGACTATGCCTGGTCTTGACTATTTTACTAAACCAATCTTCATACTTTTAGATTTTAGTGGCTTATACCGTTTTTCCCATTCAGTAATTTGTTTCAGAATTTCTACAGAGATCCTTTTCTCCCTACAGTTAAGCATTCTCAATGGTTATTTACTCTATTTACCTAGGAAATATGGGACACTTTTTAAGAAGCCAGTGAGCATGTACAGCTATTTGCAACCAAGAAATAGGCTCAGAAAAGATGCACAACTTCGTAAATTTACGAAGAAGATGCAGAAGAGGCTTCAGTCTTAAATGGGGCACAGCAGGGGTCTCCTGCAGGGCTTTTAAGTGTCAGCAGTATATATTGAACTCTTTTTCACCACCATATTAACCTGTGTGTGCTGATATATTACATGGATATAGTACATTTATGTAATGTCGCCTACTGCATGTCAGCACTTGGTTTAGTCTGGTGTTGCAGCCGGTTACACAATAGGCCCTTGCCAGGATATGTGTTGTCCTCGTGTACTTCTGATGTCCACCCCATTCCAGTGTTAACCAGCTAGGTAATGTTTTATACACCTTGTTAACAGCCAATTAGTGTTTTAACACTAGGACAGACAGGCTATGTGATTCTTGTGCTCTTCTGGTGTTATCCATCCTAGATCAGTTTTAGACCGTTGCATGACTTTCTTGTAGTGAATGTGTCCTCTATTTAAACATGTAGAGAATGTCATGGGCTTGCTCTGCAGCACCAGTGTAATGCTAGAACCGTTAACGTATTAACTACATTTCATATGGGGAAAAGGTACTAGTCGTATGCCTTTGTAGCAGATCCTTATGTTTATATTCTATATGGATGGTGGTTTTTAGCTGTCCACCATAGTTGGTGCTAGTCTGTATTAAGAATTTAAGATAACTAGGCCCACCATATCTATGAAAATTATGCTATTTCCAAGGGTTGTAAAGGTCTTTTGTACTTTTTTAAATGACCCTCCCTAACTCCTCTCATGCATGGGCTGTCCTGGAAGACTGGGGAAAACCGGAGTTAGACATACCGGTAACTCTGTTTTACAGGAGTCTTCCAGATTAGCCAGGTTCCCGCCCTTATGTTAATGGTTGTTATGTATTGTATGCTTTTAAGGTTTTGTCTTTCGGTTCTTGTTTAAAACTGTCCAGTTCAGCAGAGGGACTGCTTTTTAAAGTGTATTGGTGATGTGTTGCCTGTTCCTGTCGGGAGGAGGTGCTTCTCATGGGCTGTCCTGGAAACGGAGTAAGGTAATGGTAATGCCACGTACGTCCGCCGGACAATCCGCCGGATTTTCCAGCGGAGGTCCGCCGGACTTCCCGAACGTGTGGACTTGCCCACACACGCCCGGACTTTTCCGGCTGACAATCCGGCGGAGTGTTGGCGGAAGTCCGCGGGACTTTTAAAATGAACGGACTTGCCCCACACACGGAGTAAATTCCGTTTATTTGGAACGTGACTCCAGGTAGACGGGACTAGCGAAGGAAGTCCTCCATCAGCGACATTGACACCTCGCTAGCCCCATCACCTGGTATGGATTTAAAGAGGAATCCCCCCAAATCCATATCAGACCATTATCCGAGCACGCAGACCGGCCGGTCAGGAAAGGGGGTGGGGACGAGCGAGCGCCCCCCCCCCCCTCTTGAGCTGTAACATGCGGCCCCCCACCCCAACGCACCTTGTCCCCATGTTGATGAGGACAAGGGCCTCTTCCCGACAACCCTTTCCGTTGATTGTTGGGGTCTGCGGGCGGGGGCTTATCAGAATCTGGGAGCCCCCTTTAATAAGGGGGGCCCCCAGATACCGGCCCCCCACCCTATGTGAATGAGTATGGGGTACGATGTACCCCTACCCATTTACCTAAGGGAAAAAAGTGTAAATAAAAAACACAATCTTTTAAAATACTTTATTGCACAGCTCCGGGGGGTCTTCTTCCGTCCTGGGGGGTCTTCTCGCCGGACTCCTCCGCTATCTTCTGCTAGCTCTTTCACTAGTGGAGGAGCCCGGCTTTCCCCTTCGTCGCTGTCCGGGGGTCTTCTTCCGACTTCGGGGGTCTTGTCCCACTCTTCTGTTCTTCTTGCCAGGCCTCCGCTTTATTCTTCCAGCTCTTTTACTAGCGGTGGCCCGGTCTTCTGTCGCTGTCGTCGCCCCATACTCGTTCACATTGGGTTGGGGGTCGTTATCTGGGGGCCCCTTATTAAAGGGGGCTCCCAGATTCCGCTAAGCTCGCCCACGGACCCCGACAACGGCCAGGGTTATCGGGAAGAGGCCCTTGTCCTCATCACCATGGGGACAAGTTTCTTTGTGGTGGGGGGGCTGTAGGGCCCCCCTTTCCTGAGGGCACGCGGCCTGGTACGGCTCAGGAGGGGGGGGCGCGCTCGCTCGTCCCCACCACCTTTCCTGACTGGCCGGGCTGCGTGCTCGGATAAGGGTCTGATATGGATTTGGGGGGAACCCCCTTTTTTTTTTTTTTTTTGGCGTAGGGATTCTCTTTTAAATCCATACCAGGTGACAGGGCTAGCGAGGTGTCAATCTCGATGAGCGGGGCGGCGGCATTGACTTCCTTCGCTAGTCCCGTCTACATGGAGTCGCGTTCAAAATGAACGGACTTTACGACGTGTGTCGGCAAGTCCATTCATTTCAAAAGTCCCGCGGACTAGCACACAGACAGCCGGATTGTAGTCCGGCAGACAATTTTAAAAAAGTCTGCCGGAGCCCCACACACGGTCGGATTGTCCGGCGGACAATACCGCCAGAAAGTCCGATCGTGTGTACGCGGCATGAGTCTAACTCCGATTTTCATTCAGCCACCTGTCCTTCAGACATCGGGTTTTATTCATAGAAGCTATAGTACAGCATGGGTCAGAAAGGGTGGGCAGAGTCGGGCACTCTCGAGGGCATGTGACAGGTCCATCAACTCTTTAAACCCCCACCACAGAACATTTTATTGACGGGGAAGGGGACGATCGCATGATCAAGATTTCAAGTAATCCTGCAGCTAGCAGTACAAGGGGAACATCGCATTGACTGCAAGTAATGTACCTTGTGCTGAATTCTTTTTTTTAAGTCTGTGTTGAAATGACAGCCAGGAAACTAGCATTTTCAAATGAAATTTCAGTAATGGCAGCCTTCAATCTCATGATTGTTTCTCTTTAAAAGAATCAATTTTATTTTTTTATTTTTTTAATAACCTGCTGCCGGCTTGTAGGCTCAGAAATTAGCCATCAATCAGGCTCCGGTCTTCCTGCTGCTCTGACCCCCCCCCTCCCCCCCCCCAAGTGCTCATTGGAGAACTGGGCTGTGGAGGGGGCAGGAGTGGCTGGCTCAGGCTCTCGGCAGCTAATCAATCGTCTGTTGCCGATCCAGGCTCCTGGGTGGATCCCGACCATATGATCGTGATCTTTCCTCAGGCTGGACCGTCTCTGAGGTCAGCCGACAGTGGTAGGAACTGCACTCCTTTGATCCACAGGAGAAGTATAGCTAAATGAGCTTTGGCTGTACTTCTCCTTTAACCAAATCTGTAGACCGTTTTAATTTCCTATTCTATTTCGTAGAAGTATTCATTCTATATTATACATAGTAGAGAGATCTGTCATTTAGTTAATTTTCAGCATGTTATTGATGGTGTAACAAGGTGAAAAAGAGGATTATGATTTGCATGTGTGTTTTTATTTGTTTAAGTTCTACTTATCCATCACAGGAAACTTTCTGTATATTATCAGGTTTGTTCTGCTTTTATGTTTCATAAACTTTTTTGACATGCTGATAATATACATCACTTGACAGTTTCTCCATATGCTTGTATCTGATATACGTACGGCTTCCTGCCTTTGTTTCATAATTGTATAAGCCTGTATAGCCAGAAGCTGGGATAGTATATGGGAATTTTCAAGGGGTTATCTGTTTTCACACTGCTGTAATGAAAGGATGGTTCATGTTTTCACAGATGTTGACTGCAGGAGGCTGCCAGTATTCTGACTTAGATCTGTGATTATTAACCACATTGAAACATTCCCTTAGATAACTATTTGCATTACTTCATGGTAGTGACAGATGGACGTGACATTAGGTGGAATAAAATAATAAAATGAAATGTAGGATATTTTAAAGGTTTAGGGTAATGTATCGGTGAATTAAGGTGAATCCTTTAAGTATTTCTACACTGGAAGGAAAAGGGATGTAAGAGGAAAACCTACCCAACATCTATAGTTCTCGCATACAATACCTCCTCTTACTTTGAAGTCTAATAATAGAACATAAAGAACTTTATTTTTGTCTGGTTTGACACTTGAGAATGGTAAAGTTATGTGCAGTAGGGCACGTAGTCTAAACTAGTCAGTGTGCTCGTACCAATATATATGGTATATATCCCTTTTTTTTTTTTTTTTTTTTTTTAAACCTACTTATTGTTTCTTGTGTAGCACGCCTGTGTTAACAACTTAAACACTTGCCAAGGTTAATACTCTTGGGATGCAGGACTGCAAATAAAATGTTTTTCAAATTGCTTAAAGCCCAAATCCAGGCAGATAGAAAAAAAAAATTGCTTGCAGTGGGGCTGTTCCCACACTGCAAGGGTTAATGGCTCTTTTTGTCTAGGGGAGAGGAGAAAGCGGTTTACTTACCGATTCTCCGCTTTTTCATGAAAGACGGCACTCCCCTACAATTCTGCGTCCCTTGGCATCCTCACATCCAGAGCAGGGCTATGCTGTCTGGACTCTAGACCTGTAGAACATAGGGTGCAGACACTTCAAGGAGTAGTCTAGATTAGTCTAGCTGTCGGACGGAGTGGAGGATTGGGTAAGTATATCTCCTTATACTTAAAAGGAGATTTTTTAATGTATTTATTTTATTCCCCTAGACATAATCCCTACTGTAGTGAATCATTTTTTTTATTTGCCAGGAGTTGGGCTTTAAAAGAAACCTGTCATGAGAGAAACATTGAGGCTGCCATTGAGTTCTCCTTTTGAAAATGATAGTTTTATTGGCTGTTTTGCTTACTTTGAGTTACCTGAAACAAATATGCAGATCAGGCCTCTTACTTTTCTCTGATATGCATGCCTGTTACAAGCTTCTGAATCGAAGTATTCTGGTCAAGCAACGTTTTTAGAATTAGATTAGCAATGGTAGCCCTGTTTTTTTTTTTTTCTCTCATGAAAGGTTTACTTTAAAAAATTATAGTTCACTTTTGTAAAAAAAATAAATGCACATTTCTTTGCAGGTAGATAATGTGCATTTTTTTTATGTTAGGAGTCTGCAAAGCATTGCACTCGCAATCAGCAGATGCATTGTCAGGCTCCTGCAGACTCTCAGTACAGCTGTCTACACATACCTCCTGTATGGGCAGACAGTTACTGAACAGCAGGAAGACTGAATGAATTATGAGGCTGTACACTAGTGAACTTGCATTTTATTGGGAACTACAAGCTCTCTGCCAGAAAGCATTTATGGTTCATTCATTTACAGAACTCCCCGTTGTCACAGTGGGGGATTGGGGGGGGGGGGGGTGCATGGCTACTGCTTTAGTTGCATGCTACACCCTGAATATAGGTGTAACATGTTAGAAAAGGTGAACTTTGCCTTAATGCTATATTTTTTTTGCCTCTCTATCAAATATACAGCTTCTCCCTTTGCCAGTCTCAAAGCCTAACTCAAAATTTAATATCCCTTTTTAAATTGTTTGGGTCAACCAAACAAATTGTTTACTGTACTAACAGGTGTGCTAGATGGATGCATTGTATTACCTGTATGTAGCCTCAGCTACATACAGTGCTGTGTTCTGATAGTGGGAATAGAACTTCCTGTCCCACTCCCAGAACAAAACTGGGTCAGGCTATGCTCTGCTCAGGCATTCACAGGAAGCGTTATATTCTATGAATGAATACAAAGCTTCTTCTGATTGGCTGAGTTGGAGAATTGGGATGTCATCCACCTGCCTCTGTCTGTCAATCAGAGGAGGCTTGACTGCTGAGAACCATAAGACCTACACCATAACCATGTTTTTCCATACCTTTTCCCCCATTAACGACACTCAGACCGGATAATTTGGAAAGGGTGAGGACACAGCTTTATTTTAATCTTGACGTAAGCAATTTTACAACATAAACATTTAACCCGTGGCAGTCAGTTTGACTGAGCACTCATGAAACAGTAACTTTTGACCTAGTCTAAAAGGCCTGTCATCATTGGTTCTAGACAGCCTTAGACTGGTCAAACTTTCACTGAAGGGCATAGCCCATTAAAGGAAACCTTTATGCTGGCAAGGTAAAAAACACCAATCTGTGACAACCACCTGAAAGAAAAAGGTATGGGGCGGGCAACTCTTCTGCCTGCTTTTTCAAATTGTAAGTGTGTCATTTACCTCACAACTGACGTTTTATGGAGTTCAGGCACCACCCCTCACCCCTGTTACTAGATAGCCAATCAAAATGAAACTTTTTAGGTTTATTAATTTAGTACACACCCCTTTTACTAGGCCATACTCACTGCAGTCAAGGCTCCCTTTCCCTATGGGGTTAATGGGCCTTCATGACTGCTGAGGAGCATAAGGCCTAAATCATAAGGACCATGTTTTTTCATACCTTGCCCCCAATAAATGACACTCAGACTGGATAAGTTTGAAAGGGCAAGGCCACAGCTTTATTTTAATCTTAACAGTAACAATTTTCCAACATAAACATTTAACCCGTGCCAGTCTCAATTCGACTGTGAGCACTCATGAAACAGTAACTTGACCTAGTCTAAAAGGCCTGCCACTACCATAAGTTCTGGACACCCTTTGACTGGTCCAACTTCCACTGAAGGGCATAGCCCATTAAAGAAAACCTTTACGGTGGCAAGGTAAAAGCCACCACCTGCGAGTCAGATTAGCTGACGTAGGCTCTACCACGTTAAATGCCTGCTCAATACCCCCTTGAAGACCAAGGTTAAAGATGTCAAGGCCATCGCTATTCAAATGAATGCCATCATGGCACAACAGATCAGCATTGTCACCCTCTAACTCCCTCTGGCGTATAACACCATCTATGTGGCAAACTAATTTTGAAACCTGCGATTTGACTTTACGTTTAAAATGCACCAGGGACCTTGCGATGTCTGGCTTTATTGCTTGATGAAAGAAAAGGAAGGTCCACAGAATGTGAGTAACCCACGTCACTACAATCCCCCCCCCCCCCCCCCCCCGCATAGAGGACAAGGATGATGGGACCAGAGATGGATTGGCCAAAGGCATTCAGGCAATGCTTGCAATCAGAATAAACCACAAATCCCATGCCAACGAATCCGAACAATGTCAGGTTCCTCCTGTCGTGCAGGACCTCTGCACATTTTGAAGCCCAGTACACAAACGAATCTCCAATGATCCAAACCAGTGCAGGCATGGAGCCTGAAAATTAAAACAAAAGGTGTCTTGGCAGAGTGGTGGATTTAGAAGTAGAACCAGTATTAATGAAAGTAGAAAGCAGAAATTATAAGAAAGAAAGTGAGAACAGCTGGAGGGTGGCGGGAGGGGAGCACGGCCCTACGAGCCAAAGCTAGTCACCCCCCCCCGACTCAGTGCCTACGGGAAACTTTGTACCCCTAAGTAGGCACTGGGACTTTGCAGGTAGCTCGGGAAATCCTGAGAGGGGAAATAAACCCCCAAGTTACCTCTTTTTCCTTTTTTTTTTTTTTTTTTTTTGGGTTGGGTTTTTGCTCCTCCTCTTCCCTCTCCCCGTCCCCCCCCCTCCTCCATGCTCAACACGATCCCCTGGTGCTACCAGGCAGACGGCCAGAGGGATTGAGGACGGGAAGAAGATGGAGGGGCTACGGTTGACTTCTCTAAATGTTAGAGGGCTTAATAGACCAGAGAAGCGCAGGATGTTAATAGATGATCTAAAACGCTTAAAAACAGATGTGGGAATGATGCAGGAGACACATCTGAAGCTGGGAGCCTGTCCCTATCTGCAAAGTAGACAGTTCCCCAGCGTATATCATGCTAATGCACAAACTAGAACAAAAGGAGTGGCAATTTTGATCTCAAACCGACTGGACTGGTCTCTATTAGAGAAATACGTGGATATAGTCGGGAGATTTCTGTTCGTGAAGGGATTTATAGGCAGCATAAAAGTGACTATAGCTACGATCTATGCACCAAACGTACATCAGGATAGGTTCTTGGAAAAAAACCCTGTCAAAATTAATGGACTTCAGAGAGGGTAAATTGATCGTAGGGGGGGACTTTAATGTCCCCCTAGACCCAATAATAGACACCTCTACTGGAACATCTTCCGTACCAAAGGGAATCAGGAGAAATATCAAAAGGAAAATACAGGAATGCCAATTAATAGACACGTGGCGGGCATTACACGAAGAGGAGAAGGATTTTACCTACTTCTCAAACCCACACCAACTGTATTAACGGATTGATTTTTTTTTGGTACCACACCAGCTATTGTCGTTGGTACAAGACACATCAATTGGGAACATAACCTGGTCCGACCACACACCAGTTACCCTGAGGATAGACCTGATGGGGGCAACCCAACCAGTAGAATGGAGATGGTGCTTAAATGAAAGCCTATTACAGCTCCCAGATATTAGAGAGGATTTGATAAAAGAAATTAAATGGTACTTTGATATAAATGACAAAGGGGAGAGCGACCCAGGAATGGTATGGGAGGCCCACAAAGCAGTTCTCAGGGGAATCTTAATTAAACATGGTACTAGAATAAAAAAGGCCAGAGAAGAACAGATAAGAAAATTGCTAGAAGAAATACAGGAATTGGAAACAAAACATAAAAAATCAGCAGACAGGGAGATGGGAAAGGAATTAGCGTCCCTGAGGAGAGAGCTGGCCGACCTCCTGCGGTATAAGGCAAAGGCAGTACTACAAAGAGGAAGAAGGATGACATATGACTCTGGAGACAAGTGCGGTAAACTGTTAGCAAATAAATAAAAAAAAACAACAAACCCGCTCATACATACCATATATCAAAACAAAAAAGGGACAAAACGGGCATTCCTGAAGGATATTGCAAACGAGTTTAGAGAATATTATTCGACCCTATATAATTTATCAGAAACGACTTCGCCACCCTTGTCTTTAGAAGAATATCTCTCTACATCACACCTAGTAAGACTTGCGTCCCCTGAGCGGCGAGAACTAGAGAGACCAATAACAACAGAGGAAGTGCTCAGAGTGATTAAGACATTCAAACAGGGAAAAGCACCAGGGCCGGATGGGTTCTCTATTCAATATTTTAAATTTTTTTTTGAAAATTTGGGCCCATATATGGTTAAAATGTTTAATGAATTAGGACAAATAACAGACCCCCCCCCCCCCCCCCGGATACCTTAAGAGCACATATTACGGTGATCCCGAAAGAAGGGAAAGATGGGTCGATATGTAGTAACTACCGACCGATATCTCTACTAAACGTGGACTTAAAAATATTCACGAAGACACTTGCTTCTAGGTTACAGAAACACCTGACCCAGTTGATAAACTGGGATCAAGTGGGGTTTATCCCAACAAGAGAGGCAAGAGACAGCACGATTAAAGTGCTGAACCTGGTCCAGTTCGTAAACCAAGAGGAAATACCAAGTGTCTTCGTGAATACGGATGCGGAAAAGGCCTTCGATCAGGTCAACTGGGCATTTATGCTGGGAGCCTTAAGGTATACCGGGTTGGGAGACAGATTTATCCTCTGGGTAGCAGGGGTCTATTCCTCCCCCCAAGCTCGAGTAAAAGTTAATGGGATATACTCTGAAAATTTCACCATATCTAACGGGACCCGCCAGGGCTGTCCCCTTTTGCCTCTACTATTTGCTCTCACGTTGGAGCCATTGCTCAATAGAATTAGACAGAACCCGGATATAAAAGGTATACGGGTGGGAAAACAGGAATATAAGGTCTCTGCTTACGCAGATGACCTACTCTTTTCGTTAACGAGCCCACAAATTCCACTACCAAACCTGATGAAAGAAGTGGAGAGATACGGAGCTCTGTCTAATTTTAAAATAAATTACAGCAAGTCGGAGGCGATGGGGGTAGCCCTGGAGGCGCCCACGCAAAATAACTTGCAGAGTAATTATAAGTTTAGATGGACAACAACTGCCCTGAAATATTTGGGATTACAGATATCCCCAAGACTAACAGACATATTCGAGCTAAATTTCCCACCACTACTTAGAGAAGTAAAACTACTAGATGGGTGGAATAAGGGTATGCATTCCTGGTTCGGGAGATGTAACATCTTAAAAATGAGCATAGTACCAAAATTTTTGTACCTGTTCCAGGCAATGCCTATCCGTATTCCTATGAATTATTTCAGTCAAATACGGACTGAGTTTACAAAATGTATTTGGGCAAGCAAGCACCCAAGGATAAAGAGAGCTGCTGGCGATGCCGAAGGATTCGGGGGGAATAGCAGCACCGGATCTATTCAAGTATTACCAAGCAGCCCATCTCAGTAGAATAATCGACTGGAACAGACATGGGGAATATAAACTATGGATCTCGTTAGAAAAACAAGTAAGCCGAATACCGCTGAATAGAGCTATCTGGTGCTATGTAGATATATCGCAGGAGCTAAAGGAACATCCCTTGATCGGACCAACTTTGCAGATGGGGGCAGGGATTATCCAGAAAGATAGATTTTCCACACCGAACTCACCCTTGTACCCGATCCTGGGGAACCCAAAATTCCTACCTGGTCTAGAGACAAAGGTGTTCAGGAGACTGAGGGAGAAGGGAGTCTATCAAGCCTCACACTTTCTGAAGACAGGTGGATGGCTATCAATAGAAGATTTAACAAAAGGAGGACTAATAGAAATTCCCTGGTGGCAAGCAAGACAAGTGAGACACTTCTTAGAAACATTAGGGCCAGTAGAAGAATTTGAGAGACCTCGAACAAAGTTTGAGAAGCTTTGTGAGGAGAAGGAGCCCTTGACTCATACTATCTCCAAAATGTATGCGCTTCTGATAGCCCCACCAGAAGGATATACATTGGCGAGTCTGGATAAATGGGGGAGAGATCTAGACAAAAAATTTACTCCAGAACAGGGGCAGAAAATAATACATCTGACAATGAGATCGTCAAGGTGCATAAAAATGCAGGAATTAAACTTTAAATTATTATCAAGATGGTACCTAACCCCATCAAGGATGAATAAAATATTCCCAGAGGCCACAGGGAGTTGTTGGAGGGGATGTCAGAGCAGAGGAACACTACTACATATATTCTGGACATGCCCAGTAATTAAACAATTCTGGCAAGGAGTACATAGAATTACCCAACGACTAACGGAGCTTCATGTTCTATTAGACCCGGAGTTCTTCCTATTACATTTGTCACAGATCCCAACCAAGGAATATAAAAACTCAATAGTATGCCATCTGGTAAATGCAGCGAAAAGCTGCATCCCCAGATGCTGGAAGGAACCACAGGCCCCTAGTATTCCTATGTGGCTTAATACAGTCCGAAGAATAGGGATAATGGAAAGCTTAATACCAAGGTCCGTAGAGGGAAGGGAAAGAGTCAAACAAACATGGGCCCCATGGGAGGAATACCTACAAACAGAAGAAGGCAAAAAGCTAATGGAGGAGGAGACGGGAGAATAGAAAAAATAGAGCTGGACTAGAAGGAGTCGGGGGGGGGGGGGGGGGGGGAGGGGGGAGAATTCTCCCCTACTATGCGGAAATGTGTTTTTTTTTTTTCCCCCTTATTGTTTGTTCGTTATTTTCTTTTTGTTTGTCTGTTTTTTTTCTTTTTTTTTTTGGTTTTTGGGGTACGTGGGTTTACTCTCCTCTCAGGGAGGGGATAGGCCTCTAGGGTACCTTGGGGATTAAGGCCCACAGAATAAGAAGAGGCACAGGGAACCAAGCTAGATAGGAATTGTATATAAAATAGAGAGAAAAAAAGAAAGAAAGGGACAGTAAGAATAATTAAGCAATCGAAATAAGAGGAAAATATAATTTGTTTAAGCGGAAGGATAATAACCTTGAATATTTGTAATAGTATAAATTGTATTTATTATGTTGGTACTGTATCCCTTTTGATGAAATAAATAAAGAATTTATTAAAAAAAGAAAGAAAAGGAAGGTCCACAGAATGTGAGTAACCCACGTCACTACTACCCCCCCCCCCCCCCCCCCCCCCCCCCGCATAGAGGACAAGGATGATGGGACCAGAGATGGATTGGCCAAAGGCATTCAGGCAATGCTTGCAATCAGAATAAACCACAAATCCCATGCCAACGAATCCGAGCAATGTCAGGTTCCTCCTGTCGTGCAGGACCTCTGCACATTTTGAAGCCCAGTACACAAACGAATCTCCAATGATCCAAACCAGTGCAGGCCATGAGCCTGAAAATTAAAACAAAAGGTGTGGTCAGACATATTAAAAAAAAAAAAAAAAAAAAAAAAAAACTTTCCCACCTATCCAAAACCCCATGTAATAAGCGTCAGTAGCCGCACCTATACAAAATGAATAGAACGCAAACTCCAAAGGGGGAAGACCCAACCTACTGAGGCGAATCCGGAATACCTTGACAAACTGAAATCTGCTCAGGCTAGACGAGTCAGCATGAACCAGAAAAGACCGGGAGGAGGGGGCGGGCCGAGAAAGAAAGGGAAAGCTTTCTGATGTAGGGGCTTTAGAGGTACGTCTGCAGCTCTTCTCATCCCTCACTTCTTGGTCTCCCGGGCTTTGAGGCAGCGGGAGTGGGGGGGTTGGATGTGTCAAGGCCGCGCTGCAATTCTACAGATATACACTGAGCAAAAAAGTATAACCCAGTGTCTTTTGTCTCTGTGTGTATGTGTTTTTAAGGAGCATTTACAGACAGTTTAGGGGGCTAGGCTGGCCAGCAAGAGTAGATAATGTTCTGATGCCAGTGTGTAGTATACAATGCCCCATTATGAATATTTGTGGGAGGAATAGCACCCGATTGTCTGGATGTAATCGTGCACCATTACTGGTGTCAGTGAAAGGAATGGCGCCCCATTGTTGGTGTCTGTGGAAGGAATAGTGCACCATTGTTGGTCGGTGCCATGTATCAGTGAGACAAATAGTGCCACAGGGGCTGAAAAAGGCAAACAAAGGGCCGTATCTGGGCTGCACACCATTGTTTGGAGACCACTGCTTCATATAATCTTACTATTAAATTGTATTGGTATGTGGAGGTAGCCAATGACCTCTAAAGCTTTGGCCAGCACAGTATTCATTTGCTAAGCTGCATAGTGGGGCACTAGGAGTTTTACATCCCTGTCCTTTTCAGTGCTCAATGTGGCTCCAAATGTATTGTACATTAAAAATAGACATTTTCTAGGAATTGACTAGAAAGGCCCAGTCCCTAAACTAGTCAAATTTTCTGACATTCTACAGTGGTAATGCAGAAACACATTAGAGGCAATTTTCTAGTAAACTTTTCTAGTAAACCACCAAGATGATTTGTTGTGTCTTGGTCATTGCTGTCGTGGAACCCAAAATTCTGCTATTTTGGTGATCTGTAAGAATGTGTTTTTTAATTTTTGCATGTGTGTAGTATAATAATAGCATTTTTATATTCAGGATATCTTTTCTAAGGGAGCAAAATCCTTCACATTTTTTGTGCTGCTTTTGCTCTGCTTTAAACTCAGGTTGCATATAATGGGGGCACTAAAGTAAAACTGGAGCAGACCGAATCTGGAACATCTGTGTGCAGCCAATCAGCTTGTATCTTCAACTTGTTCAATTAAGCTTTGAAAATGAAAGCTAGAAGCTGATTGGCTGCCATGCATAGGTGTTCCAGATTGTCTACTCCAACCTTAATAAATTCCCTCATGTCCTTTAGCGGTATTTACCTGATTTGACTTCTAAACGCAAGTCTGGACTTTTTTTTTTTTTTTTTTTTTTCTTCTTTGATTGTTCTTAATGTATCCATAGTTTTAAGTAAGTCATATGTTTTAACTGATTTTTCATGCATTGAAAAAGGTGTGGTGTGAGCAGTCCTTTTTAGTAAGACATGTACACTTCATTTTTTAACAGGGAACACCAGTGTTTGTTCATGCTGGTCCTTTCGCTAACATAGCACATGGCAGTTCTTCAGTTTTGGCAGACAAGATTGCACTGAAACTGGTGGGAGAAAATGGCTTTGTGGGTAAGTTGATGCTGGCTCTTAAAATATGCAGAAGCGAGCTATTGTCACAGGGATCACAGAGAGATTCAATCCACAGTGCTGTCATTTTCTGTAAAATGCAATATGGCTAACTGGAGGCCTTCTGTACATACATGGTGTACAGAACGCCCCCTAGAAATGGAATTTCCTGCTTGTGTGATTGGTTTACTGATTTTCCCAGAAGTCTGCACTAAGATACAAATCAGATTTTTGGCATCCCCTGCAGCAAAAAAAATATTTTTAATGAGATCCTCCCTAAGGAAAATCACGTCTGTAGACCCTGCCAATTTACTCATTGAAGCCCTGCAGGTGTAGCAGCTGAGTGATAATTCTAAAACCACTCCCATATAGATTCAGCCTAGGTTCACACTGAACTGCATGTGAATCGCACTGCCTTTCTGTGCAAATCACATGCGATTCTACGTGGTGCGATTTTCAAGCCACTTCATTTTGTATGGTCCAAATCGCACCACATTTGTATCCAGAAGGTGCGGGCAGCTTTTTTTAAATTTATACACATGCATACCTCCCAACATTTTGAAATGTGAATGAAGGAAACCTACTAGCAAATGTATGTAGACATAGGACACGCCCCCTGCCACACCCCCTTAAAGGATAATTAAACATAAAAAGTTAAATCCTCAAGAGCATTTTTTAACCACGATTATTCCTTTATATTGGCTTCTAAAATATAAAAATGCAGCAATTTAGAAATTAGATGAAAGGTTTAGCACTGGGACATACTTTTTGAAAGATAAAAAGTTCATTTTATAGACCACTATGTAGATCAGACCTAAATGAGGGACAGAGGGACATCGCTCCAAATCAGGGACAGTCCCTCAAAATCGGGGACAGTTGGGAGCTATGCATATGTGATCCAGGTCAGGCACACAGCAGATCGCAGAACACAGTGCATTTGCAATGCGGTTTGAGAAACGCACAGGAATCGCATTTCCTACATCAATGTGAACCCAGGGCTCCCTCAGCACATGAACACAGACAGACAAACCAGAATAGCAAAAAGTAAGAATCTGCAAACAAAGTTTTTAACAATTACTGCAATGTACATAGATTACCCAAATAAGATTTAGTTTTTTTGTTTTTATAACAAAAGTGGAGATATTCATTTATATATGTATATTCTTTATACATCTTATCACAGGGCCGTTAAACGCCTCACATTCAAACAGTTTTGAATACCAGCACAGAAGGGGTTAACTTGTGCTCTTGTGTATAATTAGTAGCAGGCTGGAATATTGTTTCCTTACGTTTTCTTTGTTATACATGTTGTAGATATTGTATAAATTGTGTTGCATTCTACTACTGTAGACCTTTTGAGCACAGTGTGCCGAAATTTTTTTTCAAAGAAATTGAGCGTGCCGATTTTAGAACAACAAAGTCAACTTCAGATTTTTTTTATAAAGCAAAAGCTGTAAACTACTTTTTAGTAGTGAGAAATTAACACCCTGCACTCACGCCTCAGATCAGCCCCAATTCCTGCAACTTCACACCTCAGATCACTGTCCCCCCTGCAACTCATCTGCTCCACCACTGTAGTATCCTCCTGCACATCTGTCCCACCTCTGAACAGGACAGATGAGAAGAGCAGAACTGCACCCAATCTCTTCCCCCATGACAAAAGCTGACGATTGCAGCTACAGCAAAGTTAGAGAACCAAACAATGTTTCCCATCTTTTACAATGTGCGGGGGCGCAGTGCCTTCCCCTCAGTGCAGGTGCGGCGTGGGGAATTCTGAATTTGGAATGCTGCATTAGTTTCTCACTGACACTTCGGTGCTCTGCTGATGGGAAGGGAGTTGAGTGCCCCAAAAAGAGGCTTTGTGTGCCACCTGTTGCCTACCCCTGCTGTAGAAGTTCATGTTTTGTGTTGTATGATGTAATAACTGAATAAACCATGTACTAATGCTCCTCCTAGGACGTGGACACAGAGTCATACCTTGGCTGCAATATTTGCTCATGGTGACCTTTTTGGTTGCATCCATTTAGAGTAGCCTTTTGCAACAATTTTTTTGTCTTTCTTGAAAATGGAATAAGTTCAGCATGAGAACCATGTAATAACTGTTTTTGTTTTAATAGAATCATATAGGAATCTTAGTTAAGTTTTTTTATTTTTTTTATGGAAGCTTGGAGAGAATTCCAAAGAACAGACGATCCCTCACGTTGTCTTTTTTTATTTTACCCTGGATAAACCCATAAAAATGTAAACCTAGAAAAGCAACTCCTATTTAAATTTGGCCTTTTTGGGGGGGGGGGGGGGGGGTTTACCGTTTTCAGAAGCGGCCTGTCCATTAAGGTCGCACGAGCGCTGCCCCACTCCCCCTATCCATGCGCCCGGAACCTTTCAGGACATGCGGGGTGGGTTGTTTTTTGAAGCACCGATCAGAGCCAGGGCCTCAAATAGGTTTTAAAATGGGGTGGGCTTGAGGCGCAGAGATTGCGTTTGCTGTCCACCCAGGTGTTGCAACAGCAAATTATTCACTATTGTAACACTGATCCTCCTCCCAGCCAGTCGGGAAGCAGGTTTTGACACCTGTCACCCGATTGGCTGAAAGGACAGGCAATCCTATTGGATGCCTATGAGGGTGCGAGGACATTGGAAGCCACCAATGGACGAGAGGACACAGAGCTTCTGTCTGCTACCCACTTAGATGGGGTAAGTGCTGGACCCATCGGCGAACAGCGGAGGAGGGGAGTGGTTGTTTGCCTGCCCCCCACACCAAAAAAAACCCCACATCCGCCACTGCTAATATACTGTATGTTCATTTAATTTGAATATTGATGATTAAATACTACATTTGAAAGCCAAAAAAGTAGGATAACAGTTCAACATGCACAACAATAGATGTGTTTTAAATACAGTAAATGTAACCTTAATTGCTTTTGCTGCCTGACCAGTTTGCCTCTTCAGGGGTACACAGATTGATTTATTCCATATATATATATATATATATATATATATATATATATATATATATATATATATATATATATATATATATATATATATATATATATATATATATATAATTTCTATGCAATACACCAGTCTTCATTTTAAATTGTAAAATTATGCTAAACAAAACCCTCTGCAAGACTAATGAACTTTAAAATATTTTAGTATGTTTGACTACTGGTAGGTCTTCCAGCCAGCAATTTGTATTGCCCATTCCCCCTGTTGGGTTTCATAATATAAACATCCTGGCCTCTGAACAATACTATCCCTATTGCTTTATTCATTTTCTGAATTTGGTTAAACAGTCAGTTGACCTTTTCATGCCCAGTTAAATAAACAGTTTGTCAGTTTTTCTAACAGTTTTTCAAGTTATGAATTGCTTTTAAACAAGTAGTTTTTTATTTTTCTGCAGAAAGAATGTGTTTTGCCTTTTTTGGGTGTGTAATGAGCCTTTTATTTCCAGAGACTTTTTAGCTCGGTAGGGTGCTTTGACCTCGCCACCCTTTGGAACTGAAGATCTTGAATTTTTGTGCCACACATTAAAGCTAAACTCCAAGCAAACTGCGAGATACACAATGTGAAAAATCAAGTGCGCCACATAAATGTTTCGTTTTTTTTTTTTTTTTTTATTTCACAGCGTCACAGTCCCTACAGATAAAGTTGATACACTTGAACAAGTAACAAATCAAAAGGGCATGTTGTATTCATTTTCAGTCTAAATGAACAAAAATGCAGATCTCTCATATGGCAAAAGTACATTCACCACATCTTTGAATCTGGTGTTCCAGATTAGGCACCAGTGGAAATATGTAGGTGAAAGCTCCCCCTTTTTTTTTTTTTTTTTTTTGCAAGGTAAAATGCACGTTTTAGGACCAAAGATTAATTTGAACCACCAAGCATATATTTACTGAAAGCAGAAAGTGTGGAATAAAATGGTGCTAGCTGCAATTTTTATGACTCGGTATTAGCACAAATCCCATGTTTACATTAAGAAAAAAAAGTACACTACATGTAAGTTTAGTGGAAAGAAAAATGCAATAAATTACCCATTTTTGGTAAAATTTAAAAAAAAATTAGGTTCTATAAAGTAAATACCGGTAGATACCAAACCTGTCGTGATTTAAAATTCTGCACGCCTGTGAAATGGTGACAAACTACAGAACCCAAAATTGCCAATAGGCAATGCTTTAAAAACAGCTTACAGGTCATTATTTTAGAGTAAACCACAAATGATGGCCTTAGAATTCATGCTCCCTGTCTGGCATGCGCACAAATACCTAAAATTTGTAGCGCCCTTGTCTTTATACATGGGTACCTACCACATGTGTTTAGGTTTGTGGGGACATGTTGTTTTTTTTTTTTTTTTTTTTTTTTTTATTTAGTTTACTTTAAAAAAATATATATATTTACTTAACTTTATTGCTATCACATCGGGTAGGTGGAAGGGGTTGGAGTGTATGTAAATGTCACTGCTGCCACCAACCAAGGAAGGGCTAAACCACAAATATTTAGGGTCTGGTGTTCTCTTCGCTTTTGATTGTGTGGTGTATAATGTCAAGGTCAAAGGAGTTCTTTTAAGGCTCATAGCCCTCGTTCACACCGATGCAACTTGACATTCGATTTGGCAGTTCCAAATCGAATGGCAAGTCCATTGCTGGCAATGAAACCATTCATATTGCCGTGACTCCTGTTGCAGCAATTATAGAAAAGTTTCCTGCACTACTTACCAATTCCATTGCGACTTGCATAGACTTCTGTTAAATGAAGCCGCAAGCCGCAATAAAATCGGCAGTGAAAATTCGCTTTGAAATCGTGCTGTATTGGCATGGTTTCAAAGCCATACCAGTGTGAACCAGGGATTGAGACAGAAGGATGTAGATGTTTAAAAGTTTGGCAAGGGTTTTAAAAAGCTTACCAAATTATTTGAAATAAGTTTTTAATGTAAGCAAAATCTACGAGTGGCATGGATTTTAAATGACTACTAATGTGTGCAGGACTGGCCAGTCCAGCAAATTCAGACCACAAGTTAGAAATGTGATGCCAGTTGAAGTCTCCATAAAGCCTAACATTTATTTGCAGGTAACATTTGCAAAGGTTGGTGTCAATGTGTATGCATGTACAGTAGATCTCACCAATTTAATCTGCATAGGAGGTGTACCAAGAAAAGTTTTTTTAGGTTTTTTAAAAATACTATTGGAGCAAGGCTACAGTTTACCTTTGAACATGTATGCAAAGATCAGACCATCTGCAACAATGTGCTGTGGACTGATGACTGAAAGAGTAGTTTGCCCACAATAACAAATATGTTGGCACAAACCAAAGACAGCATTTCAGAAGAATCTTATGCCAACTGAGAAACATGATGGTGGAAATGCTAAGTTCTGGTGGTGGCTTTGCTGCATCGAGGCCTGGGTAGGTTGCATTTATGGAGTCGGCCTTGAATTCTGAAGCCTATCAAGATGTGCTTGATAAGAATGTGAGGCCATTTGTCCAAAAATTTGAAGCTGAACTGGAAATGATTCCTTCAATAGATAATTATCCAAAGCACGCTTATAAATCCACCAAGGAGTGGTTCATAAATAATAAACTGATCTGGCCTTGTCAGAGCCCTGGTTTCAATCTCATTTGAAATGTGGAGGGACTTGAAACAGGCAGTTCATGTAAGTAAACTCCAAAGGCATCTTGCAAATTAAAGAGGTGTGCCCACACAAAAAAAAAAAAAAAAATGTAAAAGTCAGCAGCTACAAATACGGCAGCTGCTGACTTTTTTAATAATCGGACACTTACCTGTCCCGGGGTCCAGCGATGCGGGGGAACGAGACCCCCCCCCCCCTCGTTCCCCACTCCGCTTGTGGCGCCGGCATTCTTAATGTGGGCACCCGGCTGTGACTTCACGGGAAGTGATGTCATTGCCCGGGCAATGAAGGTGGCAGACTACGAGGGACCCCCTAGCAACAGGCATTTAGCAGTAAGTAAAAAAAAATGTTTTCCATTTCTTTATTTTTTTTTTATGATTTTTGAGCCTAATTTTTGTTTTTGGTGGCAAAACCACTTTAAGGAATTCGGAATGTAGGAGTGGCCAAAAGTATTACTGAGTGGATACAAGACCAGTCACCCTGCACAAAGAGAAGTGGTGACTGGTTTTAGAGGAATCTCCTGCACGAAGGCAAAGTTCTGGAGTTAATCTTAAACAATATTTTAATGAATACAGTACATACCGGCCTTATTTTAAGTCTTTTTATATCTGCCTGGAGTCCAGATTTGGGACAATTTTCTTCTCAATGACTAATGCCCATTTTCTGAAACCGTGGTACAGTATGTGTATCCTTTGGGGTACTCGGGTGTACCTCTGCCTTCTGAAGTAAATACATAATTTCACATTAGTTTTAGAAATTAATAAATCCTTTATTAACCACTTGGCGTCTGTTATAGCCGAATGACGGACCTGAATTTCCAGGAGGCCGTCCTCCCCTTTGCACGCTCCCCGCGCGCTGTGATCACTGAGACTTGGGTGATAACAGATCTGAGTAAGGGGCTGATCCCAATGACAGCTGATCACATGATGTAAACAAAAGCTTGGTAATTTTTTTTTTTTTTCCCTCGCGCTGACTGCTTGAGGAGAAAAAAAGCCGATCATCGGCTTATGTGCAAGGGACATCGGTCCCGAAGAGGAAGAGGCAATTCTGCCTCATCTGTGCTCACGAGGGCCACCTATCAATGCCCACCAGTGGTGCCAATCAGTGCCACCTCGCAGTGCTGCCTATCAGTGTAACCATCCAGTGCCCATCACTGCCACCTATCAGTGCCGCCTCATCCGCGTACATCATTAAAGGAGAAAAATTACCTGTTTGCTAAATTTTATAACAAAATATAAAAAAAAAAATATATATATATATATATATATATATATATATATATATATATTTTTTTTTTTTTTTAATTCTGTCTTTTTTAGTTTTAACAAAAAATAAAAACTGCAGAGGTGATCAAATACCGCCAAAAGAAAGCTCTATTTGTGGGAAAAAAATCATTTGGGTACAGCGTTGTATGACCGCACAATTGTCATTCAAAGTGCATCAGCGCTGACAATTGGTCTGGACAGGAGGGGGGGGGGGGCGGTTTAAGTGCCCAGTAAGCAAGTGGTTAAATGTTTTAGTTCTAAGCACAAGGGATTGTTCAGAAAACATTTATGTTGGTAAGGGGATCAACCATGCGGTAAACCACATGGCTTTTTATAAAGGGACGATTAGTTTAAGAGTTTTTAAAATTACTAGTTTAACATTTGAATTCTTAAATGATGCCCTTAATTTTTCACACGTTTTTGAATGTAGAGTAGAACATTAGACAGGATCTTTATTTCATATTTCAGCTGTCTGCTTTACCTCTCAATTCTCATTTATGAGTTGCATGAAAAGGAGCGTATTTCTCTATTAAAGATACAGTGTAGCGGTAAATGAAAACATTCCAGGCATAGCACACATTTCTGTTTTTTTCTTTTGCAAGTACCTTTGAACTGTAGGCCCCTTGTATAGAATTTTTTTTTTTTTTTCTTCATACCAATGAATGTAAATTGCTGACACTGTTGTGACAGTCTTTCTTCATTGAAAGAAAGCTTTACTCACTCCGTGACCTGTTGCTACTGCACACATTTTCTTCCCCCAGCATGCTTTTAGGAAAACTGTACATGGTAAACTATTTAAACATCCGTTTCATTTTTTTTTTTTTTTATTTCTCAGAATCTCTATCAGAGACCTCTGCCCTTCTCTCCCATGGAATTTCATACCTGCCTCCCAGTTCTTTATTTTGCACTCTGTAATGTAAATAAAATCAAAAATACATCTGAAAGATTTAGATTGCCTTTATAATGGAATATTGCAAAGCTGGAAACTTAATTGCAGAGTTGCGCTTTAACTGCAGACTTTCAGCTTTAATTTGAGGGTATTTACATCCAAGGTGAACAGTGTAGGAATTACAACAGTTTGTATATGTGCCTCCCACTTTTTAAGGGACCAAAAGTAATGGGAAAATTGGCTGCTCAGCTGTTCCATGGCCAGGTGTGTGTTATTCCCTCATTATCCCATTTACAAGGAGCAGATAGGTCCAGAGTTAATTTCAAGTGTGCCATTTGCATTTGGAATCTGTTGCTGTCAACTCTCAATATGAGATCCAAAGAGCTGTCACTATCAGTGAAGCAAGCCGTCATTAGGCTGAAAAAAACAAAACCAACCCATCAGAGATGGCAAAAACATTAGGTGTGGCCAAATCAACTGTTTGGAACATCCTTAAAAAGAAAGCACACACCGGTGAGCTCAGCAACACCAAAAGACGCGGAAGACCACGGAAAACAACTGTGGTGGATGACCAAAGAATTCTTTCCCTGGTGAAGAAGACACCCTTTACAACAGTTGGCCAGATCAAGAACACTATCCAGGAGGTAGGTGTACATGTCTCAGTCAACAATCAAGAGAAGACGTCACCAGAGTGAAATACAGAGGGTTCACCACAAGATGTAAACCATTGGTGAACCTCAAACAGGAAGGCCCGATTTTAGAGTTTGCCAAACAACAGTTTACTTTACAGTTCTGGAACAACATCCTATGGACAGATGAAACCAAGATCAACTTAGAGTAATGGGAAGAGAAGAGTATGGAGAAGGAAAGGAACTGCTCATGATCCAAAGCTTACCACCTCAGTGAAGCATGGTGGTGGTAGTGTCATGGCGTGGGCATGTATGGCTGCCAATGGAACTGGTTCTGTTGTATTTATTGATGATGTGACTGCTGACAAAAGCATCAGGATGAATTCTGAAGTGTTTCGGGCAATATCTGCTCATAGTCAGCAAAATGCTTTAGAACTCATTTGACGGCGCTTCACAGTGCAGATGGACAATGACCCGAAGCATACTGCGAAAGCAACCAAAGAGTTTAAGGGAAAGAAGTGGAATGTTATGCAATGGCCAAGTCAATCACCTGACCTGAATCCGATTGAGCATGCATTTCACTTGCTGAAGGCAAAACTGAAGGGAAAATACCCTAAGAACAAGCAGGAACTGAAGACGGTTGCAGTAGAGGCCTGGCAGAGCATCACTAGGGATGAAACCCAGTGTCTGATGTCTATGCGTTCCAGACTTCAGGCTGTAATTGACTGCAAAGGATTTGCAACCAAGTATTTAAAAAGTGAAAGTTTGAATGCTTGTTAATCTGTCCCATTACTTTTGGTTCCTTAAAAAGTGTGAGGCACATATACAAACTGTTGTAATTCCTACACCATTCACCTGATTTGGATGTAAATACCCTCAAATTAAAGCTGAAAGTCTGCAGTTAAAGCACATCTTGTTCATTTCATTTCAAATCCATTGTGGTGGTGTAAAGAGCCAAAGATTAGAATTGTGTCGATGTCCCAATATTGTCAGTACACTATCTCAGTGGGGGAGATATCTGTACTAACATCAGATTAATATAGCCGGTCCTCCCATACAAGGTGTGTGTTTTTTTTTTTTTCCGCTTTCCTTCAGCCTGCTGGGTCGAACAAAAAAGGAATAGTGTGTATGAGGCTTAACTTACAACCCCCTTTTAGCTACCTAATACACCACTACCCTTATGTAAAAACTCCATTGTTGAGGTTCCACCTCCAGGAATTTTTTTTGATGTATAATAGTCTTGCTTAGAAACCTTTTAATTTTGTCTTTTGAGACCCCTGTCATCAGATCATTTAAACAACAAATGTCCCATAACCTTTTATATATGCATTCAATGTATTTTAAGCTTGTTATCTGAAAAAGCCTCCCTTGTGTAGATGTCCTGTCAAAATCCGGTACCTGCTCCCCCCCCCCCCCCTTCAAAAAAAAAGTGCCAAATGTAAAGGAGAGAGTGGAACTTCCTCTTTTGGGTGAAGTTCTGCTTAAAGTGGAAAGTTTTTCCAATCCACTGTAGGCTTACAGATCACATTAAAGGTTTGTATATTTTCACCTTATGCATTAAGGTGAAAAAACATCTGTCCATGACTGGCCCCCCGACCTACCACTTTACTTACCTCAATCCTAGAACATGTCCCACGGGGATGCGCTCTCTCTCTGCAGGGCATTCTCGGCTCTTGATTGGATAGATTGATAGCGCAGCCGTTGGCTCCCGCTGCTGTCCACCAAATCTAATGACATGGCCACCGGGGGGTGGGGCCGAGCCCTACATTCCGCGTCTATGAGTGCCGGATGCTGGACTCGGGAGTGCGCCCGCAAGGTAACTACCCGGGGGAGCGCTTCTCCCAGGGGGTTATCTGATGCGGGGAAGAGCCGAGAGCCGCAGAGGGACTCCAGAAGAGCAGGTTCGGGCCTCTCTGTGCAAAATTAGCTGCACGGCGGTGGTAAGTATGATATGTATGTTTAAAAAACAAACCTTTAGTGTCCCTTTAAAGAGGAGCTCCAGTCGTTTTCTGTCACTCCTCTCCCCTGCATCAGCATTTCAACTGTAAGCACCCAATTGGTGTTTTAACACTAGGACCTACAGGGCATGTGTGGTTCTTGTGCTCTTGTGTTATCCAGTTTTCTTCCTTGACTTCCTTGTAGTGAATGTGTCATCTATTTACAACATTGGTTTAGAACATATATAGAGAATGTCCAGAGATTGCTCTACAGCACTAGTGTAATGGTGTAACCATTAAGACTAAATCTTTTTGCATATGCTTTTACATGTGTGCTGGCAGTATCTATCTTGTACCACACTGTTTCCCTCTTCATAGCTTCTTTTTGCACATGGGTAGACCTTCAGTTTCTCCAAAGATTTAGGCCATTTATGGAATGTGTTGTCTTTGCATTGCTTCACTCAGTGTGGAGTGTTGCAGCCGATTTACATTTACAACCCAAAGTCCATGTTGTAGTTATGCATTTTTGGGTAGTGTCTATCCTGTAACCCAATGTTGTACCATATCCATGGCTTCATGTGCAGATGGTGTGATGGTTTATATTGCTGCATTATTACTTGTATGGTAATCCTTATGCATGCCTTGGGTATGTTGCAATTCTGTATTTTTGTGTTATTGCAGACTTGATTTTAGGATTTTGTCTAACTGCTAGTTGAATATAATTCTATTGCTTTATGGTTGAGTTTCCTTGATGACGTGATGCACCACTATACTCCCCTCCCAGAGGGGTTTAACCGCTTCTCTTTCAATCTTCCGTGAATGATCATGTCTTTTTTAAACTCCCTTTCACTGAAATTTATTTTTTTTTTCTTTTCAACATTTTTATTGGCAACAAGCAAGTTGTATACATAGACAGCAGCAGTTTAGCGTATAAAAATAGTTGAGAACAGAGTACGCTTTAATACAAAAACATTGCATTACATTAGAAAAGTGTTAATTATAAACGACTAACAAAAGCTCTCTTAAAGTAATAGTTGCTTTAGTGCTTATTGACAAAAATGGGCAAAGGCCCATACTACGGATAAGTGCAAAGAAAGGCGGTACTCCATGATAGACATTATGTTAGCCAAACGGTATATAACATTTACCGTATTTATCGGTGTATAACACGCACCCCAAGTTTAGGAGGGAATTTTAAGGAAAAAAAGTTTTCGGAGAGAAGTTTAGCATCATTTGCAGCCTTTCCCAGCGTCATTTGCAGCCTTTCCCAGCGTCATTTGCAGCCTTTCCCAGCGTAATTTGCCCAGTGTAATTTGCAGCTTGCTAGTGTCGTTTGCAGTTTGCCAGCGTCATTTGCAGCCTTGCCGACGTTTAAATTTCCCGCCGCGAGACAAACCGCGCATGCGCGGCCGAAAAAGACCGAAACGCGGCCGAAAAAGGCCGAAGTGCGGCCGAAAAAGACCGAGCCGACTGTTCGGCTCCGCTTGGAGTCCCGCCTCCCTGCTGTTTCGGGAGCGAGCGCAGGGAGGCGGGACTACGAGCGGCGCTGAACAGCTGGCTTCGGTCTTTTTCGGCCGCGCTTCGGCTTTTTCCGTCCTTTTTCGTCCGCGGTTCGGCCTTTTTCGACCGCGGTCGTCATTTTTCGGCGCCGCAACCGATTTTTGTCTTTTTTTTTTTTTTTGGGGTATCAGCGTATAACACGCACCCACGACTTTCCCCCGATTTTAAGGGGGAAAAAGTGCGTGTTATACGCCGATAAATACGGTATATATGTTACCATAGGATTTTTTGGAAACAGGGAAAGAAGTGAATGAGAGGAAAAGTAGCAGAGAAAAGGGAAGGGAAGGGAAGAGGAAAGGGTAAGGATGGCAAAGGGAGGGGGGAAGAGTGGTCGGGTGTCACACGCAGAACATCTTTTGGTTCATGGTCCAGATCATTGGGATAGTAGAGTGGTCTATGATTCCATTAAGTGCTTATCAAAGTCTTGTGGTAAAAAATGATCGGTCCATGGCTGACAGATTTTTTTGGTGTCTGGGAATTTTATCAAGAATAGTGGCTTCAATTTTACTATGGATCATTGCTTGGGTGACCCTGTTTTTGACTTCAACTATGTTTAGGTTTGGGCTTTTCCTCCCGAGTCAATTTAGAAATGATTCGGAATATTGTCGCCCAGAAGCACTGTACTATTGGGCAAGTCCACCATATATGCATGTGGGTGCCTTTTTTCCCTGCAGTTTCGGAAACAATTTGGTGAATATGATGGCAGAAACTTTACAATCCTAGCTGGGACTAGATGCCATCTCATAAGAACTTTATAACTTGCTTCAAGTGCGACAATATTTTGCGATGATATTTTAGTGTTGGACCATATAGTAGCCCAGTCTTCCGTATCTAGTTCTATGGAAAGATCTTTAGTCCATTGTTGCGCATAAGGTGGAAGTGTGGCTGGGGAGGAGGTGAGGTGAGGGTAGAGGCGGGACATAATGCCTGGGGCATGTGGGTCTGAGTCGCACATTCCCTCAAATAATGAGAGTCCAGCGCAGAATTGGAGCCTATGACCGTTTGCAAAAAGTGGGAGATTTGTAAATAGTGAAAGCACTCCCTGTGTGGGAGTTGTGACTGGAGGGATGGAAATGTTTTTATGGTGTTACCAGAGGCTAAGTCACATATGTGACTCAGACCTGCCCAGGCTTGGAATGATGTTAGTTCAGAAAAGGCCGGGTAGAAGAGTGGGTGACCCAGAAAGGACAGAAGTGGGGAGTAGGGAGATATTGGTTTAAATGGAATCCGTAGTCTATCCCAGAGTATTAGTGAGTGAAGAGTTATTGGATTAGATATGGGACCACGTGCGAAGCTAGGCAACCATAGTAGGTTAGATATTAGGATGGGGTGAAGTTCTATTGCTTCCAGGCTTACCCATATGGGGATTTCAACTTTAGCGTGGTATAGTGTTATTTGTTGCGAAGCAAGATGGATTTTGAGACCCTGGGCCTCGTAGAACTCCATATATATTTGAACACTCGGTTCTGAACGACGCAGTGGAAGTAAGGGGGTATCTCTATCGGGAGGACTCTGTATAGATATAGGAGTTTGGGAAGCAATGACATTTTGACGGCTGCAATACGTCCAAGCCATGAAAGAAATTTATTTATTTTTCCTCTATGCTAGGGTCACCAGTAAGGTATTTGTAATTCGTTATCATATCCCCTCGCAAGCGTCTCTTCCCCAGAGAGACTAATTTGTAGTCTTTCCCCATAGCTGAGATCCTCTAGTCCCTTTTTATTAGCTTTGTTGCCCTTCTTTGGACTCATTCCAGTTCCAGCATTTCTTGAAGGCTGGTGCCCAGAACTGGACGGCTCTCGCTCTTTGTCTCGCGCTCTCGCTCTTTGTCTCGCGCTCTCGCTCTGTCTCGCGCTCAATATTCTTCTCTCAATCGGGCACATGGTGGTAAGCACCAGCTTTGCTCTGCATTCCATTTCAATTGCACAGCTCTAGATCCCTGCTCAGAAAACTACCCACAAAAAGGAAGAGAAGGTGCCTGGGGTATAACATCCCTCCCAAGATTGAAGTATTGGGGGATGGAAAATCTCACATTTAAAATGCAGCTAAATGCACCTAATCACATTTACAAACTGCAACTATCTGGAGGAAATGTTTAAACTTTAAGGGCAGGCTAATGGTGTTTAGCTACTGTCAAATACAAACACCCGTGTGAATGTTCGCCTAATGCCTCGTACACACGATCGGAATTCTCGTCGGAAAAAAAACTGACGGTTTTTCCGACGGAATTCCGCTCAAGCTGTGTTGCCTACACACGATCACACCAAATTCCGACGGTCAATAACACAGCGGCATAAAACACGTTCAACAGCACTATAAAAGGGAAGTTTAATGCGTCGAATTGTTTCCAAGCATGCATCAGAATTTTGCGTGTCGGAATTGCATACACACGATCGGAAAATCCGATAGGTTTTCCTTCGGAAAAACAGGTTCTCGATTTCAAAGTCCATCGGAAATTCCGACAGAAAAAGACCGTTGGGCATACACACGGTCAGAAAATCCGATGAACAGCTCCCATCGGACTGTTTCCATCGGAAATTCCGACCGTGTGTACGCCGCATAAGGCTATCCTTGCATAGACCATGTATCTGACATGATGGTTTTCAGAATACACTGAACCCAACATCTACCTAGATGTTAAACAGGAGAATTGAAATATGAATATGAACACGCAGGGTGGCTGCTTGCATGCTTGTTCAACCATTTTCAATAGCTCTAAAAAAAATGCATTTTTTTTTTTTTTTTATTTGGTATAATTTGCTGTATTTTTAATATCTAATAATATGGACAATAGAACCCCACCTATAACCTGCTAGTACACAAAATGCTAAAGGAAACCTATACTGGGAGAACAGATTGCCATTGTGACCCCTCCATCTGAAATTATTTTTAATTTTTTTTTTTTAAGCAGCCTGGCTGTCATGTTGATCCAATGGCTTTCTACATATATCTAAATCCATGTGAACTGATTCAATTTCACCTTTTTCTCAAATTTTTGCTTTTATTACATAAGCATGGATGTGGTGATACACTACACTGTATCCTTATTCACCAAATATAATCGATACACAGCCTCTACTTAGTGGTTGTACACTCTGTACAACCACTTTTACCTACAGGTAAGCCTATATTAATTCTTACCTGTAGGTGCTTGAAATATCTCCTAAACCTCCACGGTGTGGGAGATATTTACAAAAAATCTGTGCGCCGATGACTACGGCGCATACGCACTCTAGAAAGGGCACATCGTACCGTTTTCTGATAGGGGTCTTGCCGTGACTGACGTCACATGGCTCCAGACAGTCACAGAGCCGGAGTTCGTGGCCCCGGAAGGAAGAGGGGTGAAAATGGATGCTTCCTGCTAGTGGTGACGGCTTCGGTTTCAGGTAAGTGACACATAATGGGCTTCTATGCGACGCATAGTAGCCCATTATGCTTTACCTTTGCAGTAAACCCTCGTTTTTTCACCTTTAATGCATTCTATGCGTTAAGGTGAAAAACCTCCTGTGCTGCAGCTGCCCCCCAGAGCCCCCCTTTTACTTACCTGAACCCGGTTTTTCCAGGGGACAAGCACACCAGATACAGCCGGTGTCTCTGGTCTTGATTGGATAGATTGATAGCAGTGCAGCCATTTGCTCCTGCTGCTGTCAAATCATGTGGGAGCTGGGGGGTAGGGCCAAGTCCTGCTGTCTGTGTGTAAAGAGACGCAGCAACAGGACACGGGAGCATGCCCGCATGAGTACCCTGAGGGAGAGCGGCTCTCCAACGGGGCACTTGAGAACAGGAGGAGCCAGGAGTGCCGCTGAGGGACCCCAGAAGAGGAGGATCGGAGCCACTCTGTGCACAACCATCTGCACAGAGGAGGTAAGTATAACATTTATTTATTTGTTTTTAAACCAAAGCTTTTAGTTACCCTTTTAATGGCCCTTTAATCGTTTTTTTCATGACACCTCATTCTTGCGGTGTTTTTCTGCTTCCTTGTAATGTCTTCCATTAGCTCCTTTTTCCCCTCACTTTTCTTTGTTTGGAAAGAGCAGTGCACTGCTACTGTATATGCACACTACACATCCCCTACTCTATAGTTTATCTTGGGAGCAGGAAGGCGAGGGTGGCTATGTTTCTGAATATAGAGGGACCATGGAGAACAAACGGTTACCCTGTAGCGGGAAGTCAGATCACAGCAGCAAAAAGGAATTTGGAGGAGGCCGAGAGCGATGTATGGTACTTCTTGAGTTAACGATACAAACTTAAATAGAATTATTTAACGTAAGGGTTTAGGGTTACTTTATTGAATAACGGAAGTAGTGTACTCACATTTGGTAACTGAAATAAAATCGCATCATTTCTCTTTAAAGTAAATATACCAATACCCATTATACCATGGGGTTATAAGGTAGTGTGATCTACTGATCTGTTTCGAGTATTTTCCCTCTTCCTCCGAGCCTTATGGAACCAAGTCTGGTCTGCATGTTTACATGTGGTGGACTGGATTGATGGTATAACCTTGGGGGAATAATCCTCCTTCACTGATGGGTTAAACTTTGCTCTTCACAGCACACCAATATGTGGTGATAGTGTAACCATTTGTAAACATGCAGACCAGACTTGGTTCCATAAGGCTCTGAGGAAGAGGAAAAATCCTCAACTTCTGTTGTTTAATAAATCTTTTTACCAAGGATAATGTGTCAGGACATGCTCCTTCTATTTTTTTTTTTCTTTGGACTCCCCCTAGTTGGCTAAGGCAGCGGGGTGTGCAGTATCCACCCATTAGCACCTCAACGGAAGCACTTTTTTTTTTATCTAGGCCCACTGCACAGTGCAGGAGATTTTTCTGTTGGTTTAGACATCTATCACACTAGGGGTGTTTTTTCAGGTGCTTTAGCGCTAAAAATGGCGCCTGAAAAAAGCCTCCTCTGCAATCCCAGTTCGAAAGCCTGAGTGCTTTCACACTGGGGCGCTGCGCTGGCAAGACATCAAAAGTCCTGCAAGCAGCTTCTTTGCAGCTTTAGGTGTGGTGAATACGCCACTCCTAAAGTTCCCCATGCCCATTAAAAATCAATGGGCGGCGCCACCAATGTGGCGCTTTGCGGGCACTTTTAACCCTTTATTCAGCCGATAGCGGGGTTAAAAGCGCCCCAAAAAGCGCTGCAAAAATGATGGTAAAGCGCTGCTAAAACTAGCGGCGCTTTACTGCCGATGCCCTGGCAGTGTGAAAGGGCTTGGGGTTGCTTTAAACTGTAATAGAATCTATTATTGACAACTAATACTTCTGTCCAACATTACTGTTTACACATTCCACTTGTCCTGCCTTTTCTACTGTACACTCTTCTATTCTACTGTTCTTTTACATTTATCTTTTTATATTCTAACTAGTGAAATGTCACATCTGTCCTGAACGTCTTTTTTTTTATTTTATTTTTTTGCACCCACTTCTCCAAACATTATTGTAGGAAGCCTCCCACACTTATTAACTTCCTACACTTAAGAGTTCTTCTTTCCTGTTTTCACTCTGAGTTTGTCTCCAACGTAACAGTGCTGCACTACATTTATCACTTGTGCAACATTTTTCTACCCTGTGTATCGTAAAACGCGTAGCGTTGAGTAACTCGACTACATTGCAGCATCTATGAACCCTTCATAATATCAAACATACTAGAGAGACCTGTAATGTTTTAAAACCATTAACCAGCCACTTTCAAGTCTTATTTTATATTTAAATGTCTGAAATGTATAATTTTGGAGCCAGCCAGAGGGGCTTTGAAGATTACTCTTTCATGTGATGGCTCCTCAGCAGTCACATGATTGTAGGTGGGGCCCTTACACATCTATGAGAATACAGAATGGTGTAGGTCAATGAATGTAAAATAAATCTATGCCACGGATATGGGATCTAATTAGTTTGGATTAGCATCAGGTACTAAATCACAATATATGTGAAAATAAATGTCAGTTTTAATAAAGACCACACTGAAACGAGCTCTATGTGTGAAGAGTGTATATTTTTTGTAAAATATTATTCTGGAACCTTCAAATTTTAAATAAAGTGACAATACGGCCCAGACTCAATAAATTTAAATGAGTGATTATATTGGCGTATAACACGCATTTTTTTCCCCCTTAAAATCAGGGGGAAATTGTGGGTGCGTGTTATATGCCGATCTCCGCTGACGGAGCAATCGCCGCAGAGATACAAATAGCTGAGTGTACTCGGCTCTTCTCCGCTCACGGTCACACCCAGTCCCACCATTGGACCTGTGTTATGTCCATTATAGGGCGAGACTGGGCGTGACTGAGCAGAGCCGAGTACACTCGGCTATGTGTATCTCGGCTCCGCCCAGTCCCTGCTATCTCGGCAGCATTCGCTCCGCTCCGGCAAGTCTCAGCAGCGCCAATTTTAAATCGTCCAAGCGATGGACACCGGGGACAAGGCTGCACTGATAAGGCTGCATTGATGGGCATTTGGATGTAAGTTTTTTTTATATCCTTAAACTTCCCTCCTAAAAGTTTTTTTCGTTAAAATTCCCTCCTAAATTTGGGGTGCGCGTTGTACACCGGCGTGTGTTAGACGCCGATTAAATACGGTACTTTAACCTTCAAACTTTAAACTTCACGATAAATGACATACCTCTTCTTATCTTAATGAGGAAGTAGTTGTAGCCCCCTTTATTTCAGCTTTCTGATAACAACCAAGCGGCTGCTGAGCCACATTGGTTATCACCAAGGAGTGGGAGGGGATGTCCCCCCACCCCCTCCCGCCGCTGCTCCACCTAGGTCTCCGGTCCCACTGGGAGACCCAAGCAAACAGCTGGCACGTCTTCTGGCTGTCCGGAGTCGCAAACAAAGCCAGAATCGGCTTTTGATCAGGTCTCCAATGTAGTAACCCAGAAGCAACGTCACTTCTGGTTTACTTGGCTGCCAATGGCATCGATTAAAAAAAAAAAAAAAAAAAAAAAATCCCTAGTATTCCAAAACGCATAATCTGGCTTTTTTTTAAATTTTTTTTATTATTTTTTTATTATTTTTTTCAGCATACATACAACAGCAGGCCACAGATGTGGCTAACAACTACCGCCTATTACACAGTTGCGGGTGGACAGTTACAAACATGAAAACATAAGAAAGCAAAAAACTAAAATAAAAATACAATACCGAAATTAAATACCCCCCCCCCCCTTCTCCCTCCTACACAGCAGAACTCTTGCCTAGACATATAGCGTTAATGCTGGGCACCGGACGGCATAGTGCCTGTATGCTCTGATGCCCTGGGCAATGATACAATGATACCGGATAAAGTTAAAAGTATGGTCCCGCACCCCCCCCCCCCCCAATCGCAGTAATGCGAATTGACAGGAAGAAAACAGTTTCCCCTCACAGAGCGATCAGCTCCCCCATTATGAAATAACTGATAGATCTCCAGTACCTCAATTATATTCACCTCTTTATGATCTACCATACCAAAGATCAATGGCTATAATTGACCTGGCGTTAGTCCGATACCGTATCCACAGAAGCTATCCAGCCCCCCCCCCAGACCTTGTCACATTTTTGTCAGTGCCCCTCTGCTCAAATAGGTAGCTTTATAAAATGGTACAGCTTTAACCAATGCTTTCCAGGATTTCATGGTTGGAGCTGAGGAGTTTTTCCATGAAAGGATAATCCGTTTTTTTAGCATAGAACAGCAAGAGGCTAAGAAGGGTCCTAATCGCCCTGGTGGTAGCCAATGGCTCCACCAAATACAGCAGGCACACCTCAACAGTCATGGGAGTGGAGATAGAAGTGACTGAGAAGTCACAACGTGCAACAGCTTGCCCGTATGGTTTGATCTGTGGACAATCCCAAAATATACGTATGAAATTTGCTAAGGGTGCGGAGCACCTCCAGCATAAGGATTGTTGGTTCCCAAACATTTTAGAAAGTCTGGCTGGGGTCAGGTAAATCCTGTGCAGGAATTTATAGTGAATTAGTCTCTCTCTAGTAGAGACAGTCATCTCTGTCCAACCCTGGGGTTACAGCTTCCCAGGCCGTCTGCAAGGTTCCAACAATTTGGTTGTTTCCTGGAAGAGGTCTTTATATAAACTGGTGACAGGTTTGGGTAATGAGTCACTGCGTGTCAGTAATTCTAGGTCACTGGGCTCAAGGTCAAGAGGCTCTCTGCCAAACTGGGCATGAAAAGCATGCCTTAGTTGAATGTATCTCAAAAAGTGTGTATCTGGTAGGTCATACAGCAATTTCAGTGCATCGAATGTCATCAGCGTACCATTCACTACAATGTGGTGTAGAATCTTAATTCTGAACTTAGCCCATACTATTGGGTCCGGGTAATCAAAGAAGTGTGGTAAATTGGGGTTTCTCCACAGGGGGAGATTTGGGGAAAACTTGCCATGACAAGAGGGCCTCAGTTCCTGGTGAGCGCATGGAGGGCGTCCAAGGATAAGAGGCCTTCAGTGCCCTATAGACCAGGTGAGACAGCGCCTCATATGAGCCCACACAAGTAGCCTCCAGCACTACCGCAGCATCATCAGGGGGAGTAGTCAACCAACGGTGCGCCACCGTCAATTGGCCAGCTAGAAAATATTTGTGGAAGTTTGGTACTGCAAGGCCCCCCTCCCCCCATGGCTGCTAAAGGATGGCTAATTTAAATCGGGGGGTTCTTCCCTGCCACAAAGGAGTAGATCATACTGTCTATGGACTTGAAGATCGACCGTGGGATCCACACTGGAGAATTCCTAAGGGTATATAGTAATAGGGGTAGATTTTTCATTTTAATTAGGTTTATTCTCCCTATGAGTGACAAGGGAAGATTTTTCCAGGAATTTCTTAGATGTAGTTACCAGCAATGGAGACACATTGAGACTAATGAAGTCCGTCACTGAGTTTGTAATTTTGAAGTCCTAGGTACTTAATTTGCATTACCCTTTGCAGGGGATTACTGGGATTTGCCTGGCTAGGTGAAGTATGGGCATGCAGTGAAAGTATTTTGGACTTGATCCAATTGACCTTGAGTCCAGAAACCTCTGTGAATTGACCCAGTAGTGACAGTGCAGCATGTAAGGAAGGTCCAGTGTCCCTAAATGAATAGAACTAGGTCATCCGCGTAAAGGGCTGTAGTTTCGATAAGAGTGCCCACCCTGATTCCCTGGATTTGAGATGAGCACAGTGCAATAGCCAAGGGCTCCGTGACCAACGCAAATAAGCCTGGTGCTAAGGGACACCCCTGTCTGGTGCCTCTGGATACTAGAAAAGTGCCAGACACCCTGCCATTAAGGCGGAGTGCCTCTATAGGACGTTTGTATAGCATTGATATCCATTTGAGGAACACGGGACCAAATGCATTGCAGTACCTGTGTCATGTATCCCCAGTCTATGTAATCAAATGCCTTTTCCAGATCAAAAAACACCATAGCCCCCCCCCCCCCCGAGGATGTCTCCCCTTTTTTCTTTGCGTATGGGTGAACTCCCTATGGATATTTAATATCAGTAGCTTTCTTGGGCATGAACCCTGTCTGGTCAGGTGATGTTAAGTAATCCAGGATTCTCATCAGCCTATTAGCCGCCATTTTAGTGAGTATTTTAAGGTCCATGTTTAACAATGCTATGGGCCTGTAAGAGGAGCAGTAGAGAGGGTCTTTATCTGGTTTGGAGAGTAATACCACATGGGCTTCATAAAACGAGGGGGACAAGCTCCCTGCTTCAAAACATTCCCCATATAGTTGCAAAAGCTTGGAAGACATGTCCAAATAGGCTTTGTATCACTCTGCAGGGATCCCACTGGGGGCTCAGCGATTTATCATTGGGTAAGGAGGCAATGGCCGATGCCAATTCTTTAGCAGTGAAGGGTACCTCCAAATCCGCCGCCACTTCCCCAGGCAACTCCGGTATCCGAATGGAGTCCAGCAGGTCTGGCAGCACCTGACTGTCCTACATTGGGTTAGCTGCATATAATTCTGAATAGTAGGACACAAAAGCCTGCATAATACTTTCTCCATCTCTCACAAGGGTACCCCCAGATAAATAGATGCAGGGGATGGCAGTATGCATTCGGGCATCCGCCGCTAAATAGTCCATAATTTGGCATTTTTTAATACTTTTATATCCCAGATCCCTCCATAAAGAGTACCTGTCACTGCCTATTACTATCGCAAGGGATGTTTACATTCCTTGTGACCGCAATAAAAGTGATCATATTTATTTATTTTTTATTTAAAAAAAGTAAAACCCTTTTTAAAGCGCTCGCACACCAAATAAAACGCATACGCAAGTCACACCCGGAAATGTAAACTGTTCAAATCACATGCGAGGTATCGCCGCAATTGTCAGAGTGAGAGCAATAATTCTAGCAATTCTAGACCTCCTCTAACTCTAAACTGGTAACCGTTCAAAAAAATTCAAACCGTTGCCAATGGAGATTTTTAAGTACCCTAGTTTGTCGCCATTCCACGAGTGTGTGCAATTTTAAACCGTAACATTTTAGGTATCTCTTTGCTCGGCGTGACCTCTTTTACAATATACAAAAAAATGTGGCTAACTTTACTGTTTAGTTTTTATTAAATTTAGTGAAGTGTATCAAAAAATGCGTTTGCAAGACTTCTGCGCAAATACTGTGTGACGTGCAACGACCGCCATTTTTTTTCACCAGAGCCGTTGCTTAAAAAAAATAAAAAATAATTGTTCAGTGTACATTACAGCTGACAGGCAGGGGAAGCATTTGACAGAAAAGACAGCTAGGGTATCTTCCTGTCAAAAAAGCCCTATCTGTCAGCAATTTCTTTTTTAGAAAGTGTGTTTTCAACCAGATTAGTTCCATTTAGAGACTTTTTATTGTAAATGGTTATGCATGCTTTCCTAAGGCAGGTTTGGATTATAAATGTAGAAATATACTTAAAACTTTTTCAGTTTCTCTGACATTTATACTCATGCCTCATTCTCCATTTGGGGCAGGTCTCCTTGTTTATATTCTTTGGGTACTCCATTTATGAAACAAAGGGAAATGAGCACTTTAATGGGCCTTATTTCAAAATGTCTTTATTAGCATTGTTATTCATACTATGCTATAATAGCCATTGTACCAAACATATGGAATTTATTTGCAAGGTATAAATGTGATTTTTATCTTGAACAAGTATGGTCTAGAATGGATAATATTACATATACAAGGCAAGTCACTGAAAGTTCACATGCAGCGCAGCAAAAACAAAGAACCGAGTAAGATTTCAGTTTCTCAATGATTCTGATAATCGGCATTTAAATTCTAGTAGCACAGAAGTGATTCATTATGGCTTTATGATCACCAGTTAAGGGTTGAGGATAATCTGAATAAAATTATGCTGCTGTTAGATATTTTAATAAAGGCTTAAAAACAAACCAGACTAAAGTAATATGTTGCCTTGGATTCTACTTTCAATATTTCTTTATTAATATTTTCAATAAAGTGAACAAGAAATACATTTGTTACATGTCAGATGTTCCGACTGGAGCAAATTGAACCATAATAAAAGTTTAAATGAAGCATAGTCAGTCTTACAAAATGAACAGAACAGAGATAAGTCATGTAATGTATATAACTATTATAATCTCCGGGCGGGGGGTTAGGGGTATGGAGTGGGAAGGGGGTACCAGCTAGGTAGGCATGTTGCTGAGTCGTAGCATGAGGTTGAGTAGAGGGTAAAAAAAGGAGAGAAAAGAGGATATATGGAAATGGAGGTTGCGATTTTAAGGAGAGCATCAGATAATTACAGTACATTTGGAATGTGTGAGCCAGGATGACCACTTATACAGAAACTCTGGCATATTCAAAAAAATTTCGAGCAACTAGTCTCTCCATTTCACATTGGAGATTTAAATCTGCTATTGTATTAGAGATGGGATGGGATGGGAATGGGAATCTGAAGTTTTCCAGAGTTTGATGTTCTGCTTTGCTGCGAGTAGTAGGTGTACTATTACCACTCGTGATCTGGGGGGGGGGGGGGGGGGGGGGGGATTTTTCTAACCTAAGGTGTAGTAATGCTAGTGAGGGATTAGGGGTGTTGGGGATCTGCGATATTGTGGAAATTAGAGAGAATATTTGTTTCCAGGATGAACTTATGGACCTACAACACCATAGACTGTGTGCTATGGTTCCAGCATTTACACGGGTACTCCAACAGGCAGAGGGATGTCTTGGGAAGAATTTGGATAGACGGTAGGGTATGAGATACCACCTGTGGATTGTCTTCTGGTACGATTCCCAGTGGTTGGAGCAGTGGAAGGTTGTAAAGGTGTATTTAAAGGAGCGCATCCACATGTCGGGGGTGACGGTAATATTTAGTTCTTCCGCCCATTTTGAGAGGGATGAGAGTTTGGAGTAGGGCCGGTTGTCGCTAAGTGCAGAGTACATTACTGATATACCATGTTTCGGGTATGGTGTGTGTGTGTGTGTGTGTGTGTGTGTGTGTGTGTTATGGATTGGTTCTGGTATTTTAACATCAGTGGGGATTGTAGATTTCTGAAGGAAGTGCAAAATCCTTGCATATGTGAAGGCTTCAGATTGAGGGAGGTTTTATTAATTTTGGAGTTCTATGAAGGTTTTTAAGGCGTCTGTTTTGTAGAGGTCTGATGTATGTTACTAATTTTATAGTAACTGCAGATTAAGATTTTGCAGATGAGCCATTAGCGTTCTGAGAGGGATTGGCAGTATGTGAGACGGGTGCGTTTTGGATGTCGTCTGGGTGAATTTCTTCCAGACTGTTAGTGAGGCCGCAATTGATGGGGCACTATCTATTGTGATTGGAGGAAACCCAGCTGAAGTGATCAGTAGTATTTCACGTAGGGTATTAAATTTGTAGAAGGATGATTCTATGTTCGACCAGGTCTTATTGGGAGTCGGTGACACCAGTAGTATTGCTGGTCCAGAACGGAAGTGTAGTAGGTTTGTATGTGGGGAAGGCCAACACCTCCTTTTTTGTGATGTCTAGTTAGAATGTAGTGCACACATCTAGGTGGTTTAGTTTCCCATATGTATCTTTAAATTTAGTTTTTTGTATGGAGGCAAAGAAAGAAGAGGGTATAGGTAAAATTACTGTACGGAATAAGTATAGTAGTTTGGGGAGAATTAACATTTTAAAAGAGGCAATCTTTCCTAGTTTAGATAGGCCTGTTGTGCGCATTTGGTTTAATAATTGGGGAAGGCACGGTAGTTAAGGTCATAGAGGTGCAGTAATAATGGAGCCAAGTTTATCCCAAGGTACGGGATAGATTGTCTCTACCAAGAATAAGGAAAAGATCTTCTGTCTATGTGTGAGATGAAACGGGAGGATTAGAGACTTGAAGGAATTCATTTTATAGAAGGAGGCTGAACTGAATTGGGTGATTATATCTTGAATCGCAGGCAAGGATTGGGCCGGGTTTGTGATTATAAGTATGACATCATCGGCAAAGAGGCTTATTTTATGTTCCATGTCGTTGTGTATGATGGCTGATATGGGTTTGTCTCCTAATCCTTGCTGCTAGAGGTTCCATAATTGGAGCAAAGATGAGAGGGGAGAGCTGGCACCCTTGGCGAGTGCCATTAGTGATCCCAACTGATTTAGACGAGGTTCCATCAGTTAATACTCTAGGTGAGGGGTTTGAGTAAAGTGATAATATTGCAGTGATAATATTGCAGATTGAAACCAGCCTGTGATACCAAATTTAGCTAGCACTGCTTTCAGGAATCCCCAGTGCCCTCTGCCGAACGCCTTCTCTGCATCTAAAGAGCAGAGAAGGTGTTCGAGATTGGGAGATCCAATGGATCAGATTGCTGACTCTCTCCTAGTTGCGTCCGGGGCTTGTCTGTCTGGCATAAAGCCGATTTGGTCTGGGTGCACTAGAGAGGGAAGACATTTCAGCAATCTAGCTGCTAGGACTTTGGGAATAATTTCTTGATCTTTCTCTGGTTTGGGGATGGTGGTGATAATTGAATGTAGCATGTCAATGGGTAGAGAACCAAAGGTGGCAGCAGAGTTGAAGAGGGCAGTGGGGTGGGGGTGACGAGTTTAGCGAATGTCCTGTAGGATTCATTTGTGTAACCATCTTCTCCCAGGTCATTTATGGAGAGGGAGAGTATGAATGGCTGTCAGGACTTCTTCATCTGAGAATGGTTGTGAGAGCTCCGCTGACTGGGCAGGGGTTATAGATGGGAGATTAAGGATAGGAAGTTTTGCACGCTTTGGTCTGTTGGTTGAGGGGTAGCTGTGTCATTTTGCTAGGTTGTAGAGAGAGGAGTAATAGTTGCTAAAGGCATTAGCTATATCCTGTGGATTTGTAAGAAATTTTTTGGTGGTAGGGTGGTGGACGGAAGCTATTTTACATTTACCACGTTGGGCTTTGACCTGTCAGGCCAATAAGGCTCCAGCCTTATTACCTAGGGCAGAGCGTGTGAAAAATAATTAATGAATTACAACTGCGCTCTTCATAAAGTGCAAAACCACAAACCCCAAAATGTATGTGAATTTAAGTGCAAAATAGTTGCCCATATATTCATATATAAATACATGAATTTTAAACAAGAACACCCAATATAGTGTTTAGAAATCATATAATTATAAAAATGAAAAAAGTGAAAACCTTTCTTTAAATAGAAATAATAATATTCATATTCTGAAAAAAGTGTTCAAAAACAAATCTGAAAAGCTTCTGGGTGGCAACTTCCTGTTCAGTAATCACTCAAAGAATTTCAGAAATAAGTTGGCGGTTTTTCTTCCACCACCATCACCGGCCACACAATCTACTCACCAGAATGTTATGACCCCCACTACAGGACTCAAAAACGCTTCAATACAAGATATCCAATGGAACCTCACGTCCACGGCTTCATCCAAGGAACTGTATGGTCCGGAGTGCTCTGACCAGTATGCAAAGACCTCAAAACGGGATTTGGTCATACCAAATTGTCAGTATCATAAATTGGGAAAAAGATAGGAGGCTCCCATGGTGTATATCAAAGGATTTCTTTTAAAATGCTAGATAAAAGTTCATAGCTGCTGTGCAAACAAATCCATGAACAGAGAAAAGTATTACCTAGGGCATAGCATGTGGCTTTGGTTAATTTAAGGTCATTTTCAAATTTATAGAGTAAAAGTGAGCAGAGTTTTTGTCGTTGCTCTAGGAGTTCACTAGTTCGTTTGTGGGAGGAAGTAAGTTTTTATTTTGGTTCTCTAAGTGGGAAATTTGGGAAAGGACCTCATCAACTTGCTTAGACCTCCTGGTTCTTAACAGTACTGTGAAGTTTAATTGGCAGTCCACACATGTAGGCTTCATACTCCGACCCAAGTACAAACCTATTACTGTCCGGTTGATCGTTTGATTCAAAAAAGGAGTGGTGCTCAGTAGTGAGATTTTGAATGTTTCTTGGATCTGAGATGAGAGAAGCATCAAGTCTCAATAGTCGAGTTGTTCTGGGTCTACAGTTTCCCACAGTAATGGAGATGGGTGCATGGTCCGAACCATGTGATGGCTCCAGTCTGAGTTTCACATCTTGAAGGGTTATTTTGTCAACAAGGAAGAGGTCTATACGGGAGTATGAGTGTTGAGGAGGCAAAATGAGTAGTCTCGCTCATTTCTATGCATTTATCTCCACAGATCAAAGAGATCATTTGTTTGAAGAAAGGGGTTTAGTGCATGTCAATGATTGTTAGTTGAGGATGTAGTGCCCAGGTTTGGGTTTCCAATTATGTTGAATTTGCCTCCAATAAGCCTTCCTTTTTGGATTTGTGTTACCTTCTTGTATAGCTTGTGGAATCGCAAATGTTGCTTGTTCAGCCCATATACGTTTACTAGTGTGTAGGTGACTTGGTTAATGTTGCATATAAGAATCAGGAAATGTCCTTGGGGGTCTGCTACGGATTGGTGTAGTTTGAATTGGAGTGAGTCCCATATGGCAATGAGTACTCCACTTTTCTTTTGGTGTGAGGCTAAGCAAACTTGGTCGTAGTTTTTCAGGGTGAACTTGGGAGTTTTAGCAGATGCAAAGTGGGTCTCCTGCGCCAAGAGGATATCAGCTCTTTGGCTGGTGGCTTCTCAGAGAAGTGCAGATCTTTTTTGTGGAGAGTTTGGGCCTCTGGCGTTTAATGGATACTATTTTGAATGCCATTCTCAAAGGGTAAATGCAGGATAGATTGTCCCCAGGTAAGGGTGGTAATTGGTAGATTTAGGGTGATTTTGTTAATTTGTCTCTTCGGTATGTGGGGAGAGAGTTGTTGCTTATCCAAAGAAGTAGGGATCCGGGAATAACTTGGTTGAAAGATGGGTGGGGCATGGCTGGTGCTGGATTCAGGTGGGGGGGTCTGTATATAAAAAAGGAGAGCCCTGTACCAAATGAAACCCAGGCTCAATGTGCAGAAACTACTGCAAACAATCGGTGGGGGGATAGTGGTCCTCTGTCAACTACAACTACAAGGGACAGGGATCACTGAACAGGCAGGCAGGTATCGGCTAGGAGCGCTGCAGTTTCCCAGACGTTTGGCAGGTGTAGAGAAGGGAATTTAGTATGACTTTCAGACATCTGGAGGAGCTCCTCCGATTTCCATGTGTGTTGAGAGTTGATCAGAAGGGTTTTTCTTCCGGGATTATGCGCCAGCTCCTCAGGAGTTTAAGTCCCAAAGAGAGGGTTCGCACTACGTGAATTTTTTGTTTTGATGCATGATGAGTAGTAGTGGGGAAGCCCCATTTATATGGTATTTTATGGTTCTGAAGCGCTTTAGTTATAGTCGCCAGCTGTCTACGATTTTTCCATGGTTGCTTTGTATAAATCGGCATAAAGAGTGATGTTGGTGTGCTGCTCGTTTTGCTGCAAACATTACCATTTCTTTCACTGTGAAAAAGTGGATACGGGCCAAGACCTCCCTGGGTGTGGAGGTAGGGAGGTCAGGTGGCTTAGGGAGCCTGTGTGCTCTGTTGATTTTCCATATCACGGATTGTTGGGTCAGGTAAAGGTGCATGCATCAGGGATTGCAGGAATTGAACTAGATCCGATTTTGTTGGATCGACTCAGGGATATTATGAAATTTTATATTAAATCTGGAGCGGTCCTCCAGGTCCGAAAGCTTCAGATTAATCGATTGGAGTTCATCCTCATGGTCTGCAAAACCATCCACTAACTCATTATGTGCTGTAAGCAGGTCTCCAATTTTTTCATTCAATAAAATAAATGGCTTGATCATGGTTATGTACAGTTGCAGACAGTGTGGAAACAGCAGTGGATAAATCATTGTATAAGGTTTGCCTCAGTGAGAGCAGCATACTTTTCATAGTGTTCTCAGATAATGGCTGATCTGAGGCAAGGAAGGTATCTAGCATTGATGCTTTCTGTGGTGGGGGGAGAGAGAGAATAGGCAGGGACCTGTGACAAGCTGAGTTTGCTAGGGCTCGTCCGTTCTCATCCTAGTTTTAGCAGGGCTAGAAGTAGTGGGTGAATTAGGAGGAGAGCACTCGCCCTGTAGATCAGAGGATCGTGAGAGACGTGTAGACAGTGTGGAGCTCTGGCTGGAGTGTGAGAAGGAGAGCCGCACCGCCATTTCACAGCCACCGGCGGCGCCATCTTGGGCGATCGCCAGGTCCGGCAAGGAGTAATAATCAGTGAGCTTCCTCGGCAGTTTAGAGTCCTTCAGAGTCACTCAGGCCGGTTTTACTGTGGAGCTGAGAGACTAGGCAGCCATCCACACTGAGCCATCAAGCCACGCCTGTTTTCCTTGGAGTCTAATAAGTCATATCCTATACTGCTAAGGGCAATCGTACTCAAAGTGATTTGTAAAGTCTTTGTTATTTTAATAGAAAAATAAATAAATAAAAAACCTGTTATACTTACCTGCTCTGTATCAGTGGATTTGCACAAAGCAGCCCAGATTCTCCTCGTGTGCCTCTTCTGTGCTCCTGGCCCCTCCCTCCTGTCATGTTCCTCCACAGTAATCGGCTTGCAATGGGGGCACCCCGAGCCAAGTCACAGCTCCCTGTGTCCTTTTAGACACAGAGCTCTGGCCCATTCTCTCTCTTGATTGGCTGACTCACTTTGACAGCAGCGGGAGCCAGTAGTGCTAATGCTGTGCCTATCAATCAGGAGGGAGAGTATCGGATGGCCGAGACGCTCGTGGACAACGCTGGACTGAGCGAGGGGGCTCTGGTAAATGAGGGGGGCTGCTGCACACAGAAGGCTTTTTTATCTTAATGCATAGAATGCATTAAGATAAACCTGATGACTTTACAACCCCTTTAAAGGATATCCATACTGAAAAATGCAAGGGATTTATTGCTCCTTTTTTAGAATGTGAATTGCAGTTGCAGTACTTTAAACGGCTTGTTCTAGGTCAAAAATTTATAAAGTGATGTCAGCAAGGCTGTTCTGCATCCCTGTTTTAGCTCAGGAGCTAGCATTATCAGGAGCAGTAGTGAGCTGAAAACCCTTATATTCCCCATATAAAGGTTTTATTTAGGCCACTCTTTTGGGTACCCATATTAAGCAAATATTTTTGAACTTTTACACTGTTTAAACATCATTTTTAGATAATTGGGTCAGTTCCTATAAAATGTATTTTATGCCTTGTTTTCATGTCCTGGAACACTGAAACGCAGTGGATTTATTTAGTTGTACACTGATCAACATATACAGACTCTTTAAAGTAGTTCTAATGGTCATTTTTTATTCCTACAATAAGCAGGTTAAATGTTTTTAGCCTATAGTGTTAGGCTATTTTCTCTCTTTTTCTATTGAGCGTATGTTGCTTAAAGAGGAGCTACAGTCCCCCCCCCCCCCCCAACAAATTAAGCTCCAAATACTGTAGATGCTGACTTATGGTCACTCTTATGCCTCGTACACACGTACGGACTTTTCCCGGCGGACCTAAGTCCAGCGGACAATCCGCTGGACTTTCCGGCTAGGTCCGCTGGACTTTCCGAGGGTGTGGACTTGCCCACACACGCACGGACTTCTCCAGCGGATAATCCGCCGGCCAAAAGTCCGCGGGACTTTTGAAAATGAACGGACTTGCCCACACACGGAGCAGTGTTTCGAACGTAACTTTAGGTTACGTAGCTAGCGTAGGCAGTAAATGCCGCCGCGCTAGCTCCGCAAGCTGGCATGGATTTAAAGGGAATCCCCACGCCGAAAAAACGGCGTGGGGGTTCCCCCCAAATCCATGTCAGACCCTCATCCGAGCACGCAGCCTGGCAGGCCAGGAAAGGGGTGGGGACGAACGAGCGCCCCCCCCCTCCTGAGCCGTACCAGGCCGCGTGCCCTCAACATGGGGGGTGCCCTGGGGAAAGGGGGGCCGTGCGGCCCCCCCACCCCAAAGCACCTTGTCCCCATGTTGATGAGGACAAGGGCCTCTTCCCGACAACCCTGGCCGTTGGTTGTCGGGGTCTGCGGGCGGGGGCTTATCGGAATCTGGGAGCCCCCTTTAATAAGGGGCCCCCCAGATACCGGCCCCCCACCCTATGTGAATGAGTATGGGGTACGATGTACCCCTACCCATTCACCTAAGGTGTAAAATGTAAAGTAAAAAAAAAACACCCACACTTTTGAAAAAATAGTTTATTGCACTGCTCCGGGGTCTTCTTCCGTCTTGGGGGTCTTCTCGCCGGACTCCCCCGCCATTTACCAAGCTCTTTTACCGAGCGAGGGGAGTCCGGCTACCTTCTTCGTCGTCGCCGCCGTCTGGGGGTCTCGATCCGCCTTCGGGGGTCTTCTTCCGTCTTGGGGGTCTTCTCGCCGGACTCCTCCCCTCTCTTCTGCTCTTTTACCTAGCTCTTTCACGAGGGGAGGAGTCCGGCTACCTTCTTCGTCGTCGCCGCCGTCGTCTGGGGGTCTCGATACGCCTTCGGGGGTCTTCCGGGGGTCTCTTCTGTTCTTGCGGCGGTCGTCGTCTTCCGCGCCGCCGGCGCCTTGTCCTTCTTCTTGTCCTTCTTGTTCTTCTTCTTCTTCCGATGTTGACCCGTCGCTGTCTCTGCCCGGAATGCCTGTGCCGATCTGCGCTCGGACTTATATAGGGACATGGGGGACAGGGTCACATGTTCATGTCACATGGTGACCCCGCCCCCTTGCGATGTCACAGTCCCAGCATCCTCCGGGACTGTGACAACACAAGGGGGCGGGGTCACCATGTGACATGTGCATGTGACCCTGTCCCCCATGTCCCTATATAAGTCCGAGCGCAGATCGGCACAGGCATTCCGGGCAGAGACAGCGACGGGTCAACATCGAAGAAGAAGAAGAACAAGAAGGACAAGAAGAAGGACAAGGCGCCGGCGGCGCGGAAGACGACGACCGCCGCAAGAACAGAAGAGACCCCCGGAAGACCCCCGAAGGCGGATCGAGACCCCCAGACGACGGCGGCGACGACGAAGAAGGTAGCCGGACTCCTCCCCTCGTGAAAGAGCTAGGTAAAAGAGCAGAAGAGAGGGGAGGAGTCCGGCGAGAAGACCCCCAAGACGGAAGAAGACCCCCGAAGGCGGATTGAGACCCCCAGACGGCGGCGACGACGAAGAAGGTAGCCGGACTCCCCTCGCTCGGTAAAAGAGCTTGGTAAATGGCGGGGGAGTCCGGCGAGAAGACCCCCAAGACGGAAGAAGACCCCCGGAGCAGTGCAATAAACTATTTTTTCAAAAGTGTGGGTGTTTTTTTTTTACTTTACATTTTACACCTTAGGTGAATGGGTAGGGGTACATCGTACCCCATACTCATTCACATAGGGTGGGGGGCCGGTATCTGGGGGGCCCCTTATTAAAGGGGGCTCCCAGATTCCGATAAGCCCCCGCCCGCAGACCCCGACAACCAACGGCCAGGGTTGTCGGGAAGAGGCCCTTGTCCTCATCAACATGGGGACAAGGTGCTTTGGGGTGGGGGGGCCGCACGGCCCCCCTTTCCCAGGGCACCCCCCATGTTGAGGGCACGCGGCCTGGTACGGCTCAGGAGGGGGGGGGGGCGCTCGTTCGTCCCCACCCCTTTCCTGGCCTGCCAGGCTGCGTGCTCGGATGAGGGTCTGACATGGATTTGGGGGGAACCCTCACGCCGTTTTTTCGGCGTGGGGATTCCCTTTAAATCCATGCCAGGTCACGGAGCTAGCGCGGCGGCAGTAACTGCCTACGCTAGCTACGTAACCTGAAGTCACGTGCTAAATGAACGGACTTGCCGATGAGCGGCAAGTCCCTTCATTTCAAAAGTCCCGCGGACTTGCCCACTAACGGCGGGATTGTCCGCTGGACTTCCAAGTCCAGCGGATAATTTGAAAACAAAACCTGAAACTTTAGTCCGCCGTACTTTGGCGCCAAAAAGTCCGCCGGCGCCCACACACGAGGGGATTATCCGCTGGACTTCAGTCCAGAGGATAATCCCGCGGGATTGTCCCTTCGTGTGTACGCCGCATTAGGCTGCTTTCACACTGGAGTGGTGGGGGCGCTGGCGGTAAAGCGGCGCTATATTTAGCGCCGCTTTATCAGCGTTTTAGAGGCGCATTTCGGCCGCTAGCGAGGTGGTTTTACCCCCCGCGAGCGGCCGAAAAAGGGTCAATACCGCCCGCAAACCGCCGCTGCAGCGGCGTTTTGCGGGCGGGTTCGGCGCGCTCCCCCATTGTTTTCAATGGGACTGGGCGCTATAGGAGCGGTAAATATACCGCTCCTATAGCGAGCCAAAGATGCGGCTTGCAGGACATTTTTGAGCGTCCTGCAAGCGCACCGCTTCAGTGTGAAAGCCCTCGGGCTTTCACACTGAAGGAACAGCAACAGCTGTTTCGGGTCGGTTTGCAGGCGCTATTCTTAGCGCAATAAAGCCTGCAAACCGCCCCAGTGTGAAAGCAGCCTTATGGTCTAATGTTCCAAAGCTTTTTTCCTCTTAGGATCAAATGTTCGGGAATGTTGTATTCATCTACCAAAAGGCAATCGAAACCAACATTTCATACATATTCCAACATTATGGGTATTATTTGATTATTTGTGTGAATGCTGAGGCATTTGCAAAGCAAATTTCTTATAAATGGATTCCTAAGTACACAATTAGCACGAGACTAGTGAGCGAGGCCAACAAGAGACCTATGGCCAATTTGATGTAGTTACAGGCCTTAATGGTTAAGATTGGAGTTGCTAAGCATACAGATGTTTTGTGCATGCTTAGTCAGTCACAGCTTTATTTAAAAGTGGAAAAGGAAACCTCTAACTATAATTCACATGACATCTCACGTACGGTTTGCCTGAAGGTAGCGGAAGGAAAGTTCTATGGTATGAATTAAACACTTTGGTCATCTGACCAAACACTTTGCTTGGTGCAAGCCAATTACTTCACAGCGACATAAACAAAACTTTCTTAATATTAAGTATGGTGATGGCAGCCTCAGGCTGTGAGGATGTTTGTCTGGATTTTCCAATCAGGAGTATACAACACTACAAACTACAAGCTACAAACAGACTGTTCAATGAACAAAAGAGGAGTGTAACCTTGCAAACCATTCACTAATAGAAAGCACATACCACAAGCAGGCCAGTAGGCAGGCTGGCTGGTACTTGTGGTGTACCACCAAGGATGATGGAACAGGTTAGCGAGGGCAAGAAATAAAAGTGTCTATCACAGGAGGGTAATGCAGAAGCATAGGAGCTGGGTCATGAGTAGAGAGTCCAAAACGGTACAGAATCACAGTGGAGAAAGCAGGGTCAGTGCAAGCCGGGTCATACACGGTATTCCACAGAATAAATACAAGCTGGGTCAAGCAAGAACATACCAGGTGGCATCAGTTATCACAAGCACTCGTGGTGTGTGAAACAGTTGCTTTAAACAAGAGCAACAAGGAACTGGCCATTCGTTTCCAGTGTTAGAATTTCTATAAAAAAAATATATTATCCTATTTCTCATTTTACACTATGGAAAACTGAAAGACCAAGTTCATGTGAAATACTATCCTAGTTAAAGTTGTTGTAAACCTTCAGGTTAAAAAAAAGGAAATAACAAACATGCCTATACTTGCCTGCTCTTCTTCTGGGGTCTCCCACTGGCGCTTCAAGCCCCTCCACTTTTCCTCCACAGAAAGCCGCTTTCCCTGGGGGGGTACCCGTGCAAGCTCACTTCTGAGTCCCGCTGCTGCGTTCATTGACAGTGGGACTTGGCCCCGCCCCCCCCACTCCTGTGTCACAGGATTTGATTGATAATCTGTCCAATGAGGAGAGACCGTGGTGGGAGCAGCACAGAGAATGCATTAAGTTGAAAACCTTAGACCCCTTTCACACTGAGGTGTTTTTCAGGCGCTTTTGGGCTATAAATAGTGCCTGTAAAGCGCCTGAAAAACACCTCCCCTGCAGTCTGTGTGACAGCCAGAGTGCTTTCACACTGAGGCGATGCACTGGCAGGACGTTAAAAAAAATAAAACATCTACAGCATCTTTGGAGTGGTGAAGGAGTGCCACTCCTAAAGCGCCCCTGCCCATTGAAATGAATGGGCAGTGCTGGCAAAGCGCAGCTGCAATGGCACTTTGCGGGTCGTTTTAACCCTTTTTTTGGTGGTAAAAATAGCGGCGATTTACCGCCAGCGCCCCAGTGTGAAAGCAGCCTTTAAAGTGGATGTAAACCCTCACATATACCCAGTGAATTGAACAGCCTTAGATGATACCCAGAGTTGCAACATAACTCCCTAATATAAGTTTTACATGTATATCTGCTGTCTTCACTTTCTAAAGAGTACAGAAGCTCAACATCATGTTAGGATTTTTTTTTTTTACTGTTTCAGCAGTGGGAGGGCTGTCTGGGCATACACTGACAGCTAATTGGGGGGAAAGGCACACCCTCCCCCCCTCCTCCACATAGGTAAATGAACATAGAAACTTGCAGTGCTGTGAATAGACCAGCTCTCTGCTAATCTATTTATAGCACCCTCCCAACACAAACTATCAGCTGCTGTTATCTCCTGTGTCGGAGAACTTGTCAGAAGTTTATGCTGATAACAGAGGACCGGAGCAGCAGAAAGATACAGGATTTGAGGCTTTGGCAAGAGATAAGCAAATACTACAGATACAGGTGTATCTCATAAAATTTGAATATCATCAAAAAGTTCATTTTATTAGAACAATTCAATTCAAAAAGTCAAACTCCTATATTTTATATAGATGCGTTACACACAGTGATATATATTTCAAGCATTTCGTTATTTAAATTTTGATTATGGCTCACAGCTAGTGAAAACCCAAAATTTTAGTATCTCAGAAAATTTGAATATTGCATAAGACCAATAAAAAAAAAAAATTGAATACCGAAATGCTGGCTTACTGAAAAGTATGTCCAGTATAGCATCCCTCAAAAATTCCACTCGCCTGCTTGCATTTGGACAGGGCTGTGCTGTATCGGGAATGTATAGCCAGTGTCGTCGCCCCCCCTCCCCCCCAAACGCGCACATGCTCGCAATGTGGCCAGTTATATAGGAATTCTACAGCTGCCTGGGACCGCCCCTCTCGACCTCCCTCCTGCTACACATCCCGCACTGCATAGGCTGCATCATGAGCATTGCCACAGGTGTTTACCAGCTGCCTGGGACCACCCCCTCCATCTCTCTCCTGCACATCCCTGCCCCCACACAGGATCATAGTATGAGCATTGCAATAGATGTTTACCAGCCTCCTGGGACCGCTCCTTTCCACCTCCCTTTTGCAGCACATCTAAGGAGACTCCTCTCCTTAGTGCATGTGCACAGATGCCTGACCCCCCGTGGCTGCAGAAGAATGGTAAATGTGACTGTGCTGTGATGTTCTGAGGCATTGGTAGAATGGGGGATTGAACAAGAAGTCTGGGAGTAGGGGGGGGGGAGATTGAGAGCACATATGTACTGGATTGGGGGGGGAGGTTAATTGGAGGCATAGATATAATGGATGGTGGGGGCTAATTGGAGGTATAGGTATAATGGATTGGGGGAGGGGGAGTAATTGGTGGTATAGGTATAATGGGGGTTAATTAGAGGCATGGGTATAATGCAGCCCCTCAAATTTACCACTTGCCTACCTTCATTTTGTAAGTGGAAAATGATTGCTGCCAAGCGTGGACTGCCTCGGACTGGGGGGGGGGGGGGGGGGGGGGAGCACCATCAGTAGGTGGGGTTGAATTGGAGCCCTTATCCCAGTGATCGCCCAGAGGAAGAGAGGATAGCAGGTGGCCAGATCATCACAGAGCAGGGAACATTGCTGTAACGGCTTTCATTTACATAGTCCCACCTCCTGGCCCAGGAACTTTGATACACGCATGACGTACATCCAAAGTATCTGGGCCAGGAGGTGGGTCAGTATGTGACAGCGGTGGGGAACACTTGGCAATTCAAATGAAAGCTGTTACAGCGATGCTCTCTAATGATCTGGCCGGAAATCCTCTTCCCCGTCACAGGTGAGGCCGCATTGTTGGGCACTGAATGTTAATATTTATTTTTATAACTTAATTCCGCATAAAACATTTAAGTGTCATTTCATGAGAATTTGAGAGTGTGTTTAGGGGCGGAATTGGGGGTAGGGGTTGGGTGGGGCTATTGGTGGCGAGTAACCCTTAAGGCCTGGCTAGTAGCTCAGGACTTGAAATTATGAGCCCTGCAGTATAGTATGCACTCAATACTTGGTCGGGGCTCCTTTTGCATGAATTACTGCATCAATGTGGTGTGGGCTTCCATAACACCACATTGATGCAGTAATTCATGCAAAAAAAGCCCCAACCAAGTATTGAGTGCATACTATATTGTACATGGGCATACTTTTCAGTAAGCCAACATTTCTGTATTAAATTTTTTATTTATTTTTTTTGGTCTAGTTTTCTGAGATACTGAATTTTGGGTTTGCACTAGCTGTAATCCATAATCATCCAAATTAAAAGAAAAATGCTTGAAATCTATCACTCTTAACGCATCTATATAAAATGAGTTTCATTTTTTTTTAATTGAATTACTGTAATTAACCTTTTTTTGATATTCTAATGAGATGCACCTGTATGTGCCTAGGTCAGATTTTATGAATGGGGTTTACATCCACTTTAAAGCGGCGTTCCACCCACATCTTTGATTTTTATTTTATTTTTTAATTTACTATTAATCTTCCATAATGCATATCGAGCTATTCTTATTCTTGTCATTAGCGCTGCCTTTATTATATATTCATCTTAAATACCTTGGATTTTTTTTCCTTGTGGTTAGCCATCTTGCTTGTGGACAGGAGAAGCCCACAAGCATATTCTTCCGGGATACGGCGCTGCTGTATTCCCAGCATGCACCACCCGTTCTTGCGCATGCGCAGTAATAGCACGTAGTGGCGCTGTAAACTATACAGGTTGCCATCACAACGGGCGTCAGAAGTGGCCGCCCCATTGATATTGCAACCTAGCCCTCGGCGCTGCCCACTGACTCCTGGGAAATGATGACACACATCTCCCAGGAGCAGTTGCGAACAGAGGAGCTGAGGGAAGTGACGTCAGGAGCTGCGGGAGGAAGGGGAAGATTAGAAGGGACTACATAGAAACGGGTATTAAAAGTTAAGTTAAACATTATTTTTTTTTCTTCAAATGTCATTTGTTATTTGCTGCACATTTATGTAAAATTATTTTTATGGGTGGAATTCTTTAAGGCTTTGGAACCACTTTAATGATAAAATGCCTTGGAAGGATGGTTTGCCCAGATAAGGAGACAGTGCTGACATCCAATATCCCAGAACAATGGAGATATTTGTCTAATAAACGGACCTGAAAATTAGTAGGGAAACCCCAAGTTAGCTGAAAGAGTTTTAATCAAATTGGAGAGTCTTCTTTTCCTATAACCAGGACCAAAGTTAAGTAAAACTACTCCTCTGTTTACAAGACTTTAGAACTCACAAACATGGTATTTCTAATGCCCCATACACACGGTCGGAAATTCCGACCACAAAATCCGTCTGATTTTTTCCGACGGATTTTGTCCGACACTGGTGTTGCATACACACGGTCGGACAAAGTTGTGGGAAAATCCGATCATTCTGAACATGGTGACGTTCGTTGCGTACGACGGAACTACGTAGAGGCTAGCAGCCAATAGCTTTGGTCTTGTAATTTGATCTGAGCATGCGTGGCACTTTGGCCATCGGAATTCGCTACACACGATCAGAAAAAGTCGGACTTTGTTGTCAGAAAATTTGAGAGCAGGAGATAAAACTTTGTCTGTCGGAAAATCCGACGGAAAAAGTCCGATGGAGCCTACACACAGTCGGAATTTCCGACAACATTGTCTGATAGGACATTTTCCGTCGGAAAATCTGACCGTGTGTACGGGGCATAAGACACTTCGTATGTTTGGCCAGGTGGAGGAGAAAAAAAAAAACAATCTTGTATCCCCCTGTTAGAGATACAGCATCTCAAAAAAGTGAGTACACCCCTCACATTTTTGTAAATATTTTATTATATCTTTTCATGTGACAACACTGAAGAAATTGCACTTTGCTACATTGTCAAGTAGTGAGGATACAGCTTGTATAACAGTTTAAATTTGCTTTCCCCTCAAAATAACTCAACACATCATTAATGTCTAAACTGCTGGCAACAAAAGGGACTACACCCCTAAGTGAAAATTTCCAAATTGGGCCCAATTATCAATTTTTCGTCCCTGTTGTCATGTGACTCGTTGGTGTTACAAGGTCTCGGGTGTGAATGGGAAGCAGGTGTGTTGAATTTGGTGTTATCGCTCCTTCATACTGGTCACTGGAAGTTCAACATGGCAAAGAACTCTGAGGATCTGAAAAAATTTATTGTTGCTCTACATAAAGATAGCCTGGACTATAAGAAGACTGCCAAGACCCTGAAACTGAGCTGCAGCACGGTGGTCAAGACCATACATCGGTTTAACAGGACAGGTTCCACTTAGAACAGGCACCAAAGAAGTTGAGTGCACATGCTCAACGTCGTATCCAGAGGTTGTCTTTGAGGAAATAGACGTATGAGTGCTGCCAGCATTGCTGCAGAGGTTGAAGGGGTGGTGGGCCAGCCTGTCATCTTGTGCATCATCTTTAGAAGAGGCTTCCTTCTGAGATGACAGCCATGCAGACCAATTTGATGCAGCATGGCTGTCATCCCAGAAGGAAGCCTCTTGCACAAAGCCTGCAAACAGTTTGAATACAAGCAGACTAAGTATATGGATTACTGGAACCATGTCCTGTGGTCTGATGAGACCAAAATAAACGTATTTGGTTCAGATGTTGTCAAACGTGTGTCGCGGCAACCAGATGAAGCGTACAAAAACAAGTTTGTCTTGCCTACAGTCAAGCCTGGTGGTGGGAGTGTCATGGTCTGGGGCTGCATGATTGCTGCCGGCACTGGGGAGCTACAGTTCATTGAGGGAACCATGAATGCCAACATGTACTGTGACATACTGAAGCAGAGCATGAACCCCTACCTTTGGAGACTGGACCGCAGGGCAGTATTCCAACATAACGACCCCAAACGCACCTCTGAGATGACCACTGCCTTGCTAAAGATGCTGAGGGTAAAGGTGATGGACTGACTAAGCATGTCTCCAGACCTAAACCCTATTGAGCATCTGTGGGGCATCCTCAAACAGAAGGTGGAGGAGCGCAAGGTCTCTAACATCCACCAGCTCCGTGATGTCATCATGGAGGAGTGGAAGAGGACTCCAGTGGCAACCTGTGAAGCTCTGGTGAACTCCATGCCCAAGAGGGTTAAAGCGGAAGTAAACCCATCGATTTAACAGTTTAAAAAAAAAAAGGCATGCCGGGAATGCTAACTGCACATTGGCTGTGCTCTCAACCAAACAGTCAAACCATCCAATGGCTGGTGTCATAACGGATCACATGTGCAGCACCCTGGCAGTTGAAGATTAAACAGGCAAAGATGGCAGCTTCCTCGGCTGAAAACGATAGGGGGGTTTACTTCCACTTTAAGGCAGTGCTGGAAAATAATGGTGGCCACACAAAATATATACACTTTGGGCCCAATTTGGACATTTTCACTTGTGAGGGTACTCACTTTTGTTGCCAGCATTTTAGACATTAATGGCTGTGCAAGTTATTTTGAGAGGAAAGCTAATTTACACTGTTATTCAAGCTGTACACTTTGTAGCAAAGTGTCCTTTCTTTAATGTTGTCACATGAAAATATATAATAAAAATATTTACAAAAATGTGAGGGGTATACTCACTCACTTTTTGTGAGATACTGTATATACCGTCTAACCCTGACTTGTGCCTATTACATCAACTCGCACTAAATGCAGCAAACTGTCATGTATTGTAAGACAGTCAGGCATAGGAACCCCTGTCCCTCCCGTCATCACTTGAAACCTCACATGTTCACCAACTTCCCTTAAAGGCCAACTTTAGGGAGAGATGAAGAGGCAGTATTACTTACACGCCACTCTGCTTGGCTCCAGCCCTGTCTTCTCTACGAAGCTCCTGGTCTGTGGCCAGTTCCTCTTTACCCTTGTATGTTTTGGGGGGGGGGGGGGGCAAGCATGCAACTGCGGCCACAAGCAGTCTGGAGAGGAGGCTGCAGGGGGCCCTGCTGGAGTGCGGAATTACAAAGCATTATTCCTTATTTCGGCACCTCTTACCCTGCTTTTTTCATAAGATCCCACCCTCCCCTTTTTACTGAACCCAGAAGTCTCATAAACACATGACATAGCATTAGTATATGTTTCACATAATAACACACGTAACCCAAAGACTATTGCTAAAACTCTTCCTTCTATTAAAATGGGATGCGATTTTAATATGTCTCAAAATTACTTTTGATATGTCATAAAACAGGTCCTTCTGCCTCATTCTAGGCCTGGCCTAGTGTTTTTCACTCTTTCCCTTAAAACCTCAATTTAAAATAATTTTCAGAAAAAACATATGTATAATTTGGCAGATAACTTTTTCAACCTTTGAAACTATAAAGGTTCCGTCCTGCTCTAAGCAATTTTTGGGATGGGTGAGAGTCCCATGCAAACTATTATAATAAGGGAACTACTAGGCAGGCTACCTGTTGGAGACTACTTTAAAGTGGTTGTAAACCCTCCAATACAACTTTATCTTAGTAATCTACATAGCATAGGCAGCTGATCGCTGCCTGTGAAAGTGTACTCACTATTTTCGTTTCAATAGAAATCGCCATGCAATAAGAAGTGATGTCAGGCGCGATTGCGCAGTAGGTATTTTCCTTAACGGCACTCTGTGTGTGCCGTTTCTATCTCCCCTGCATGTCAGGACATTGGGATTGATGAGCTTCCTCTCTGAACGGCACAGAGGGAAGTCTTGCGATGCTGCTCTGATCATACAGGGGAGTGAATCAGAGCAGTATCGTGATAGAGGCTTGGTTTCGGCGCATTCGCAAGATTTCCAAAGGGAAACATAGTAAGGGCGGAAGTGACATTTGAGTAAAGATTCACGAAACAGTAGAAGTAATGGCGCTGCCAATACCGGGAAATGGAAATCTAATAGATGAAAAATAAGGTATTTTCCCACCTCGTTTTATGGCGATTTTAATGTCTTAACGTGTAATTAGCTATAGTATTTAGAAATTTCAAAAATAAGAAAAATCGCCTGGGGTTTTCTTCCTCTTTAAAGTTAAAGTATAACTAAAGGCACAACTTTCTGGATAGAGTGGAGAGGAATTAGAACTGTTAGGTTTTTATTGCTGTCTGTGCCCCTGTTGGGGAGATTCACCCTCCTTGTCTTGTTTATAATTTTCATTGAAAGTGGAAGTAATATAAACTTTGAGGTTGACACCAGAATGGGAATAGAGGGGAAATCTTCCAATCGGGGCACTAGCACTGGTGGCACTCCAGAAATTCCCTTGCTTTTATCTTTCACTTCCTGTTTTTTGATTATTGGTTAGGAAATGCAGGGAAATCCCCCTGATTGGACACAGATGGCGAGCAAAACTGATGAGGGTTATAACCTTCTGTTTCTCTGTCCAAATTGAAAAAAAGTTTAGCCGTTTTAGTTCTACTTTAAAGAGTCATTTTTTTTTTTTTTCTCCTTTCTTGAACATATACTTTTTACTGGTTATAGTGCAGCTAGCGAAGTGATGGTGACATGTCAAAGTAAAATATAGTTTAAAAAGCATTTGAAATCTAAGGCTCAGAGCCCATAGTCACTCTAGATTTAGGAATTGAAATGTGGTAAACAAAATACACATGAAGTAGAATTATCTTCCAGATGTGTTCATAGGCATGCTTTTACCAAGATTTATCACATTTTATGTTTAAATTTCTTTTGTGGGCATTGCAGTTTTGCCAAGAGTAATTTTTCTTTGTTTAATAGAACTTTGAAACCATAAAGGCAAAAATGTTTGACTGAAGGCCATTGGATCTGCCAAAAATGTAGACCATCTGTGTCTTTGTAAGGCTTCTGACAAATGATCTGTATTATCCAGAGACAAACTAAGGGAAAAAGTAGAAAGTTAGATTAGTTTTATAGTGGAACCTTTTTCAGAGGAAAGGAGAATAGACGGAAGTAGAAAAAAAATGATAGATATATAGATAGAGAGTGTGTGTGTGTGTGTGTGTGTGTGTGTGTGTGTGTGTGTGTGTATGTGATATGTATATATATAATTTTGTATTGCACACAAAATATGTTCTTTTCAATTCTGAGGAATTCCAAAATGGTATAAGTGCACCTGTTACCTGCACATGATGTGCCAATATTTACTATGGCACATGGTGGGGGGTAGAGGGAGCTGTTCTGGGCATGATCAAGATGGGTGGGTTGACTAACAGGATAATATAGGATTGATGGTTATGCATGCAATGTGACCAAATCTTTGATTCAGTATCCCTCAGTAGTGTTGCTTTGTTTCCACAACTACCTCAGAATATGGCTTCTAGGTGGTGTCTTGTGTGTTAGCGATAAGGAAAGGTGATAGTGCAAACCACATTGTTGCAGAAGATTCAGTTGGCTGACTCCAACTTTTTGGAAATGGCTCCTGTATTTTTATGTAGTCTGGTACCTGGCAAGACAGGAGGAGACCGGGAGGAGCGCTGGGACTCCTGCATGAGCTGTGTGGCTGTGGGCTCCTCTTGCCTATTAGTTCCAGAATTGCTGCATACAGAGTTTAAAGATATGGGACAGATGTGCACCACCTTATAGACTGGGCTCTGCCGTTGACTAGCAAGAAATTGACCAACTGCTTCCAAGGAGTACCCCTCTCAAAATGCATGCATTCCTAGACATACATGGGGTGATATACAGTGCTTTGCAGAAGTGTTCAACACCCCCCCCCCCCCCCCGGCATTGTTCATGTTTTGTTGCCTCACAACCTGGAATTAACATGGATTGTTTGATTTACATAATTTAATTTACAGAGCATGCCCACAACTTTTGAAGATGGTTTGTTTGCTTCACAATAAAAAAAGGACAAAATAACAGCAAAAGTCAATTTGCAGAACTATTCACCCCCCTAAAGTCAATACTTTGTAGAGCCACCTTTTGTGGCTATCACAGCTCCATGTCACTTTTGGTTTATGCTTGTGAACAGCAATCTTTAAGTCTGACCACCGATTTTCTATTGGATTGAGGTCTGGGCTTTGATTAGGCCATTCCAACACATTTACATGTTTCTCCTTAAACCACTCAAGTGTTGCTTTAGCAGTGTGTTTGGGGTCATTGTCCTGCAGGCCGGTTCAGCAAAGACTGCCTGAATTTAGATCCCTATATGGGCTAGATGGTTGTGCACAAGTCGATCTATCGATCGACTTGTGTACAACCAGCCTGTTAGCTTTTTCCTGAATGATCAGTGCCACTGTCTATAGCCGACAACACTGATCATTGTGCCGGTGGGGAGGACTTCCCACTGGCAGGATACAATGGCACAGTGGGGGAATTCACCCATTAATGTCAAATGTGTGGCTTTTGGGAACAGGCTTTTTTTTTAATAGGGAAAAGCATCCAGTAGCATACCTCAGCCTGAAACTAACCCCAGCAGAGAGGAACTATTTACCTATTTGCTTAGCCATAGTGGACACTAGAAATATTTTAACCACTTGACCACTGAGCACTTAAACACCCTTAATAACCAGACCAATTTTCAGCTTTCGGTGCTCTCACACTTTGAATGACAATTACTCAGTCATACAACACTGTACCCATATGAAATTTTTGTCCTTTTTTTCACACAAATAGAGCTTTCTTTTGGTGGTATTTAATCACCTCTGGGTTTTTTATTTTTTGCGCTATAAAAGAAAAATGACTGAAAATTCTGTAAAAAAAATGAATTTTTCTTCGTTTTTGTTATAAAATTTAGCAAATTTGTAATTTTTCTTGATAAATTTTGGCCAAAATTTATACTGCTACATATCTTTGGTAAAAATAAGTACAAATTGGGGTATATTATTTGGTCTTTGTGAAAGTTATAGAGTCCACAAGCTATGGTGCCAATATCTGAAAATTGATCACACCTGAAGTACTGACGGCCTATCTCATTTCATGAGACCCTAACATGCCAGAAAAGTACAAATACCCCCCAAATGACCCCTTTTTGGAAAGAAGACATTCCAAGGTATTTAGAAAGAGGCATGGTGAGTTTTTTGAAGTTGTCATTTTTTCCCACAATTCTTTGCAAAATCAAGATTTTTTTTTTTCTTTTTTTTTTTTTTTCACAAAATTGTCATATTAGCAGGTTATTTCTCACACACAGCATATGCATACCACAAATTACACCCCAAAACACATTCTACTATTACTCCCGAGTACGGCGATACCACATGTGTGAGACTTTTACACAGCATGGCCACATACAGAGGCCCAACATGCAGGGAGCACCATCAGGCGTTCTGGAGCACCCAGGACAATTCTGACATTTCTCTCCTACATGTAAAAATCATCATTTATTCGCTAGAAAATTACATAGAACTCCAAAATATTATATATGTTTTTTTAGCAAAGACCCTAGAGAATACAATGGCGGTCGTTGCAACTTTTTATCTAGCACGGTACTTGCGCAGCAATTTTTCGAACGTGTTTTTTTTGGAAAAAAAATGTTTTGTGCTTTACAAAAAACAAAACTGTAAATTTAGCCCAATGTTTTTGCATAATGTGAAAGATGAAGTTACGCCGAGTAAATAGATACCTAACATGTCACCCTTCAAAATTGCACACGCTCGTGAAATGGCGCCAAACTTCGCTACTTAAAAATCCCCATAGGCTTTAATTTTTTTTACTGGTTACATGTTTTGAGTTACAGAGGAGGTCTAGGACCAAAATTATTGTTCTCGCTCCAACGTTCGCAGCGATACCTCACATGTGTGGTTTGAACACCGTTTTCATATGTGGGCGGGACTTACGTATGCGTTCGCTTCTGCGTGCGAGCACACGGGGACAGGGGCGCTTTAAAAAAATATATATATATTTTATTGTTCATTTTACTTTATTTTAGTTTGACCCTTTTTTTCCCCCCAAAACATTTTTTGATCACTTTTATTCCTATTACAAGGAATGTAAACATCCCTTGTAATAGGAATATGGCATTACAGGTCCTCTTTACAGTGAGATATGGGGTCAATAAGACACCACATCTCACCTCTAGGCTGGAAAGCCTGGAATAAAAAAATAAAAACGATCCTGGCTTTGATCGTAGCGAGTATCGCAGAGTATTGTTGGGTATTGCAGAGTATCGCAGGGTATGGCAGAGTATCGCAGAGTATCGCCGGGTATCGCAGAGTATCGCCGGGTATCGCAGAGTATCGCCGGGTATGGCAGAGTATCGCCGGGTATCGCAGAGTATCGCCGGGTATCGCAGAGTATCGCCGGGTATCGCAGAGTATCGCCGGGTATCGCAGAGTATCGCCGGGTATCGCAGAGTATCGCCGGGTATGGTAGAGTATCGCCGGGTATTGTAGGGTATGGCAGGGTATTGTAGGGTATGGCAGAGTATCGCAGGGTATGGCAGAGTATCGCAGGGTATGGCAGAGTATCGCAGGGTATGGCAGAGTATCGCAGGGTATGGCAGAGTATCGCAGGGTATGGCAGAGTATCGCAGGGTATGGCAGAGTATCGCAGGGTATGGCAGAGTATCGCAGGGTATGGCAGAGTATCGCAGGGTATGGCAGAGTATCGCAGGGTATGGCAGAGTATCGCAGGGTATGGCAGAGTATCGCAGGGTATGGCAGAGTATCGCAGGGTATGGCAGAGTATCGCAGGGTATGGCAGAGTATCGCAGGGTATGGCAGAGTATCGCAGGGTATGGCAGAGTATCGCAGGGTATGGCAGAGTATCGCAGGGTATGGCAGAGTATCGCAGGGGGTATGGCAGAGTATCGCAGAGTATGGCAGAGTATCGCAGGGTATGGCAGAGTATCGCAGGGTATGGCAGAGTATCGCAGGGTATGGCAGAGTATCGCAGGGTATGGCAGAGTATCGCAGGGTATGGCAGAGTATCGCAGGGTATGGCAGAGTATCGCAGGGTATGGCAGAGTATCGCAGGGTATGGCAGAGTATCGCAGGGTATGGCAGAGTATCGCAGGGTATGGCAGAGTATCGCAGGGTATGGCAGAGTATCGCAGGGTATGGCAGAGTATCGCAGGGTATGGCAGAGTATCGCAGGGTATGGCAGAGTATCGCAGGGTATGGCAGAGTATCGCAGGGTATGGCAGAGTATCGCAGGGTATGGCAGAGTATCGCAGGGTATGGCAGAGTATCGCAGGGTATGGCAGAGTATCGCAGGGTATGGCAGAGTATCGCAGGGTATGGCAGAGTATCGCAGGGTATGGCAGAGTATCGCAGGGTATGGCAGAGTATCGCAGGGTATGGCAGAGTATCGCAGGGTATGGCAGAGTATCGCAGGGTATGGCAGAGTATCGCAGGGTATGGCAGAGTATCGCAGGGTATGGCAGAGTATCGCAGGGTATGGCAGAGTATCGCAGGGTATGGCAGAGTATCGCAGGGTATGGCAGAGTATCGCAGGGTATGGCAGAGTATCGCAGGGTATGGCAGAGTATCGCAGGGTATGGCAGAGTATCGCAGGGTATGGCAGAGTATCGCAGGGTATGGCAGAGTATCGCAGGGTATGGCAGAGTATCGCAGGGTATGGCAGAGTATCGCGGGGTATGGCAGAGTATCGCGGGGTATGGCAGAGTATCGCGGGGTATGGCAGAGTATCGCGGGGTATGGCAGAGTATCGCGGGGTATGGCAGAGTATCGCGGGGTATGGCAGAGTATCGCGGGGTATGGCAGGGTATCGCGGGGTATGGCAGGGTATCGCGGGGTATGGCAGGGTATCGCGGGGTATGGCAGGGTATCGCGGGGTATGGCAGGGTATCGCGGGGTATGGCAGGGTATCGCGGGGTATGGCAGAGTATCGCGGGGTATGGCAGAGTATCGCGGGGTATGGCAGAGTATCGCGGGGTATGGCAGAGTATCGCGGGGTATGGCAGAGTATCGCGGGGTATGGCAGAGTATCGCGGGGTATGGCAGAGTATCGCGGGGTATGGCAGAGTATCGCGGGGTATGGCAGAGTATCGCGGGGTATGGCAGAGTATCGCGGGGTATGGCAGAGTATCGCGGGGTATGGCAGAGTATCGCGGGGTATGGCAGAGTATCGCGGGGTATGGCAGAGTATCGCGGGGTATGGCAGAGTATCGCGGGGTATGGCAGAGTATCGCGGGGTATGGCAGAGTATCGCGGGGTATGGCAGAGTATCGCGGGGTATGGCAGAGTATCGCGGGGTATGGCAGAGTATCGCGGGGTATGGCAGAGTATCGCGGGGTATGGCAGAGTATCGGGGGGTATGGCAGAGTATCGCGGGGTATGGCAGAGTATCGCGGGGTATGGCAGAGTATCGCGGGGTATGGCAGAGTATCGCGGGGTATGGCAGAGTATCGCGGGGTATGGCAGAGTATCGCGGGGTATGGCAGAGTATCGCGGGGTATGGCAGAGTATCGCGGGGTATGGCAGAGTATCGCGGGGTATGGCAGAGTATCGCGGGGTATGGCAGAGTATCGCGGGGTATGGCAGAGTATCGCGGGGTATGGCAGAGTATCGCGGGGTATGGCAGAGTATCGCGGGGTATGGCAGAGTATCGCGGGGTATGGCAGAGTATCGCGGGGTATGGCACAGTATTGGAGGGGATGGCAGAGCATCCATCCATGCTCAGCCATCCATCCATACCCTGCAATACCCAGCAATACACTGCAGGCTATTGCTGTGTATTGCAGGGTATGGAGGGATGGCTGAGCATGGATGGATGGATCGGTGGTGGCAGAGCAGGCTGTGGGCACTACAGATCCCGCCCACAGCACTGCTGCCACCGATCCCTCCCCCTCTCCTCTCATACTGTACCGATCGGTACAGAGAGGAGGAGGAGAGAGGAACCGGCGTCATCAAATGACGCCGGTTTGCTTACATGTGATCACTCCGTCATTTGACGGAGCGATCACGTGGTAAACGGCCGCGATGAGCGGCCGTTTACCGTGATCCATGATCCGCCGGGTCCTCTGGACCCGGCGATCGTGGATGCTCTCGAGTGCGCGCACCAGGGGGCGCGCAAGAGCAGAATTCTGTGAGGCCGTTAATTAACGGCCTCCCAGAGTTAAGCAACCGCCCTGTAGCCGTTTTTCGGCTATGGGCCGGTTGTTAACTGGTTAAGTATTACCTTTTTTGGGCAGACAGTTCCAAGTGATTAGACTCTTTTCCTCCTACAGTGGATGGCTCAGAACAATGCAAGGGTCACAAGATGTTTTTTTAGCTATGCAAGACTTTACATTTTATGTGAAAAACAGTCCAGGGACCCAGCAATGGAATGGTGCTGGACTGTAACACATGTATTGCATGTTTGCAAAATGTGCTTCTTCCCACAGGTCTGAGCAGAATCTTAAGTCCTGTTTTGGGTCATCCTGGAGTCTTTGTAGAACTTTAGGTAAAATTATGTCTCTTTTCCTAGATCAGTATCCTACCATGTACTGAGACGTCGTTCTTTTTACGTTGCACAGGCCTTAATATGTGAGCTGATGTTTTAAGGCCTTCTCTCTCGCTCTTTCCTGTCACCCTGCTAAAAAAGAATTCACCATCTATACACTAAAAATGAAATTAAGAGCTGGAACTACATTAAATCTAGCAGTTTGTTGAACTGAGTCGATGAAGAATTTGGTTAGGAGAATGCAATGTACAGAGTGAAGCAATCAGAACTTTGTCTCGTACCACATGGTATAAAAAGAGCAACAGCGATTAGTAACATAACGTATTGAACACAGCAGTCAGGAATATGTAAGCGATGGCCTGGATTGTTGAAGCAGTCATGGGTTTGTAACTTAATGCTGCTTACATTGCTGATTAGTGGGAGGAAAAAATTCTCTGGTGTCAGTAGGGAAAAAAAAAAGTTTGAATGCTGATGGTGAGTAGTTGGAAGAATGCCCCAGTGTCTGTCAGATGATGTAGATACTGTAATTATGCAGTTGTCGTTGGGCATGAGATCACTCTGGCTAGCTTTGCCAGCATTGATAATCCCAGGTACTGGAAGGCAGAGCTTTTCTGCTGTCACTGATGACCAGGGTCACGAAGGGTCGTGACCCCCTGGAAATGTCACCCCCCTCTAAAGTCTTTCCTTCTAGGTACTGCGGGACAGTGTTTAGAAAAGTGGGATAATCCCACAGGATCTGAGACACTTAGGAACTATGGCATTGTACTTCATGGAGAAAATACTCTATGGGAAGTTTTTACATTTAAAATCTTGATGTTTAAAAACTGCCATGCTAAACTGAATAATACTGATTCCATTGTGTAGAAATATACTTGGTGATTCTTGGATCTTACTACATGTACTGACATTATTTCTCTATACAGTAAAATGATCTTTGTAATACACCCCTCAGCTCTCTATACCGCTGAAAGTGTTCTGATTTAAGTGATTTGTATTGTAGTTTAGAATCAATGAGTGGCATGTTTGGAATTCTGTAGCCAAATCATATTGCGTTTCATATCAAAGCATGTAGACTTTACATTGGAAAAATGCCCATCTATAAACTGCCATGTGCTAGCATGACAAACACCAGATGACCCATCTCTTAAGTCTACTAACAACAAAAATCAAGCTTAGACATCAGCCTTTGTGTCCATGTTTCTGTTTTGTGTCATTGTAAGCACTATACTGTCAAACCAGACTGCCTTAACACGCAAAGTCGCTTCATCATTTGAACTTGGCCTGCAAAAAAAAAAACGAATCTGCAGATGTGCGAACATCACATAAGCAATACATGGAATGTAAAGCATGTACATTGTACTCCTATTTATTCAGAGAATCAATCTAATCTTCAGAGGTTTTAAAATAAAATGGTGCAAAGTGCAATAACCCATGGTAACCAATCAGTTACTTTACAAATAAAGAGATTATTACTAATTAAATTATATTGCTACACTTTGCACATAGTCATTGGATTTTGTACTTCTTTACCTAATATACAGGGTTAGGCCTCGTGCACACTGGTTTATTGTAAAACACTGTTTCTCCAGTTTACCAGAGTTTAGTTTGGGTGTTTTTTTTTTTTTTCTTTGGCCATAATTTTTATTCTGGGTATTGAAATTCATAAACATTTAAGTGCTAAACACGTCTAGCGTTTAGGTATGTTTAGCAGCGTTTTTTTTCTGCCAAAACTCTGCTGCTCCTGGACGCATTGGAACTGGGGTGTTTTTTTTTTTTTTTTCTTTCCCCTCCCTCATAAACTCTCCTGCCACTAAATGCTGTTAAAAGCCAATGTGTGCATGGACACATGGGCTAACATGCAGGGGAGTTTAGAGGCAGGATATAAAAAAAACGCCAGGCACCCCTAGGAGCAGCTGTAAAAACGTCCAGTGTGCACAAGGCCATATAATTTAATACTTAGACTTTCTTTAAATTGTCAATGGTTCATGAAAACCTCAAAACCCCGTTTTTGAGAGATTTATTTTTTATTTTTAATATAATATTTTAAATCTTTTATTTTATTTAATCCTCTCAAATTATAGTGGTTCCTTATTTTTAATAATCCTCATAATAAGACTTGTGTGTCGAATCTCTGCAATACCTACCATGTGATGTAATTACATCTGCCGACCTTTAAGTCACAGTAGCCATGTAGGGGCCAGTGGCTAGAACCACTGAGCATAGCAAGGAATGCGCATCAGGTTCATTTAATAATGTATTAATTATAGGGCTGCAACTAACGATTTATTTTCATAATCGATTAGTTGGCCGGTTTATTGTTTCGATTAATCAGCTAATAACCTTAAAAAAAAAGTGTGGTGTATAATTTAGATAATATGTAAAGTTAAAAAAAAAGGCAATTTATTCTTAAATATCTCTATGCAGTGGTAAATATAAACAACCAACTATATGGTTAGGGAGCAAAATATCAAATCCACTCTGAGAATAAGACAGATATACTGTATACACTATTAGAGGAGACATACTGTTTTTTGGCCAATTAGTTGTTGGGCAGAATAAAAAACACAAATTGCTGCAAAAACGCATTACATGCTTTTCTGCAGCTTCTCCATTAAAGTATATTGAACCAAAAAAAAGTTTTGCGTTTAAGTCCCTGACCCTTTCCAAATATGAAACCATGTAATAAACTGTAGTACGTTTCTGCAGAAAGCACCAAAAAACACATAGATGTGAACCAGGTCTAAGATGTTTAGTAACATAATGGGGTTAAAAAATAACTAAAATGAGCCCTTTATAGTACAAAAAAATCATATCACTACTGTAAGGGTTTTTTTTACCGTAGAACTGTGAAAGTAATATTTACAGTAGTGATTATTTGCTCTTTTTGTACTATAAAGGGCTCATTTTTTTTTTTCCCCATTATATTACTGGCCGATTAATCGATTATGCAAATATTAATCGATTCATTTCATAATCGATTAGTTGTCGATTAATCGATTAGTTGTTTCAGCCCTAATTAATTATCAAAATAGTTAAAGGTTTTTAAAGTGTAACAAAGCACTTTAATTTTGGTGTCCGTTTCTTTTAATCTTTTTCACAGTGGACTGTGAGAGGCTGGGGTAGCGCTAGGGTCCAGTTGGTTTGTCGAGGAAAATACTGACAGGAGGAGTAAGCAGTGTGGACAAAAAACTGAATTCATCTGTCTGCTGCTCTTTCAGTGTATAATCACAGGCTGGGGCAAGTAGATAACCAATTTTTTAGTCTTTATTGATGTAATGCCTGACTGTGCTGTCTGAATGAGCACTATAAATCTCACAGCTGGCTGGACATAAATACAAATCCTTTGGCAGATAAAATACCGTATATACTCGAGTATAAGCTGAGATTTTCAGCCCTTTTTTTTTAGGGCTGAAAGTCCCCCCCCCTCGGCTTATACTCGAGTCACCACCGTCTGCCTACATGAACAGCGTGTCATGCAGACAGACGGCAGTGTTCAAAAGCCGCGCCTCCTCCTCGTCCGTGATAGGAGGAACACTAATTTTCCCAGCAGTAAGTCAGTGTGCAGTGGTCCGCCTATCACGGACGTCCTGTCATTCTCATCTCATGGACGAGGATGAGAGGACGTCCGTGATAGGCGGAACACTGCACACTGACTGCTGGGAAAACAGTGTTCCTCCTATCACGGACGAGGAGGAGGCGCGGCTTTTGTATCTTGGAATGGCGCCTTACACGCTGTGGGGGGGACACAGATCGAGACTGCAATGGTGGCAGACAAAACGCACAGGGAGGGATACGACACAGGACCCAGGACATGCAGATCGGCACAGGTAGGCTGCACTGGGGACACGGGGGGTTTGTACAGGACACAGGGGACATGCAGCTGCAGATGGGCATTGCTGACCATCTTTTCCACTTACAGTAGCTGCTGCATTTTTTCACCCTCGGCTTATACTAGGGGTCAATACGTTTTTCCCAGTTTTTTGTGGTAAATTGGGGGCCTCGGCTTATATTCGGGTCGGCCTATACTCGAGTATATACGGGCTCTTGTATAGGTATCCCACTTTGTTTTTAGACATTTACCTGGAGTTAGACCAAAAAGCTCCCTGCCGCCAGTAGTAAGACTAGATACATTTTTCATGCTTATAGGATGTTGGCACGTTCAAGGACCAACTTTTTTTTTTTCTGTTCTGAAACAGTTGAGCAATGCATCCATAGAAATATACATATAAATATGCAACGTTGTTGCAAACAATTAGAATTCCTCAACTGTTACATAGTAGGTGAGGTTGCAAAAAGACACACGTCCATCAAGTCCAAAATGTGCAAATGTGTGAACAATTCTGAAGCTAAAAGGGAATAAAAATGAAGAGACCTAATATTATATTGGTAAGGTGATTGGAAATTCCTGGTCTGGATTTGCAGAGAAACGAGAAATATGTTGTTTCTGGCTTGTCGAAGAATTGCATTTAAATGAAGAAAGAAAATCTGAAAGAAAGCCCAAACTTTCCTTAACAAAAGTGAATGTATAATTTGTACTGAATCGGGTGGTAAGCCTTTCTTCAGAAACAAAGTGATGGCAGAAAAAGACCAAAGGATCCATTGAGTCTGCCTTTTTTTGTTTTTTAGAAAAGCTAAAAAACACATTAGGTAAAGGGAAACCATTATAGCCAATTTAGTTGTCTGCTTTAGCCAGATACAACACATTTTTAATGCATTTCTTTTATTTTCTTTTTTTTTTTTGTCATTTCCTTAACCAATACATTTTTATTTTATTAAGTAAGAACATTACAAATACAATTGCTGTATATATTAAACAACATTTGTATTAACATTTAAACTGAAAGGCATTTAGTATAGAGTTGTTCAGATCTTGATGACCTGGACCTGCCTACCCCAAATGGGTTCATACTGTAGGCCTGGGAGGTCACCAAGTAATTTTATAGATCAGTCTTTCATTATCCTATATTTCCGTTTTCCCCTCTTCCAATATTCCTTCCCCCATTTTAATGCATTTCTATTCCTTTAAACTGAGACATAACTCTTGTCAACAGGCGGAAATGTATGTGAGCATGCATCAATGCTTTTTGGTTCAAATGTTGGCATGCAACATGCATTTTGATGCTTTTCCGCTGATTTCAATGAATGGCACATCTACAAAAAACAGAACAAGTGTGAATAGGTTATAATAGTTAGAAACTAATTATAAATTTAAAGCTGGCCATAGGCGTACTTCTAGGAAACATCTGCCAAAAACTATGAGCAGGGAGACCTCTGCCTGTCCCTTGTAGTGCCAGGACCCACCATAATTTCTTTTGTATTACTCATCCCAAAAGGTAGTGGTGGGGTATTGACTATCAGCCTCTTCCTACTTGTTTTGCATCGGCACCATTATATGTGCAATAACAAACAAACCAACTCCGTAAGGGTATTACTTGTCCATACATGAATCCAAATTTTTAAAGGCTAGTTTAGCATGGAGCCGCCTAATTTTGATCCACGTATGGGCACCCTGGATATACACAAGTCGATCTATCAAACAACTTGTGTACAACCTGCCTGTCGGGATTACCAAATAATTAGTGCCGCTGGCTATAGTAACACTAATCATTGTGCTCTGCCAACAGGGAAGGCTTCCAGCTGGTAGAACACAATAGCTTTGCTGGAAGTACTCCTCCATCTACACGGACTGTGTGGATGGGGGAATCAAGTGAGTTTTTTTCCTTCCACCTCATTCCCCTTTTGCCGGGCCAGTGAGAAAGCGCAGCACGCTTCGTGCGTGTGCAGTAGGGACCCGGCCGTGAAGCCGAAAGGCTACTCTGCCGGGTTCCCTTACAAGCAATGGCGGCGGCGGCAGCACCTGACCAGCCGATATAAACATCGGCTGCGGTGCCGACATCGCTGGAGTCCAAGACAGGCAAGTGTCCTAATGTTAAAAGTCTGCAGCTACAGTATGTGTAGCTGCTGAATTTAAATATTTAAAGGTGGTGGGCGGAACTCTTTAATGAGACCTGTGTTGATTGGCTTTTATTTGCATCAGACAGGTTTTGCATTCCCATACAAATGTAAGAGAATACAAAGCTGTATGGTTTTAGTGCATTGAAACCAGTAAGGTTTTTTTTTTTTTTTTTTTTCAATTCTGACACGTTTTACAGTTCTTGAATAGAGATCATTGAACCATTAACACAATTTAATTTTCATAAAGTACATTTACATGTCCCATGTCCTCATACATGAATAAACACCAGGGGCAGTTTTGGTAAGACAATTTTCCTTGATTTTATGGTAGAAACCTCTCCTGGGAAATCATGCACACTCTCTATATAGAGGGCATCATTGGTGAGCCAAAGACTGCAAGACAATACTGCTAATTTCTTAGACATTTTATACTGTTATATGCCTATTATTTAATTGCCACTGATAAAACTTGTATTGTTTGGCAAAAGTGTTTAATTCAGTCTTTTGAAAAAATGGTATCCATCCAAAATGAAATCTTCTTGTGCTCTTGCTTCTGGAAATGGGCTGGTTAAGAGTTCACTGGCTTACATTCAGTTTTGAGAATCTTTTCCTGACATTGCAAATATCCAGCTGCACCGAGACTGTTTTGTTTACATCCAGAGAGTAAGTGGCAGTAAGCAGCCTGCACTTTCCGTTTCCCTTTTGTATTGTTCACAAGTAAAAACTTGAAGATCTGTGCTTAGAAATAATCCTGGACAGCACCTAATTTTAAGACTGACAATACTGTATATCCTCTGAATGATTTGTTGTAATGATGCTGAACTTGTGTTTAGCTTTGGAGCTGACAAGACTCTACTGCGAACCCAGCCTCATGCGATATGTGTTGAACTCCAATGATATACCATATTAGGAGATGACAATTCATTAAACATATACAAAACATCAATACTTGTTCTTTAGAGATAAGCCATATAATCCCTATATCTGTTCAAAGTTTTATTTTTATTTTATCCTAGCTTGCTTTTATTCTAATTCATATTTCAAGGTCTATGAACCCGAAGGTTCAATGTTTGCGTTGTCTTTTCCCTTCTCCAATACTGCAAATGCTATGAGTAAGCACTGAAATACAGTGCGAAACGCGTCAGCTCTGTACCCCCCTTTTTGCCGTGTGTTGTTTTTTTTTTTTTTTTTTTTGAAAAATATTTATTGGGTTTTTCAAACATAACAGAAATAATTGGTATACAAACTGTGGATTATATAGACAAGAGGAGGAAAGACAAGGTACGGTTGCAACATGTGTCAAACAGAGCCTTCAGAAGTGGAAGCGACGTTATCAAACGTGTATTAACATCTACATATACTAGACTATTTAGGGTGGCCTTGAGAAGCATAGCTTGGTAAGGAGATTGTGTTTGCTCTCTGGGCGCCAAGGGGCTTAGAAGTGCGGCTATGTGTTCATGCATCGGAAGTACGTAGGGGGTCTGGTGGGCTGGGAAGTTTAAGTCTACCCAACGAGTTGGTAATCTCTCTTTTGAGGTACCATTCGGTGTAACGAAACGGTTCCATGATGTCAGTTAGTGTCCTCTGACAGTTCACTCTCCATAAACTTGCGCCATCTGACAAAAAACCGTGAGCTAGTTTGGAAGTTCGACATTATGGTGTCCAGCCTTTCGAGGTAGAAGAGTGAGAGGAGGGCCTTCTTGGTCATCTGTAGGTTTGGCGGTGGCGCCTTGATCCATTGTAGCATGATCGATCTGCGTGCCACCAGGAGGCATAGCTGGGCCCAATGGGGAATGTGGTGTGGGGCATTATCCGTCTCAGAGGGTGATAGGGTAGCATGTCCGAAGAGGCAGATTAGATGGCCCTTCGGGATGTGCACTTTGGTGATGTCGTATATGTATTGGAGTATAGAGTCCCAGTATGTGGAGATGGGCTGGCATTCCCAAAGGCGATGAAGCAGAGTAGGTCGTGGAGTATCACACCATGGGCAGGTTTCTCGCGTTGGGTCAACTTTATCAGTACGGAAAGGGTGATACGCTCTGTGCATGATTTTGAATTGCGTTTCACGCCAGTTTTCGGAGACGGTGAGTTTGCGTATCTGTTGGTATCCTTCCATGATTTTTTCCGCTAGGTTCTCTTCGCCAAACACCTCGGCCCACTTCTGGACCGGTTGGAGATGATATTTATCCGACTGGTGTGAAATGAGGTGTGAGTAAAGGGTGGCGATAGAGTAGTCTCCGCTGGAGAGCACAGAGTCTATAAAGGACTTTTGGAGGGGGTCGGTGCCATTTTTGTAACAGTTCCTTAGGTAGCTGACCAGTTGATAGTAATAGAAGACATGGGTTGCTGGGAGAGAAAACTCCCTAGCCAGGACTTGGAAGGGTTTGAACCTGCCCGGGCTTGTAAGAAAGAGTGAGGTAATTTTGTTGAGACCTTTAGCTTGCCACTGTACAAAAACATCATGAAGAGTAGATGGGATGAACATTGGGTTCCCTTGAATTGGTAGGTGGCGAGAAATGCTCGAGGGGAGGCCCAAGAGTTTTCGCGTTTCCCTCCAAGCTATAATTGTGTCTCTGACCATCACATTGGATTTGAGATGGATTGGAAGCTTGTTGGGGTTAGAGTGGAGGATGGCTGACAGGTTGTGTGGGAGCACTGCTGCTTCTTCTAGGTCAGTGTTAGAGTACCTGGATTTGCCAGTTAGCCAGTCAAGACCCTGTCTAAGTAAACATGCTAGGTTATAAAAACGTATATTGGGCAGGCCCGCCCCCCCTTCCGCCTTGGGGAGAGACATTTTTTGCAGAGATATTCGTGGTTTCTTGCGAGACCAGAGAAAACTAGAGAGTGCTTTGTGAATTAGATTCACATCCTTGTGTTTAAGCAAAAGTGGAATGGTCTGCATGGGGTATAGCAGACGTGCAAACGAGACCATTTTGAAAAGGTGACATCTCCCAAAGAGCGAGAGGGGGAGAGCTGCCCAAGCTTCCAACTCCTTTACAATCTTAGTTATCAATGGTGGAAAATTTAAAGTGTAGAGGGATGAAGGTTCGCGGCCAATGCGTATTCCCAAGTAGGTTATATGGTGTGTGGCTATTGTTAGTGGCGAGTGTAGTTTCCAGTCAGGCGTCGTTTCAGTTGTCAGTGAGAGTATTTCGCTCTTGTCAAAGTTTATACGTAACCCCGAACACTGTCGGAAGGTGTGGAAGATTTCCTTAAGTCTGGCAAAATCAGTTAGGGGAGCTGTGGAGAACAAGAGTATGTCGTCAGCGAAAAGGGCTGATCGTAGGATCTGGTTCCCTATGTTGATTCCACTGACTCCATCTGGGGAGTTAAGTAGCCTTGATAGGGGTTCTATCGCAATATTGAATAGGAGTGGGGACAGTGGACATCCCTGTCTTGTTCCTTTGGTCAGGGGGATCGTATTAGAGATAAAGTCAGGGGTAACTAGACGTGCCGAGGGTGCTTCGTACATTCGTTGGAGAAAGGGTATTATTGGGCCCGAGAAGCCAAGGTGTGACATTACCCTGAATAGCCAGGAGAGGCTAATATTGTCGAAGGCCTTTTCGGCGTCTAACGACATTATGGCTACTTCCTGTTTTGGATTTGATTTGGCGTATTCGAGTGCCATGAGGACTTTGCGTATGTTCAGGGTGGCAGAGCGACCCTGAACGAATCCGGATTGGGCTGTATGTAGTAAGGACGGAAGTATTTGGGCTAAGCGTGATGCTACTATTTTTGAGAGGATTTTAGCGTCGACATTGATTAGCGAGATCGGCCGATAGGATCCTGGGAGTGTGGGGTCTTTGTCTTTTTTGCCTATCAGTCTGATGTGTGCCTGTGTGCCAGTGGGGAGGTAGGGACCCCCTTTCCACATGGCTGAGAAGACCTGTGTAAGGGTTTCTGGGATAGTGTCCCTAGTGGCCTTGTAAAATTCGGCAGTGTAGCCGTCCGGGCCCGGTGCCTTGGAGGAGGCCAAGGATTTAATTGTCTCTTGGACGTCTTCTAAGGTGATGGGCGCATTGAGGGAGTCTAGAAGATCCCCTTGGATTCTGGGGAGTTTAAGCTTTGCCAGAAGGGCTTCCGATTCTATCGGGTGGTCAGGATCCGCCGAATATAGGTCGGTATAGTATTCTGTCAGTGTTCTATTTATGTCTTGGGGTGACGTTAGTAGTGTCCCATCCTTGTTTTGAAGTGCCGAGATGTATGTGGGGCGTTTTGTTCCCGAGCATAGTCTCGCCAGTAATTTGCCCGCTTTGTTCCCAAACTTGTGGAAGTGCAGCGTCGTGTAGGATGCTTTGGCCAGTTCTTGTTGTTCGGACCAGAAGTCAAACTCGCGTTTGGCCTCTCTCCAACTGTTAATGTTGTCAGGGGTGCGATTTAGGGTAAGTTGTTCGTGTGTTGCCTGTAAGGCCTCGCTGGCCTTGATGTACCGCTGAGCGGACTGCCGTTTGAACTGAGCAGTATAGGAAATAATTTTCCCTCTAAGAAAGGCTTTCCCGGCTTCCCAGAATAGATTCGGGTCCGAGAGGTGAATGGCATTAGTGGATTTATAGTCTGACCAGGCTGTGTTTAGCATGTTACGGAAGTCTTCTTTTTCTGCCAAATATGAAGGGAAACGCCACATTCTGGCAGGGGAGGTAGGTCGTGTATCAATCAGGCCTACTGTAACAGGTCCGTGGTCAGAGATCCTAGCGTCCAGGATTGTCGGGTTGCGGAGCAGCTGCATAAGAGCAGGTGTCGCGAAAAAATAGTCAATTCGTGAGAACGAGTTGTGGGGGGGGGAGTAGAAGGAGTATTCTCGGTCTGTGGGGTGTGTCAGCCTCCATATGTCAGTCAGTTGTAACGAGGTCATAGTCTGAGCAAGAATAGTCTGGGGCGGGTGTAATGTTATCCTGGTTGGGTCTCTACTGGTTGTATTACTTGTGCGGTCCAGCGTATTAGACATTACTGCGTTAAAGTCACCACCTACCAGGTGTAGGGTCTCTGGTGCTGCTTGAATCCAGCTTGTCATGTCCCTGTAAAAGGTAGTATCAGGTGTGTTGGGGGCGTATATGTTGGTGATCGCTATGTCTCTGCCCGTCACATTTAGGTGAATCGTTATTTTGCGGCCTAACTGGTCTGCCCTGACGTCATTCACCCTGTGTTTCAGGTTCCTGTGTAATAAGATAGCCACTCCGGCCTTGCGCCCCACTGCGGGTGAACCATAGACCGTCCCCACCCACATTTTACGTAAACGTGTCAGATCTTCTGCGGAGAGATGTGTCTCCTGTAGTAGGGCCACATCTGTCCGCAGTCTTTTTAAATGCCTTAAAATCATCATACGCTTACTTGGAGAGCGAAGTCCCTTGACGTTCCAGGATACAATCTTTAGGTGATTCCCGTCAACTGCAGAAGCCATGTCCTGCGTTTAGTAATGATCCGTGTCGGAAACAGGATATCTAGGGTGTGTGCGGGCATCGCCTCGTCAGTCAAGGGGTCACCCAAACATTGTACTTTCCCTATAATAGAAGGCATGTAGAGCATAGTTAAACCTTGTGCAACCAGTACCAAACAAAAAAGAGGATATAACATGTTACGAATCTGTAAAAATAACTTAACATAAACCATCCAAAACTTCACTTTTTTCCACATTTGGCTAAGTCAGACAGGGGGGGTTCCCGTCATTCGCCAGCACCTATTACCGGTGCGCAATTAGGCACCGGGGGGGGGCAGAGGAAGGGGGGGTAGGGGGGGTGGGGGGGGAAGGGGGGGGGGAAGGGAGGAGGTGATAGGGAGGGGGGGGGGGGGGGGGGGGGAGGTGGGGAGCAGAGACAAGCAGTTAATAGTAGGTATACATATAAAACAACATTGTCCAGGGTGGAGAAAAAGAGCAACTAGGGATTGGAATCGAAACATAACTGTAAAGGAGCGTATCATGTTGCTCGCTATTATGCACCTGGCGCAGGCAGTCTTTCAAGCTTTTAGGCCTGGTTCAATACCATTGGGACCAGGTGGGCCCAGCTGTGGTTTTATGCCACGTGTCATGGCTGCAAGTGAGGGGGTCCAGCCTTTTTGACCCAGGGGAGAGTCGTTCACGGCTGGGATGGGAGAAAAAATAAAGGGCCTCATGCCCGCCTCATAGGAAATCCCCGCTTGGGGGTAACAATGTGCATGAGAAATAAAGTGATACTACTCATACTGTGCCTGAGAGGAGCCTGATGGTGGTGGTCCACTTCAGCGGTTTCCTGAGCGATCCAGGTGTTGGGTGAAGCGACTCCGTTTGTAAGGAGGCTTGTTGGGGCTAGGTTGCTGCTTGCGCGGAGTAGAGAGGGGGGTGATGGGCTGTGTCGGGTATTCCCCGGTGGATCCAGTATGTTCCATTTCATTGCCTGTAGAGTCAAGGTACCTTTCAGCGTCCTCGGGTGAGGTGAATGTCAGTTGTTCTCCTGATCGTGTTTGGATGCGGAGCACTGCGGGGTATGCTAGGGAGAATTTCACTTGGTTGTGATGTAGTGTTGAGCATATTGGGGAGAAGGCCTTTCGTTGTCTCATCACCTCAATGGAGTAGTCAGCAAAAAGTAGCAACTTAGCCCCATCTATTGTCAAGGAGCGTGTGCGGCGAAATGTTTGCATGATGGCCTCCTTGTCAGCGTAGTTTAGGTACCTGACTATAACTTGTCTGGGTTTGGGCCTGTTGTCTGCTTGTTGGCCAATGCGATGGGCTCTCTCCACTATGCAGGGTATGCGCAGGCCTAGCTGTTCTGGGATCAATTTAGCACATATGTTGGCTAGTTTGTTATTGGGTACAGTCTCAGGGAGGCCCACTATGCGGAGGTTATTTCTCCTAGAGCGATTTTCCAAACTGTCCAGTTTTTCCCATAGCTCCCTATTTTCTGCTGTTATACGTGCCAGTAATGCAGATTGTGCCGTTGTGTCATCTTCCAGGAGGGAGATTCTCTCCTCTGTCTGGGTTATTCTGTGTCCCTGGGCCTGCAGCTCCACGTGTAGCTGTTCCAGTCCCCTGTGTACTGCGGCATCTACAGTGGCCGCCAGAGTGGGCCCCAGGAGGGCTACTACCTCCTGTGCTATGCCTGCAGGTGCTGCGGGATTATGTGTCTGGGCGTCTGGGACCTGTGGCGGAGGAGAGGCCGTTGCGGAGGTGGCGGGGGTGACGGCCGCCATGTTAGCTAGGCCCGGAGTTATGTCTCCCGCGGGGGGGGTCGGCGAGGTGACCGCCCGGGAGTACGAGCGTTCCACGAACCTGTCCATGGGGTCTGCGGAGGTAGCGGAGGTGAGTAGGGGTCCTCCCCGGTGCTGTTAGCAGGTTTTTTGCTGGCTTTTCGTGGCGAACGGCGGGAGCGCTGCCTAACTACGACCGTCCCATGTGGCGCCGGAACCGGAAGTCCGTCTTTTTGCTTTTAAATAAACCCTTTGGATTTTATTTTCCCGGTGTGCGGCTGTCCGGAGTTCTTCCTTTTGATTTCTAATCATTGTGCTATTAGCCAGCACCTGGGGCTCCCACACAGGAGCAGGAGCATTCGCTTGTAAGGAGAGTCTTGGAGCGGTGGTTGTTTGTTTTTCATCTACTGCAAATGCATATCGGAGTACATTGTGTTAGTGCTAGTAAAAACTCTGGAAGGATATTGAAGAATGTTTAGGCTTGCTCCATTCACGTGCAGTCTGTCCTCCACATCTGCTCCAGCAGGTCTCCATTTACTCTACCTGTTCCAGATATACCTTGGCGTTGCATCTCTTGAACTTTATCTCTGAACTACTCCCTCAGTGGGCTCCATTACCTGGGTGGCTGTGGACAGGTTTTCTGTCACTTAACTCCACTTTCAGGACTACCTTCTGGTGTCACTCTGGCTTCCATCGTCATTAAGGAACTTTCACCTTTATGGTATGCCCCTCACACATCGTCTCTGATAGAGGGGTTCAATTTACAGCCCACTTCTGGAGGGCTCTGGCCACATCCTTTGGAATCAAGTACTACATCTACTCAGCCTTTAATCCACAGTCAAATGGGCAAACTAAAAAGGTAAACAAAAATATTGAACGGCATCTTCATGCCTTCATTTCTGCCCACCAGGATGATTGGGTAGACCTTTTACCGTGGGCAGAGTTTGCCCTTAGTAAACATGCTAATGCCAGGACTGGTTAGTCTCTCCCTTTTTAATGGTGTATGGCCACCATACTTCTGTATCCTTTCCTGTTCCCATCTCTCCTGCGGTGCCTGCGGCTGCAGAGACGCAACAATCTTTCAATTCTACTTGGGCAGATTTTCCAAGAAATTGCAAGTACAAAGTAGCTGCAGATCGTCATCGCTGTGTGTTCCAAATTTCTTCCTGGCGACAAGTTTTGTCTCTCTCCCAAGAATATCAGTCTCCAAGTACCCTCTATGAAATTTGCTTCTAGTTTCATTGGTCCTTTAACCGTTTTCTGCAAGGTTAACCCTGCCGTTTTCAAGCTCAATCTCCCTTCACATCTCAAATCCCCTAGTTTTACATGTTTTCTCTCATGAGACCATGCATCCAATAGATTTTCCGTCATCCTTTTCCAACAGTCAGTACCTTGGATCGGTATGAAATTAAGCAAGTCTTGGAAATAAAAGCCTCCCCCTGGAAAATTTAGAATCCAATTGGCTTGAAGGGATATGGTCCAGAGGAGAGGTGTTGGATTCCTTCTATCCTTCTACTGATGTTTCTGCCCCTCATTTGGTGAAACATTTTTCATCAGTTTCCTCTCAAGCCTGGCCCTTAACTAGTGGGGAGACCTCATAATGGGGGGGGGGGGGGGGTTGAGGTACTGACACAAGTTGACCTGCGTTTTTTTGCTTTTATATTCATACTACCGCCTTTCTGCAGTGCTTTTTCTACCCTGATTCCTTTCACGTGTGGTTTGGCTGTGCTCACCTATGAGAATCGCCTGCTATTCTGTGGGCTTTTTCCTTCCCTTCCATAATTTTCTTAGCCCACCTCCTTGTTTGCCTGTATGACCTGCTCAGTGTAGCCCATATTGCCTTAACAACTTCCCAGTTCTCTGAGCTCCTGTTATCTTGTTTCTTGTGTATCCTATGTGAGACTACCTGTGTATCGGCATCGTTCAGTCCAGTCTGTGCTTGTTTGCTGCCGTCCTGACCTTGGCTTGTCTCCTGCTGATGTACTCTGCTTCCAAATCCATTCCCATCATCGAGGTTTGTGGTGAAGAAGCAGGCTGGGGCAATCTACAAGGCCTCACTATCGCAGGGGCTTGACACTTTAAACCTTTTTCCTGACAAAGTAGCTACTAGAGTACACTGGATGAAGTACACATTTTCCTGACAAATAGGCCATTAAATATATAGGGAATGTATTGATAACTGAACCGATACCTGAATTGGTGCCGCTTGGGGCGCCAAACAGGTCCTCTTCTGTAATCAACCGATGGGAGTGCAGATGAGGATGCTCCAAATACAAATACAATGCCATGACTCCAGGGGCAGAGTAAAATGTGTTAGAGGTGTGGCCTGGTTGGAGCCCAGGCTGAGGCTTTTTCACTCTATACACAAAGTCTTGTAGTGATGTGCAGCTTATCAGCTTATTTTTTCTCTTGTATTGATAACCAGCACGTTTATAACCTGTTCTTACGATCAATACCAACCTTCCTGAGGAATCCACTTGGAAGCTCCTTTTTAATTAATGGACACCTCTGACAACATATTGGTTCTATTCTGGGGCCTCACCCCCTTTTCCATTGTTCACTGGAACTGATCACAGCCTACAGCACTCTGGTCAACCCAGATGAACATGGAGTGTGACTGTCTAAGAGTTATATTCTCCATGCGTTTTTTTTTGGAACCCTAAACTGCTGGGACGCTAGTATAGATCTGATCAGATCAGATATCGATCTGTTCAGATACTGTGCCACTAAGGGAGGTGTATGCTTTGCGCGTGGGTGTTTGCGGTACTGGCACTAACCTGGGGCGACGCAGACCTTATTTGACCCTAAAACCTAATTGATATCACCCCGCCGGGCGATCAGGGGGTTAAACCTTGTAAATGTGTGAGTATACACTTGCCACACTTTTTGCTATGCTTTCCATATACATATTCCATATACGTATTTTTTTGCTATTTCTGTCTGGTAGGTTAGTAAAGTATTTGGATGCATATGTATCTCAACCATTGCGATTACTAGTTTTTTTGCTTAGCTTGAAAAGTCCTGCATGCTGGAGATGTTTTTACATTTTAGTGATTTTGATGTTCCCGTTTGGACCTGATAAAGTATAACAAGTAGTAAAACACGTCATTAAGATTACTTTAACATGTTCTTTATGAAGTGTTTACTTTAGTCATTATTTTCATTGTACCTTTTTATGGTTTCCCTAATCTGTTTAATTAGTGAAGACTCACTATATTGAACCTTCTGATGCCCCCAAGGGATGTATTTGTTGTTTTTCTTGGCACTTGAATCTGCAAAGAGGAAATAATATTGGAGAGATTGGAAAGTGTATGCAATCAAAGGCCAGTATCCTAATGGAGGAGCTTGGCATTGCATATTGTTTTCTTCTCATTTGTCCTGCTTTTTATTTCCTCTGCAGTGTATTGCCTTCATCCTTGCAGCTTTGGAACCACATCCTGTTTCCTTCCTTTTAACTGACGTCACCCTTTGACATTCTTGGGCCAATCTTTGTCTAGTTGTCTAACAGTGAAGAGGCTTCATAATTTAGTGCATGTTTGTGTGTAGACCATTTCCCAGCATTTAATGAAACTCATAGTAGAATTCATGCTGTGATTTCTCCGTATTTTCATGCATTTTGTGGTTACTGCAAATGCGGACATAGTAATTTTCAACCATTTCAAATCATATAAACAGCTGGTTTCATTTTTATTTGGGTGGCAATGTTTTAAACTGTTTGCTTGCAGAGTGTTTAATTCTTGCTTACACTGCTTTACTCGGCGCTTACTAAGTGCTTCTTAACAAGCCTCCATCTTCGCCCTATAAACCGAACTCCTCCTTTACTTGTATAGAATGCATTATGTGCTTGCATAAGATAATCTGAAAAATAACTGGATCACTTACCTTCATCATATTTTATGTAACATGGGTAGCTAAATGTCCTAAGTTCTTTCTCATTTCAAAACCCTTTCCAAAATGAATTGATTATTTGCAGACGTTCCTGAAGTTTGTTTAATGTATAACCTAACATTCAGTTTAAATCCACAAAATACGTTCCATGCGCATAAAAATGAATTCATACCTATGCTTTGCGGTATAACCACATTAATGCAATTCACCACTCAATCATTTTCAGTGGCGCCCCTCTGTATGCAGAGGAATGCATGTGTGATGTGTTGATAAAATGGTGCACAGCCATGTTTTTTGGCCCGTTCTGTGCCTTGACATCTTGAATGAATGGGCTGCCTTAAAGTGGAACTAAACCCTCCCATCCTTTACAGTCAAGGAAGCTGTCAACATAGTCTCGGTTTGATCTGCAGTTGCCATAGTGCTACACCTGTGAATGGTTGTCATTCATGGCATGCCTTGAATATAAATGTTTTGAGAAACTGTTAAATTGCGTTTAGTGCTGCATTAATGTCACATGATTAAAGCGGAGTTCCACCCAGAAGTCGAACTTCCGCTCGTTGTTCCCTCCCCCTCCGGTGCCACATTTGGCACCATTCAGGGGGAGGGGGGACAGGATACTTGTCTTTCACAGGTATCCTGTCCCCACTTCAGGGAGCCTCAGCCGCGGGTATTTGCGTCATCGCTGGGGCTCCCTCTCTCCCTCTCTCCCTCCCTCCCTCCCTCCTTCCCCAGCCGCCGGGCTAGTAGGAGAGGGGAGCGAAGCCTTGCGCATGCGCAGTAGGGTTCCCAGGGTGAAGCCGTTAGGCTACACCACCGGTTTCCCTTACTCGCAATGGTGGGGGCATGCACCTGACAGCTGATGGAAACATAAGCTGCGGTGCCGACATTGCTGGACTCCAGGATAGGTAAGGGTCTGATTTTAATAAGTCAGCAGCTGCAGTATGTGCAATGTGTAATTTTTGTGTAATTGTAAATGTGTAATTTTTGCAGCAGTGTGCGGACCTCAGCTTTAAGGTAGTGAGCCAAGAACTGATATGGATAGGACTATAAGGTCACCAAAGAATATGAAAGACAACATATACAAAGTTTTATTGTACAAAACGTTAAAACAATAGTTATCATATAGAGATCCCATTAAAACACTCACAGCCATAATAAATACCCATCAAACCACTGGAAAAGGGACGCAAAGGGTCCCTGGTATGTGAACAAAACCCCAATGCATTTCACCCTGTCTTCTTCAGGGGGTGAGTATGATGAATATTCTCTACATAAAAATATAGTAGAACTACTATAAGGTACAGAGTTTACCTATTACAAACATTTTAGCGATTTAACACAGCATTGTATGTAATATATTAAATCACACTCACAATGTTAGAGGCAAAATCAAACGGACGCCTCCAAACCTAGCACGGGCACCAAGATGGACCGGAGAGGGCACAAGGGACAGTAAGAGATTATATAATATATATAATCTGTCAGAACAGCAAGCGACTGCAATAAATTCCTAAGCAATAGTCAAATACAGGGATGTTGTATACTGACTTGAGCAAAATGGCGCAAGCCGGGCTCCCAAAGCCAGGAGTACTGCCTATGTGGTTACTGTGTGGTTACTCAACCCCAGAGCGATAATGGCATCTGAATACAATAAGAATGTAGGTGGTAGCTAGCCAAAAAAAATAAATATAAAATGAGAACATAAAAAATGGCTATTGGGCTTAGCCACACCACCCATTAATGCAAAACATAAACACAGAATTATAGTTCTAATAGTATATTTACCAAGGCATGGTGGTAATGCTTTGCATGATGGTACCCATAAAAATCAACACTGATAGCATGGTGTTGGGGGGGGGGGGGGGTGGGGGATAGCTGAACCAAAACCACCAATGTTTGGGGTATCTAGACAAAAAGCCATACATACGAGCCTTAGTGAGGAATCCTATCCGCAAAAATCGTCAAATGGAAAACATGGCTTAGTGTCAGTGCATAGTACTTTTTACAGTGTGTGTGGTGAAGGAATACTCACTATTTCTCTGGAAGGCTATCTGCACAGAAGATTTTTCTTGGATCACTAAATTAACTTTGTTTGGGATTATTTATATAAAAGGAATTTTTTTATGGGCTTCATTGGCCACTAGATCGGCATGAGAAAATGTCTTTATCACAAGCATGCATTTTAATTTTATCTTTATTATATTGTTTTTTTGGCATATCATTGAATGCTATTTCTATTGGTTCATACACATTTATATCTTCACGTATTTTAAAAGCACCCTCTTCACTTATAATCACATTCTTGAGTACCACCAATACCCAATAAGGGGAGCAGCTTTACTTGTTGTTTTTTAGTGGTTTTTACAATAGGTGCGGAGTACACACAATTTGATGAGGTTTTGTGGGCACACTTAAAAGTAGTCCAGCCAGCTTCTTTTTGCACTTGATATTCTGCAACAGAAAATTGGATATTAGCCGTGCTTTAGTGACACTCCACATTCTTTTAGACTGTATAGAAACTTGCGTGTAAACCCAGGCCTATGTAAACTACTCAGCGCCAAAATACTTCACGGTTCTCAAGGTCGAATAATAATAATCAAACCTAAAAGTTTTAAATTATAAAGTGAGACCTGCTTAATCGCTTTTCAGCAGGCAAGCGGATAGAGGTATGCTATGCAAAAGCTGCTGTTTAAAATGTTCAAAATTATAAAAAATGAACGCAAAGTTCAGATAAACTGCTGCATCAGTCTAGGGCTGCAACTAACAATTATTTTCATAATCGATTAGTTGGCCGATTTATTGTTTAGATTAATCGGTTAATAACCTAAAAAAAAATCGTTGTGTATAATTTTAGTTAATATGTAAAGTTTAAAAAAAAAAATAAAATTATTCTTAAATATCTCTATGCAGTGGTAAATATAAATAACCAACTATATGGTTAGGGAGCAAAATCTCTAATCCACTCTGAGAATAACAGACAGAAGAGATATACTGTAGATACTATTAGAAGAGTTATATACTATTAACCATTTCAGCACCGACCTATAGTCACATGACACCCGCAGATGGGATCTCCCATCCTGGGTGGGCATCATATGACGCCCTCTCATTCCCGGCCGTCTAGGGGGCGCGTGCGCCCGCGGTGTCGCTCTGGACCCGGTGCACGTGCCCGGCGGCCGCAATGTCCGCCGGGCACCCGCGATGGCCCGGGAACACTGCAGGACCATGGATCTGTGTGTGAAAAAAAACACAGATCCACGTCCGGTCAGAGGAGGAGACCGATTGGTGTGTTCTCAGTACAGAGAAACACAGATGGATCTCCTCCCCTTGTGAGTCCCCTCCCCCCTACAGTTAGAATCACTCCCGATGAACATATTAACCCCTGCAGCGCCCCCTAGTGTTAACCTCTTCCCTGCCATCACATGTACACAGTAATCAGTGCCATTTTATAGCACCGATCGCTGTGTAAATGTAAATGGTCCCAAAAATGTGTCAAGTGACGGTGTGTCCGCCATAATGTCGCAGTCACGAAAAAAAACGCAGATCACCGCCATTATTAACCCTTAATTTACTCTAATCAGCCTTAATTAACTCCAGTCTGATTCAACCAGGCAGTGTGTGTCAGTGTGCACGACCTAACTATTACAATGAGGCTTGGATGATTCCAAAACTGTTTTCTGCAGACACAAAAGGCTAAACCTGCAAATCACCATTGTAACCAGTAAATTCAGTTTTAGAAAGGATGGGATATACTAGAGGAAGGCCATAAAATAAAGCATGAAAATGGGTACAGAAATTTATTGAATATGAACTGAGAAAATAGAAAATAATGTTACAGGTGCAAAAAGGTGAACGATAAAGCATCAACAATGTATTCTGTACAAGCAATACTGTGGCACTTGCATATTTCCCATAGGGCAGGAAATATACAGCATATTTATACTTTAAAAGACCGAAAAGATTCTGAAAGAAAACAAGCATACTTTGAAGTATAAATGAAGCATCATGTGTTAATCTATAGCAAGAACTTTCTCATTAATCGCCAAAGACAGATCAGGGCTACTAGAAGTTCAAAGAGCTTAGCTTTTGTTGCCTGCAACCTATTGCCCAATTCACTATTTATTTTGCTGGATAGTGTCAAATAACACCGGGAGCTCTGGAAGAATAGTGGAGTGGAGGCAGGAGAGGGAGGACTTCTGAAAAGCAGGCCATGGGTAGCTTCCTATTTTATATCTCTGGAGACTTGTCAAATCCTCTTATAAACTTTCCAAATCAGTCTAAAAGAATTATAAAAAAAAAAATGTACACAAGAAAATGCAGATAAACTGCGTTTTAACGTGGGACTGATGTAAGGCTGAAACTAATCGATTATGAAATGAATAGATTACTATTTTCATCGATTAATTTGCCAGTAACATAATGGGGTTAAACTAAAATGAGCCCTTTATAGTACAAAAAGAGCAAATAATCGCTACTGTAAATATTACTTTTACAGTTCTACAGTAAAAAAAAATTAACCCCTTACAGTAGTGATTATCTGCTTTTTTTTTTGTACTATAAAGGGCTAATTTTGAGTTTTTTTAACCCCATTATGTTACTAAACGTCTTAGACCTGGTTCACATCTATGTGGTTTGTTTTTTTTTTTGGTGCTTTTTGCAGAAACACACTACAGTTTATTTACATGGTTTCCTATGGGACACGTTCACATCTATACTTTTTTCAGCTGCTGCGTATTTGGAAATGGCCGGGGACTTTTTTTTAATGCAAAATAGTGCTTTTTTGGTTCAATATACTTCAATGGAGAAGCTGCAGAAAAGCATGTAATGCATTTTTGCAGCAATTTTGTGTTTTTTAATCTGCCCAACAACAAATTGTAATCTATTCTGCTGTATGTATGACCTGTGTGCCGAGGAGAAAAATATTCTCCAAGTATCCACCAAGGACAGGTTGGTGAGTATGGATCGTATTTTGGTTAAGGTGGGTGGTGTTATGTGGGACTTACCGGTAGAGGAGTCCAGTCTTGACACCAATAGGGGTGTTCAGGTTGCCACCCAGTATCAGGTTAACTATTCAGAATGCTTCTAGGCATGCTGCCACGGAAGACAGAAATGCTAGTTGATCCTGGTTAGGGAGATGAAAGTTGGCTAACGTAAAAATCGTTGGCATATATTTAATTTTCAAAAATATATAGCGCCCTGAAGGGTCAATCTGTGAGTCTAGTATTTCTGGGGAGAAGGAGTTGTGAAATGCTATTGATACACCCTTCGATTTAGCAGTCGGATTTGTACTGTGATACCAGGTGGTAAAGTGTTTTATTTACGAGAGAAGGCATGAAAGCTGATCGAAAGTGAGTTTCCTGGAGGAAGAGTAGCTGGGTGTGGGCTCTGTGCAAGCGGTATAGTAATTATCTGCGTTTCTCTGGAGTGTTGAATCCTCTGCAATTAAGCAAGGAAATTTGAAGGGCTAAGGTGGATGCCATGGGTTAGGGAGTGTGTGATGGAGGCTGAATGCACATTTACTGCTTTTGAGACATTGCGTCTATGCACATGCCCCACTTATGAAAGTAGTAGCACATGGCTGCCTACAGCTACCTTCTCCCATTCATATATATGGGCAGCTGTATGCAGCCTCAGGGGCTCCTTGGCACTAAAATATGAAAGTTTGTTTACACTGTATAGATTAATGCACTTATGTCAGCTTTTTGTTGGTTGGCACGTGAGCACTGAATCACAACTGGTTTGGTCTCCCTCTCCAAGTCTGTACTGTGCAGTTTATGAAATTGTTCTATAAATATGAGGGATGGGGGCAATGCTGGTTATGAGTTTGACGTATACAAAGTAGAATATATTTCTCCCGTCTGGTGTTTTTGTAAATTTAGGATACAATAATGGTTCCAAAGATCCCTTTTTGGAAAAGTGTCCACCTTTGTATTGAGTATATACAGTATCTCACAAAAGTCGGTACACCCCTCACATTTTTGTAAATATCTTTTCATGTGACAACACTGAGGGAATGACACTTTGCTACAATGTAAAGTAGTGAGTGTACAGCTTGTATAACAGTGTAAATTTGTTGTCCCTTCAAAATAACTCAACACCCAGCCATTAATGTCTAAACCACTGGCAACAAAAGTGAGTACATCCCTAAGGCCTCTTTCGCACCGAGGTGATTTTCAGGCGCTAAAGTGCTAAAAATAGCGCCTGCAATGCGCCCTGAAACAGCCGCTGCTGTGTCTTCAGTGTGAAAGCCCGAGGGCTTTCACACTGGAGCGGTGCGCTTGCAGGACGGTCAAAAAAGTCCTGCAAGCCGCATCTTTGGAGTGCTGTAGGAGCGGTGTATTTACTGCTCCTAAAGCACCACCTTCCCAAAGAAAACAATGGGGCAGCGCTCCAAACCGCCGGCAAAGCGCTGCTTTGCGGTCGGTTTTAATCCTTTTTCGGCCACTAGCGGGGGTTAAAACTGTCTGGCTAGCGGCCAAATTGCGCCACTAAATATAGCGCTGCTTTACCGCCAGCGCGCTCAGTGCCCCAGTGTGAAAGTAGCCTAAGTGAAAATGTCCAAATTGGGTCCAACTAGCAATTTTCCCTCCCCGGTGTCATGTGACTGTTACAAGGTCTCAAATGTGATTGGGAAGCAGGTGTGTTATGAAATGATTGCACAAGTGTGCACACCCTTAAACTAATACTTTGTTGAAGCACCTTTTCATGATATTGCAGCACAGTCTTTTTGGGTATGAGTCTATCAGCATGGCACATCTTGACTTGCCCACTCTTTGCAAAAAAAACTCCAAATCTGTCAGATTGCGAGGAAATCTCCTGTGCACAGCCCACTTTAGATCACCCCACAGATTTTCAATACGATTCGGGTCTGGGCTCTGGCTGGGCCATTCCAAAACTTGAATCCTCTTCTGGTGAAGCCATTCCTTTGTTGATTTGGATGTATGCTTTGGGTCGTGGTCATGAAGGATAAAGTTCTTCTTCATGTTCAGATTTCTAGCAGAAGCCTGAAGGTATTGTGCCAATATTGACTGGTATTTGGAACTGTTCATAATTTATCTCTACCTTGACTAAGGCCCCTGTTCCAGCTGAAGTCACAGCCACAAATCATGATGCTTCCGCTACCATGCTTCACTGTGGGTATGAGGTTTGGCACAAACACACATCTTTTGGAATTATGGCCAAGAAGTTCATCCTTGGATTCATCAGACCATAACACATTTTCCCATGGTTTTGGGAGACTTCAGATGTGTTTTTGCAAAATTTAGCTGGGCTTGGATGTTTTTCTATGTGAGAGTTCAAGCAGTGGTATGGGGGCTTAAAGCACCTGAGGAGTGTCTTTAATGTATCCAACAGGCCCAATTGTAAAATTTGGTGGGGTTTTCTTTGGCTTGGTGAAGTTTCTCCATGTCAGCAGTTTTGTCTACTCGGTTGATCCATTCGGAGACTGTAGGTGTGTCAGTAGTTCTCCAGTGAACTGGTATACACTGGGTGGCAGCATTGATTAGGTGTAAGGTGAGGTATTTTCTGTATGACAAAATCGATAGGCAAGTATGGTGGAGTAAGTATTGTGCTGGGGTAAAGTCTGGGGTGTAGGTTGTGATTTTTATGATCAATTCATGGATTTCCTTCCAGAAAGGTTGTATTAGCAGCCCAGATATTTTAAGAATCCTGCATCTCTGATAGTATTGGGTGTACATTGGTGTGTATGGAATGGGCAGCTTGCACATCTGGAAAGACAACATCGATTCTGAAAGATATATCCAGATTTTAGAGCAGCATATGCTCCCATTCAGATGTCTTTTTCAGGGAAGGCCTTGTATATTTTTTTTTTAGCAGGATAATGCTAAACCACATACTGCATCTATGACAACAGCCAGAGTCAGAGCCTGAGTCTGGGTGCTTAACTGGTCTACCTGCAGTTCGGACCTTTTAACCAACTGAAAATATTTGGGGCATCTTGAAAAGAAAAATACAGCAAAAGACCCAGGAATTTTGAGCAGTTATCAGGCATAAATGGGACAACATTCCTCTCTCAAAACTGCAGCTATTGGTCTCCTCAGTTCCCAGACTTATACAAGGCCTACCCTGATTTATTTATTTTTTTTTGAGACATGAATCAATTTCAAGATATTTTTTTTTTTTATTAACCACTTCCCACCCAAGGCCATCCATTTGACATCCTGGACTTTCAGTGGAGATATCTATAGGCATCATTTAGATATCATTTTCAGCTGGCAATTCCCTGCACCTTAAAAACAATCATAGTGGCTGGCTATTCAGCCACTTAATTGCTGTTGTTTTTACAGGTGGCTGTACTGGCGAGCCGGAGAAGAAATCCGTCGGGAGCTGAAGTTAACCATAGAGAGAACTGTGGACCAGATCTTCCCTGGCAGTCTCTATGACCTTCAGAGCCCGTGCCCGACGTTATGACAAGGGATGTTTACATTCCTTGTATTAGGAATAAAAGATTGGGGTAACTGACACTTTTTTGTTCACATGAGCATAATCACCCCAACACCACAATATGTAAAAATATTAATGAGCAAAACAAAAGTTTAAATATTGGTTAATAAAATTAGAAATGAACAAGAAAAAAATCAGCAGGAAAATAATTGGATGAGAATAAGGAGTTAATTGGGGCAGATTAGAGTAAACAAATGGTTAATAGGGTGTTAAACCATAAATATGTTATTTAAAAAACATTTTATTTATTTTTTTGTCAGGTTGCTTTAACTGACATAATCTGCAGATCGAACGTTATCCCTTTTATCTGCAGATGAATAAACCGAATGATACAGTATCCTAAGTAACAATGTTATATTGTATCTTTCTGTAGTGTCTCAGCAAGTGTTATTTATACAGTCCCTTGAAAAAATACTCCTATACCTTGAAATGTCCCAAATTTTTGTCATGTTATAACCAATAACATGATTGTATTTTATGTGATAGACCAACGCAAAGTGGCACATAATTGTGAAATGGAAGGAAAATGATGACTGGTTTTCAATTTTTTTTTACAAATAATTGAAAAGCATGGTGTGCATTTGTATTCAGCCCCCTGAGTCAATACTTTGTAAAACCACCTTTTGTTGCAATTACAGCTGCAAGTCTTTTTGAATAGGTCTCTACCAGCTTTGCACATCTAGAGTGACATTTTTGCCCATTCTTATATGCAAAATAGTTCAAGCTTTCTCAGATTGGATGGAGAGCATCTGTGAACAACAATTTTCTTGCCACAGATTCTACGTATATTATTATTTTATGCGCTGGAAGGATGTGGGCCCCCTTTCAGCCCATGCCTTCTTCCGCATTGTTCATGGGGTTTTTCACAAATTTGTATACAAGAGTAGGGCGTGCCCTAAGAAGTTCAAGAAAATCTGGCAACCATGGCTTGATGTATCGGAGGATTTCTTGGGGGGGATGTCCTCTCTTCACAGCTTTCCCAGTAGACCCACTACTTATGTACTCTAATATTATTGTCTGGCAAGATACCAAAAAAACTGAGAATCACGGGATGTCTTTTATGAAGCATCCACTACATAGGGGGATTCTGCACCTCTGCTGTCCTTACAGGGTCGCATGTGTTGCAGGTTCGAATGGTTGTATGTATGTATGAAGGTATGAATGTGTGTTTTTGGGATATTTCTGTTTCTTGGACTTGTAAACTTGTTCCAGTGTTATTACTATGTAGGTGCTCTACTAAATGCACCTATCACAACTGTAATTACAGTCCCACTTTTGTTATCTTTTGTATTTTTATGTTACAAAACCAAAATAAACACCTTTAAAAAAAAAAAAAAAAAAAAAAAGATTTAGGTCTGGACTTTGGGCCATTCTAACACATGAATATTCTTTTATCTAAACAATTCAATTGTAGCTCTGGCTGTATGTTTAGGGTCTGTTGTCCTGCTGGAAGGTGAACCTCCACCTCATTCAAGTCTTTTGCAGACTTGAACAGGTTTTCTTCTAAGATTGTCCTGTATTTGGTTCCATTCATCTTACCATCAACTCTGACCAGCTTCCCTGTCCCTGCTGAAAAAAAAACATCCCCACACCATGATGCTGCCACCACCATGTTTCATGGTGGGGGTGGTAGTTTTCCACTACACAGTGTTTTGCTTTTAGGCCGAAAAGTTAAATTTTGGTCTCATCTGACCAAAGCACCTTCTTCGACATTTTTGCAGTGTCCCCCACATGGCTTCTCACAAACTGAAAATGGGACTTCTTATGGCTTTCTTTCAACAATGGCTTTCTTCTTGCCACTCTTCCATAAAGGCCAGATTTGTGGAGTGCACGACTAATAGTTGTCCTGTGGACAGATTCTCCAACCTGAGCTGTGGATTTCTGCAGCTCCTCCAGAGTTCCCATGGGCCTCTTGGATGCTTCTGTTTAATGCGCTCCTTACCCGGCTTGTCAGTTTAGGTAGACAGCCATGTCTTTGTAGATTTGCAGTTGTGTCATACTCTTTCTGTTTTCAGATGATGGATTGAACAGTGCTTCATGAGCTGTTCAAAGCTTGGGATATTTTTGTATAACATAACCCTGCTTTAAACTTCTCCACAACTTTATCCTTGATTTATCTGGTGTGTTCCTTGGCATTCGTGATGCTGTTTGTTCACTAAGGCTCTCTAACAAACCTGAGGGCTTCACAGAACATCTGTATTTATATTGCAATTAAATTACACATAGGTGGACTCTATTAGGTCACTTCTGAAGGCTATTGGTTCCACTATATTTTTAGTTGGGGGGTATTGTAGTAAAGGGGGCTGAATACAAATGCACGCCACATTTTTTTCAAATATTTATTTGTAAAGAATTTGGAAAACCCATTTATAATTTTCCTTACACTTCACAATTTTATGTGCCACTTTGTTGGTCTATCACATACAAGCCCAATAAAATACATTCATAATGGTTATAACATGACAAAATGTGGAAAATTTCAAGGCACATTTCATTTCTGTAAACACTGCCGAAATGCTTTTTTTTATTTTTTATTGAATCGGCAATGCAGCTTTAATTGTTCATAGTCAAATTGCTGTGTACTGGGAGGGGAGAGCAGGGCAGAAAGACTGGACATGCTACACACGTTCTGTGTACAATGACCTTTTTGGAAACGTGTAGCCTTAAACTAAATTGATAACTAAATTAAATAAGTGATGCTCCAAGCCCCTCAGCATTTTCTTGTCCGCTTTGTCTCACAGCGGAGATGGAGTTCTCTTAGGCTGCTTTCACACTGGGGCGGTTTGCAGGCGTTATTGCGCTAAGAATAGCGCCTGCAAACCGACCCGAAACAGCTGTTGCTGTTCCTTCAGTGTGAAAGCCCGAGGGCTTTCACACTGAAGCCGTGCGCTTGCAGGACGCTCAAAAATGTCCTGCAAGCCGCATCTTTGGCTCGCTATAGGAGTGGTATATTTACCGCTCCTATAGAGCCCAGTCCCATTGAAAACAATGGGGGAGCGCGCTGAACCCGCCCGCAAAACGCTGCTGCAGCGGCGGTTTGCGGGCGGTATTGACCCTTTTTCGGCCGCTCGCGGGAGGTAAAACCACCCCGCTAGCGGCCGAAATGTGTGAAAGCAGCCTTATGCTGATGACACACAATCTGGTGCTCAGTTCAGCGTGGTACTATCAGTGCAAGTCTACCCTGCAATTGACCAGTGCACAGGTGCAATAAATATTAATCTGTATGGCATTGCCCATACTCCAAGGGATGTTTAATAAATGAAAACGGAGAAAGGAATAAAAAAAAAAAAGAGAGAGAATGGCTGAGCTTTTTTTTAATAGGTTATTCCTTTAGACTTGTTCAAGTTAGTAGAATTAGCCAGGTTTACAACCAACTGCAGCACTTTAGGATCTACCTGAGTAAATACAATTTAAATTGTTAATGCAAGACTTTGGGCTGCACATTTTTTGGTGGATACTTGTGATGTGACCTAGTACAGTAAAAAAATAAATTAAATCCACAATACAAAATCAACTAGTTAATGGGCCTGAACCAATGGCTGGTAGTAGGCTAAACCTGTGCTTGTAGAACTAGTACCAGAAGTAGCCCTATGTACCAGTCATGTTTTTATTATCCAGGCCTACCAATGGTCAGTATCATTGTTCAGAAGTTCCTATATGGTAATTATCCTGTTACCAATTTGAGATTGTACACTGAACGCTAAATGATGTACAATTTGTGGACTTTGACATAGTAGTGGTTTAGAGGTTTACTTTAATGTTTATTCATGATTTACTCCTTTTCTTTTTCAGTGACAGAAGCTGGATTTGGTGCAGACATTGGAATGGAAAAATTCTTCAACATTAAGTGCAGAGCTTCTGGCTTGATTCCCAATGTGGTTGTTCTTGTTGCTACTATTAGAGCTCTGAAGATGCATGGAGGAGGGCCCAATGTAAGTTCTTCTGTATGTTACAATGCTTAAGTGATCATTGTAGTTTTCCCCTTCTAAACCAAAATTTGGTTTGGTAATGTATTTACTATAGCAGAAAAGTAGCTTTAAAAGCATACTGTATATAACTTCTATAAAATGCAAAGCTTTCAATTGCTGTGAGTGAAGTGTTAAATATTCTAGATTTTTATCAACGTAATTTATTAAATAACGACTTTGTGTTTTTGGTGTGTTTTTAGTTTTAACAGTTAGAAACATTTTAATGAACAGAAAAAATATTTTTAGATCGCTTCACTTTCTGTTCAGAAGTCATCCTAGAGAGTTCAGAAAGGGTCTGAAGACAAACCGCTTCTGAACCCTCTAAATGGGTGAAGGCTCCATGCACACTGGGCTTTAAAAAGTGTGTTCTATTTGGAGTAAAAAATGCTCATATATATAAAGCATTTTTTGTACAAAGTTTTAGATGAGTTTAGGAGAGTTTTACATTTTTTTTTTCTGCCAAAAAGCTCCAGTCAAAACGGAGAACCAGAAGTTTTTTTTTTTTTTTCCTGCCTCTAAAAGCTGAGCTCAAATTATGCCTGTAATTGTCCTAATGTGCATGAACATTTTTTTTAAGCCAGTGTGTATGAAGACTAAGGCCTCTTCCACACGAGGCGGATCCACTCAGCAGAGTCCGCCAGCTGAGCAGGAGATTGCTCCGTTGATTTCCGCTGAGCCGGTTGATGATCGGTCTGTCTCTGCTCACTGAGCAGGGCGGGGCCTGTCTGAGCGCCGTTGATTCCTATGGAGAGATCGGATGAAAACAGACAGCATGTCCATTTTAATCAGATCTCATCTGGATCGCCATATGTCTGATTTTAGCAGATTGGATAGCAGACGGTGTCAGCGGACACATCTCCGCTGACATCCGTCTCCCCGTAGGAGTCAATGGATGGCCCGCTCGGATCCGCCTGAAAAACGGACAGGCGGATCCGAGCAGGCTTGCCATGTGAAAGTGCCCGAAGTCTCATGTCACAAGTGTATCCTTTATTGGATGTACATTTTGTGAACTCAATCATTTTGTATAATTGGTTAAAAAATAGAACACCTCAGTTTACAAACTTAAAATGTAAATCGAAACGGCTTAGTTTCCCTTTGATCCATTTGTTTAAATTCTTTGACATACTCTCACCTATCCAATTACAAATTTATAGCTTATTTTTTATAATTCCAGGTTACTGCTGGAGCTCCTCTTGCAAAAGAATACACAGAAGAGGTAATAAATATTGAAACTGCTTTATACTTATTACAACATGCTGCCTTTGTAAAATACATGTTGTGGTGTAGCTTTTCTGATTTAAACTGTGTGAACTGAGTGATATTTGTGGTTTGATCTTTTTTTTTTTTTGTGGGACTGCGACATTTGACACTTTTTTTTTTTTTTTTTTTTTTTTTGGGAACCAGTGACACTAATACAGTGGTGCTAAAAATATGCACTGTTACTGTACTAGTGACACAGGCAGGGAAGGGTTAACATCAGGGGCGATCAAAGGGTTAAGTGTGTCCCTAGGGGGTGCTTGCTAACTGTGTGGGGGGGGGATGGTCTGACTGGATGAAGACAGATCAGTGTCCCTAGCAGGCACACATGATCTCTATCTTTCCTGTCAGAATGGCTATCTTCCTTGTTTACATAGGCAAATCACTGTTCTGCCTCTCTGGGGAGCGATCGCAGGTGGCCGGCATTGGGTACGCCGAACCAGCTGATTGGCTCCTCCCTCTGTCCAATCAGCACGCGTGCCTCCCCCCCTCCACTGTCTATTGCACAAAATAATGTACAGGTACGTCGTTTCGTGCAATAGAGCCCACCTGCCACAGTTTATTTGCGATAGGCGGACAGCAAGTGGTTAAAAAAGAAAAAAAGCCACTAGTGTAATTTTTTTAGTAGCAATGATGCTATTTTGTCACTACTGCTTGCTATAAGGTTTTGGATCATAAAACACATACGTTCTATAGTTTGGAGTAGGCTAATTCCTTCTTTGTTTTTGGGCTGGTTAAGACCGCTTATCCTTTTGAAGGAGAAGTACAGCCAAAGATCATTTGGCCGTACTTCTGTGGATCACAGGAGTGGTGTTTGTTCTGCACAGCCCGCTGTCGGCTGACATTGCAGAGCCGGTCCAGGCTGGGGGAAGATCGCAACCGTATGGTTGGGATTCACCCAGGAGCATGGCTCAGCCTCTCAGCAAGCCACTGAAAGCCTGAGCCAGCCATTCCCAGCCCACCACAGCCCAGTGCGCTAGTAAACGCAGGGGGGGTTGGTAGAGCAAACAGCAGTGACTGACAGTTTCAGGGAGCACTGAGAACCGAGCAATCAGTCTTTGATAGCTCAGTTCTCAGTCTTAGAGCCGGTGGGGGACAGATACAGCATCGGACCAATGCTGCATCCACCTAGGTAAGTATGATTCTTAAAAAAAAAAAGTTCAAACTTCTCTTTTAGTAGACTTGCTATGTTGGCTGCCTTTTTTTGGCATAGCTTCCAGAAGTCAATTTCTCATAACAATTTACTGCTCAGTCAGTAAAATTGCTCTTTATGAAAAATACTGTTGCTTGTTAATTTTCCATGTAAATACATAGGGAATGTTTGATTATTGCAATGGATTCTAAAAAAATCTGTCATGTTATTTTTAGTCTTTCAATGAAGAAAACCATAGGATTAAACCAATACATTGAAACCCAAGATTTCATAAAATATTCATAACTTTTAAGTATATGTGCAGTTCTGCACACCATGCAGGCACCAAGGGCTTTAAGGTTATGAGATTGCATATTTGTATATAGTATTGTTGAAATTTTGTTCTAAAAGTTATGCCCACCCAAGTGTTAAATCCCACTGAGTTTGTGTATGTATGTGGGAGTCTGAGAGATATCCCAGTTGGAACTCTCAGCTTCATCTCCACCGTAGAAGTGTTTCTAAAGCCTTCTGTGTGGCAGACTCCCCCCCCCACCCCCCCTTTTTATACTTACCTGAGCCCTTTCACAATCCAGCGCCGTGCATCAAAGTCGAGGCTCTCCTGACTCTGTCCCCCCTCTCTGGGCAGATTGATAGCAGCAGAAGCCATTGGCTCCCACTGCTTTCAATCCAAATCCTGTGCGGAGTGAGGGCGGGGACAAGCGAGCCTGCACGAGTGCCCATATAGGAAGCGGCTTCCTAAGGAGGCACTCGCCAAAGATGAGGAGCAAAGAGTGCTGGTGGGGGACCCCAGAATAAGAGGACCAAGGCTGCTCTGTGCAAACCATTCTACAGATCGGGTAAGTATGACGTGTTTATTTAATTTTTTTAAATAAACCTTTTAATATTACTTACTATAAGAAACCCAGCAAGTGAATAATGTTCCTTCCTTATGTAAAAATCATAAGCAGCGAATCCAGCCAAGAGTCTGAGACCACCATTAAATGGCCACAGCTGGGAAGCCTTTTTTATGTAGGGAAAATGCACATTTAATGTAAAATAGAAGAATATGGCAAGTGAGCCGGCTTCCTAGATGCCATTGTCACTAGTGACATTAATTGCCAAGTGAATATTTAAACTTTTGTTGCATTTTCAACGTTTTTGTAGTTATGAGCTACTTCATCCTTTTCCCAGTTTTGTCCTCAGCAAAGCTAGCAGTAGACGACATATCATGAGGATAGCCTAAGCTGGCAAGAGGGGGTGGGATAATAGAATTAATCATACATTAGGGGCACAGATTGAAGTACTCGGGTACATCGAGTTATTCTGCTGCCTTTTGGAGATTGGATATTCGCAAACAAAATTACTAAGGACAGCCTAGTATGACCCCTCTCATTTCTATCTTGCCACGTTTTTTTGCTTTTTAGAAGGACAAATGCCTTCCCTTCTCAAGATTTTTTTCTTCTAGCAAGCTTCTTAAGTTGCTGCAGAGCCACAGGGGGGCTCATTCTGCAGCTTACCATATTGGCTGATTCTCGACATTGCCATGAAAGCTCTGGTGTCCGTTTTTATGAAGCAGTAAAAAAAATGGCACTTCTTCCTTCTCAGGCATTCTCAGAGGATATCTTTCTCCTCTGGATGCCAGTTTATGAAGCTTTGTAGATCACTTCTCCTTTTGGAGGAGTGAAGCGATCTACAAATGCTTCAAACAGTGGAGAACGGCCCCTGATACTGTAATCTCGTGAGACTTTGAGATTACAGTACCAGAAATTCACTGAAACACCAAGGTGTCTGTTTATTAAAGACCTCCTGTCTGCGCTATAGCCAAAAGATGGCTACAGCGTTGACCTAATTTGCCGGGAGGGCATCAATGAATGTTGTCCCGCGCTCAATCGGCCTGCGTGCCCCCTGCAGGGCGCGCGGTGTGCTCTGTGATCACCTACCAATGTCACCTTATCTAATACCTTATTTAAGGGGCGTGGCAAGGGGTGTGTGTCCTATGCCTGCATACTTTTGCTGCTAGGTGTCCCTTACTCCCATCTCAAAAAGTTGGGAGGTATTAGGATGCAACGGATCGTCACCGATCCATGATCCGAACGGGTCAACCTGTTCAGATCGACACACCAGGCGATCTGCAGGGCGCTCCGCTGCCTTGGCCATAGGAAAGGCCGCCGATTCAGTTTAGCTCTGAAGCGGCGGCCATCTTGGTACTCCCGGCAGTGGTCGCTGTCTCGTCAGTGACGTTTCGTCGCCGCCATCTTGCTACACCCCACACTCCTGCACAGTAATGATATAGTGAGAAGGGGGAAAGTGGACATCTGCTTACACCCACCAGAGTTTTAGATTTCAGTTATTTTCAACACAAAATGGAGCTTATATGCTTAAATACAGTATTTGTAAATCCGACGGACTGTTTAGATGTTAAACTTTAAAAGCAGCAGCAAACCTGCTGACCTTATATGGTTGCTAATGTGACAGAACACCTCTGATTTTCACATTTGACAGCTGAATAATAAAAATAAAAAAAAGTGTCTGTAAATATAGTAACAAAAATAAATGGCATGGCAGCCCCCCCCCCCAACCCTCTGGTATGGATTTTAGGGGGAACTCCACGCAAAAATGAAAAAAAAAAAATACCAGACCCCTATCCAAGCATGCAGCCTGGCAGGTCAGGGAAGGGGGATGAGCGAGCGGATTAAGGGTACCCACCAGGCACTATATTTTAAAGGAATTTTTCATTTTTATTCTTGCACTTTAAGCATCATTAAAATCACTGCTTCCTGGGGCCGTCAATACCCTTACCGTAAACATAAGTCACTGCTGAAGTTCAATTGTGACTTATGTTTTATCTTTTTATTCATATCAGCAATTCTCCAATGTATATTCCAATGTATAACAGGAGGTTTCAATGCTTTCTTATTCTCTTATGCTCTTGTACTTTTTCCATGAAAGTTTTAGACAAATGTATTGAAATTAAAATCACTGCTCCTGTAAAAACGATATTTGAAAAATAAATTTTTTGGATTGATACATGTCCACCAGGGCAGTACCTGGACCCCCGTACACCTTTTATGGCTAATTACTTGCATATAAGCCTTTAAAATGGGAACTTTACATTTTTCGAGTTTGGCTCCCATAGACTTCCCTGGGGGCCTTGCCTGCTTAAGATGTTCTAGGGGCTTGTTCACACTAGCAGTGAGGGGGCAGTAAAACCCCACGGGGCATTTATAAAATCATTTTATAATCAAGTTTCTGATAAATTTATTTACATTTTTAAACATAGAGGGATTCAATTTGACAGAGGGGGCATGTAAAATGTAAGCCTGTACTGAGAAGGGATATCTCATGTTCAGTTAGTTAACTGAAAACCACAAGGCAGATCCTGAGATTTCCGCTCCCCCCCCAGTACAGTGCACATCCTTCAGACTTAAGTCCATCTTCAACCCTGTGCATGTTAAGGGTGATTGTTTGGAATCCTTCTACCAGGCAGTGTATGCTAACCTCATTACTATGTGTAAACATAAGGCTGCTAATAATGGGCACACACCAACCAATATGAATCCCATGGAAAATGAGGCACTTAAAGTGGTTGTAAACCCTTACAGACCACTTTGACCTTTTAAGTAAGCCTAGATTAAGGCTTACCTGTAGGTCCAAGAAATATCTTCCAAACCTACACGGTTTAGGAGATACTTGCAAAAAGACAGGCACCGTAGACAGCGGCGCGCAGGCGCACACTGAGCTTGCCACCGCTAATGGCGATATTCCGCTAGTGGCGGCTCCCGCGCGCATGCACGGTAGTGACGTAATCGCGGCCACGATACACGGAAAGAAGATGGATGCTACATGGAAAAGGGGACAGCGGCGACATCGCAGGCTCCTGTCAGGTAAGTGACATATAATGGGCTACTATGCGATGCATAGTAGTCCATTATGCTTTACCTTTGCAGGGAAACAAAGAGGAAGTAAACCCATTAGGGTTTACTTCCTCTTTAAGTCGACTCACAATAACGATATCATTATCAAACCTGAAAGCAAGAATGGGAATGTAATGGTTCAGAACAAATCTGAATATCTTAATGAGACACATTGATTATAATTTGATACCAACACTTACGAGAAATTACAAAATCCCTTGGCTGAATTTACTATGGAACTAAAGTCGATGATTGGTAGGGCTTTAGAGGAATTTTGAACATAAAGGAAGCTTCCTTTTTCCACCGATTTTTCTTCCATGTCCCATACTTTTATCACCTCCTTATAGTACACAAGGGATGTCCTATAGTGGCAAGCACTACAAGCAGTCTTTCTTTGTTGACCAAGGACCATAGAAAATGGTAATTTCCCTATCCTCATATATTCGTGATGGAACACATTTATTAAAGAACCTGTAACTTTACTCTTGAAAATCTACCTATTTGTGGCTCTTCCTCAATGTATGTTCTCTTTATACATCAATTCCACATGAAATAGGCTAATGAAAAATTAAATAGCTTTTTTTCCACTAATCCAGACCTAAATAATAAGAAAGTTAGTTTCATCCTTACAGCTATCAGTTCTGATTGAAGCAAAATTTTATTCCAATGAGATGGAGGTTGGTATATCAAGAGAACAAGTACAGATATGAGAGCCCATTTCGCTCCCAGTTATGCCAATCTCATTTAGGGTGTCTAGGTGCGCCAACAGATCTGGAATAACAACCCTTTTGCACAAAACACCATCCATTATGGCCGCTATATAGATGACATTGTATTTATCTGGGATGAGTCCCCTTCATCTGTGGCTGCCTTTGTAGACTTTTGTAATAAAAATTATTCTTCGCCCGTGTGTAGCACTACTTCACTGGCTGCCTTAGACATAGAATTAAGTCATTGTGAACTCAGTATTATTGCTAAGAATTCCTTCAACCCAACAGCTGGTAATTCCTACTTGCATTACACCATCCCAGATGGATCCAGGATATCCCTAAAAGACAATTCTGCAGGCAGTGTCAAAACTTCACTCGTGTAGAGAATTATATACAGGAGAAATTTAGTCCTCAAAAACAGACAAGGGATATCCTCCAGGTAGAACTGGTAGAAAAGGCTTAATTTGTCTATCACACACCATCTGGGGGAGACCAGATAGAGAAAAATAAAGATGATCCAGAAATCGGGTATGTTGTGTGATTGCCCAACCAATATCTGTTTATTTAGCTGTTTACATCTAGGTTTTTATCTAAAGACAACATTGCTTCCCCTAGTGGTGGAGCTCTTGAATTATCACTTTGCCGTTGTCTGTGTTTTTTCATTTCTAATCCAATTTTTGTTCGTTTTATGTTATCGTTTTTTAAACCGATTTTAGGCATTGAATTCCATAAGGTACCAGTACCATCTTTTATTTCCTATTTATTCGTTTTCATTTTGAGTTTTATTATCCGAATACTTTATTTAGAATGCAAATTGTCAGGACCTGGATCACCTGCTGATGCACTGTAGTTCCCAGATCATAAGGTTGTAGTTCCGTTGTCCCATGAGAGGGTGTCTAGTCCCTCTTCTACTAGTCCCTCTTGTTTCAGTGTTTTGCATGCTTGCCAGATCCTAGTTGCTGAGCCTAGATCCTCTTCCTTACCTGTACATGTATCTGGTGCCTCCTGTTTGTTGCCCGTTGTTCCTGATCTCAGTTCTGGTTTCCTCTTCCTGACTGTTCCTTGCACTTTCAGTTTTACTCTGTTTACTCGTGTTCCCCATAATGTATTCTAGTTTATTTATACACACACACATGTGTATATATATCTCCTCAGATCTATTATTTCGATAGACCCCATTATTGTATAGTCATGCTGAGTCTTGTAGATCTATATGCATATAAAAAGCAATCCTTATTGAAGGGCAGGCTTGAGAAAGAAGGGCAGGCTTGAGAAAGAAGGGCAGGCTTGAGAAAGAAGGGCAGGCTTGAGAAAGAAGGGCAGGCTTGAGAAAGAAGGGCAGGCTTGAGAAAGAAGGGCAGGCTTGAGAAAGAAGGGCAGGCTTGAGAAAGAAGGGCAGGCTTGAGAAAGAAGGGCAGGCTTGAGAAAGAAGGGCAGGCTTGAGAAAGAAGGGCAGGCTTGAGAAAGAAGGGCAGGCTTGAGAAAGAAGGGCAGGCTTGAGAAAGAAGGGCACGCTTGAGAAAGAAGGGCAGGCTTGAGAAAGAAGTCCAGCGGCTACGAAATGCAAGTCCATGACCCAGTTATGCCTTCAGGCTTGTGACATCATCCCCTGTCACTTCCTCCTCTCCAGAGTCTTTGCGGCCATGTTGTATGCTTTCTGGCCTGGATTGATACATACTCTGGAGATGACAGCATTGCCAGCTTAAGGGATTTATCGCATGCCCTTTGCACCTTTTTGATTTTGTGAGTTGCCATTTGTCTGAAAGAGGAACTGCAGTCTGCTCACATAATTTGTAATAAAAACCTCTTTGCCATTCTGAAGTTTCCCTTCAACCACTTTGCATATTTTTTATACTGTAATTCTTTACTTGCCAAATATGCGGAAGAAATCTCCCTCAACTAAGTCTGGTGGCCATCATTTTAACTGTGGGCAGCTGAAGGTGCTGCCTGTTCACTTCCTGAATTTACAGAGACACTCAGGCACTCCTCCAGCTTTGCAGCTCTCATTGGCCCTCTTATGACTCATCCCCCCCCTCCCTTCCTGGCAAACTCTCTCAAGAGTTAGAGAGAGCTGTGCATGTGATAAGCCTGGGCTTTTTTCCAAACAAGAAACAGGAAGTGGGCTGTATAAGGTATTTACTGGCAAAAAAATTTTTTACTTTCCAATGTTAAAACAACAAGGGCAGAAGATTTAATAGATGGAAAGACGAAAAAATTATTAAAGTTACACTTTAGTGAATTAATGTAATTTTAAGCTATACTTAGATTTGTGCCCTCTGGTGTTTTTTTTATTCAGTCTCTTGAGGAGCTGCAGCAAGTGTACTAGATGAACGGAGTTAACAATCAATTAATGTACCTTGATGTGAACTCACGTTTGTGTGTGTATAGATAGATTTATTTATATATATAAATAAATCCATCTCTCCTAGCACACACGATATACTCCTTGCGCCCTTTTTTGTGTGCTTTTAATTCAACTTTCCAGTGTCCATGTAGAGATTGGTGAACCTCTTTAGTGCTCTGGCATAGCTGGTGTTTTAAGGGGTCATGGCTATGGTCTTGGAAAGAGGTTCTATAGGTTTTTTTCAAACTTACTTGTTCACCATTCCCAAAGCCAAAGGGGGAATCGGTCCTATACTGGATCTCAAGGTCCTCAACCCCTTGCTCCAGGTACAATACCGCATTGAATATGCCCTGTCAGTCACGGTTTCCTTTTATATGGGAGACCTTCTGGCCTCTGTTGAAATAAAGGATGCTTACTTGCATGTCCCCATCTTCATGGCTTAAATCTACCTGCATTTTGCAGTGGGCATTCAGCATTATCAGTTTGTTGCCTTCCCTTTTGCCTGCTCTTTGGGTTTTCACCAATGTGCTATCCTCTGTTCTTTATCTGCACTCAAGGCATCCCCATAGTGAAATATTGTATTCTGAAAGAACAGCTTGTGCTAGTCCTTGTTCTTGCTCTCCTTCACTTTTAGGACATCCCCATAGTGAGATATGAGAACAATCTGCAGGTTCCATCAGCCAACATCCTTCAGTTTTTCCAAACCCTACATGGGTTCAAGGGAATCTTTAGAGGTCAGCACTGTGATCTCATCGCTTGGAGTGCCTAGCCCTGGCATAGGTGTGCCCAGGGGGTGTTCCGGGGCACACCCTAATCACTCTGAGTGGTGCCAATTCCCCCTTGTGCCTGGGCCCCCCCCCCCCTTGTGCGCCCCCCACTGCAGTGCTCCTAGCTTTCCTACTCTTTCCTGGTTACTGCAGGGGTTGTTTCAGGATGGAGAGCAGGGGAAGGGGCTAATCAATCTTACTTACCAGCCCCTTCCTTTTCTAAATGAACAGTCACTCACTTTGTTCAATCCTACAGAGTTTACTATGCTTCAGTTTGTGATTTAATCAGAAGCCACTTGGTATAGATCACTTCCCATTCATTCACTGTTCAGCTGAGGCTGCAGAGAAAGGCATGGGTGTTTGAGCTTTTGGGTGCACATCCTAATGCAATAGGCTACGTACACCTTTGAGCCCTGGATATGGTCCTGTCCAAGGTTTTCCTTCAACTCTTTCATGCTTTCTCATGAGGTTTGTGGGCTTAATGGTGGCTGCCTTCAAGGCAGTCCTTTATGCCCAATATCGTTTCAGACTGTTAAATCATATAAATACATTCCTGCAAATGTCACATAGGAAATCTGTAGATTAGGTAATTACATTTAAGTGGAAGCATGGGTCTTATTGCTGTAGAAATATCTGAGTGAAAACCACAACACTAACACCAGAACTCACTTCATCCATGAGGAGCGGTCCAAGGAGGTTGGTGCGCACGTGTGTGTTTGTTTTTTTTCTGCTGTAATCACCAATGGCAGCTAACAATTTGTCAGCATGTAAGTGCAATAATCTCATTTAGACATTTAGATTGTAAAAAGAATAGTGACAGAAAAAGGTGGTTTATGCTTGTGGTCTGTGGCCTACTTGTGAATGTAAATAAAGCACAGCTTGGTTGCCATAGCTGAGAACATACAAGGATTCAGTCGATGTTGCCGACTTTTCGATCAGTCACTGGGTTTTTAGTTTCCATACTAGTATCTCAGACTGGCAAAATTAACGTTTGTGCCCTCACACTGCACATGTTCAGCCTGCCCATGAGTTCCTGGTCTGGATAGAGGAGGGGAGGAGAAGGCTAGGGGTGAGGGCTAAAACACAGCTGCAGAGCACGAGACAGAAGTGAACAGAGTCAGCCGTTGGATATGTTACTTGTGCTATCATGACCCATTTGTGATGTAGGTGTAATTAAAAACTTGTATTTAAACTCTTGCCGACCAGCGACTTACCAGTTCCACCCCCTCTTTCCACCGCAGCCGCCTTTACCGGCTCTCCTGTGTGATAAGGTAGCCCGGTAAGAATGCGACCAGTGACATCTGGTTCCTGGGACACAGTGAGAGGAACTGATGTTTTTCCTTCAAGTATGGGACATCCAAAACTGGAAGCGACTGAGATTTTGTCACTTCTGGTTTCATTCTCATGTAAACAAGTCATTAGCAACTTGAACACGCATCTGGTTAAACCGATCTTGGTTTGATCAGATGTTTTGGCAGGCAGAGGAGAGATCTGGGGTCTAATAGACCCCAGATCTCACCATAAAGAGGGTCTGTCATGTCTCATGCTATATTATAAGGGATGTTGTTCATCTCTTCTGATGATGATACCATTTATAATTTTTTTTTTTTTTTTTATTTAATAAAGATGTTTTTTTTTTTTTAATATGATTATTATACAGGATTTATATAGCCCTAACAGTTTGCACAGCGCTTTACAATAAAAAGGGAGTCAATACAATGCAATACAAGAGGGTTAGAAGGGCCCCACTCCTGCAAGCTTACAATCTAATAGGGAGGGGCTGGTGGAACAAAAGGTAATAACTGTGAGGGATGAACTGATTGGAGAAATAGAAGATTTGGTTATTAGCTGAAGGCAGGGTAGGTTTCCCTGTAGAGATGAGTCTTTAGGGATCGCCTAAAAGTGGACAGAGTAGGAGATAGCTGGACAGATTGTGATGAGTTGCAGAAGATGGGAGAGGCTCTGGAGAAGTCCTGGAGACAAGGGAGCTAGAGAGCAAGAGGTCTTTGGAGGAGCCAAGAGGACGGGTTGGGTGATATTTGGAGACAGGATTGGTGATGTAGCTCTGTACAGAGTTATAAATGGCTTTGTATTGTTTGTGTTTTGAATTTTATTAGTTGGGCAATGGGAAGCCAGTAGAGGGATTGGCAGAGAGGGGTGGCGTACACTGAACAGTTGGTAAGGTGGATGAGTCTGGCAGCAGCATTCATGATAGACTGAAGAGGGGATAGCCTGCAGAGAGGTAGGCCAAGGAGGGAGGGAGTTACAATAGACAAGATGAGAGATAACAAGGTAGTGAATAAGTTGCTAAGTGGTTTAAACAGTTAAAAAGGGCTTATATTGAAGATGTTAGAGGCGAAGTCTGCAAGATTTGAACAGCGATTGGATTTGGGGCTGAAAGGACAGGTAAGTCCCTTGGCATGAGGGGAGGGACTGACGGTTGTAATATTGATCTTGATGGAGAATTTAGGGGAGGGGGCACGGGCAGGAAGAAATATGAGCTCAGTTTTAGAAATTGTTTGAGGAAGTGGTGTGACATCCATGCTGATATGTAAATGAATAAGTTAGCAATGTGAGAGGAAACGGAAGGAGTGAGGTGAGGAGTAGAGGGATAGATTTGTGTGCCAGCATAGAGAAGGGTACTGGAAGCCATGGGATGGTGATGGAAAAGGTGTCCGGGGCAGAACCTAGGGGGACCCCTACAGAAAGAACATATGGAGAGGGGGAGATAGTTATAGGTAACACTGAAGGAGCGCTGTGATGGGTAGGAGGAAAACCAGAAGAGAGCAGAGTCTTGAAGGGCAAGAGTGGAGTTTTTTGATGAGGAGGAGATGGCCAATTGGTATCAAAGGCCACAGAGAGGTCTAGTAATAGGAGTATGGAGTAGTGGCCATTGGTTTTAGCAGTTGGTAAATCATTGGTGAGTTTTGGTAGGGCAGTTTCAGTGTAGTGCTGTGAGCAAAATCCAAGAAGGTTCAAGAACGCTGTTGTCAGTGAGGTAGGAGCTCAGACGGTTGTAGACTAAACATTCTAAAAGTTTAGAGGTAAATAATTGCGTCATGCACAAATGCAAACACACACGTAGGTCCTGCACACAAATGTAAATGGCAATTGCACCACACATGAGGTATCGCCGCCAATATCAGAGCAAGGTAAATAATTTTAGCACCAGACCTGCTCGAACGCTGAACTAGTAAGCTGTAAAGGCTTTTAAATCGTCCCCTATGGAGATTTTTAGGTACCACAGTTTGCTGCCATTACACGGGCAGACAGCATTTTAAAGTGTGACATGTGTGGTATCTTTTTACTCAACGTAACATCTTTTATATTTTGTTTTGGTATTGTATTGTGTTTTTGTGCTTTACAATTTATTAAAACATATTTTTTCCCCAAAAAATATTGCGTTTGAAAAACTGCTGCGCAAATACAGTGTGACATAAATTGCATCACCCACCATTTTATTCTCTAAGTCCTCTGCTTGGAAAAGATATACTGTTTGGGGGTTCTAAGTAATTTTCTGGCAAAAACATGTAGAAGTTTACATGTATAGGAAAAGTATCAGGTTAGGCCCGGCGTTGAAGTGGTTAAAATCGGGTCCACAGGAGTGCAAAAACTCACCCCAAACCTTATCCAATGCTACTAGAGGTATTCTACTGACGCAGGAGGAGTATACAGCTTGTAAGCATTGGGTGAGGGGGGGGTGGGGGGCTGATAGTCCTGTGGCCCTTTTTAAGTACAGTTACTACAGTATTTAAAAACTCAAAAGTATACAGCTTGTCAGCATTGCACCATCCTGTGGCCCTGACTTTAAAGCGGTTCTGCACACATTTTATTTAGTAAATCTCTTTGCCTTCCAAATCAGGCAAAGAGTACTAAATTAAATGTTTTTTTTTTGTTTTTTTTCCACTTACCTTGTAATCGATGACTTCCGGTCCTCTGTCTCTGCGGTGGTGGGCGGGGTCTGTGCGGGGATCCTCGTCACGACGCACTGTCTCCTTAGATCTGGTGTCATTGATCCCAGGAGTCTGTGCGGGCATCTTCCGAAATCTTGCGAGATTTCGGGCACATCTTCCGAAATCTTGCGAGATTTCGGGCACATCTTCCGAAATCTCGCGAGATTTGGGACACATCTTCCGAAATCTCGCGAGATTTGGGACACATCTTCCGAAATCTCGCGAGATTTGGGACACATCTTCCGAAATCTCGCTAAATGTCGGCAGAAGTGCCGACATCTCGCGAGATTTCGGAGAACGTGAGCTGCACTTTGCCGTTACTGCGCACGCGTGAGCTCGGCGCAGTAACGGCGGTGCATGCTGGGCCATCTAAAGTGCCTGTGGGGTTTCACATGCCCACAGGCAAGATGGCCCCCAGCAGACAAGCAGAATAAAAAGAACTTCATCGGACGAAAACCGGCAGCGATCACGAATGAAGATGGAACAGGTGAGTCCCCCAATTTTCCTATTACCCCTTAGCATATTCCCCCAAAAAAAAAAAACCCAGTGCAGAACCACTTTAAGTAAACATACATGAGGTTTAAAAGGATGTGGACCTGTTTCTGGTGGTGTTGGTACAGTACTCAATGTTGTGGGTGGCGGGTACAGTTTTTTTGGAAGTGGACTGCCAAGGGGTACTCAAGTGACATACATCTGGGAACCACTGTCTTCGCTAATGCAAGCTGCTGTTATTTGCCTTTTATATAATTCAAAACAACATCTGGACAAGCAAATGCATTTTGTTTAAGGTGTTTTGCTGGAAATCCACTGTAGGTGGAGCTATGATTTAGACCAGTCAGTTCAGGCTGCTTGACTTCATATAGCTATAACGTTCATAAACAGCCCACAAAGGCATGATGTTCATAGTGTGATTTGTGGTTGGCAACAGATTGCAGGGCTCTTAATGCATGCTTGAAAGCATTAGCCTAGCCATATGCTCCAGCACTAACACAGAACACTAGTTATTAATTATTCACGTACTGCGTGGAAAAAACAGCATTGTCTCAACTGCGAAAAGATAGGGAATCAATGTGTTGAAGCAACTCAACAGACCTAAGAACATTTTCTCATCTGTCTTACAGAATCTCAAGCTGGTTCAGGATGGTTGTTGTAACTTACAGAAGCAGATCCAGATTGCTCAGCAGTTTGGTGTTCCGGTTGTGGTCGCCTTAAATATTTTCAAGTAAGTTCTTCAACAAAGTGGTTAAAATGAAAGAAAATATTTGGTGTGGGAAACATGGAAGCTGCCATTACTGATGTCTAATTCTGCATATGCCAGTTGCTTGGCTGTCAAATGTTTTTCAGTGGCTTCAATAATTTGAATCCCTGATCCAGAAACGGCATGCAAATAGGGACTGTAATCTTTGTCATAATACTGGTTCCAGCTCAGTATATTATTGAAATCATTGGCTTGGCATAATAGCCTAGCTACTAGCATTTTCAGAAATGTTGGCCCCCCCCAGAGAACCCCGTGGTTGCCTCACCTTTTAATAATTTCCTTAGTTGCTGTATGTGAACTTTGCTGCACGTGCCTAAGAGATCACAGTAGATCTAAATATCAAATGTGTGTTATAGATCTGAAATATAGTTCACTTTTTTGCTTTCAAAAGCTATTCTTTATAAAACACTGGCATCTAATTAAAGATGTATACCTTGCGCCATTCTAAAAACCAAGGACTTGAACAGAAAATATCTGTAAAATCTGGCTCTGTTCCTGGAAATCAAGGACACTTTGCAACTATTGAGCTCCACTTAGCATTAATTGCACTAACAATGGGAAAGAAGCATAATCCAAACAGTTTCAGTCTCCCTTTGACAATAACTGAGTAATTTCAACTGTCTTTCTGTCTGTGGCCATGCCTTTATTTATTTTTTTCACACTTAAGTCTACATTTTGTTGGGAAGTTACAATTTTTAATGCCATGAGAGGCATTATTTAGCCAAATGTGCATAGCTAAACCCAACAACAAAATGTAACATATTACAACTTGTATGTCCTTAGAAAGTCTGCCCAGGTTGGGGTTCATGAACAGTTGGCAGATTTTGCTCAGCGTGAACTTTTCTGCAAACCTCATTTGAAGTGAAACCTCCAAGCCTAGTTAAATTTTGGCCATTTATAGGGCTAATAGACTATAGTCAAACATTAGACTTGGGAGCTCAGAGACTGTCATGTTGGACATGGGGTAACAATTAAAAAAAATTAATGATGGTAAAAAACAATATATCTTCCTACACAGATTTGGCAACTCTTCCTTAAAGCTCCAACACACTGCTATGGGCCCACCCTAGGGGGCTGGGTTATCCATTCAAATTATTGTCCTCAATATGATGGCTGTATTTTGTTTCGGAATAAGATCCTTCTTCTGGGGTTTGCTTCCTCATTTACTTATACGGACAAAAGGTTTTCTGCACGCTGCAATAGTTGTTTAGGATCAGAATCCTTTCGCCCTATATACAGTATATCATACCATATATTCCACTTGGCGACCTATTTTTTTTGGTTGATGAAAAAATAAACCATCACAGTATTGGTTAAATTACTTATGTCACATAATGTTTTCTGAAGAGGTTAGTTATGACTGTGTTGTGTATTGTAGTAGCTCTACGGCTGGCTTGCCTGAGTAACTTGGCGAGCTGCTTTTAGAAAACATGAGTGAATCAGAACTTGGCTCTTTTACAATATTTTGACAGAACCATCTGTGCCTATTGATATGTTTTCCATGTTAACCTGTATGACTTGTATTTAAATGTAGTAATTGGTTAAACTGAACCTGTGCTCTGTGTTTTTTTTTTTTCTAAGAGCAGACACCACAAGATGTCTGCTGTTACTTTTATTACCCAGACAAGCAACTTTTTTGCCCCTCTCTGATCTTGGTTTCACTTTGTTATTGAGTAACTCTGAGCTCATGCCTAAGCCTGACCAACTGCCAGTACAATGTCCAGTAAGACCACCATAGTGACCTATAAAGGCATGGTCACTGGAGAAAGGGTTAGCAGTAGGTAGACCTTAGCCATCAAGTCAGAGAAAGTCTGATCTCCGGATCGGAGTCAAAATAAATTGGAGAAAAGCACAGAAGAGGTATTTCTGACTAATATTGGTAATGGCAACCATCTTATGATGAATTGAGTACATTTATAAAAAAAAAAATCAACATGTTATGTTATTTAGTACTTTTTTCATTAACGTTAATTGTGAACATACATTGTTATAGACAATTTCTAATACAGTGATGTAGGTACATGCAGGTACCATAACTAATTTTGCCTATTTTCAGAAATACTCTTCACTTTTTCCAAGGTATTGGGGGCTGTGGTTGCAGGAGACTGTGCAGGGACACACTGTGCCTGCATTCTATAGTCTGTTCAGCCTGAGACCAGATTCAGGGGTGTGTGTTCAAGAAGCAGGCTGTAATTGAGAAAAAGGGGGTGTGTTGCACATGCAGGCTGTGATTTGTCAGTGGTGTGCTGGCTAAACAGACTACCAAATAGAGGCATGCTGTGTCCTGTGCCTCTGAATGGCCAGCCAAATGATGAAAACTGACCACACAAGAACAGATCAACTTCTGTGCTTTTTGTGGTCAGTTTCGAACAAGAAATAAAGGTGACTGGCAGGATCAACCAGGCACTAAAGATGGAAGAAGTACATGAACATAAGAGACTATGATTTATGAAATACCCATATGTGAACACGCACACAAAAAAATATTTACGGTAACATACACTTTAATATGGATAATGTAAGCTGTGTTTATATTTTGCTTCATAGAACTGACAGTCAGGCGGAGGTTGACCTGGTGTGTAAAATTGCTAAAGAATCTGGTGCTTTTGATGCTGTTCCATGCAATCATTGGTCATTTGGTGGGAAAGGAGCCATAGAACTGGCTGAATCTGTAAGCGGAGCCGCAAGACAACATGTTGATTTTACATACCTATATAATTTGGAGGTAAGCATTAGACATATTCAGTAACTCCTGTAATGCGGCGTACACACGAAGGGACAATCCCGCGGGATTATCCTCTGGACTGAAGTCCAGCGGATAATCCCCTCGTGTGTGGGCGCCGGCGGACTTTTTGGCGCCAAAGTACGGCGGACTAAAGTTTCAGGTTTTGTTTTCAAATTATCCGCTGGACTTGGAAGTCCAGCGGACAATCCCGCCGTTAGTGGGCAAGTCCGCGGGACTTTTGAAATGAAGGGACTTGCCGCTCATCGGCAAGTCCGTTCATTTAGCACGTGACTTCAGGTTACGTAGCTAGCGTAGGCAGTAAATGCCGCCGCGCTAGCTCCGCAAGCTGGCATGGATTTAAAGGGAATCCCCACGCCGAAAAAAACGGCGTGGGGGTTCCCCCAAATCCATGTCAGACCCTCATTCGAGCACGCAGCCTGGCAGGCCAGGAAAGGGGTGGGGACGAACGAGCGCCCCCCCCCCCCTCCTGAGCCGTACCAGGCCGCGTGCCCTCAACATGGGGGGTGCCCTGGGGCAAGGGGGGCCGTGCGGCCCCCCCACCCCAAAGCACCTTGTCCCCATGTTGATGAGGACAAGGGCCTCTTCCCGACAACCCTGGCCGTTGGTTGTCGGGGTCTGCGGGCGGGGGCTTATCGGAATCTGGGAGCCCCCTTTAATAAGGGGCCCCCCAGATACCGGCCCCCCACCCTATGTGAATGAGTATGGGGTACGATGTACCCCTACCCATTCACCTAAGGTGTAAAATGTAAAGTAAAAAAAAAACACCCACACTTTTGAAAAAATAGTTTATTGCACTGCTCCGGGGGTCTTCTTCCGTCTTGGGGGTCTTCTCGCCGGACTCCCCCGCCATTTACCAAGCTCTTTTACCGAGCGAGGGGAGTCCGGCTACCTTCTTCGTCGTCGCCGCCGTCGTCGTCTGGGGGTCTCGATCCGCCTTCGGGGGTCTTCTTCCGTCTTGGGGGTCTTCTCGCCGGACTCCTCCCCTCTCTTCTGCTCTTTTACCTAGCTCTTTCACGAGGGGAGGAGTCCGGCTACCTTCTTCGTCGTCGCCGCCGTCGTCTGGGGGTCTCGATCCGCCTTCGGGGGTCTTCCGGGGGTCTCTTCTGTTCTTGCGGCGGTCGTCGTCTTCCGCGCCGCCGGCGCCTTGTCCTTCTTCTTGTCCGCCTTGTTCTTCTTCTTCTTCCGATGTTGACCCGTCGCTGTCTCTGCCCGGAATGCCTGTGCCGATCTGCGCTCGGACTTATATAGGGACATGGGGGACAGGGTCACATGCACATGTCACATGGTGACCCCGCCCCCTTGTGTTGTCACAATCCCGGAGGATGCTGGGACTGTGACATCGCAAGGGGGCGGGGTCACCATGTGACATGAACATGTGACCCTGTCCCCCATGTCCCTATATAAGTCCGAGCGCAGATCGGCACAGGCATTCCGGGCAGAGACAGCGACGGGTCAACATCGGAAGAAGAAGAAGAACAAGGCGGACAAGAAGAAGGACAAGGCGCCGGCGGCGCAGAAGACGACGACCGCCGCAAGAACAGAAGAGACCCCCGGAAGACCCCCGAAGGCGGATCGAGACCCCCAGACGACGGCGGCGACGACGAAGAAGGTAGCCGGACTCCTCCCCTCGTGAAAGAGCTAGGTAAAAGAGCAGAAGAGAGGGGAGGAGTCCGGCGAGAAGACCCCCAAGACGGAAGAAGACCCCCGAAGGCGGATCGAGACCCCCAGACGACGACGGCGGCGACGACGAAGAAGGTAGCCGGACTCCCCTCGCTCGGTAAAAGAGCTTGGTAAATGGCGGGGGAGTCCGGCGAGAAGACCCCCAAGACGGAAGAAGACCCCCGGAGCAGTGCAATAAACTATTTTTTCAAAAGTGTGGGTGTTTTTTTTTTACTTTACATTTTACACCTTAGGTGAATGGGTAGGGGTACATCGTACCCCATACTCATTCACATAGGGTGGGGGGCCGGTATCTGGGGGGCCCCTTATTAAAGGGGGCTCCCAGATTCCGATAAGCCCCCGCCCGCAGACCCCGACAACCAACGGCCAGGGTTGTCGGGAAGAGGCCCTTGTCCTCATCAACATGGGGACAAGGTGCTTTGGGGTGGGGGGGCCGCACGGCCCCCCTTTCCCCAGGGCACCCCCCATGTTGAGGGCACGCGGCCTGGTACGGCTCAGGAGGGGGGGGGGCGCTCGTTCGTCCCCACCCCTTTCCTGGCCTGCCAGGCTGCGTGCTCGGATGAGGGTCTGACATGGATTTGGGGGAACCCCCACGCCGTTTTTTTCGGCGTGGGGATTCCCTTTAAATCCATGCCAGCTTGCGGAGCTAGCGCGGCGGCATTTACTGCCTACGCTAGCTACGTAACCTGAAGTTACGTTCGAAATGAACGGACTGCTCCGTGTGTGGGCAAGTCCGTTCATTTTCAAAAGTCCCGCGGACTTTTGGCCGGCGGATTATCCGCTGGAGAAGTCCGTGCGTGTGTGGGCAAGTCCACACCCTCGGAAAGTCCAGCGGACCTAGCCGGAAAGTCCAGCGGATTGTCCGCTGGACTTAGGTCCGCCGGGAAAAGTCCGTACGTGTGTACGAGGCATTAGACTTACTTACCAGGTATTGATAAAAACATTGACATTTTATACTTGTGAAACATGACTGGTTGTTTGATTGGCTTTTACATTTTTGACAATGCACTGTGTATTGGATATATCTTAAACCCTAACGCTGCACCACTGAACTGCAAGAAAGTGTATTTAAAGGCTAACTCCAATTTCGTCATGAAAAAAATTTGCAATTAAAAAAAAAATAGCGTATACATTTGTGACACAAGACCTATTGTAATTGAATGTTATTAAAAATGACATTCCCCTGTATAATGCAATGTATTTTGGCTATCTGGAGGCGTTTATGTACACAGATGGTGTACAGAACACCCCCCTAGATATGTTATTTTCTGCTTGTGTGGCTTACTGGTTTCCCTGAAGTCTGAACTAAGATGCAAATCAGATTCAAGCATCCCCTGCAATAAAAATTACATTTTTGGTGAGATTCTCCAAAAGGGAAATCTTGTCTAAAGGGATGCAGACCCTGCCAATTTCCTCATTAGAGCCCTGCTGGTGCAGTGTCTGTCTGATAATTATAAAACCACTCCCATACAGATTGTCCATACTGCATATGGACACAAGCAAACTGCTTTTTCTTCAGAATAATAAAAGGTAGGAATCTACAAGAAAGTTTGTTAAAATCCTTGCGATGTACATAGATCACCCAGAGGGGTATATTTTTTTTCTTAACAAAGTGGCATTATTCTTTAACCACTTGATTTTTTTTTTTTTTTGTTTTTTTTTTTTGTTAATTTTTTTTAAAAGACCGAATTTAAAAAAAATAAATCATTTTTTTTTTTATTGTTATAAAAATTTTGAATGGGTAATTTTTGTTTGTCATTGATGTACGCTGATGAGGTGGCAGTGATGGGCACCGATAGGTGGCAGTGATGGGCAGCACTTTTAGGTGGCACTGATTGGTGGCACTTGTGGGCATTGACAGGTGGCACTTTTGGGCATTACATGAGGCATAATTGCCTCTGAGTTTTCGGGACCGATGTCCCTTTTAAAATGAGCTGGTGATCGGCTTTTTTTTTCTCCTCCGCAGTCAGCGTGAGGGGAAAAAAAAACAATCACCTAGCTTTTGTTTTCATCATGTGATCAGCTGTCATTGGCTGACAGCTGATCACATGGTAAGGGACTGGGACCCGCCGCTTACTCAGAGTCTCAGTCTCAGAGACTCGCTGATCACAGCGCGCTCCTTGCTTCCCTGCAGGGCGCGCGCAGGGAGTGTGCACAGGGGAGGCCGTCATATGACAGCCTCCCGGGAATTGAGATCCGCGCTGTGGCCGTCATTCAGCCATAGCGCGGATGTAAAGTGGTTAAAATTTATTTCCTGTATGTCTATTGCATCAAAACATTATAGCATGCTTCAGCCCTAGTTTACACTTGCTCTTTTTGTTCTTAAACCCTTAAAGTGTTTATAGATTAATTCACATTAATCATTCTACCTTGAAAAAGCTCAGTCTGTCACTACCACAGGCACATAAACACCCACTAAGGCCAGATTGGGAGGTCCGTTAACATAACCGTATGTCTTCCTTTGTGAGGGAAAAAAACAGAGCATTCTGAGGAAACCACACAATTCAATGTAGATCTTGTCTTCCTAAGGCTGGTTTCACACTGGGGCGGTGCAGGCGGTGACGGTAAAGCAGCGCTATATTTAGCGCTGCTTTACCGTCGTTTTAGCCGCGGTATGCGAAAAAGGGTTAAAACCTCCTGCAAAGCGCCGCTGCAGCGGCGCTTTGCGGCCGGTATCTCAGCGGTGTCCCATTGATGTCAATGGGTAGGAGCGGTGAATACACCGCTCCTTCACCGCTCCAAATATGCTGTTAGCAGGACTTTTTTTACCGTCCTGCTAGCGCACCGCTCCAGTGTGAAAGCCCTCCAGCTTTCACACTGGAGTGAAAGGACCGTCTTTTTTTCAGGAGCTATACAAGACCTATTTTTAGCGCTGTAACTCCTGAAAAACGCCCCAGTGTGAAAGGGGCCTAAATGTAATTTTAAAATTTCATCCTTCTTGAAGTGAACAAGTTGTTGGTCCCTTCCAACATTTATACCAATCCGATAAAACTCACATTAGAACCTCCAATATGCAATATAATACACTACGTATGTTCTCATACAAAGAGAATTCTTCATGACATCAATTTTGAGACAATCATGTTTTTTATTTATTTTTTACATTATATTGGAGAAATAAGAACTGTAATGATCCTCAGAAAATTGTTCTGGTAGCAAATTTTGTGCGTGAGTTCTAAAGATGGGCCAGTGAGGATAACCCCATAGATTGCTCAACATTCACAATAATTGTTGTGTATGTTGGATAGGGAAAGGCTGTCCAAAGAGTGAGCATAAGCTAATCTCTGATTACAGTTCAGCCAGGCTGATGCTGCATCATGTCAAAGAAGTAGGTCTCCCCTCAAATTACAGGTGAGATGGATATAGCATGACATAAGGGACATTGAAGTAATGACGTTTTTTCACATCAATGTACTTGTCTCTCTGCCTTTGTAACTCAGTGGCGAAGTCAGGGAAAGTAGAAACCTTTCAATCATTAATGAATAGATGCTTGTGCTCTTGGGTCTTCTGATGCGTGATTTCCCTGTCTCTTTAGTGTAAGAATTTTATCAGTAGAGGTTTGGTGGAGTACGAGATGGCACCCGGTGAGTTCTTTCAATGGGAAAAAGTGGAGTAAAAATCTTTCCTAACACACAGAGACATTTTCTTTTAAGTCATCAGGGTCTGCCACCCTGACATTGTTATACATTAATATGTTTTTTGTGTTTTTTTTTTTTTTGCTAGAAAATTACATGGAACCCCCAAGCATTATGTTTTAAGCAGAGGCCCTGGAGGATAAAATGGTGGATGTTTTAGTTTTACGTCCCACCCTAGTCATTTCTAAAATACTAATAGATAGTTTAATGAATGTTAATGCACACACACAATATAATACCATTTTTTTGTGTTTAAAATATAGATGATGTGAGTAAATTGATGCCTAACATGTCATGCTTTAAAATTGCGCTTGCCTGTGGAATGGCAACAAAATATGGTTCAATAAATCATTCATATGTGTCGCTTTAAAAGCCTTTACAGTTTAGAGTTAAACAAGAGGTCTAGAACTAGAATTGTTGCTCACTTTGACGTTCATGACGATAACACGTGTGGCGCAATCACTGTTTCCATATGCGTGCAGGACCTACATATGCATTTGCACATGGGGATGGGGGTGCTTTAAAAACTTTTTTTTGCATTTTATTAAAAATAAAAAAATGTACTGTCCCTTTATTTATTTAGATCAACTTTATTGCTATCACAAGGGATGGACAACATCCCTTAAAATAGCATGGGCACTGACAGGTAGTCTTTACTGAGAGTGGCTCTGTACCAATCACAGCCATTAAAAGTGTAAAAAATGCCAACTTTTACAAACATTCAGTTCATTACTAGTCTCCTAGTTCCTGACGCTGAAAAAATCCCCACAGCAGAATGCTGCCACCACCATGCTTCACTATAGGGGTGGTATTGGCAATGTGATGAGCAGTGCCTGGTTTACTCCAGACATGCTTGCCATTCAGGCTAAAGAGTTTAATCTTTGTTTCATCAGATCATGAGAAACAAAATTCTCTGGTCTGAAAGTCCTTCATGTGCCTTTTTGGCAGACTCCAGGTGGGCTATCATGTGCCTTTTTACTGAGTGGCTTCCATCTGGCCACTCTACTATACAGGCCTGATTGGTGAAGTGCTGCAGAGAGGCTTGCTTTTCTGAAAGGTTCATCTCTCTCCGCAGAGACACGCTGGAGCTCTGTCAGAGTGACAATTGGGTTCTTGGTCAACACCTCGACTAAGGCCCTTCTCCCCTGATTGCTCAGTATGGCCGAACGACCCGCTTCAGGAAGAGTCCTGGTGGTTGCAAACATCTATTTATAAATGATGGAGGCCACTGTTTTCTGTACCTTTTCCCAGATCTGTGCCAACAGATAATTCCTTGGACTTCATGGCTTGGTTTGTGCTCTGACATGCACTGCTAACTGTGGGACCTTATAGACAGACAGGTGTGTGTGACTTTACAAATTATGTCTAATCAACTGAATTTACCACAGTTGGACTGCAATCAAGTTGTAGAAACAACTCAAGTATGATCAGTGGAAACAGGATACACCTGAGCTCAATTTTGAGTGTCATGGCAAAGGCTGTGAACTTATGTACCGTATATACTTGAGTATAAGCAGAGTTTTTCAGCACATTTTTTGTGTGCTGAAAATGCCCCCCTTGGCTCATACTCGAGTCAAGCATTTTCTACAGCAGAGAATTAAATTTTCCAACCTGACTTTGGGGTCCCGTATCTCAGGGCCACTTTGTGCTAGAAACCCCAAATGGTGTGCAAACCCAGTGGAACTACCACTACAACATATCCAAAGATGGGGTTCCTAGCACCAAGTGGCCCCGAGATACGGAGCCCCAAAGTCGGTTCGGAAAATGTCATTCTCTGCTGCAGAAAAGTGCTTGACATTTTCCAAACTGACTTTGGGGCCCCGTATCTCGGTGCCACTTGGTGATAGGAACCCCATCTGGATATGTTGTAGTGCTAGTTCCACTGGGTTTGCACACCAAATTTGGAGTTCCTAGCACCAAGTGGCCCCGAGATACGGGTCCCCAAAGTCAGTCAACTGTGTCCATCTGCAGCAATGTAATTTCGGGACCCTTTGGGTCCAGAGACCCCAAAATTTGTCTGCAGCTAGGGGGCATCTAGCTAACTACCACGTTTGAAGTTTGGGGGACCTATGGCTGCAAATGGGCACAGTGAGGCATGCAAATGGGCATTGTTGACCCTCTTTTCCACTTGCAGTAGCTGCGCATTTCTCACCCTAGGCTTATACTCGAGTCAATACGTTTTCCCAGTTTTGTGTTGTAAAATTAGGTGCCTCGGCTTATATTCGGGTCAGCTTATACTTGAGTATATACGGTACATGTGATGATTTACATTTTTTTTATAAATTTGCAAAGATTTCAAATAAACTTTTTTCACATAGTCATTATGGGGGTATTTGTAGAATTTTGAGGAAAATAATTAATTGAATCCACTTTGGAATAGGGCTGTAACATAACAAAATGTGGGAAAAATTAAGCTCTGTGAATACTTTCCACATGCACTGTAAATGAGAGAAAAGCACATGGATGGCTGGGACAGAAATGGCATTGAAAAATGCTTCCATTTATTATAGTAAGTGAAATTCTGCACAAAAAGGTGAACTTATCCTTTAACCTCCCTGGCGGTATGATTCTGGCTGGAATTTTGTGCTGAAAGCGGTACACTTATTTTGCATGGAAATGTGATGCTATGTATTATAGGCCTGCAATTCTTAGTAATTACTTACTTAAACCTGACCAAACAAGACTCTAGTACACATCCCAGATGTGATAAAGTTTAAAACACAAAATCACGATTTTAAATTTTTAAATAATATCATTTTATTCAAGAATATAATACAAACTAAAGAAATTTGTCAGACAAAGAAAATTTAATAAACATCCTGAGTGTGGTAAATTTTAAAACAGGGTACAGCACACAGTCCGACGTCACAATCCGGACAATAGAACCGGGTTTCTTTTCTGATTTTCTTCCGCCTGTCATCTTTTTTGGAACAGCAAACCACGCACATCCTGGTAGGTGCTGCCTTTCTTGCGGTTGGTGGTATATTGTCCATAAAATGACGACCTGTTAGGCGTTCTGGGTTGACAACACCAGCAGCACGTCGTCCATCTCGGTTTGCAGCTACTGATGGCCTCTGGTGTTTGAGGAAAATTTGCTCAGCCACCTTCCAGATAAAATCCGAATGAATAAGAGGCCTGTCACTTCCTGCTCGGTACAAGATGTACGCGTTCCAAAGGCACTGTTCCAGCAGATGCCTGAAAATCTTTTTGTAATATTTCTTCTGCTGTTTCCGCATGGTCGGGTAAAAGGTCATTGCCTGATCAGCTCGGTCGACACCTCCCATGGTGCAATTGTAGTCGATCACGACTTGCGGCTTCAGCACATCTCTCCCACCTTTTGTGTGGACCGTGGCAGTGGAGGTACTGTGCACAGTGCTCATGAGACACACGTCTTTCTTGTCCCGCCAACGTATTGCCATCATCTTCCCCTTCTGCCAGGCAACACTTTCACCGGTTTTCAGTTTTTTTTGGGCAAACTTAGATGGCATGCCACGTCGGTTAGGCCTAACCGTACCATAAGCATCAGTTTTGTTTTTGATCAAAACCTCCAACAGCTCTGGCGACGTATAAAAATTATCCATCGTGACGCAATATCCCTGGTTCAGTAATGGCTCCAGTAGTGTTAGTACAGATGATGTGGCCATCCCATAGCCGCTGTACCTGGGGTTAAATTTCGTGCCTTTGCCGGTGTAAATGACAGAGTTCCATATGTACCCAGTGGATGACTCACAGAGCATGTAGGATTTGATGCCAAACCGCGCTCTTTTTGATGCGATATACTGGATCCAGCTTAGGCGTCCCTTATAGGCCATCAAGCTCTCATCCACACTGACGTCCCTTTCTGGCACGTAGGCCCGCTGGAAATTGTTCCCAATCATTTGGCATACCTCCCAGATTTTTTTGAGCTTGGGCGCAGGATGCGTGGCCTCATCAAACTCCTCATTGTTGGTGAAGTGAAAATACTTCATAATGAGGGAAAAACGGTATTCCGACATCACGGTACCAAAAAACGGGGTGGCCAGTAATTTGTTGGTGGTCCAGTACCATTTCTGGCGAGGTTTCCCCACCACTCCCTGGAGAATAATGAGTCCGAGAAACAGCCAGATGTCCTCTTTAGTTACCGGTTCCCACCTTCTGCTTCGGGAAAACCTGGCATGCGGCGTAGCGGATTGCTGCACTTGGTAGCGGTTTGTCTCCGTGACAATTTTTTGAATTACCTCCTCTGTAAGAAATAATTCCAGGTATGCCAGAGGGTTGCCACGCTCAACTTCGACCTTCATCCCAGGTGATCCAGTGAAGGGGAACCTTGGGGGCGCTACCTGGTCCGTATCGCACTGAATAGGGCACCAAGTGCGCACATCGTTGATGTCAGGTGCAGGATCATCACCGCTGTCACCGCTGTCACTTGTCACATCCGTGTCAGATGACAAATCTCCCCACGACTCGCTATCGCTCACTTCTGGGAGCAACTCCGTGTCGCTGCCGCTGTCGCTGTCATCCAACTGCTCCAAAGGCGATTTTGTAGCGAGATGGCGCTTTTTGGATTCCATTTTAATTTTTTTTATTAGGGGCACTAGGGCAAGGCAAGGGGCACTGTATCTGTAAGATCAGAGATAATACAGTGTAATCCTCTCAGATTACACTGTATCACCTCTATTTATATGTGTGTGTGTTGTGCTGAACTTTTGAATCTCCCGCCCAGTTCCGCTCCCGTGCGCCGCTGCTGCTCGCAGGGAACGGAACTAGGAAGTGAGACGCCGTGATCGCGCTGGCGAACACAGCCGAGGACAGCCGAAGACAGCGGAGAGCATCGCTGGAGCCCGGGACAAGGTAAGGGCTCCGCTGTATGCTCTGCACAGCTACCCCGAGCGTGACTCGGGGTTACCGCTCCTGCCAAAAAAAATCTGCCCCGAGTCACGCTCGGGGTTACCGCCAGGGAGGTTAACAAGGGGGTGTCATGATTGACAGTTAATCTATACTAGGGCATCCCAGGTTCTTCCTGGTATCGGCACAAAGTAAGGGGGTGCACTGTGATGAAAGGGAGGGTGGGGGTCTCTTAACTTATGGTGGGGGGGGCTCTTGACCATCTGATGTAAGGTGACCATATGAGGGCAAACATGATGCTGATGTGGCCTGCGATTGAATTTGAGTTCGACACCCCTGGCTTATACCACTGAATTTCACCATAAGCAACTATTTTCACTGAATTAAACTAATTCATTCAGTGTGTATTGTGATTGGCCACAGATCACATGCTACAGGTGGGCTGTGATTGGCCCTGTCTGTGCCATGTGATCACTGACCAATCACAACTAGCAACACAATTGTATACAATTGATGGCATGAAAGGAAGCCATCAAACACATGCTACCAGCAACATGCTCAGTCATCCAGTCAGCCATACAGCTAGTGACAGATCAAGCCGTAAAGCGGCCTGCAGGGTGTGTGCTAGGTGTGTGCCACCCAGGACGACGAATGTCCTTCATAGTCATTTGACAATAGGCTTGGCGGGAAGAGGTTACACGTGTGCAATATGTAGAAATAACTGGCAGTGAAAGGGTTAAAGAAAAGCTAAACACAGGCGTGCCAGTGTGAATGAGGCTTAAGGAGTTATAATATTCAATAACATGGTAACAGTTTCCATGCATAATTGCACAAAATCACTGCTTCGTAAGATAGGCCTGTTCTTGATAATCAGTGTTGTAAGGCAAAGGCATAATGAGCTAGTATGCACTGCATATTGGCTCATTATGAAATACTTGCCTTAGAACAAAGCGCCCGCAACGCCTCTTAGTCCCCGCTGAGGGGGACTGACGTGTTCCCTCTGTGATTCTTCCAGGTTTGCGGCTCTGGCGCTGTGAGCCGCGATGTCATGCGTGGGAGTCCTCCGTTCTGGCAAGGTCCGTCGGACCTTCAGAGCGCAGGTCTTGCTGACATCAGCAGCTGAATGCAAGGTGAATATCTCCTAAGCCGCACAGGTTTAGGAGATATTAATTTTACCTAAAGGAAAGTGTGTGTGTGTGTGTGTGTGTGTGTGTGTGTGTGTGTGTGTGTGTGTGTGTGTGTGTGTGTGTGTGTGTGTGTGTGTGTGTGTGTGTGTGTGTGTGTGTGTGTGTGTGTGTGTGTGTGTGTGTGTGTGTGTGTGTGTGGTTTTCATGGTAAGATCTGACTTGATTTTCTAGTGTTTGCTGGTTCAGTAGGTTCAGCATAATGCAGGGCTTGGATAACAGATGACTGCATCAAGGAGCTATTCCTGGCCCTACAAGTCACAAGGGTAGAACAAAAGCTACTGTCCTATACCGCTTTTTGCAGTTAAAAATGTTACACTGTATTAGTGAATTTTTAGTTGTAAACATATTCATAAATCAGCATGTTTGTGATCCGATGTCTATCAGGAAACCCACATCTTACATTATCTATACGTATCTAAAATAACAGTTGCTCACTGGGGAAAAATGGTGATATAACTGGTACATGCACATTCTTTAGCTTGTATCTAATGATCAATACATATTTATTGTCCTAACATGCTTTTCTTATTCCCTGTTTGCCTCTCATACATTTTTAGATAACACTACGTCTTACTTTGCCCTTTTGATTTTCATGATGAAATGGTGAAAAAAAATTACCTTGTGTGCTTCAGAAAAGTTTTTAGTTTGCAGTGTGGTAACCATTTTTCATTCATAATTTTATATAGAAACCTTAGTTCAGCCTTTTGAAGGTCTGGATCCTTTAGTTAAAGGGTCACTAAAGGATAGTTTTTTTATTTTTTTTAAAATAACAAACATGCTATACTTGCCTCCACAGTGTAGCTCGTTTTGCACAGAGTGGCCCCGAATCTGGTCTTCTGGGGTCCCTTGGCGGCTGTCTCGGCTCCCTCCCGCAAGGACTCCACAACTTCATGCGAGCTCCCCCGCATTGTGTGGAGTGCTTGCAGGCGCGCTCCAGTGATACAGCTGGCGGCCATAACCAATCACTGTATCACTCGGCCCCCCCCCCCCCGGTGCGCCGCGTCATCGGATGTGATTGACAGCAGCGCAAGCCAATGGCTGCGCTGCTTTCAATCCATCCTCTCTAGCCAGTCAACGGCGAAGAGGACGTCGGGGGGCGAGCGCGGGATTTTCGAGGGGTCAGGCAAGTAAAACGGGGGTGCTGGGGGGGGGAGGCGGCATTGTCAGATTTTTTTTTTTTTACCTTTTAATGCATAGAATGCATTAAGGTGAAAAAACTTTTACCTTTACAACCCCTTTAAAGCGATTATTAAAGTAGAGGGCCACCCTAAAAAAAAAAAAAAAAAAAGCATTAATATTCTTTAAAAAAATAAAAATTTGAAAAATTATTATTTTTTTTTTTTACCTCATCAGAATTCCCTGTTGCTAGGCAGTCTTCCTAATCTGCCTCCTTCCTACTCTGCGGTGATCTTCGGTCTTCTGTCCTCCTCCGCGTTGTCTTCTGGGTAATGGGGCGCTCTGTGTTCTGGTAACTGTGTGTTCCCTAACACAGCGCGTCCCATTCACAAAGCGCCGCGCGGCACGCGCAGTGAAGCCGTAAGGCTCCACTGCCTGTTTCCCTTAGTGAGGATGGCGGCACTGGGGCCGACATAGCGGGCGCCCTGGGAGGGTAAGTGTACTTATTAAAAGTCAGAAGCTACTTTTTTTTTTTTTTTTTTTAGCTGCTGACTTTTAATAAAAAAAATTTACAGCTGAAACACCCCTTTTAAAGCCTTTTTTTTTTTAAACATAGTTTTAACATAGTGCATGTTAATGTGCCACAGCAGAATAGCCGCTAAAAGACAGGCAATCATTTTATCATATTGTTTGAAATTGTACATCTGATTATCATGCGGACAATCAAATGAGCGTTTTATTTAAAATTTTCTTTGTGTCTATAGTTGCCCATTGTGGAGAAAATCCGAGCCATCGCTCAGAAGGTCTATGGTGCTGCAGACATAGAACTGTCTCCAAAGGCTCAGTCAAAGATTGAAGTTTACACTCAGCAGGTAAAATATCTGACAAAGCAAAATTGTGTATTAACTGGCAAAATGATCAAAACATAAGTTGTATCATCATATGAGGTGGAAAAGGCTGGAAGGGTTGCCAATTATTGCCCATTTTGAGATTCACCACTGTTCCCAATGCTCAGACAAATGACTGGTATTACGCCACCGTTTGTTATAAGCAGTGGTAGCCATCTGAGGTTTTCTTATTCCTGTCGGTATGAAGGGTGGTTGCAGGAATTTTTTTTTTTTATTATTTTTTTTTTTTTTTTTTTTTTTCTTGCTGGACAATGTTGTTTTGTATTCTTTGCAGTCCCTTATAAGATACTATACATATAAATGTATCTCTTTTTTATTATTATTTAAAAAGGAAAGCACCACAAAAAAACACAATTTAATTTATTATATTCAAAGCAAACTCTCCTATCCATTCACATCTCCATGATTTGTTTTGCTGAGAAATCCCCCCTGGTCGTGGCCATCTTGAGTGACCGCAGATGATTCATGTAGCATTTACTCTCTGGAATCTATCTGCCTTTAGCCCAGACATGCAGGCAGGTGGGTGTGTTTTTCCCTAAGAATACCCCCTGCCTTCATGAAGATTCCTGGGATGTAGGACATTTCCCTAGGCCTGGAAATCCAGAAGTAACTGAGAAAATGTAAACAAAAGCTTTCAAACCAGTAAATATAGTATACTTTCCTATCTATTTACTAATGCTATCAGCATACAGTGCATCCGGAAAGTATTCAGAGCTTCACTTTTTCCACATTTTGTTGTTACAGCCTTATTCCAAAATAGATTAAATTCATTATTTTACTCAACATTCTACAAACAATATCCCATAATGAGAACATTAAAAGTTTATTTTGATCTCTTTGCAAATGTATTAAAAAATCCAATATACATATGTATTTATAGCCTTTGCTCAATACTTTGTTGAAGCATCTTTGTCACCAATTACAGCCTCAAGTCTTTTTGAGTAGGATGCTACAAGCTTGGCACACCTATTTTTGGTCAGTTTCTCCCATTCTTCTTTGCAGGACATCTCAAGGGCCATCAGGTTGAATGGGAAGCGTCGGTGCACAGCCATTTTCAGATCTCTCCAGATATGTTCAATTGGGTTCAAATCTGGGCTACTCAGACATTCACAGAGCTGTCCCATAGCCACTCCTTTGTTATCTTGGCTGCATGCTTAGGGTTGTTGTCCTGTTGGAAGATGACCCTTCCCACCAGTCTGAAGTCCAGAGTACACTAGAACAGGTTTTTATCAAGGATGTCTCTGTACATTGCTGCATTCATTTTTCCCTTGATCCTGACTAGTCTCCTAGTTCCTGACACTGAAAACCTCCTCACAGCATGATGCTGCCACCACCATGTGTCACTATAGGGATGGAACTGGCCAGGTGATGAGCGGTGCCTGGTTTCCTCCAGACATGATGCTTGCCATTCAGGCCAAAGAGTTCAATCTTTGTTTCATCCGACCAGAGAATTTTGTTTCTCACGGTCAGAGTCCTTCAGGTGCCTTTTGGCAAACTCCAGAAGGGGCTATCATGTGCCTTTTACGAAGGAGTGGTTTCCGTCTTGCAACTCTACCAGACAGGCCTGATTGGTGTAGTGCTGCAGAGATGGTGGTTCTTCTGGAAGATTCTCCTCTCTCAACAGAGAAACACTGGAGCTCTGTCGGAGTGACCATAGGGTTCTTGGTCACCTCCCTGACTAAGGCCCTTCTCACCGGATCGCTCAGCTTGGCCAGGTGGCCCGCTCTAGGAAGAGTTCTGGTGGTTTCAAACTTCTTCCATTTACAAATGATGGAGGCCACTGTGCTCATTTGGACCTTCAATGCTGCAGAAATGTTTCTGTACCCTTCCCCAGATGCCTCAATACAATCCTCTCGGAGGCCAACAGACAATTCCTTGGACTTCATGGCTTGGTTTGTGCTCTGACATGCACTGTTAACTGCACTGTTAACACTCAAGGATGATCAGTGGAAACAGGATACACCTGAGCTATTTGTAGAAATTGGAGGAAAATAATACATTTTATTTATTTTGGAATGAGGCTGTAACATAACAAAATGTGGAAAAAAGCGAAGTGCTGTGAATACTTTCCAGATGCGCACTGTAAGGATAAATTGTCATTGTTGATTGTAAAGTACCGCTTTAAAGACCAACTAATCGAGCTCCCCCCCCCTTCTATACCCCTGGCTGAAGCCACTCCTCCCCAATCCAAGTAGCACTTTTCTATAGGGCACAGAGGTGTGTATATATTTAAACCAAGATCTGGGCGGTGTCCAATGAGAGATGACACCGCGCAGAGTCAGGCATACTTATTAAAGAACTCTGAGCCTAAAGCTGGCCATACACCTATAGATTATCTGCAGATTTTCTATGGTTAGATGGAAAAAGTGCAACAGATTTCTCCATGTTCGCTAAACTGTGTGGATGGAGGAATCTCCCACTTTTTCCATCTAACCATAGAAAATCTGCAGATAATCTATAGGTGTATGGCCAGCTTAAGTTGCAACTATGTTAAACATTGTTTTATGATGCGTATGCACTTTAGAAATGTAAGTTTGTAACCCCTTTTTTGCTTTTGCTTCCCTTCATCCTCACCCCACCCCACCTCCGCCTTCCCTCTGAATCCCTACCCCCCCCCCCCCCCCCCTCCAATGTTTATATGTCTAAGTTTTAAAGACTTGGTTATACTGACGAAATGTACCAATTTTGTATGTTTGGAAAATTAATAATAAAAAATATATTCAACCTTTAAAGACCAACTGTATTCAAAAATCTTCTCACCCTCCTGCCCTTTCTCCAGGTCCCTCACTGACTCCATTTACACCTGAGATTCTTGTGTCTCATAGACTGACAGGGGATTTTTACATTGCATTCTTATTGTAAATGCACTACTGATCCACATATTCAAGTAACGATTGATAACTTTTTTTTGCTTTATTTTTTTTGTTTTGCCTTTGACAGGGATTTGATAAACTTCCCATTTGTATGGCCAAGACCCATTTGTCTCTGTCACATCAGTCTGAGAAGAAAGGAGTGCCAACAGGGTTCACTCTGCCCATAAGTGATGTGCGGGCTAGTATTGGAGCTGGGTTCATATTTCCTTTGGTTGGAACTGTAAGTAGTGTTATAGCCTATGAACAATATTTATGTAAGCATGTGTGATTCTATTCAGTGCAGGCTCATGATTATAGCTATAATGCCTTCCCATAGCAAGTAATTGCAATATGTCTTTTAGTGATCTGTGTTTGCAATGGGCCACAATATGTACAGAGTTCAGGGCTGCACAATGTACAGAGTGCAGTTTCAAGTATGCTCTATGTTCAGAGTTCAGGGGTGTGCTATGCACAGTGTGCAGGGTTCATCTGTCACAGGCTGTCCACCACTCAATGTCCCTCCACAGCACTTATACCCCCCCCCCCCCCATGATCCGGATAGACAAAAAAGCCCCCATAAAATGGCCTGGCGGGCTAGATTGTGCCTGCGGGACTTGTCTTGACATGTGCTCTAAGGCAATGTGCACATAGATTCAATGCATCGTTTTTAACTTTATTATCTTTGTTTATTATATGTGTATATATATAAGCATCAATTCTCTTGTCATGGTGCTTAGTCTGATGTAGCTACAATAATTGCGTAAACATACAAATACTTTGTGGTTTAAAGGTGCATTTTCAGTTGTGAAAGGAATCTGGAGCTGCCTGAAAACACATAAATGCAGTGAGGACATAGAGATTCTGTGAAGGGCTAACTATTACACCACTCTGTGAGCCTTGATCACCTCGAGCTAAAAAGCAAATATATTTTGTGTAATACATTAGGGATAGGCTCAGCTGGCAGCGGTACCCATGCCCAAAAGCCAGGGACACCGAAGAACAGTCCAAGCCGTTTTGTCAAACAGTTTCAGTCACAAGAGCTTTGACAACAAGTACATAGCATAAAACAAACATTTCTGCACATCCAAACCACAAAGTTTAGGTCAGTTTCTGACTAACAGGTTGTTACCTAATAGGTTCTCTTAAACAAACGGCATGTGTACTTTTGTAGTATTCTGTAAGTAGTCAGCCTTTTCACCTAGCAGCAGTCTCCCAAAGCAGAGAGTTGGAGAAAGTAAATGACCTTCAGTCATCTATAAAGACCAGTGCATATCCTGGACCTAAAATGGAAGGCTTTATCCCTGCTAAAATTTCTACAAAGATTCTGGGTTACAGGTCCTAGACCAGAACGTATTAAGATCATTGAAAACAAGCTTGTTTTCTCCAAAGCGGGTACAAATTCTGGCGCCCCTGACCATGTGTGAGAAACCTAGGTGACACACATACACCATCCACAACCCTACTAGCCAGTGCCTCACAGTATGACAAATTAAATACATCATGAGCTGTTTTCTGTATTCAGAATGCAAAGTTTAGAAAGTTAGGTATGTTTGCAAAGTGTGGATTTCAAAGCACTAACAATCTCTGATTTGATTCTATACCCAAGAACAAACATTTATTTAAGCTTTCCGGTGGTATTGTGGTGGCTGCATTATGTTTTTCAACCAGTTTTTCTAATTTATTTTCACATGGCGACCTTACCAGTAATACTCTGCTGTCTCGGAGTGACTATGCTCACTGTACTGTATCTATAAAGGATAGTTGTCACCCTTGGAAAAAATGGGCTTGAACTACAGCGCACCTCCCTGTCTCTCCTCCTCTGATAACAATAGGACCAGAGAAAAAATTAGCATGGCTGATAACACTGCTTAAGAGAATCCTGCAAAGGTGCACTGAATTACAGGCAGGATCAACAGGTATTCTTTGCAGAGATATAACAATGCTTTCAGTAATATTTTAGTAGAGCAAAAGGGAAACCATAAAATAAGTTAATTTTAGGGTTTACATCCACTTTAGGCAAACTGACTAAATACTGTGAAATAATATGCTAACGTTAATTACTGGCATTCAGACAATTTCTTATTTTATGTGTTTTATATTCAGTTTAATGCGTACCTAACGGTGATGTTAGCGAATGCTGTAAGTGTGTAGCCCAGCGCTATACGAACCATTTATATAAAGTGTCTAAACCACCTTGCAGCAACGTAAAATTATATATTAACCACTTAAAGACCAGCCTCGTTTTGGATTTTAGGTGTTTACATGTTTAAAACAGTTTTTTTTGCTAGAAAAAAACTTGGAACCCCCAAACATTATATATTGTTTTTTTTCTAACACCCTAGAGAATAAAATGGCGGTCATTGCAATACTTTTTTTCACACCGTATTTGCGCAGCGGTCTTGCAAGCGCACTTTTTTTGGAAAAAATTCACTTTTTTGAATAAAAAAATAAGACAACAGTAAAGTTAGTCCAATTTTTTTATATATTGTGAAAGATAATGTTACGCCAAGTAAATTGATACCTAACATGTCACGCTTCAAAATTGTGCCCGCTCGTGGAATGGCATCAAACTTTTACCCTCAAAAATCTCCATAGGCGACGTTTAAAAAATTCTACAGGTTGCATGTTTTGCGTTACAGAGGAGGTCTATGGCTATAATCATTGCTCTCGCTCTACCGATCGCGGCGATACCTCACATGTGTGGTTTGACCACCGTTTTCATATGCGGGCGCTACTCACATATGCGTTCGCTTCTGCGCACAAGCTCGTCGGGACGGGGCGCTTTAAAAAATTTTTTTGTTTTTCTTATTTATTTTTCTTGATTTTATTTATTTTTACACTGTTTTTAAAAAAAAATTTAATTGGCTCACTTTTATTCCTATTACAAGGAATGTAAACATCCCTTGTAATAGAAAAAAGCATGACAGGTCCTCTTAAATATGAGATCTGGGGTCAAAAAAAAGGAAAATTTATTATCAAATACTTACCGTAATTTTCCTTTCCTGATGGACTCCATGGCAGCCTACGTGTGGGTTAACCCCGCCTCCTCTCCAATGCTATAGGACCCCTTTCAAATAAAAGAGCACTCACCCCATGGTACTACGTTCCGTAACTAGCCTACTCAATAACCAAATGGGTGGGAACTCCGTCTGCCATGGAGTCCATCAGGAAAGGAAAATTACGGTAAGTATTTGATAATAAATTTTCCTTTTTCCTGACAGACTCCATGGCAGCCTACGTGTGGGAAATAACTAGCCAAACCACACAGGGAGGGTATGCTTAAAACAAACAGAAAATTTATTTTGTCCTATCCACCGATAGGATCTTACGACCAAAATCAACAGAAGACAGTGAGGCAGGCTCTATACAGTAATGAGACATGAAAGTATTGATAGAGGCCCAAGAGGCCGCTTTGCAGATGACATCTGGAGCCACATGCTGTGCCGCTGCCCAGGATGCCGCCATTCCGCGAGTAGAGTGAGCTGTCACCGCCTCTGGAGGAGCCAAGCCCTTAGCCCTGTAAGCTTGTTGGATGACCTGCACAATCCAAGACGCAATTGTCCTAGTCGAGGCTTTCTTCCCTTTATTAGCACCAGAATGAAGAATAAACAGGTGATCGGATCGTCTAAACGAAGAAGTGATGCTAAGATAGGACTTCAGGACCTCACCTACATCTAATGGGTGCATCTCAGAAGAATCCGGAGACCGGAATGTGGGTAACACGATTTCTTGATTATCGTGGAACACTGATGTTACCTTCGGGTTCGAACCCAACATCGGGATGAGCACAACTCGGTCCGGAAAGAACGTCAAAAAGGGTTCTTTATGACCCAAAGATCCAATCTCTGAAACCCTCTTAGCTGAGGTAATGGCTATCATGAACGCTACTTTTGCCGAAAAGTCCTTCAGAGAGAGTGGGGAAGACCTCGTGGTACTGAGTCCAGATAAGTAATCCAGTACAAGTGGCAAATCCCATTTAGGGAACCGTGGTCTCCTCTGAGGTTTGAGTCTTGCCACTCCACGAAAAAATTGTCGAATTAAAGGATGAACTGCCCAAGATGTTCCTGAAAAGGCTGACAAAGCCGAAATCTGGACTCTGAGAGAGCTGATGGATAGCTGTAAGTCTAGGCCAGTTTGTAGGAAGGCAAGAACGTCTTGAATTTCCGGTTTTCTAAAGGATCTGCCCGAGGAGGAAGAGAAATCTACAAATTTTGCCCATATCCTACCGTAGACTTTATTTGTGCTTGTCCTTCTTGAACTCATCAGAGTAGAGATCACCCTGGAGGAGCACCCGAATGATTCCAGCCTTTCCCTCTCAAGAACCAGACCATCAGTTTCAACTGTGCCGGACAAGGATGAAGGACTGTCCCTTGGGAAAGAAGGTCTGGTCTGAGAGGAAGAGGCACCGGCTCTCGAAAACTGAGTTGGATCAGAAGTGGAAACCAAGGTCTGTTTGGCCAAAAGGGAGCTATTGTCGCTACTTCCACCTCCTCTGACTGAAGTCTGCGCAGGAATCTGAGTAGCACCGGGAGTGGAGGAAAAGCATATGCCTTCTTGAAGCTCCAATAATCCGTCAGGGCATCTATCCCGAACGCCTGGCTGCACCGCCCCCGAGTGTAGAATTTCACTACCTTGAAGTTGCAGGGAGATGCGAAGAGATCCACTTCTGGAGTAAACCCCATGGACAGAATCCACTCGAATGTCTTCACATGCAGTGACCACTCGTTGTTGTCTAGTTGGTTGCGGGAAAGAAAGTCTGCCTGGGAATTCTGGACCCCGGGAACAAATACTGCCGAAATGCCTGCCAGGTTCTTCTGAGCCCAGGAAAGGATGGGTTCGACTTCCTGAAGGAGAGTGGTGCTCCGTGTGCCTCCTTGTCTCTTGACATAGGATACCGCCGTGGTATTGTCCATTCTCAGTAACACTGACTTCCCCTTCAGGAGGTGAGAAAAAGACTGGAGAGCACACCAGGCTGCTCGAAGCTCTAGCACGTTCGACCCAGGGATGACTAGCTGAGTGGCCCATTTGCCCTGGGCAAGGGCTGACCCGCATAGGGCCCCCCAACCGGCACCGCTGGCATCGGTCGTAACTGTGACCCAGGAGATGGGAGCGATAGAGTGGCAATTCAATAGGTTTTTGCGAAGAAGCCACCAGAAGAGGCTGTTCCTCATAGCCGTGGATATCCTGATCAACTGATTCTTGTCGCCTGACTTCCATTGACGGAGGAACCCCGATTGGAACGGCCGTAACCTCCATAGTGCCCACTTGACCATCTGAGTCGTAGAGACCATTGTCCCTATGATTTCTAGGCACTGAGCAGCCTTCAGATGTGAGGCGTATAGAGCCCGCGAGATCCTCCCCTGAATTATTGGAATTTTCTCTAATGGGAGAGAGATGGTATTTCTCACTGTATCGAACTGGGCTCCCAGATATATCAGCTGCCGAGATGGAACCAGATGGCTTTTCTCCAAATTCAGGAGCCATCCGAAGCTGGACAAGATGGAAATCACTTGGTCCCTGTGGAACAGTAACTGTTCTTTGTCTTGGGACAACACTAAGAGGTCGTCTAAGTAGTGGTAGAGACGTATGCCTTTTAGTCTGACCAGGGCCACTACCGCCAACAGCACCTTTGAGAAGACTCGGGGGGATGTTGTCAGCCCAAAGGGAAGGCAGATGAATTGCAGATGTTCTTCCCCGACTTGGAACCTGAGAAATTTGTAAAATTCTTTCTCTATTGGGACGTGAAAATAGGCGTCCTTTAGATCGATAGAGATCATCCAATCCCCGGGTTGGACGGCTTGTTGAATGGTTGACAACGTCTCCATTTTGAACTTCCCGTGCTTTATGAACCCGTTGAGGTAGGTCAGGTCGATGACTGGGCGCCAGGCGCCATTTTTCTTTTGAACTAAGAATAGTGGGGAGTATACCCCTTGAAACCATTCGTCTCTTGGAACATGCACTGCTGCCCCTTGAACTTTCAGTATGTCCACATAAGACATCAGTACCTGCTTCTTTTCTTCTGATGAAGGGAGTAGAGTGGATATGAACCTGGGGGGAGGTATACTGGAAAAGGCCCATCTGTGGCCTGACGACACTGTCTTGATGACCCAGTGATCTGAGATCGAGGCCACCCAGACGTGCCGGAAAAGGAGCAGACGTGCCCCTACCCGACCCGCCTGGGCGGGCGCGATCTCAAAAGGACTTCGCCGGACCCCGACCATCAGATGTCTGGCTCTTGCTGGACTTGCGGAAGGAAGATTGGCCTCTGCCCCAGTTTCTTCTAAAGTCACGACCCGGCTTGTAAGAGCGTGCTTCTCTTGAGCGCTCCTGGCTGCGTCTTCTATATTGAAACTTCTTCTTTCCCGACAGGCGCCTGTCCTGAGGAAGGAAACCCGACTTACCACCTGTGGCACGGGAAATGGCATCATCTAGTTTGTTTCCAAACAGAGAAGACCCTTCAAAGGGAATCCTGCACCAAGACTGCTTGGAAACTGGATCCGCAAGCCAAGGACGCAGCCACAAGGCCCGCCTGGCAGTAACCGATGATAACATAATACGTGCCAACAGGCGAATCAGATCAATGGATGCCTCCCCCAGGAAGACCGCTGCCAATTTTAGTTCTGCCGCAGCCGAGCTTCTGGCCAGCTCTTCAGACACTCCTCTCAGAAAGGAATCCACATTCTCCGTCCAGGCTTCCATGGCCTTAGACATGGTTGCCAATGCAAGGGCAGGCTTGCAGGCTAAACCCGCCAGCCCATAGATCCTCTTGACATCCTGGTCTATCTTCCTTTCGAGACCATCCTTGAAGGACACAGCGTCCTCTAAAGGGAGGGTGACATGCTTGGCTAAGCGCATTAAAGCCGCATCCACAGAAGGAGCATTCTCCAGGTGTTTGACCTCGTCTGCTTTAAAAGGATACAACCTGGCTGTCTTGTTTGACATAGAAGACTTTCTGTCTACCTTACTCCATTCTTCGTCAATGATGTCCTTTAGTTCAGTAAGGAGCGGGAAACTCGCTCGTTCTTTCCCCAATTGCTTAAAGAACTTTTTCTGCTTCGTTGGTGGGGCAGATGGTTCCTCCCAGTTAAGGGCTTCTTTGATCGCTTTGATTAAAGGCGAAACCAGGGAGAAGTCGAAACCAACACTCTCTTCTTCACCATCAATTTCATCCTCTGAAGAGTCAGGCGAAGAGGCGTATGGCTGTGAAGGGCCTGCCATCTCGTGTGTATCCACGGCCGGGGAGCCGGAACGAGTGGACTGGCTCCGAGTATGAGGTGTTTCTACCTCTTTGAGAGACTGATGCACCACGCGCCTTACTAGAGACTCCAAGCTCTGGCTTTCTGTCTCCTTTTCCCCAACCGCTTGGGCATAGCACTGGTCGCACAAAGACTTGCCCTCCGGGACTCGTGTCCCACATCCCCAGCAGGCTCTGTGACTAGAGCGGCTGTCATGGCGGTGGGAGCGGTGTCTTGAGGAGGAATTAGAGCGTCTCCTCTGGTGGTGTATATCCGATGGTGATTCACGTCTTGATCTTGACGATGACTGATGCTGTGGTCTGGCAAGGTCTCTACTGGAAGGGCTGAAAAGAAAATGGGAGGGGAAACGCATCATGCATCAAAGAGCGTATAAAAAAACAAGTCATTGTGACGGATTTTTAACCCCCTCCCCTCAACGGCACATACCTTGTGCGTGAGGGCTGGCCACTTAAAGGCGGTGACTTGTCCATACTGCGTGGACGTGAGATTAACAGGTGTGCGGTCTGCGGAAAAAAATCAGCAGACCCAATAAAAACTCCTGAGCCACAAGATAACCAGCATATAGTTTTAAACATTTATGTGCCCTAAGCATAAAAACCAAAATGTCATCTAAACAAACAGTAAACAAAAAACACATTTTTCCTTTTTTTTTTTTTTTTTTTTAAATATATACCTTATTATTATTTATTTTTTTTTTTTTTTTTTTTTAAATAAAAGATATAGCCTCACAATGTCACTTACCCAGCCAATTGGGGGATACAGGCCTAACTGGAAACACCTCTGCTGCTTTGCTGCTCTGCTTCTGTTCTGACAGAAAATCCCCATTGACAGAAGCAAAAAGCAGCTTTTTAAATCTCCCGCCTGTGACGTCATCCACCTTCCCCCTACGCGCCTGCGCAGAAGGGGAAAACCGAACGGCGCATGCGCGGCCATCGGAAAATGACAGGACAGCGCACGCGCGAGCCAAGCCTCGTTCTCGAGGATGCTACTGCGCATGCGCGAGTAGCGGAAACGGCCGCCACCCGGAAGTCACGGCGAGCTGGAGCGCAGAAGCGTTCCAGCCGCCATAAGGGGGAAAAACACCAAAAAACGCTCTGCATGATAGAAGTGACATCAAGACACACACAACACATAAAACTAAGAGGCGACTGCCATGGAGCATATACATGTGAAGAGTCCAGACCTTTGCCAGCCAGAAAAAAGACGTCCATGGTCCATGGTCCGACCGTCCATCCGTCAGGCACCCAGAGGCAACCACCCCACACCACAAGGGTATCAACGTGCCTCCCAAGCTTCTGCCCGCCCATGGCTGGGATCTGAGCTGCACCGCAAGGTATGCCGACTTTACTTGTATCCATCCGACCGGACGCCCGTAGAGTATAAATATGGTCCATTGGAGGAGGACAAAAAAGGAACGTAGTACCATGGGGTGAGTGCTCTTTTATTTGAAAGGGGTCCTATAGCATTGGAGAGGAGGCGGGGTTAACCCACACGTAGGCTGCCATGGAGTCTGTCAGGAAAAATGACATTTGTAAATTTCTCTTTAAGACGTATGGGCGGAAGTGACGTTTTTGACGTCGCTTCCGCCCTCCTATGGTATAGAGATGAGTGGCGGCCATCTTAGCGTCACTCATCTCTATGCACAGGCAGGGAACGAACCCGATCGCCTCCGCCGCTGCCGCCGATAACGGTGATCTCGCGGCGAATCCGCGGCGATGACCACCATTATCGGAAAGCCGACCGGCGCCTGAAGAGATGGATATCTCGGTTGTGGCAGCAGCTGCTGCCGTTACCGAGATATCGCTCTTCAAAAAAGGGACGTACATCGTCATGCGCTGGTCGGAAAGTGGTTAAATTAGAACAATTGTCTGCAATAACCAAAAAAAAAAAAGATTTCACTCTGAAACAGTTCCTGATCTTCCAAGGCAGTCACTTTGGAAATGCGCTTGGTGCAAAATATGTTTAACTATTTCTTGCCCGCGCTATAGCCAAAAGACGGCTACAGCACATGCTTAGTTTGCTGGGAGGGCGTCCATGGACGTCTTCCTGTGATTGCGATGCCTGCGTGCCCCCTGTGGCGCACTCTGTGATCGCTGAGTCCTTTTGACTCGACGGATCACAGATCGAGGTAAAGGGTCTATCACAGCACCCCTTTACCACGTGATCAGCTTTCAGCCAAGAAAGCCGATCACAGGATGGAAACCCAAGCCGGTTATCTGCATTTCTTTCTACACGCTGACAGTATGAGGCGAGAAAGACAATCTGCTTATGTTAAAGGGACATCAGCACAGATGGGCCTCTTTCACATGGTCGATCCGTTCTGATCCGCCTGTCAGTTTTTCAGGCGGACCTGAACGGATGCTCCATAGAGGTCTATGGAGCATCGGATGTCAGCAGTGACATGTCCGCTGACATCCGACCCGCTTCAACCTGAAAAAGTGTGACGGAGGAAAAATCTATTTTTCCATCCGTCATCGGATCGGGTGACGACGTACTCTACGGTCCGTCACCCGATCTCCCATAGGGGAGAGCGGCGCTCTGACAGGTTCTTCCCTGCGCAGTGTGCAGAGACGGACCTGTCATCTTCCTGCTCAGCGGAGATCGGTCCGGCGAGCAAGCGGATATCCACGTGTGAAAGAGGCCATAATCAGGGCAGTCCCACCAGTTCTGCCCATCAGTGTTGCTAATTAGTGCACATCGGTGTCACACAACAGTGCTGCCTATCAGTGCCTCAAAATTAGCATTTTAGCTAAAGCCACTCTACTCACAGCAGCTTAATTTAAACACTTTTAGGTTGGATAAGAAAGTGAGGCGGTACATAGTTTTGTTAAAAATGTTAACAGACCTATATGGTGCAAGTATGTTTATCACCTACACTTTCAGTATAGAGGATTAACTGAACACTGTAAATTGAGAAAGGTCAGCATGTGGAATCAAATGTACAAAATTTAGTACAGGAGGGTGCGACAGCAGGATCTATTGTTTGCATATTTCATTATATAAAGAATTGTATTGCATGTAACTGTCCTCCCTACTGCATAACCTCTTAAACAAGTCCATATATTTAGCTTTTGTTATTAATCATTGTCTGGCTTACTGCCTGTGATCAGAGGTTCATGAAGCAGAGAGATAAAGGTGCCTAACCTAACATTCTAGCATTTCAGATTCAAAAAAGGGTATGTTTTTCATGGTGTAATGTGTTAAGTGGGCAGTACAGAAGGTCTGATACAGTCAGATTTTCCTGGGCACCCGTAGAGTAAACCCAACCAAAATTTAGTGTGTGTGTATGTTGGATAAGGTGGAAAGGGACAGTTACTGTGTCTGTTGTTTTGTTGTTGTGGGTCTCTGATGCAGATATTTCAGTGTTCACGAAGACAGGATATAAAGGGGGGCACTCTATTCAAAGTCAGTGACTTGTGAAAGAATGCATTCTTTGAATTGGCATTACAGCCAGGAAACTGGCATTTTCAAAAGATTAGTCTAGTTGGTCATTACTCCATATTTCTCTCTACTCAAGCACAGGTTCCTATAAAGTGCTCACTTTACTTCACTTAGAATGTAGAAGTGAACTAACACTAGACAACCTTTCCACCTCCCCGGTCCCTGCTGGACTTCGCTCCAGGACTGCTGAGCTGTCTGTGCCCCCATAGGTGATCCATCAGCCCACAGAATTCAAATCTCAGCTCCTTTACATCAGCACGGACCAGATTGATTCTGACCGGTCCTTCAGAGAAGCGCTGACAGAAAAGAGCAGGGATTTCAAATCCCTGGACTGAATACAGGGACACAGATAGCTCAGCAGCCCAAGAGGTAAGTACAGCAGGGACCCAGGAGGGTGAAGGAGGGTGTTGATTCACTTTTACATTTTTTTTTTTTCTGTAAAGGTAAACCAGGGCTTGACAAATTTGCTTGGAATCTAGGAGCCAGCTAAAAAAAGTTAGGAGCCAGGTTTTCTTTTTTTTTTTTTTTTTTAACGACATGGAGACGAGTGAGGGGAAGATGGCCTTGCCTGTCTCCAAGTCATTGCAGGGCAGAAGCGACTTCAAATCGTCACTTCTGCCCATAGCTCTTAAAAAGGGAAATTTTTTTATTTTTTTTTTCAAATGGCATTTTTTTTTTTTTTTTTTTTGCATTTTAGTGTAAATATGAGATCCGAGGTGTTTTTGACCCCAGATCTCATATTTAAGAGGTCCTGTCATGCTTTTTTCTATTACAAGGGATGTTTACATTCCTTGTAATAGGAGTAAAAGTTACATAATTTTTTTTTCAAAAGAACAGTGAAAAAATTAAAAGTTAAAATAAATAAGAAAAAAAAAATTATTTTAAACGTGCCCCGTCCCGCCGAGCTTGTTTGCAGAAGAGTAGCGCCCGCATATGAAAGCGGTGTTCAAATCACACATGTGAGGTATTGCCGTGATCGGTAGAGCGAGAGCAATAATTATAGCCCTAGACATCCTCTGTAACTCAAAACATGCAACCTGTGGAATTTTTTAAACGTCACCTATGGAGATTTTAAAGGGTAAAAGTTTATCACCATTCCACGAGCGGGCAAAATTTTGAAGCGAGACATGTATGGTTTCAATTTACTCGCCGTAACCTTAACTTTTTACAATATAAAAAAAAATTGGGCAAACTTTACTGTTGTGTTATTTTTTAATTAAAAAGTGTTTTTTCCCAAAAGTATTGCAACGACCGCCATTTTATTCTCTAGGGTGTTAGAAAAATAAATATATATGTTTGGGGGTTCTAAGTGAAAGAGATAGGCAGGCAGTGAAAACAAAACCGCTCCATTAGCATTGCTGGGTGTCATACCAACGGCCACCACAAGAGGGGGCCAGATTCTAGAAGGTACCATAGGACTGCACAAGGCCGCAAAGCCGGGGCCTCAATTATCGGCCGGCGCGGCCGATCGCGCGCGCGGTGGGGGTGCACTATGGAGACAGGATATCCCCAGCTGTGCTGCCCCAGGCGCCAGGACGCTAATTCTAGTCGCCAATGCGACCTGGCGCCCGGTATTCGTCGAGCACTGAGGTAAACTAACCCTTTAAACAAATTGTTACATAATACAGATTCTTTGGGTACAGTCCCAACATATATTGAAGGATTGCTGCAATGTCTTAATCTTGGATATGTTCACCCCCTTCTTTCCCCTGTACAGAACGCTTCGCCCAGTGGTTGGTCGAGGCTATTAATATGAATGACCAAGCATCCTGAATTGTAGTAGCTTGTATGATGGACTAAATATTTGGCCTAGTGCCCTGACCTCCCCCCCCCCCCCCCCCCCCCCCCCCCCCCTCGTTTGGTCGGTTGATCATCCCCACACTTACCCCATCCAGATCACTGGCAGCTTCAGTGGCCTTCCCCCTGCTTCTACTGATTGGCCGGGAGGAGAAGCAGGAAGACAATAGTGAATATTAATTTGCTATTGTCACACAACTGGGTGGGCTCGGGGCGCAGTGCTCTGTGCCCCAAACCCACCTTTTTGAAGCCAATTACAGCCTTGGGCTCTAAAAAAACATTGAAATACATGCATCCGGTGCCTTGCATGTAGATTAGGAGGGCGGCACCCCTAATGGAGCAGCTGCTAATGCCTGGCCTAAAGAACCTTCTCTTCCAGTCCTAGGTAAACCTGAAACATTAGAAATAAGCAGATCATTTCACCTGAAAACTGATTTTAGCGAGTTTGCGCTAATGCAAATGAACTGTGGGTTTATGTATGTGTATAGATAGATAATATAAATATAAAAAAAAAATTTTTTTTCACAAAAGTGAGTACACCCCTCACATTTTTGTAAATATTTTTTTATCTTTTCATGTGATAACACTGCAGAAATGACACTTTGCTACAATGTAAAGTAGTGAGTGTACAGCTTATAACGGTGTAAATTTGCTGTCCCCTCAAAATAACTCAAAACACAGCCATTAATGTCTAAATTGCTGGCAACGAAAAGTAAGTCCAATTAGCCATTTTCCCTCCCTGGTGTCATGTGACTCATTAGTGTTACAGGGTCTCGGGTGTGAATGGGGAACAGGTGTGTTAAGTTTGGTGTGATCGCTATCACTCTCTTACTGGTCAATGGAAGTTCAACATGACACCTCATGCCAAGAATTCTCTGAGGAACTGAAAAAAAGAATTATTACTTTACATAAAGATGGCCTAGGCTATAAGAAGATTGTCAAGCCCCTGAAACTGAGCTGCAGCATAGTGGCCAAGACCATACAGTGGTTTAACAGGACAAGTTCCACTCAGAACAGGCCTCGCCATGGTCGACCAAAGAAGTTGAGTGCACGTGCTCAGCGTCATATGCAGAAGTTGTTTTTGGGAAATAGACGTATCAGTGCTGCCAGCATTGCTGCAGAGGTCGAAGGGGTGGGGGATCAGCCTGTCTGTGCTCAGACCATACGCCGCACACTGAATCAAATTGGTCTGCATGGCTGTCGTCCCAGAAGGAAGCTTCTTCTAAGGATGATGCACAAGAAAGCCTGCAGTTTGCTGAAGACAAGCGGACCAAGGACATGGGTTACTGGAGCCATGTCCTGTGGTCTGATACCAAGATAAACTTATTTTGGTTCAGATGGTGTCAAGTGTGTGTGGCAGCAGCCAGGTGAGGAGTACAAAGACAAGTGTGTCTTGCCTACAGTCAAGCATGGTGGTAGGAGTGTCATGGTCTGGGGCTGCATGAGTGCTGCCAGCACTGGGGAGCTACAGTTTGAGGGAACCATGAATGCCAGCATGTACTGTGACATACTGAAGCAGAGCATAATGACCCCAAACACACCTCCAAGATGACCACTGCCTTGCTAAAGAAGCTGAGGGTAAAAGTGATGGACTGACCAAGCCTGTCTCCAGACCTAAACCCCTTTGAGCATCTGTGGGGCTCAGTGCTGAAAAAAAAAAAAATGGCAGCCACACAAAATATTGACATTTTGGGCCAAATTTGGACATTTTCACTTAGGGGTGTACTCACTTTTTGTTGCTAGTGGTTTAGACATTAATGGCTGTGTTGAGTTATTTTGAGGGGACAGCAAATTTACACTGTTATACAAGCTGTATACTACTTCTATCATTGTAGCAAAGTATCAGTTCTTCAGTGCTGTCACATGAAGATATAATAAAATATTTACATAATGTGAAGGTCTACTCACTTTTGTGAGATACTGTGTGTGTATTTGTGCGTGTCCACACACTGTATATTCTGTTATACAGTGTGTGGGTGTGTCTGTCTTAATATCCTAATGCTGGAAAACGATGACTTTCCATGAATTTTATTTGCAAATTTTCTTTTATATTGGTGTCAGTTATACCAGTGGTCATCAACCCAATCCTCAGGGCCCACCAACAGGCCAGGTTTGCAAGATAACTGAAATACATCACAGGTAACATCATTTGCTGCTCAGTGATTGCAGTATTCTAGTCTGCGTCTCCCCAAGGTAATACATAAAACCTGGCCTGTTAGTGGGCCCTGAGGACAGGGTTGATGACCACTGAGTTATACCATGTGCTTCCTACAAAGTGGATATGAAGACTGATGACCTTGGTTCCTTCTCATTTGTGTGTGTGTGTGTGTGTGTGTGTGTGTGTGTGTGTGTGTGTGTGTGTATATATATATATATATATATATATATATATATATATATATATATATATATATATATATATATATATATATATATATATATATATATATATATATATATATATATATATATATATAATATATAAACTTCTTAGCATCTTGACATCCACAGCTGGGAAGGCTCTTGGTTTCCGGACAAGCTCTTCTCTAGTGTTATCATGTCCATCCAGATCAGGCTGCAGTCATTGTGTTCACATACTCCAAGATGGACTGAAATTACCAGCTTTCTCTTTGCTACATCACTCATACAATTGTCTGTGTGAAAAGGGAAGTAGTTGCTGATCGGAAAGGTTCCTGGAATTCAGGAAGACATGTCATTGGGGATTGTTTGCCTTGGAAGAGACTTTCCCACTATTTGTTCCGGAAGATGATTTCATTCACAAGAATGGTTGCATGCATAGTGTGTGAAGTCACTTTGCCCCTAACCACTGTGCAGCCTTAACTATGCGTAATGTTTGTTTTGATATTTAACTATAATCTAGTGCAAGCAAATGGAACACTTACGTAGTACAGAACATTACATTTTGTAATGATGAATATAACAAATATGTGGGAAATGTCTTCCTTGTATGACTTTTCTAGGAAGTTCATATCATTGCCATGAAAGGGTGTGTGGGCAATTTCTGGCAATGGATAACCCTTAGCCTTAATTTTCACTTACTAGGTAAGTCAGCTGCTTACTGGCATGACAGACTGAGTTCTCAATTGATGTCACAGGGGGGAGGTTTACTAAAACTTGAGCACACAGAATCTGGAGCAGCTATGCATAGTAACCACTCGGCTTCTAACTTCAGCTTGTTCAATTAAGCTTTGACAATAAAACCTGGAAGCTGATTGGTTTCTAATCAGAACTGCACCAGATTTTGCACTCTCCAGTTTTAGTAAATCTTCCCCAATGTGTCCAATTATAAGGCATAATCTGGTAGCACAAGATTTAAGAGAAGTATGGTCATAGCTTTTTTTAACCAAAGTTTTCTCTTTTGCATCACGAGTGCACTTACTGTTGCTCTCCTGTGACTCGGAATCAGCCAACAGTGGGATAAACCCCGCTGTCAGCTGATATCAGAGCTGTTCCAGGATCTGGAAGGATTCCGACCATATTGTCAGGATCCACCCAGGTGCCTGACAGCTGACTCTGGCTCCAGCTGCGCCTGTCTCTCTCCAGGTCAGAGCTCCAGTGAATGCTAGAGGGGCAGATCAGAGAGCGATGAATGACAGTCACTGCCCTCTACAAAGAGAAGACCGAGAACTGAATGATCAGTGGTTACGTGAGGACAGCTGCAGCATCACACCGATGCTGCAGCATGGAGGTGAGTATGTATGTTTGTATGTTATATACCTCCTGTTGTAGTAGCCTAATCAACCATGAGGCCTAGTGCAACACCGCTTCCTTCCTCGGCCCAGGGCTTTCTCTCTCAAGAAAGGCAGGGCAAAATCCCTGTATCAACTTGATGTGTGTATTTCCTAAAGCTGAACTTCAGGGAAATTAAAAATCTACCTTTGCAGTGGGGCTTCTCCTGCACTGCAAAGGTACATGTAAAGAGCACCTACCTTGTCCCTGGCTCACCTGGCAGACAGAACTTTCCTCCTCTCTGAAGCTCCAACTTTTGGATGGGCCCTCTTACAATGCAGAACAAACCTATTACAGCGCACACATGCAAAACTGACATTTACCTCCAGCAAGGCTATTTAAAAGCACCTAGACAGACATTTTCAAAAAATGTTATCAAAAAATATGGGGATTTGGTCACACCATATTGCTATATGGTGCTTAAGCCCACTTACTGCGACAAAGTACCCCATGATTAGTGGGTCCTACACTATCCATAGATCGGGAGATCCTGCTTCTCTGAACCAAGGGAGCTATACTCCTCTTTATGGGAGAACATGAGGTCTCCACCCATGATACAGGTGGTCACTAATTGAGGTACTTACTGAGTGGGGTGCTCCACCCAAAAGGATTTGGTCAAAATCCATACAATAGACAAAAGAGATATTTGGGGGGCACACCCTAAAAAATGCATAAAGATGGTGCTGCCGTATGACCATACAACAGAACAAACATAATACAGCGCACACATGCAAAACTGACATTTACCTCCAGCAAGGCTATTTAAAAGCACCTAGACAGACATTTTCAAAAAACATTATCAAAAAATATGGGGATTTGGTCACACCATATTGCTATATGGTGCTTAAGCCCACTTACTGCGACAAAGTACCCCATGATTAGTGGGTCCTACACTATCCATAGATCGGGAGATCCTGCTTCTCTGAACCAAGGGAGCTATACTCCTCTTTATGGGAGAACATGAGGTCTCCACCCATGATACAGGTGGTCACTAATTGAGGTACTTACTGAGTGGGGTGCTCCACCCAAAAGGATTTGGTCAAAATCCATACAATAGACAAAAGAGATATTTGGGGGCACACCCTAAAAAATGCATAAAGATGGTGCTGCCGTATGACCATACAACAGAACAAACATAATACAGCGCACACATGCAAAACTGACATTTACCTCCAGCAAGGCTATTTAAAAGCACCTAGACAGACATTTTCAAAAAACATTATCAAAAAATATGGGGATTTGGTCACACCATATTGCTATATGGTGCTTAAGCCCACTTACTGCGACAAAGTACCCCATGATTAGTGGGTCCTACACTATCCATAGATCGGGAGATCCTGCTTCTCTGAACCAAGGGAGCTATACTCCTCTATATGGGAGAACATGAGGTCTCCACCCATGATAATGTTTTTTGAAAATGTCTGTCTAGGTGCTTTTAAATAGCCTTGCTGGAGGTAAATGTCAGTTTTGCATGTGTGCGCTGTAATATGTTTGTTCTGTTGTATGGTCTTATGGCAGCACCATCTTTATGCATTTTTTAGGGTGTGCCCCCCAAATATCTATTTTTTCTCTTACAATGCAGGACCCCCCACCACCAGGAAGAAATTCGAAGGGGACCCTACCCTGCATGTCGATGACTGACTAGGTTGGAGACTGCAGAAAAGAATGTTAAAAAATAAAAAGGGGGGAGGGGTTGGGAGCAGCTGGAGGAGGGGGGAGCACTGTGGGACAGGGAGCAAAGTCCAGAGTTGGGCTTTCATTTATTGCAGCTGGTCCATAGATTTGGTGTGTTCTGTTTTTGTTTTTTAATCTGATGCTCATGCCAACAACACAGTTCCCGTCCAAGGGTGACAAAGCTCATCTACTCTACTGTATCTATAGAGGAGCATTATGCGGTAATCCTAGATTCCTTATCCTAATTTGTACAGCAAAGCACTTCCTTCCTTTATCTTCAAGATAAGCTTGAGTTGTCCCAGAGTTCACAATGGGGACCGGCACTATTATTAGCTATAACTCTCCCCCTCTCTAGAACTGTTACATTGTATCTTTTTACAAATACATATGTATTTCCTATGCTCATCAGCTCCATCTAGTGGCCATAAATAGTATTTTTTTTTTACTGCCTGTAATTTTTTTACTACGGGTACTTGTATAGTGTTGTCAAAAATTATGTGAATGTACTGTAAACTGTATGCGGATCACCCATGCTGAAGAAGCGAAATGCTTGCAGTTATTTTACTACTTTTCTCAGCAGGTTTTCTTATTACAACACAGGGAGTGATCATGTGACTATAGCATGCAGACCTTCCCACTGAGGAAGGAGGAAATGACTGCTGGATATAGGAAGAGAATGGAATCCATATGTAGGTCATAAGAAACAGCAGTTGCAACTCTGATCCTTACAATAGCTGCATCTTGCATATATCTGACATGGGGATTTTTTGTTCCAGCAATAGTTTAATCACATTTTAACTTGGCAATAAGAGACCAGGTTTTAAAAGTTTTTTTTATTTTTTTTTTTTGTTTGGAAACCTTGTGCATTTTGGGCTTCCAGCCACCTTATCTGTGCAGAGCTGTACTGCGCCTGTCCATGTTATTAAATTCTGAATTCTTTTGAAGCATGTTTTTCTTTGTGTTGTGATTGGCTCAGGTTCCTACACAGCATGGTAGTCTTTCAAGGTAAAATAAACCAAGTGTTATCTCAACATGTCAGCAGTAACACAAGAGTAACATTCAATTATCACTTGAATGGCTTTTATCTCAGCTCTCTATGACGCTGACCTGGGGTCACATCATTCACATAGGTGGAGCAGTAAATTCACTTCTTGATTATGACAGACTATTTGGCACTCTTGTGCTGGAAACTGGCGAAAGAGTGGTGCATGACAAAAGAAAACTGCATTTGTTATTTATGCTTTTTATTTGTTTATACAGTATATTCTGCAGAGAATGGTGACCCATTCACATCAGTTCCTGCCCCCAGTTTCTATACGTTAGTCATAAACATACATGCACACACAATAGGGCCCACCTGGGTTAGACCCCTTTCACTGAGGCAGTTTTCAGGCATTTTAGAGCTAGAAATAGCACCTGAAAACTGCCTCTCATTCATTGCAATGGGTGCTTTCACAAGGCAATCTGTTGACTCCAAGAGATATAAGAAGCATGTATGTGATTTGAGAACCACATCAAATTTAGCCCCCAACGATTCAGTGATAATTTAAGTGGGCATATATCTTTCAGTTTTGTAGAGATTTCCTCTCTTCTGTTGGACGGCTATACATAGACTTTAACCAAACACCCCAATGACTACAAAGCCCTAGGACTCTATTGTTACCAACACGGCAGCTATACAGAGCTGGGAGCACAAGATCTCTGTGGACAGATCTCTTGCTAAATCGGAGCAGTACAAGGCGAATGTCACTTTGTGACATCCATGCTCGTTCAGTTCTTGTCCTCGTTTTGACAGTGGACCTTTGTAAACCCATGTTGGCTACATGAGAAGCTGGCTTCCTCGATTGTCATGTTTAGGTTCAGGAAAACTCAGAATTTTCCAGACCAGGACAGACTCCGAGGTATTCATATGTAATAATGCCCTTGTTTACATCTGCCTGCCCAAAGACTTGCGTGAATCTTCTGATCAAATCCGCAGGAAAATATTACAAACTGACCTGATTTGAAAGCCCATGTGAAAGGACCTTTAAAGTGGAAGTAAACCCCCCTATAATTTTCAGCCAAGGAAGCTGCCATCTTTGCCTCTGTTTAATCTTCAACTGCCACAGTGCTGCACATGTGATCCGTTATGACACTAGCCATTGGATGGTTTGACTGTTTGGTTGAGAGCACAGCCAATGTGCAGTTGGCATTCCCGGCATGCCTTTTTTTTTTTTTAAACTGTTAAATCGATGGGTTTACTTCCGCTTTAAATAGACATTTTCCAAGTATTATTGTTCTATGTGAGCATTCGATATAAAAAAAAAAAAAAAAATACAGTATGTGGCACGTCGTAAAAAGGCTGTTAATCTAAAGCTGGCCATACAGTAGTATAATTTTTGTTTTGAAATGTTTTGTTTTTAGAATGTTTGTTTGATTTCTAATCGTTAGTGGGTCAAATCGATGTTCGTTTTCCACTACAGTTATAAAATTTGAAGGAATTTGATGGAAATTATTTTCTCTAGAAAACTTATTTCTAACTGTATGTGTTTTTTCATTTGTGGCATGCATAGATAATCACTGTGAGCGGGCATTTTCTTCACATTTCTTTTTCTCTTATTTTATGTTTACTGTACTTATTTGAAAACCATGCTTTTTGCATCTCCATCAATAACGTTTTCATTAAGCTTGACCAAATGCTTTTGAATAAGCTTGATCTAACTTTAAGTTGAAGTTTACTGCAACCAATAGGTATAAGTATATGTAAACTCAATCCCTTAACTCTCATATACAGTAAGCTTTGAGATGTTGGTGTAATTTCAAATGTCTACACACTTTACACAGGCTTTGTCCACAGTTACCATCAGGAAACTCACTCTACTCAAATATACTATGCATCCATTCCTGCATATGCATGTAGAGAGAAAGTGTACATGGGATGTGGGGGGTCAGCATCACTGAAATGCAGCACCATTTCGAAAAAAGGTCTAGTATTAAAATCTAGTATTAAATGTAATATCAATTGTTTAAGATACATGCTGCTTTAGCAAACTGAGGCTGAGTTTAAACCTATGAGAATTGGATGCGGAGAAACCGACATGCAATTCGCATAGGCAGGAGACTGTGACCGGCTCTCTATGGAGCCGGTTCACATATCTCCAGGGTGGCTGCGGAGCAGATTGCACAGGGGTCCTGTGCATCTTTGGCGCCATTTCAGGTCCAAATTCAGGCAAAACGAATCTGAGGACTGGGACGCACTGGACCCCTGCTGCAAGCCGCATCCAGCATAAGTGTGAACCCAGCCTAAATGCCTTAGGATATTTTCTAGTCTTTTCAGTAAACATTCATACCTCTGCTTTGTCTTGCCAGCGTTTTTCCAACAAAGAAAAACTTTACCCATTCCAATAAAATAAAAATATTTTCCCAAGAAGGTGTTTGTGGACATGACATGTATTTCAGGTGTCTGTATGTTCCAAAATTTTTATATTTTTTTTTCTACCCAGCTGTTGTTCCATTGGTGTCTTAGCTGTCAGGCAACTGAGATAACAAGTTTGACAACAGGTACAACTAATTATGCACCGTGGAAATTGTTGTCCAGAGACACATTTTCAAGTTTAGACTCCATAAAACATTTAAAGTGGTTGTAAACCCTTACAGACCACTTTTACCTACAGATAAGCCTAGATTAAGGCTTACCTGTAGGTGCAAGAAATATCTCTTAAACCTACACGGTTTAGGAGATATTTGCAAAAGACAACAGCGCGCAGGCGCACTGAGCGTGCCGTTTCGAACGGCGATCGCGCTGTTATTGACGTCATCGTGGCTCCGAACAATCACAGCGCTGGAGCCGCAATACCAAGAAGGAAGATGGATGCTTCCTGTGTCAGGTAAGTGACACATAATGGGCTATCATGCGATGCATAGTAGGCCATTATGCTTTACCTTTGCAGGGAAACAAAGGAAGTAAAACCCATTAGGGTTTACTTCCTCATTAATACTAGCCATTGTGTTCATGATGGACCATTTGTGTCTTTTCAAAGGGTTTATAAAAAAAATAAAATAAAAAAAATTCCCTGACTCGGTAAGGAAACTCTTTAAACTTTTTGAGAAGGTTTGCAGATTATACATTTTGGGAAGGAAATTTTATGTAAATGTATCACTTGTGTTGAATGTTTTATCCAAGTCTGTACTGTACTTTCCACAAGAAACACACCCCTATTTAGGTTTTGAAGGAAATGGATTATTGTGTAAAAGCTTATTGGCCTTTCTTGTGTTTCCTGCTTCCACTCTGTTAAAATGCTCCTAGGAATGTACTTCCTTAAGACAGTGTAGGCAAGCGTATTTTTTATTTTTTTTGTAATGACCCTCATCATAACATTCTTGGACGTCAGTGAATTAATTTCCCGCCCAAGGATATCATCTCTGCAGCAAAGTATTTCTCTTCAGGAATTGTGTTCTTTTTGACAGCTGGAGCTAGTTATTCCACTATACTGAGTGTTTGACACTCAGGGAAGAATGAGTTTTTCTTGGAAATCAAAATGAGACCACCTGGGTTACTTAACAAAGGGATGAACGTTTTTTTTTTTTTTTCTACTGGTCAGACCTTTTTTTTTATTTTTTTATAGTTTATTTTTTTATCTATGTAATGGTTAGTATGGCTGTCTATAATTTGATTTAGCAGGACAATCTCTCTACAGAATTTCATGTAAAATCTATTTTGTATTCTTCTGCCTAACCATAACTGGTTCTGGACAGGCTGCCGCAGTTATACGAGCCTTCCTAGCTGTAGGTTGGCCCTTTAAGACGATGTAGAATGCGCGCGCCCGCAGCATGTGCCCGTACCGCCAGGCACCCGCGATAGCTCGTGACAGAGCGAGAACCGGAATTTGTGTGTGTAAACACACACAAATCCCGGTTCTTTCAGGGGAGAGCAGACAGATTGTTCATACTAAGTATGCACACCGATCTCTCTACTCCCCTAGTCAGTTCCATACCCTGCAGTTAAAACACACCTAGGGAACACAGTTAACCCCTTGATCGACCCCTAGTGTTAACCCCTTCCCTGCCAGTGACAATTATACAGTAATCGGTGCATTTTTATAGCATTGATCGCCGTATAATTGTCAATGGTCTCAAAAATATGTCAAGTGTCCAATTTTTATCGGGACTGCAATATTGCATTGCAGTCCCGATAAAAATCACAGATCACTGCCATTACTAGTAAAAAAAATAAAAATAAAAATGCCATAAATCTATCCCCTATTTTGTAGACGCTATAACGTTTGTGCAAACCAATCAATATACACTTATTGAGAATATTATTTTTTTTTACGAAAAATATGTAGAAGAATGTATATCGGCCTAAGCTGAGGAAAACTTTTTTTATTTATTTTTTTTATTTTTATTTTTTTAAATTGTCGCTCTTTTGTTTTAAAGCTCAAAAAATAACCGCTAAGGTGATCAAATACCACCAAAAAGCTCTATTTGTGGGAAAAAAGGATGACAATTTTGTTTGGGTACAGCGTCGCACGACCGTGCAATTGTCAGTTAAAGCAACGCAGTGCCATATCGCAAAAAATGGCCTGGTCATTGTGCAGCCAAATGTTTCGGGACCGAAGTGGTTAAATATTTAAGAGCTGCATATGTGTAATTTTGTAAAATGACATGATACAGCATAAACTATTAAAAGGCTAAGTTCACCTTTTGGAGCTTTAGAAACATTACACGTATTTAGGGTGTAACATTTAACATGCTCTAGCACCTTCAGCCGAAGCCTTCAATCTTCCACCGACAGCGGGCAGGGGTTCCTCTCCCCACATCCACTGCCGCAATTTAAAAAGCGTCTGGCTGTACCCATACAGCCACATTATTCATTTGCAGAAATATATGAATACATTTTGGGTGTTCTCCATGCCCAGAACTTTTGCAACTATAGCCTATGGAGCCAAGATTTGCATGTGCAACCTGCCATCTCTGAATTTCAGAGATGCTGATTGGCCCTGACCAAGCTGAAATTGGGAGCATGTTGTAAGATCAGTCTGAATTTATTTTAATTTTTTCTTTGTTTTGTTGGTGAGTGTGTGGGAAAAATGTAATTTAGAATTTTCTTTTTAAAGTTTTTTGCTTTGAAAGCCCTGCAGTAAACACTTGTTGCCAATTTTACCATCTCCATACCTCCAAACTTTTTTTGAAAAAACAGAGGGGTCTAAATTTGAAATATTTGCCTCTAACAGAAGGCAGTTTGTCCACCAAAGGCATGTCTGTCGGCAGCATTAAAGCATGATAGAGACCCCCAGCAATAGAGCCAAAATGAAAAAGAAATGTATTGCTCTGTTCAAGCAACGTTCACTTCCTCCAAAAAAAATCTAAAGAACTGCTACCTGCAGAAGAAGATACTGAATCTTTACCTCTCCGGCAAAGTTTTCAGTGTTTCAGTAGTGCCGAATGCCTGCTAGCCCCAGGAAAGACTTTTGAGGCCTACGAGAGGAACCATCATGCCCAGAGAGTGTGCAGACCTTTGCTCCTTGCGGAGGTATTAAATGCTGAGGAAGTTGCAAGAGGCTTTCCCGATTGCAGGCTGCAGAGTTTGGACATGTTCCGCTGTAGAAGTGGGCATTCAGAATCGTCTTTTCCTGTGAGCAATTCCTTAGCTTTTAAAGGAAAAGGGCAAAAACATAAAATATTAATTTTATTGAATTTTCTATGTTTACGTCACCTACTAGGAAAATATATTCATGGCAATTTTGCTTTGCAAATGTGCCTTAAAGAGGAAGTAAACCCTGATGGGTTTACTTCCTCTGTTTCCCTGCAAAGGTAAAGCATAATGGACTACTATGCATTGAATAGTAGTCCATAATGTGTCACTTACGTGACACAGGAGCCTGCGATGTCACCGATGTCCCCTGGTGCACGGAGCCTCCATCTTCTTTGCGGGTATTGCGGCTCCGGCGCTGTTACTGTCCGGAGCCGCGGGGACGTCACTCCCGCGCATGCGCACGGGAGCCGCCACTCGTGGCATATCGTCGTTAGCAGCGGCGTGCTCAGTGCGCCTGCGCGTCGCTGTCTACGGCACACGCGCCGTAGACAGCGGTGCCTGTCTTTTTGCAAATATCTCCAAAACTGTGTAGGTTTAGGAGATGTTTCTTGGACCTACAGGTAAGCCTTAATCTAGGCTTACCTGTAGGACATAGTGGTTTGTAAGGGTTTACAACCACTTTAAACTTTTCTACAGTACTGTATCTTTGGAATAATCCTATGAGACTTTGCAAATCATGTTATTTGGAATTTTGAATAATGCATCTTGCAATTTATATAACATTCCTGTTTTGCCTATTGTGTATAATAAGTTGTTCTAAGTGGTGGACTGGGAGTCATTAAATGTACAAATCTGAAGTGTTTTAAGGGGTGTGTATGATGATTTATCTGCTAAAATTAACCTTTGGGCACTGGTAGATTTTGTCTTCAGCTATTGGATGACTGCCATTAATCAAGCGCCCTAAATGTAACTTATCTTTGCTTGTTTAAGGCAGTTCTAAACGGTAATATTACATTTGTTTTTTGCAACCATATTGTAACCAAGTTGCACCTGTACTATTGACTTCATGCCTACTGCCTTATATTTGATGTGTTACTAGAAGAGAACTTGCTAAAAAATGTTTGTTTTAAAATTAAATCTATTCAGCACATTTTCTTCTTTTTTTTTTTTTTTTTTTTTTTGCCTTGAAAAATGTTAAGTTGCTTCCTCTGCTCTGTGTTCCCTGTAGGGCATGTGATAAATAGTTTTTCCCTCACATTCTAGGGTTTTTCTTCATATATTTTTATGGAAAAAAAAAAAAAAAAAAAAAAAAACACTGGGGAGCCTTGTAACACTGTCAAAAGCTTGTGATGGATTCCCAAACATAATCCAGAAATGGAAGAGAAATTTGGGCTCAAGTTGGTTTGATTTTAAAAACCGAATACATACTGTACTCAGTGATATATATTTTTTTCTTATCATTGAATCCACAATACACCATGGATGTATGTTCAGTGTAAAACATAAGAAACAAAAATGATACGAACTACTGCTATTCTAATAAGGAGAACAGTGGGGGATATGGGTGTGTTTAGTGTAGTTTTCAGGTCTGTCCCTTGTTCTGGCTTCTAATGGTTCTCTTCAAGCTTTGCAGCTTCCTTCAAATTTGTTTCCTATGCCTAGGTTATGTCAATACCACAGATAGCTCAAGTATAGAGATCAACAGGGCAATGGAATCCAAAAATGGTTGACACTAATTATGTCAGAAGCAGGTATCCATGCCATTTACATATAGCACCTGACCTATCCTTTGTGTTATTTTGTTTTAATTTACCGGATGGTATGAGATTACAGAATGGTTGGAGGTTTTCTAATAATGGTGCCAAAATATTTCCACAAATGATAAAAAATTATAAATGGATCTGCAAAACATATCTCTGCAAAATGTCAATTTGAAACTGAGAGGTGGTGAGAAAACAATGAAAATATGTTTTTGTATTTGACATTGAACTGAGTTTGGCGAACAAAAACCTTTTTGTTTTTTGGTTGGTCAGTAATCTGATCTATTAAAAGGCATGATTTGTTTCTTATCTTTTTTCATTGTTTGTTTAGAGCTTCTAATTTAATCAAATTCAAATTATTTGGCTAAAGAACGGGAAGTGGATTATGCCTAGGTAGTTCTTGGAACAGGTGCTGTAGATCATTGTCAGAATTTTACCTTTTGCGTATTCAAATGTTTTGAAATTGTTTATTTGTTCCTGGTGCTGCAAGCTTAGGTTGGGCAACAGAAGCAGTAAACCTAATCCAACGTTATTGGCCCTGCATATGTTACTTCAAAGAACATCTTTCCTTGATTAGAACTTATAAGACCTTGCCGATTTTAGCAAAACATTCTTTGAAATCTGAGCTAATATTTGAGTTCACTCATTTGGGTTCACAGAACAGTTCATTGCTAGGCATTGTGCTATAATTCACATTCTGCGTAAAAACAAACGAGTCTGTAGATTGTCGCTGTGTTCTTCCCTTCAGACCAGAGTTGAGCCTGTATGGGGTTGTCTGTCAAATTGCAGTTTTCATAAGATGGTGACTGCTGCTGTCATCGTTCCAATGTTTTTTTATAGAGCGTGAAGTCATAGAATTCATCTGCAGTAGAACCTGTTGCTTAGCTTAAGACCATGGCCTAGCACCCCCTTTATATGCTATTATTACTTTTCATAGAAACTTGAATCTGATGATCAAGTTAAGACCAGTTGGGGGTAAAGACTCCTATGTGTTGCTATACTACAGCCCAACACTATTCCCTTTTATAATGGATCAAATGTGGAAGGACAACCACCAGGATGCCACTGTTTGCAATAACTTGCAAAGTTTGTCACCCAGTCGTAATTTGAGAAGGGTTCCTAATCATTGGTGGTAAGGTCACATTATGGAAGTCCCTTTTTCATTAAGAAATGAATCTCCATAAATCCACTTCGTAAATCTGCTAAATGAAGGTTGCTAATCACTTTGCTGAAAGCATATTCCTCATCTGCTTAACTAGTAAATAAGGCCTGTGTACCCTTTTTGCTAGTTCACTGAAAGAGCCAAGAACAAAATGCTGGTTCGCCATCAGAACCCAATAAGATTGCTACCTTTTTTTTTTTTTTTTTGCAGAGGGTGCAAAGGATTATAAGCCGTAACGCTGGTAAAGCTGAACACTACGTATGGTCTTCAGCTTGTCAGGAAGCCAATGCTACTACAATCTTCTGGGTCCATTACTACCAATGAAAGGGTCTTTTTTTTTTTTTTTTTTAAGTATAAGGTATTCTCTGATTGGACAAGGTGGAGGACCAGGTAGTGTTCCTTTAGGAGCAATCCCAGCTGGTAGAACTCAGAGGACTCTTCAATTCCACAGTGTCTCCCTTTTACAAATCCCCTCCGTAAAAGAAATCGGAGGAACATCTAATGCTCTCTACCAAATAAATTTATAATATAAAACAGCAAGTATACTCACACAGAACAAATTTGTCTCCAGTGCTCAGTTAGTGTGGCACTCATCACTGTAAAAAGGATTAAAGTCAAAACCGCTGCTGATCAAACTCATTCACAGAAAAGAATGGTCCTGTGTAGCGTGATTGGGTCAGAAGTTGAGCTCCACCTTATGCCTTACATCGCCGGGCAGGACTTCCTCAGAGGATAGGCACTGTGAATGAGTTTGATCAGCAATGATTTTGCCTGTATTGCTGTTTACACTGATTGGCTCACTGGGCACTGGAGACAAATTTGTTCTGTGTGAGTATACTTGGTTTATTATAAATATATAATATAAATGTTTTTTGTGGTGAGTTTTTTTTTCTCCCTTTTTTTATAAATTCCCTCAAAAAAAAAAAAAAAATCACATTGTGGAATCAATAGGAGTTTTACCAGCGGAGATTGTTGGGAAGGATTAGGATTTGATGTGTATGGTAGATCTATCAAACTCTCCAAGCTGATTTTGACCTCCTGTAACTAAGACGTCTATGAAAGGGTGAGCATATAAATAAAGCATGGTTTGCGATGGTGTTTTTTCTGCAGAAGGTTATTTATCTTCACATTGTGTTGAAGAGCAGTATCCATGCCTTGTGGGCTGTTGCAATAATACACCACTGACAGTAAAATGCATGTGATACACATTGATTGTAAATATTAGATCTCATATCACTCACGTGTGTAAATGATGCACCTTTTTGATCATTGCTATTATTTTTGTGTCTAGGGTGTGTTTTTATATAATACATATGCCTTGTTTATTATTTAAGTAAGTTTTCTGAGCACTACAAATGTTTTAAATATTTACTAAAAATATAAAAAATGTTCATGTTCACCAACATATAAGCACATAGATAAATCTGCTTCTGTGTTTGACTGAAGTCCACAAATGCTCTCCAGTAATTCATTAATAATGCCAGGGTTAGAAACAGCATTTTTTTGAACTTCCAGAGCTTCTTTGCAGAATGTATCAGCTTGCTGCAATAATTTACATTTAACTGCAACCTCGGACTTCATACCATTCAAAATCATACAATTAAACATAGCTAGCCTCTAAAAGTCCTTTATTGCTTAAATTAGGGCTTTCATGTCCTATGGGTATATGTATGTACAGTGGGGACGGAAAGTTTTCAGACCCCCTTAAATATTTCACTCTTTGTTATATTGCAGCCATTTGCTAAAATCATTTAAGTTAATTTGTTTCCTCATTAATGTACACACAGCAACCCATATTGTCAGAAAAACACAGAATTGTTGACATTTTTGCAGATTTATTAAAAAAAGAAAAACTGAAATATCACATGGTCCTAAGTATTCAGACCCTATGCTCAGTATTTAGTAGAAGCACCCTTTTGATCTAATACAGCCATGAGTCTTTTTGGGAAAGATGCAACAAGTTTTTCACACCTGGATTTGGGGATCCTCTGCCAATCCTTCCTCCAAAAAATTCTACAGGTTGCATGTTTTCAGTTAGGAGGTCTAGGGCTAGAATAATTTATCTCACTCTAACGATTTCGGTGATACCTCGTGTGGTTTGAACACCGATTTACATATGTGGGCACTACTCGCGTATGCGTTCGCTTCTGCGCGCAAGCTCTGTGGTCGGTCTTTATTTTACGTTTTATTCTTTATTTTTACTCTGTGTTCTTTTAAAAAAATAAAAATAAAATGGTGTCACTTTTATTCCTATTACAAGGAATGAAAACTTCCTTTGTAATAGAAAAAAAAGCATGACAGGACCTTTTTTAAATATGAGGTCTGGGGTCAAAAAGACAATGCAATAAAAAATAAATAAAAAAGTAATTTGAAAAAAATGTCCCTTTAAGAGCTTCTGCCCTGCAATGGTATGGAGCCAGGTGGGGGCCATCTTCCCCTCAGTCAGCTCTATACCACACAGGGAGAAGTATCTAAACACCTCTGATGGCTCCAGTAAGCGACGGAGGGCACCGGAGCGTGGCGGGAGGGGGGTGGCCCTTTCCCACCACTGATAAGTGATCTTGCGGCTGAAGAAGAGGATACCGGGATTATGGCAGCTAGCTGCTGCCATAACGATATTACTCTTCAAAGTGCCGACATATAACAGCGGCAGGTGGTCGGAAAGTGGTTAAACACCTTGCTTAAATATTTATAAATTTTAAGAGTAATTTATTTTTCTACAACATTTTCAGCTTTTAAATTTAATGTAAAGTTTTTTGCTTTTATTTTATAGAGCTAAAATTTCCTCAAAAATGTTAGCTGCTGTCATACTAGCTGTCATTGATAAGCCGTTATCAGAACTAATCTGCCACACTCATTGCTTGTAGTGTTTTCTATTGTAGGGATGTGTGGATTACTGAGCAAGTTTAGATTACATATCCTTAGTACTTGCCATGAGTTAAGCATTTCTGGAGACAGCAGTAATTTTCATGATTATTTTCATAAGGCCCCTTGGCAGTATTGCTTGGCAGGCCATCTGACTTTATTCAGGTCACACCTTTTTTTAAATAAATCTAATGTCTACTACATTGTTACAATGCAAAGCAAACTGTGCCTTGATTTATCTATCATCTGCAGCAGCATCTGGAATTCTGTGGCAGATAACCGGGAAGAGATTGCAAATATTTCTATAGAAGCTATTGATGCTTGTGGGATTACCTTTTGTAGAGTTTTACTTCAGTAAATACTTCAGGATACTGTTTATGCGCTGATAACATTTCTTGATGTCCCCTATAACATAGGACATCTTCACTTGTGAGTTCAGGTTCACTTTATGGGAGCGGCCACTGCTGACTCCCATGTTTTGGGGCTTATTTTTGTTTCACTACTTGGCATGTAATTTTCCTGGAACCGGCTTGGTCAAGGACTAGTAGTAAAGTATAGTCATTATAGCGTCTGAGTAGAGCTGCACGATTAATCGTTAAAAGATAGCGATCTTGATTCGACCCCACCGCACGATCTTAATTTGGTATTTCCATGACCATGTAAAATGCAGAGCAGTTCCCCTGCTTACAGCTGTCAAAAAAAAAAAAAAACAGGCAATATTTATCAACAACATTGCTCAGCGCTGAAAGAGACAGGTAAAAAGAAACGTATCTTTCTGTTCATTTGCAGATCAAAGGGGTGAAGTCAGTTTAAAGCAACCTTGTCAAGTAACCTTGTCAAGTAAAAAAAAATCTATTATATATTATACAGCATCTCCCAAAAGTGAGTTCACCCCTCACATTTTTGTAAATATTTGATTCCATCTTTTCATGTGACAACACTGAAGAATTTACACTTTGCTACACTGTAAAGTATTGAGTGTACAGCTTGTATAACAGTGTAAATTTGCCGTCCAGACCATACAGCAGTTTAACAGGACAGGTTCCACTCAGAATAGGTCTCGCCATGGTCAACCAAAGAAGTTGAGTGCACATGCTCAGCATCATATCCAGAGGTTGTCTTTGGGGAATAGACGTATGAGTGCATATATGACAAATGACGGAGCAATCACTTGTAAACAAACCGCGTTGTGTCCAGTTCTTCTCCTCCCCCTCTCTGTACAGGTCGGTACAGTGTGAGCGGAGAGGGGAGGGATCAGTTGCAGTTCCATCCATGCTCAGCCATCCCTCTGTCATACTCCTCCATTCATACTCAGCAATACTCATCCATCCATGCTCAGCAATACTCTTCCATGCTCAGCCATCCATACTCAGCAATACTCATGCATCCATCCATGCTCAGCAATACTCCTCCATCCATTCATTTTCAGCCATCCATACTCAGCAATACTCATCCATCCAGCCGTACTCAGCCATACCCAGCCGTACTCAGCCATCCCATCCATACTTGGCCATACCCAGCCATACTGATTCATGCTCCATACTTAGCCATCCACATTTATGGCTCAACCATGCTCAGCCATTCCCATCCAGGGCTCATCCAACCCCATTCATACTCATCCATGCCACTACAGTGCCTCACAAAAGTGTAATAGGTTGTCAAATTAGAGTTGAGAAATTTATGCCCCTAGAGCACCTGATGGTGCTCCCTGCATGTTGGGCTTCCTGTATGTGGCCAGGCTGTAGAAAAGTCTCCCACATGTGGTATATGCATACTCAGTAGTATGAGAATCTATTTTGGGGTGTAATTGTTGGTATGTAGATGCTATGTGTTAGGAATATTGTAAAAAAAAAAAAAGACAACTTTGTGTTAAAAAAAAAAAAAAAATTTTCATTTTCATTTTCTTTCCACATTTTCCAAAAACTTGCAGGAAAAAGACATGCTCACAAAGATGCTCTCTCATCCCCCTCTTTGCTGCAACCTGCCAGGTTGCGTGCTCTGATAAGGGTCTGGTATGGATTTTGGGGGGCACCCCTACACCATTTTTTTTTGTTTCGGGGTTCCCCTTAATATTCATACCAGAGCCAAAGGGCCTGGTAATGGACTGGAGGGGATACAGCCGCGATCAGTTTTAAATTACAATTTTTGCTGTGGTACTGTTCTAAACACGGGGAAAATGTGCCACTTTACAGGCATACTATAGACACCCCCCATGCATGATATTTAAAAAAATATTTCATTTTTATTGTTTCACGTTAAGCATTAAAAAAAAATCACTGCTCCTGAAAAAAAAAAGGCTATTTACATTGACGCATGAAAAAATTACAACTTCAAAACACTCACCATGCCTCTAACGAAATACCTTGGAATGTCTACTTTCCAAAAAGGGGTCATTTGGGGTTTATTTCTTTCCTGGCTTGTTAGGGTCTCAAGAAATGAGATAGGCCATCAATACTTCAGGTGTGATCAATTTTCAGAGATTGGCACCATAGCATGTGGACTCTAACTTTTACAAAGACCAAATAACATACACCAATTTGGGTTATTTTTAAGATATGTAGCAGTATACATTTTGGCCCAAATTTTATGAAGAAAGACTAATTTTCAAAATTTTATTACAAACAAAGAAAAATGTCATATGGGTACAGTGTTGCATGACTGAGTAATTGTAATTCAAAATGTGAGAGCACCAAAAGCTGAAAATCGGTCTGGTTAGGAAGGGGGTTTAAGTGCAAGTGGTTAATTATTATTTTCCTGCAGAGTTTCTTTTTCTATAATATAATAATAATGACGGGGCGTGGCCTAGGCATGGCAGCGTGAAGACGCATCCTCACAGGGCTCCCAGCCGGCAGCTCTCCTGCAGCTATAATAACACATTTACAGCGAATTACCCGCACCTACCGGCCTCCTCGGACATCAGGGGAACCCAACTGCCATACACACGCTCCTAAGACAAGCATGGATCGCTTCTTACGGCCACTCCAGCCGGCGGTCTCCACGATGGCGCCAGCACACCATGCAGACGCAGCGGAGGTTTCCAGCGTCCCTTACCCTCCTCCACAGGCGGCGGAAGATCATACGATGCCGCCCTTCTCACCCCCCCCAGTGATCGCTCTCCTTGTCACCAAGATCGCTGGCAGCCTCCCCAGACACGGAGCACGCTTTGCTCAGCCAAGTGCTCTTAGCCTCTCCTTCAGCTCCCATCCCATCCAGCGCTTTGTGTTTCAGCCTGGCAGACATGGAGGGGCAGAGGACACCTATTCATCAGACCACAGTGAGTACACTCTGTAACCCACTTGAAACAAAGGGACTCCCTCTTAGTGCCTCCTCTGAACAAAGGCTGTGGGCTTTTTTGCAGCAGCTACCCACAAGATCTCATTTGGAATCCCTTGTTCAGAGAATGGAGACAGCCATGAAGAGTGAGATACAAACTATTAGGCATGATGTGTCTGTACTGGACTCCCGTGTTACTGTAATAGCACAGGAACAGGGCATAGTGTCCCTATCTGTGCAAACCCTGCAGACTTCCCACTCTGAACTTGCGGATCAAATTATACAGCTGCATCTACTTCAGGACGACCTGGAGAAAGGCAGCTGCAGGCAGAACATTCATTCAAGGGGAGTACCCGAAACTGTCCCACATTCAGAATTACGCCAAACAGTGGTTAATGTCTTTAACCATTACCTAGACCGCCTGCCGGACTCTGAGATCATCATTGACAGAGAACCCTGGGCCCGCAATCTAATCCATCTGACAGACCCAGAGACGTCCTCTGCTGTTTACATTCATTTTACAGCGGGCCTGGCGGGTGGGAGTCTTGGAATTTGATGGCACAGCTGTCCATCTACTACCGGATGTTTCCAGGAAGACCCTCCTAATTGGACGATCACTCAAACCTCTCCTAGATGGCCTTGGGGAGAAAGGTCTTGCATACAAGTGGGGTCACCCATTTCGCCTCATAGTCCGCAAAGGCCCAGATACCTTCTTTGCGTCACCCTTCGGAGGTTACAGACCTGTTCGCCTTTGCCAACATGGATCCAGTACCCAACTGGCTGGCTGATGACTGTTGTCGCCAATGATCCACAATGTCAGGCCCCCAGGGTAGGCCACAAAAGGCTCGTTATAGTAGCCGTGGTTGCGGGAGCTACTCACAAGCTAGACGGGTGGCTAACCCCCGTTCACAACCACCGAATGAAGAGGTGGCTGGCTGATACTTTACATGCAAACTAACACACACCCAGCTCCGCGTTTCTATTTTCTTGTTTTCATGTTGAACTTGGAGTCAAATTACCTTTATTGCTATCTACGGGGGACATGCCAGGAACAATGTGTTGGGCCTAAGAACTAGGGGACCTCTGGCTAAGCAATCAGTTTATATTGGTTCACGGAGGAACAAAGGCCTCTCTTATGCTACAAATATTTCACACAAGTGTTTGCTTGTCTCCTAAGTTTTTCTGACAGACTTGGTGTTATGCCTGCTATTCTCATTTTTAGACTAACACCTCCACATTGGTATACGCCGAATGTCCCGCTGGAGCAAAGGCTACCAGATTATGCCTAAGATCAATGGCCCTTTCTGGGGTTGGGCTCAGTTACCATGCAGCCCTATATTCATAGCGTTTTGCTGACGTTGTCCCCCGGGCTCGGAGTATTGTACCAGCGAGGGGGTAGTGGTAGCTTGTTCATATAACCGTGGCCTACCAGTATACTATCTGCCACAAACCACTTAAAGTGGTTGTACACACATTTCATTTAGTAAATCTCTTTGCCTTCCAAATCAGGCAAAGAGTACTAAATGAAGTGTGTTTTTTTTTTTTTTTTTTTTTTCCCACTTACCTTGTAATTGCTGACATCCTTTCCTCTGTCTCTTCGGCGGTGGGCGGGGTCTCTGCGTCGATCCTCGTCACGCCGCACTGTCTCCTGGGATCTGGTGTCATTTATCCCAGGAGTCAGTGCGGACATCTTCCGAAATCTCGCAAGATTTCGGCCACATCTTCCGAAATCTCCGAAATCTCACGAGATTTCGGAAGATGTCCGTGAACGTGAGCTACACTTTGCCGTTACTGCGCACGCGCAAGATCGGCGCAGTAACGGCGGTGCATGCTGGCCATCTGAAGTGCCTGTGGGTTCACATGCCCACAGGCAAGATGGCAACCAGCAGGACAGATTTTTAAAAATTCTTTTAAATGACGAAAACCGGCAGCAGAGAGTCACAGAAATGGGACACGTGAGTACTTGAATTACATCTCATAATCCACTGCATTGCACTAAAGATAGAAAAACACTACAGACAGTGCAGAACCGCTTTAAAGTAGTTGTTATACGGTTTATAATGTTCCTATGCTTGTGTATGTGTGTGTGTGTGTGTGTATTCATGTATATGATCACTTAACCAATGTTTTCCGTTAGAGTTGATATTAGTAGGGGCTATGAGATGTTCAGTTTTTCAAGTGCCACCTGGATGCCGTGGTCCTGCCCCGGGAAGGGCCCAGTCGACTTGCTGCACCTCGATCCAGGTGCTGTAGTACCGGACCACCTCAGTACTGGTGCACTGGACCAGTGCTAATCCCAATCATTCCCATGGGGGATTTCCAGTTTTTTGCTGTTGCGACTACTTTGTGATTTCGGCTTGTTGGTCCGTCTTCACTATTTCATTTTTTTATTTTTCTGGGTAACTTAAGTGCCTGCCACATGATTACGATGGCTGCGGGGGCCCCGACGTCCAGGGCCCAGAACTTAGCTGTGCCTTACCACTCCCCGCACTAGGAACACTCTGCCCTGGTGGCAATGGCTTCTCTCTGTGGAGCCTACATCCTTGACTAGATCTCTTCTTACCTTTTTTACCTTCACTTTTCCTTACCCTTCTTCATCTTTTCTTCTTCCCCCCCCCCCCCCATTTTTTTTTTCTCTCCCCCCTCCCCCCCTCACACCCCGGGAGTCGAAGCAAATTGACAAAGTTTGACAACATGACTGTCAAGATCCTTTCTTGGAATATTAAGGGGTTGAACTCCCCAGAGAAGCGCACCAGTTGTCTTGCCGAGCTATTTCTCCAAGAGACTCACTTTAGGGCAGACAAGATACCCAAGCTAACGAACAAACACTTCCCGATGGCCTATCATAGTCTGTCCTCATCCTCGAAGTCTAAATGGACAAGCATACTCATCTCCAAGTCCCTCCACTGGCAATTTCTTGACGAGTACCGCGACCAAGAGGGCAGATTCCTGCTTCTAAAGGGGAAAATTTATTCTCAGACCTTCACTCTTGCGAACATATACCTTCCGAACTCCAACCCACTTCCCACCCTTGAGGCTTTTTTGTCCACCCTCGACTCCTTCCTTGAGGGAACCCTTTTCTTAGGAGGTGATTTCAACTTAACTTTGGACCCTCACAAAGACTCCTCCTGAAACTTGTCTTCCCTTTCATGGGGAACCCGACTTCACCTCAAAGATCTTTTGCACTCCCATGAGCTAGTCGACATCTGGAGAATAGTCCATCCACAAGAGCGGGAATACAACTTTTACTCTGCAGTCCATGAGTCCTACTCCAGAGTCTACCTTTCTCCTAAAACACTCGGCAATTCCCCTGGTCAACAAGACAGATATAGGCCACATTGCACTCTCCAACCATGCCCCAATTCTGCTGGAATTGGCTATTTTGCAAGCATCCCCCAGGACCTCTACTTGGCAACTTAGAGGCGCTTCTAAAAGACCCCAAAATTGCCACAGACATCCTTAGGGAATTTAAGTCTTCTCTATCAACGTTCACTCTGTGGACAATCCAGCCTGAGTGTGGTCAGCGCACAAGTGCTTTATCAGAGGCATTCTAATCAAACACGGTCACTCGGCCAAACAACGTAGTGTTAAAACCCTGTCTGACCTCCTGGCACAACTTCACACTTTGGAACGTCAACACAAGACTCAGATAGTGCCACTGAAGCGGAACTGGTCTGTCTTCGGGAGGTTATTTGGGATCATTCCATGTACGAAGTGAAACATGTACTATTGAAAGCCCGTCATTCATTCTACGAATACGGTGACAAATGTGGCCGTCTATTGGACAATGCTTTGTGCGGCAAGCATTCTCAGACGTTTGTTCCCTCTCGTCATCGGTCTCCAAAGTTCATTCATCCCCAGAACTAGCGGAGACTTTTCGCTTCTTCTACTCCAAATGATATAATTTGGACCCACTGTCCACCTCCCGGTCGATGCCCCAAAACGCTCTAGAGATCCGCAATTACCTTCAAGAAACCGACCTTCTTACGCTGACGGAAGAGTGAGAAGAACTGTCTAACTCAATTACTACGGAGGAATTTGCATCCGCCATAGATGACACCCGGTCTGGTAAGGTTTCCGGACCTGACGGATTCACCCTCCCTTACTACAAAATGTATCAGGACTCTCTGGCGCCTTCCTTTCTTGTGGCCTTCAATGCTGGGTTTGAAGGACACAGCCTCCCTACAGACGTGCTGCGCACCTCCATATCTGTGATCCCTAAGCCGGGCAAGGACCCACTACTATGTGCCAGTTACAGGCAGTTCACTTCTGAACTGTGATGTGAAACTATTCACTAAAATCCGTGCATCAAGTCTGTTTTATCCAGACTAGAGAGGCCCGAGACAACACCATTCGGACACTAAATATTATAGAAAAAGCAAAACAATCCTGTGTACCCCTGCTGCTCCTATCCACGGATGCCGAAAAGTCCTTTGACAGGGTGGACTGGTCTTTTCTCCAGGAGACACTTAAATTCGTAGGAATGCCAGATCCCATCCTGTCATGGATATCGGCCATCTATGATCCCACAGCGACAGTACGGGTAAATGGCTATGATTCCAGCCCTTTCCTCATCTCGAATGGCACCAGACAGGGCTGCACCCTGTCCCCAATGCTATTCGTACTTTCCCTGGAACCTTTTTTACACCATATCAGAGGTAATCGGTCCATTAGAGGCATTCAATCAGGCAAATCTCAACACAAAGTTGCAGCCTATGCTGACGACCTTTTATTCTACATTTCTGAGCCCCTTACCCTCCCTGTTACAGGAGCTGAAGCGTTGTCACCCTGTCTAAATTTAAGGTCAATCTACAAAAATCAGAGGCCCTGAATATTTCCCTGTCACTCTACCATCTCTAACCTACGCCCCTTCTTCCCGTTCAAATGGGCTGCCCACTCAATTCAATACCTGGGAACAAAAATTCCCACAAATTTGCATGACGTTTTTACCCTCAACTACCAGCTCCTCTTATCTACGCTCACTGCTGATCTTAAAAAGTGGGACTCGCTGGCCCTTAACTGGTTTGGCCTTTGTAATGTACTGAAAATTAATACAATGCCCAGACTCCTGTATTTATTGCAGGCATTGCCCATCAAGATACCTCAGATTTTCTTTCATGCTGTGCACTGAAAATTTATCAGATTCATCTGGTGCGGTAAACACCCACGTCTCGGCAAAGCATTAATACTACAACCGTTTTGCCTTTTTATAATTATTTGCAGATACTCTGTTCTCCCTTATTACAATATCACTCAGTTACATATAATGTTGAATATTTCTGAATCTGGGTTTATCCCCTTGCCTTATGTTTTTTCTTTATAGTGTCTAAGGCATTTCAGTACAATATTGACCTCATCACCACAACATCTTTTTAGGCGCCCCTGCATTATCCTTCATGTATTACTGAGCATAGTAAGTAAAAGTTGAGGCCTTGTGGCCCTTCCTATTGGACAATGATTTATGTCCAAATACAAATGTTTAAAACCTATTCCCTCATTTGTTTGTATATTGTAGCCTGGTCCCTCTATACCTCCTGTGGTTGTGCACGGCCTCCCCCACCTCTGCTTGGCTGGGTTGGCGGGACATTCTGTCTTGTGCTCTCTGACTAGGATTGGTGAAGGTGGGTAAAGTCAGCAGCAACCAATACTGTAGCTGCTGACTTGTAATATTAAGGCACTTACCTGTCCAGGCATCCAGCGGTGTCCTCACCTGAGCTGGTTCTTCAATCAGCTTTTGGGCGCTGGCGCCACCATCTTGACTAAGGGAAACAGGCAGTGAAGCTTTGCCGCTTCGCAGCCGGTTTCCTACTGCACATGCATAGTCCTTCCATTTTTGTGTCCTGCTCCCAAGCATTGTCTAGATGTTGACAGAGCTATCAGTTTACCTAAAAGCCACATATTCTATAAGAGACAAGTTTTCTTTGTTTTGTAGTCAGGGCCTTGCAAAGGAAATCCTGGACATTCCGACATCAAGCCTCTTTACCCAGCTTTGCAAGGCCTCCGCCTGGTCTTCAGTTCATAGCTTCTCTAAGTTCTATCGGGTGGACATCCAAACATCAATGGGTGCAACTTTTGGCTGCAAGAATTTGAGTTGGGTCTGTTGACTGTTTTTTATTGGGCCTGTTGGCACAGTTTTGCTTGCCTTGTGGTTGCCCACTCTTCTTATTCATTACTTGGGTACTACTTTCTATGAATACCTACCCTGTGTCCTGTAATGTACGATTAAGATAACACATTTTTACTTGTAAATTCCTTATCTTGGAGTCTAGTACAGGATACACTCCCTTCTGCATTGCTTGCTAAAAAACAAAAAAAAAAACTTCCGTCTCAGAGTGGGTTATAGTGCTTTTCTGGGGAGGGGGCAGTACTTAGCCTGTGTCCAATAATGTGAACGTACCAGCCTATATATAACCTAGGGTCTATAGTTATCCAGCCTTTGTACTGTACTGGATGTACTCCAAGATATGGCATTTACAGGTAAGTCAAAATTCCTCTTATTATTCTTCCATCACACTGTCCTTCCCTCATAGGAAAAAAACTATATTGCCTGGACTGGGTCCAGGCTATTTGTGTTCATTTGAATGTTACAGCCTTCTACCAGTTTTGCAGATGTGTTACCAACTACCTAGTCATCTGTGATACCTTTACCAAGAATTACAGGGTTGCTGTTTGGATGACAATTTTTGATACGAGGTGCTCCTGAAGGTGGTGTATGTTCCTACCCTAAGGAAGGCTTCATGGTCACAGTGTTTGCAGCTTTTTCGCTATTGCTCTGCCCTCCTTTAGGTGTTGCTTTTGGAAGTCCCAACCATGATAGAGAGAACTGTCAGTCAACGGTGAAATCCGTTTCTTTTATTTCATTGATCGACACAGCACTCACTTTTTTAAAGCTGTTGCCTATATATGTTGGAGTGTTTTATGTCCATTTTATGGCGTAACTACTAAACCAAGCTTTGCAATGTTTGAGAATTGCATACTTGCTGGTATTTAGAATAAATTGCTAGAAAGCATGCTATACTTATTTATTGCCTGGAATAAGAACGGCTATTCATTTTCTTTTGCTCTACCTGTAGCAAATGACACTTATGATGCAGCACTATATGTGTTAAAGTACTTTTTTGTGCCTAAAGTAAACCATTTCAGAACAATGTTAATTCTAAAATGGACAGCATAATGTCCAATCCACAGTATTTTATAGCAGCCATTAGTTGTTGCCTGTAAGTTTGATAATCGAACAGATGACATATGACCAAATAGTAGAAAAAAACTGCTGTATGATAATTGCCCACAGTTGGGGGATTACTGGAACCATACAGGTTGTAAATTCACTTTCTGCTTCTAATGAGGCAAATTTCCATGCCAAATGCAAAGATGCAACACAGATTCATCTACATGGCAGCGCTGCACATGCATAGAACACGTCTGCTTCAGGCGTGGTTCAACACAGCACATTGCAAATTATGCTGCATGCCATGCAAAAATCTACTGTATTTCTGCTGCTAGATAGATTCATGGAGTTACTGCCCTGGAAGTAACCATCTTAAGTGTACATAAATATGGCACTTCCATTTAAGATAAACCTTTTGTGTGCAGTAACTATTACTACTATTGCTTCTGACAACAAGGTCTACTCCTTTATCCTGGTGATTGATATAGAATCATATATGTCTATAATGCCTAAGGAAATATACCAGAAGAACCTTGCAAATGAACCACTTAATGCACCTACTCTAAATATAGTTAGTTATTTTAGACAACATATTCCTGTGCGCAAAATCTTGGAAATCCCCAATGATCCCTTTTCACCTGTTAAAATCAAAACTATCATGGATAATGGTGAACGAACGCCTCTCTGCGATTTTAAACAACAAGATATCTTGGTTCAATAAAATATGGGACCCATGGATCAACTAACACTCGGCCACATATTGAGATGGGAGTGGCTCAGAGGTTCTTCTCTCCGGGTCTGGGGTGCACCCCCCCCCCCCACTATCCTCTACTTTTCTTCCTACCCTTTTCTTTTTCTCTCTTTACTATCAACCGGAGCTGGCCTTCAGGGGCTCACTGACTAACCGGGGCCCACTTAGAAGTTAATCTAGTTGGTCACGCCTAGTGGAGGTGACGGAGGGAGAAGGGGCTTCCCCTCACAGTTCTCAGAGTGTCATGTTGAAGCACACTTGTGCACCATTTAGAGGGGGGCTCCTTCTTGTTTTCTATCTCGGGTTTAATTCTCTTGTAATGCCCGGTACAGGTCTGTCCTCACTGAATAAATCTAAAGTGGGGACATAATACATATAACCTCACAAAAATACAAGGCAATGTATGATGTAACCAACTCATAATCAACCTGTACAATTACTTTGCACTAAGATGATGGATGTAAATTTTGTACTTGTTAAAACTTTCTGAATAAAAACATTGGAAAAGAACATATTTCTGTGCTTGGTTGCTTGCCAGTGACTGTAAAAAAAAAAAAAAAAAAATCAACTAAATTTTTCATTGAAAACAAACTAAACTAATGGCCTTACTTATCTAGGGAGAGATCATTGGGTTCCGAAAAAAAAATTTCAGAAAAAATGGGGATATATCTGGATATATCTCGTGCGTAAATCATGGCATTCGAGACAGTGATTTCAACAAGGTGGGCATAATATCACTTCTCACCAGTAGCATATAATAACTTTTAAAGGGGGAGGGTATAGGACACACTCCAACACAGTACTTGCATACAGGTGGGATATATAGTGGACGTAATGAAATAATAGTCCAAACCACACACACTAATTCTCCATCTCATTCCTGTTGCTATTCAGTATACCGCTGTGTATGGCAATTAAACAAATGGAAGTAAACAAGGGATCCCCTGCCTACTCTCTACAAAACCATGTGAATACAAACAAAAATGTGAGAAAAATAGTGCACCTGAAAAGAGAACCAAAGACCCTAAATGTTTTGCTCTAAATAGCACTTTGTCAGGGGTGCCAATAAATGTGCAGCAAATCACCACATGGCAATTTTTGGGACCCAATGACCTCTCCCTTTTAAGTGAATAACAGCATATACAACAACTACATGAAGAAATACAGTCCTATAAGTTGGCTCTAGTCCATGGGCTTTGGTGCGTGGTAATGCGCATATCAGTTTTGTACCAATAAATTCTTTATTGTAAAGAAATGCACCACTATGCCATACAGTGATAATTTGCTGCATTAAATATACAATTAGTGGATGGTCTTATCACAACAGCCCCAACACTACCAGTACCCAAAGTTTCACCACTCGGATGCCCTGGACTGTGCAAAGAACTTTGTTTACAAAATTAACAAAGTGTGAAAAATTGAAACCGTATGTCTGAAATTGAGACGCTTACACTTCTCTGTGAAATATGTAGTTTCCAAAGAACTTAAAGGCATTTTACACTTTGTTTTGTCCTACTAACTAGGTATTAGTGTAGTTGTATCCCCTATGTCTTTGTTTCCTTAACCTTGTAAAGATGGATTCACATGTTGTGGCTGCAGTTTGTAGTGTCATGGTTGATCGTTCCCCTATGTCCATATATACAGTGGGGACGGAAAGTATTAAGACCCCCTTAAATTTTTCACTCTTTGTTATATTGCAGCCATTTTCTAAAATCTTTCAAGTTCATTTTTTTTCCTCAATAACCACTTCCTGCCCGGCCTATAGCAGAATGATGGCCGGGCGATTGGTTCAGTTATCCTGACTGGGCATCATATGACGTCCTTCAGGATAACATGCCGCCGCGCCCCCACGGCGGCGCGCATCGTGGCAATCGGAGCGGTGTGTCAGTCTGACACACCGCTACACTGATCTCGGTAAAGAGCCTCCGGCAGAGGCTCTTTACCACGTGATCAGCCGTGTCCAATCACGGCTGATCACGAACAGGCGCAAAAAATTTAAATCGCAGAGGTGATCACATACCACCAAAAGAAAGCTCTATTTGTGGGAACAAAATGATAAAAAAATTGTTTGGGTACAGTGTAGCATGACCGCACAATTGCCATTCAAATTGTGACATCGCTGAAAGCTGAAAATTGGCTTGGGCAGGAAGGTGTCTGGTATTGAAGGGGTTAATGTACACGCAGCACCCCATATTGACAGAAAAACACAGAATTGTTGACATTTTTGAAGATTTATTAAAGAAAAACTGAAATATCACATGGTCCTAAGTGTTCAGACCCTTTGCTCAGTATTTAGTAGAAGCATCCTTTTGATCTAATACAGCCATGAGTCTTTTTGGGAAAGATGCAACAAGTTTTTTCACACCTGGATTTGGGGATCCTCTACCATCTAACCTGACAGAACTGGAGAGGATCTGCAAGGAGAAATGGCAAACGGTGGACAGACATTTTTAGGTCTCTCCCGAGATGCTCAATTAAGTATAAGTCAGGGCTCTGGCTGTGCCATTCAAGAACAGTCAAGGAGTTGTTGTGAAGCCACTGCTTCGTTATTTTAGCTGTGTGCTTAGGGTCATTGTCTTATTGAAAGGTAAACCTTCCGCCCAGTCTTAGGTCCTAAGCACTCTGGAGAAGGTTTTCGTCCAGGATATCCCTGTACTTGGCCGCATTCATCTTTCCCTCGATTGTCGTCCTGTCCCTGCAGCTGAAAAAACACCCCCACAGCATGATGCTGCCACCACCATGCTTCACTGTTGGGACTGTATTGGACAGGTGATGAGCAGTGCCTGGTTTTCTCCACACATACCGCTTGGAATTAAGGCCAAAAAGCTCTATCTTGGTCTCATCAGACCAAAGAATCTTATTTCTCACCATCTTGGAGTCCTTCAGGTGTTTTTTTTTTTTTTTTTTAGCAAACTCCATGCCGGCTTTCATGTGTCTTGCACTGAGGAGAGGCTTCCGTTGGGACACTCTGCCATAAAGCCCTGACTGGTGGAGGGCTGCAGTGATGGTTGACTTTCTACAACTTTCTCCCATCTCCCGACTGCATCTCTGGAGCTCCCACACAGTGATCTTTGGGTTCTTCTTTACCTCTCTCACCAAGGCTCTTCTCCCCCAATATCTGTTTGGCCGGACGGCCAGCTCTAGGAAGGGTTTTGGTAGCCCAAAACATCTTCCATTTAAGGATTATGGAGGCCATTGTGCTCTTAAGAACCTTAAGTGCAACAGAATTTTTTTGTAACCTTGGCCAGATTTATGCCTTGCCACAATTCTGTCTCTGAGCTCTTCAGGCAGTTCCTTTTTGACCTCATGATTCTCATTTGCTCTGACATGCACTGTGAGCTGTAAGGTCTTATATAGGCAGGTGTGTGGCTTTCCTAATCAAGTCCAATCAGTATAATCAAACACAGCTGGACTCAAATGAAGGTGTAGAACCATCTCAAGGATGATCAGAAGAAATGGACAGCACCTGAGTTAAATATTTGAGTGTCACAGCGAAGGGTCTGAATACTTAAAACCATGTGATATTTCAGTTTTTCCTTTTTAATAAATCTGCAAAAATGTCAACAATTCTGTGTTTTTCTTGTTTTTTTTTGTCAATATGGGGTGCTGTGTGTGCTTTTATGAGGGAAAAAAAATGAACGTAAATTATTTTAGCAAATGGCTGCAATATAACAGAGTGAAAAATTTAAGGGGGTCTGAATAGTTTCCGTCCCCACTGTACATTCACCTAGCTTTGCCTATGTGATGAAAGACTGCACGGTGACCTCTCTGTTTGTTCTGCCTATTTGTGTCTGTTTCAGATCCTGTTTAGCTCTCAATTGCACTAGACAGACACAGCAATTCTGGCATATGTAGTTTCTTCACAGGAAGTGCCAGTTCTTAGACTACAAACGGCTCTCATGCATTTACCTGTGAGTGCCATGCTGCATGCCTCATGTTTGAACACAAACTTCTGACACAGGAATGAGAAGATTTACTTTACTTTAGGGAAAACATTTTTTTATTATTGGAATATGTGGTTTTCATACCTCCTGACCTATAGATGTCACTGTATGTATATAGATGTTACATGTATTATACTTTCTATGCTTGTTAGTTTCTGTTCCTGTTATGATATACTCGGAAGCCTGCCTGTGTATTATGGATGCCTGAACTTGTTAAAAAAAAAAAAACTCTAATTACGCTACCTCCCAGACAGCAGGACACAACCCTGACCTTATAATACACACCATAATCCTAATGAAAAAAAAACAGTAAGAAATTAGTTCCTGTAGCTTTTAGAATGCAGCCAGATGCTCTGCAGGTTTGTTTTTCCATGGAATTGTTTAATTAATCAAATGATCTGAGTCAATAATTATAATGCTGTGGAATCCAATAAAGTTCCAAGAATCCTTTTAGCAGATTCAATAAAGTTTGTGGAGGCCAGTGAAAAACACAACATGTTCTCTGTAGTCACCTTTCCAGCCTATTCTTTTCATTGGCACAGTGTAATAAGCTTGTAAAATGAGATCCTCCTTATTGAAGGTTAAATAGCAGAGCTCTTCTCAACACACAAAACACATTGCTGTAACCCGCAAGGAAAGAAATATGATATTTTCCTGATGCTAGGGTCGTGCTTGAGAAGCGTTTGTCACCAGAAGTTTTTACTTATTTTGTGTTGTGGTTGAAAGCAATTAGTGGTTGTTATTGTAATGAGCAAAGGGTTCCTTTGAAAGCAAGCTAATTCCAAGTTTTCCCAGGCAGTTCCTAGATACGATACTCTGTGCATATATTTATTATTTTATTCTTTTGTATAAGGTAAAACCCAAAAGGAGCTTTGGCCAGGTCAAATGAATGACTTGCTGCCATTCCCATGAACTGGATTCAATCAAAACCATGCCATTTCATAGAGACTCCACCACTTATGATGATGTAAATTATAATCAGAAATGTGCTCCTAGAGGCAGCATGCTATATGCTATCAGTGGTTGAATCTGGTACATATCAGATTCAGAGATCAAAATTTTTATATGACGAACAAAAAGTTAGACTTTTTTTTTTTTTTTTCAATAAATGTGTATTCAAATTTTCCAGCTGTATACATTAAATCAGTTATCAGGTATACAGTGAAACAGAAGCTATTAATACAATCAATAAGTCGTACAATAAACATGTATAGCAGAAATATAATAACAAGTTCAAAACACGGCCAACTGAGCCTCTAACTAGGTGACTTCTGCAATGGTGGTGCAGGTGAAGTTCCAACACAGTAAAGTCTGCCTATGGTAAATCGGGAGTATAATAACTGTGAGGGAGAAAGGGTGGGGGTAGGGGTCCAATCGGGGTAATGTTATGTACCCATCAAAGCCACCCTTGAACCCATTCACCCCTAAAAAGTTAAAGATTTTTAGACAGGATTGTATTATGCATGCCAGACTCCCTTGTCATAGGCAAGTAGTTTGATGCAAGCTACCTGTTCCTGCTGTCATGAAGACATTTAGTAACAGCATGCTTTTTGGATCACCTTTCATGATGGGTTAAACAAAAATTAGCCCATTATAGTACAAAAACTGCAGATAATCACTACTATTAGGGGTACTAAAGGTGGATTTTGTTGTTTCAGCCCTAGTCGCTATATTTCTTAGAACACTAGCTGCCCTCAAAGTGACTTGTTGACTTTTTTTAATTAGGTTTTTATTAAAGTGTATGCCTGATCAATTTTTTTTCGTTGTTTTTTCTTTATGCAGGGTAGGGAAGGATTAGAACCTCTGAGGTTTTTATTGCTGTCTGTGTTCCTGCTAATTCTACCATGTCTGTACTGTGACCGTTGTAACAGGAACAGAATGCGACGTGAAATCCATTATTTAACAGAAAGAGTTATGGGTAAATCTTTCAAAAGGGTTACTTGTTTTAGTGATAACTGTCTAAGGCAGGGTACTTGACCTTTTTGAAGAACATTGGTCACTTAAGTGATTTGGTATCCGGTCGCGGGCCACAATGTAATGAAAAGGTTCCGCGCTTCAAGTTTTTTTATTTTAATTAGCATAATGAAGATTTTAAACAATCATTTTATGTGGGATATATCCCCATTGGATGTTACACACTGTTTTAAGCACAATCACAGAAACAACATTTTTTTTTATTAACCAGATCACCATTAATACCACGCTATGACAGCCAAAAAAGCTCAGAAGCAGTGTTGCCGCTTTCAATATATCGGGGTCTTTGCAGCCATCCCTTGAATTGTCAAAACAAGGACTGTGGAGAACCTAAAAAAAACACAGACCAGGGAAGCGCATGCCCTAGTAGTGCGATAAGCTTTTTTATTAAGCAAAGATAAAATTACACCATGCAATTGCATGCTCCCAGAATGACACCACGTTAATCGCACAACTCAGAATCCACCTTCAGAACCCATGTATAGATGCCACTAGATGTAATCCAATAGGCTAAAGGCTCCTCTGTGTGTTAGGAGAGAAAGATAAGAGCGGGGAGCTGGCTGCATCAGTGGCTTGTGTATGACAACCACCAGGATTATGGAGGACCGGCAATTATTCAGTAGAATGGTGTGCACCTAAGGCTGGTTTCACACTGGGGCGTTGGGGGCGCTGGCGGTAAAGCGGCGCTATATTAGCGCCGCTTTACCGTCGTTTTAGCAGCGCAATTCGGCCGCTAGCGGGGTGGTTTTACCCGTGCAGCAGCGTTTTGCGGGCAGGTTCGGAGCGCTGCCCCATTGTTTTCAATGGGAAGGGGCGCTATAGGAGCGGTAATTATACCGCTCCTACAGCGCACCAAAGATGTGGCTTGCAGGACATTTTTCAGCGTCCTGCAAGCGCACCGCTTCAGTGTGAAAGCCCTCGGGCTTTCACACTGAAGACACAGCAACAGCTGTTTCGGGTCGGTTTGCAGACGCTATTTTATTTTTAGCGCAATAGCGCCTGCAAACCGCCCCAGTGTGAAAGGGGCCTAAAGGAGGCTGTGCTGGTTGCCATAGATTAGAGGTTGTGGGCCACATCAGAAGGCTCTGCGAGCCACAGGTTGAGCATGCAGAGTCTAGGGAGAATCCCTCTTCCCGAACTACACTGATGAAAATAAATTAAGATCAAAATAGAACATAGAAAAAATAATGCTAAAAATGCCAATGCTGTGCTTAAAGCCGAACTAAACCCATTGATTTAACGATTTCAAAACTGTTCTGGCATGTGTTGGTAATGTAACTAACTGTCGCACCATGACAGTTGAAGATGGAACCGAGGCGAAGATGGCAGCTTCCTTGGCTGAAAACGAAAAGAAGGTTTAGTTCTGCTTTAATCACCTCCATTCTGCTGTAAACTCTAATGCTTGACCCTGTCTTAAAATAATAATAATAAAAAACATACAGTACTTACTAGACCATGGAGTCCAACGTCGTCTTTCTTAAAGCAAAAGCTTTCTTTGCCCTTCCTCTACTGTACAGCAATCTTTAATAAAGACCTGTTCTATGTGCAGACACAGGGACTCTGGGACCTGGCAAAGACCGCACGGCATGTATGCGCAGGCACACATCTTGCAATCTGCTCTTGGGATGAGTACGTCCTATATCCAAGGAGGCAGTTTGCGAGATGCCTGCACACACGAGAGAACTGGCAGAGACCTGCAGTGTGTCAACGCATGTGCGGGAGATTTTACGTAATATTAGCCTAGGCCTTTGTTGGGCAGTAAAAAAAAAAAATGTTAATCCCCCCCCCCAGAGTGAAGGAGGGAGGAGGTAGAAGTCTTTATGTAGCACAGAGGGGGTCATGCTGCATAAAGCATGTATTTTTGTCCCTGTTATGAAGCTGGAAAAAAAATATAAGTTTTCTAGCATGCCAGTAAAATGGCATGTATGCATATACAGTAGAGATAGAAAAAAGTGTTTCTAGCTTTCAACCTTTTTACAGCGCATGTCCCGGGTCTGGAATTTACCCTGTAGTCTCTGCGCCTGTTAATTATTTTGTTCAAAAAAATAACCCCACACTGTCGGCTCTAACGAGCAGGGCCTTATGATTCCTGTATTGTAACTGTACTGTCTACCCTCATGTTGTAAAGCGTGGCACAGGCTGTTGGCGCTATATAAATCCTGTAGAATAACAACCGGTCATCTGAGATATCCAGCCTGTGTATGTGCTCCATATACTTTATATGCTTGTATATTATTATTATTTTAGATGATCTTATTCTCCTCATTCATGTTCATACTGTAACATTTATGGAAGGTCTCCTGTTATGGTATTGTGCCAGTTCATTTTTTGTAGATAACATACCTTGATTTTATACAGGTTGATACTTTTTAGTGACTAGCAGTCTAATAAATTAAGACTGCTTTTACACCGACCACCAGGGGGGCGATAAAAACAGGTGGTGGATCTGATCCATGTTTTTACTGCCCCCGTCTACAAGTGGATATGGCACTGCCCAGAGGAGTTCACATTCCAATGGGAATTTTAATGCTACAGGACTTGCCTGTTGCGCTCTAATGTAAGTGGATGGGGCTGCTATCCACTTCAACCACAAACCAAACACTTGGCTTGCAGTTGAAGCGCAGTCCCACAATTAAAGTTGCTGTAGCTGCTGTCTGATCGCAATTTATCTACATAGAATGTCATGTCACTAATGTGCACTTTTTTTTTCTCATAGATGAGTACCATGCCAGGATTACCTACAAGACCTTGCTTTTATGACATTGACCTTGATCCTGACACTGAAGAAGTAAAAGGGCTATTCTAAGCAAACCTCAGGTACACCAAATTTTTTATTTTAGTGTGTATTTTTATTAAATGTTTTTCCATGTGTATATTAACTACTTCAGCCCCATTTTTTTGTGATACGGCACTGCGTTGCTTTAACTGACAATTGCGCAGTCGTGCGACGCTGTACCCAAACAAAATTGACGTCCTTTTTTTTCACACAAATAGAGCTTTCTTTTGGTGGTATTTTATCACCTGTTTTTTTTATTTTTTTTTTTTTTGCGCTATAAACAGAGTGACAATTTTGAAAAAAATATTTTTTACATTTTGCTATAATAAATATCCCCAAAAATTTTTTTAAAAATCAAATTTCTTCATCAGTTTTGGTGAATATATTCTTCTACATATTTTTGGTAATAAAAATCGCAATAAGCGTATATTGATTGGTTTGCGCAAAAGTTATAGCATCTACAAACTATGGGAAAGATTTGTGGCATTTTTTTTCTTTACTAGTAATGGCAGTGATCTGCAATTTTATTGGGGCTGCGACATTGTGGCAGACAGATCGGACACTTTTGACACATTTTTGGAACCATTTGACATTTATACAGCGATCAGTGCTATAAAAATGCACTGATTGCTGTGTAAATGTCACTGGCAGGGAAGGGGTTAACACTAGGGGGTGATACAGTGGTTAACTGTTCCCTCAGTGTGTGTTGTAACTGTAGGGGGGAAGGAACTGATGAGCGAAGAAGACAGATCGTTGTTCCTAGCTAGTAGGAACACATGATCTGTCACTCCTCTCCTCCGAGAACAGGGATTTGTGTGTTTACACACGTCCCTGTTCTGGCTCTCGTGCCTGCCGGTGGTCATCGCGGCCAATCACATCAGTTCCCCCGCAGTGCAGGCGGCACGCTCATGCCTGCTATTCCTGCTTAAAGGGCCAAAATACAGCTACGATGGCTCGCGGGAACGTGCCGACCTGATGCTGTATGACGGAGGCTGGTCGGCAATTGGTTACGTAATGATTTACTGTGTTTTTAAATGGGAGAAATCGTTTTTGTAGTCTGGAAAATTAGAGAAATCCTCCACATTAATGTATACTGTATGTGATAGAGGGTACATTAAGTGCATACATTAAACGTATCTTTGCTTTATGGTTTCATGTACTTCTACTTCTCAATTTTACCAAATTGTTGGTGATTTTATAATTGGCTTGTCCTGGACTGACATGTAATGGACAGGAAGATCAGTGAGATACATAAGTGCAGGCTACAATCCTCTCTTCTGTGCTTCACAAAGCCCCAATTTCTACAATAGCATCGAGTTGCCCTTTAAAGTCCCACTGAATTTCAAGATTTTGTATATGATTTATGTAGAAGATTTACTAATTGCTTTAAATATGAGAGAAAAACCTTGCACACCTCAGAACAGTGACCCAGGTACACCTGTTCCCAACATTTTAATGACAAAATGCTCCCTTCCCCTGGGGCTGCAAGAGCATCCTGGACCAAACTACTCCATACACTTAAGCACTCATTGTAGCTCCTAAACCTCGTACACATGAATGTATTTTCGGCAGGGAATTGTATGATGACAGACTGTCTAAAATCCGACCGTTAGTATGCTCCATCAGACAATTGTTGTCCAACTTTCTGCCAACAAATGTTGAATAGCAGGCTAGTAAATTTTCAGTGGATAACGGTCTGTTGTCAGATTTTTGTATCATGTGTACACAAGTCCGTCATACAAAAGTACAAGTACAAAAGTACAAACACGTATGCTCGGAATCAATGCTCACCAAACACAACATTGGCAGAAGGTGCCCCAAGGGTGGCGCTTAAGAGCTGAAATTCCACGTAGTACATCTAGTACGTCACTATGTTCGTGTTTGTTGGCCGACAATTGTTTGCCATTAGTATGCATGACAAAATCCAGGTGCACACCTTTCGGACAAAAGTCGGACGCTCTGTCTGCCAACAATCTGATCGTGTGTACTAGGCTTGTGCATTTCAGCTGTAGTATATGTGAATGAGTGTCCCTGTTTTGCATACAGCCACATAGGGAATTCAAAACCTATGGGCAGACGTGCATGACAGGAGTGTTAATGGTAAGGATAATCACTCATACCCTTTAGATGGGTGGAGGAAAGATTTTTTGTGAGAAGGGTTTCGTTCTCACAAAGTGCATCAATAGAAAAGAACAACAATTTAATGTGATAAAAGTGTGTGAAACACTTATGCGTTTTTTTTCTCTGTACCGAAAACGCATGTGAATGTGATCAGGGTGTAAACTACTGGAATAGTGTGTAAAGCTCGTCAGACCGTTCCAACGGGCTCGTGTGGATGTAGTAAAATCAAAACCAGAAGTGTAGTTATTGGTTCGAGATTAGTCCGCTGTCCAAAGTTATAATGTTATTTGTGACAACAATCAGAAGTGGACAGAGAAAAAATCCCAGTGCGTATCTGTCTAGAAACACTAGGAATTAAACTAAATAATACAATTTTCAAAGTGCATATAAGAGTGAATTGTGCGGTTTTGCAAAAACGCATATGCAAAAAACAACAAAATTGAATAGAGCAATAAAACCTTCTGTTTAGAGACGGGTTCATCAATTCTGTGATTAGCAGTAAAATCCCAGTACGTGTCTATCTAAAAAAACTAGATGTTAGACTAAGGCTACTATTTCCCAAGGTGCATGTATGGGAGGTTTGTGCGATTTTGCCATAACACATATACAAAAATAACAAAAAGTTAGGTAGACTGAAGGAACATTTTGTTTCAAAAGTTGTTTAACAACTCTGTGATTACCCACTGATGGTAATAGTGATGGGTTATATTCATATACTCCAAACAGAGGGAAAATAACTATATACTTCACTAATAGTATGATGTCAATCAGTTATGATCTATCAGTGGTATAGTGTTTAATCTTTTTGTTAAATGGAAATATAGTCCCAAGGTGGCAATAGGTGGTTGTAACAGTTTCTAATTTGAAGATGGAACAGCTTGAGATGTAACCAATATGTTTGGCGTGAAGAGGAGTCAGCCTTCTTCTTAGTGCAGAAACAAGGAATAATCAAGGTACTCTTACCAGAGACGGTGGACTCACAGACCTCTCGGTGGTGAGTCAGACAGGCGTGTTACCGGGTCCCCCGGAAATCTCAAGATGATACTGCAAGCACAGGTGTCCTTTTGGAGGGTTCCGTGTACTGCCGCGGTAAAGGTCTCCAATACTCACCCTCGGCAGGCTCCCCAATATCAGAAGGGGGGGGGAGAGGGCAAAGGGACTCTGGAAGTTGTTCCTTAGCGTGGGTAGCTCACAGAAAAAAAGAAAAAACGGGAGAAAGGAGAAAAAGACTCCTCATAGTGTAAAACCATAGATAAAAAGTAGGCTTTTATTTGAGATTTGGCAATCACAAACAGCAACTGAAGGTAAAAAAGCTTTTTTAAAAAAGGCGCGGATAAGAAATCTCAGGTGGCTTTAAGCAAGCATCCAACCCTACATGTTTCGCCTGCATAGGCTTCAACTGGGGTACATGCCTGCCAGCCACAATTGCGCCTTATAAATACAATACATTGTGATCATCTCATAACTCTCACCTGTCAGCGCGCGGCTTCCCACTTCCGGTATTCCTAATTTGCGTTCCAAATAGGGCCAATCAGGGTGATGGGATTGTTGTAAATCTAAAACCAAGCCTCTGAAAGCCACGGCCGTAAGCCCAAAAAACGCAATCGCGCCATGTCACATGGGGCGCGCATGCATTCAAGTAATAGGACGGGAGGCGGAGGGGGCGTGGATAGGGGAAGCGACGTCGGCGTGACACGCACTGGTCAGCCGTCATGCTTGTGGCCAATCCAGTGTCTCTAACACGCCACGTCATGGGGTGGAGTTGCGCGACCTACGTCATCGCGCGACCTGCGTCATCACGTATTGACGCTTGCAGTTTGTCTCGCTGCTTGGAGGTGTTGACGGGAGTGTCATGGTAACCAGATGCTAACCGTACACTTCATATTAGTAGAGTTGCCGTAGCGCTGGGAGTCCGTGTAATTCATGGAAAACTGGAAAGAAACCAGGTGCCTCCTGAGAGACAAGACTGATTTTTCTCCGGCATATGGCTGAGGTTTAATTTGTAACAATGCTCTGCACAGACATAATGGCATATGTTAATACGCTCTTGAAAAAGAGAATGGAGAATTAAAAACTAAACAATAGTCTTTTGAGTAGAGTCAATGGGTCAAGAAAAAATGTGTTATCAAATGCGCAGAGAGTGAGCAAAAAAATCTGTATGTTAGAGTTTTATATCCGACAGAGATAGAGGAGGATGTTATAAACATCTACCTGGAGAAAAATAGTGGTAATAATCAAATGTGAAAAATAAAATGAAAAGTACAAAATGCAACAAGGGTCTGAAAACCCAATAAATGGAGTAAGCTTGTAATACAAAGTCAAAACGAGGTTGGTACTGGAATTACCCCAAGTTTAGTTAATAAATGGCCGGAACTGGGAATGCGCCTGCTGACTATATTCAAACATTGTATCCGGAAGTATGGATCCCTCAAATCATGTAATTAAATACTCGTTACAGACCAAGAACATGGATGAAAGAAAAATAGAAAAATAGAAAAAACATTGAAAAAACATTTCCCTTTACCCCACAAATAAAACTACAGGCCTGACATGTAAATACAGAGTCCTGTCATGTTCGGCAGGTATATTTAAATGAGAGGGCGAGTACTTAAAGTGTAACAATTATAGAGAACAAGACTCTAAATTACTCATAATGAAGTCAGAAATAGCCTAAAAATTCGTGCCTGGGGTGGAGTAAATGGTGGAGCATTAGGATTTGTTAATAAAGGCGTTCACGTCCCAATCTATATTGAGACCATGCGGCGTGTAACTCTTTAATTGGTGGATCCAAAAGGTTTCCAATTTGGACACGCCTCTAGTGTTTGGTTCTCCCCTCCAGTGTGGCACAAATTTATCTATAACCTGGAACTTGGTTCCCTTGAGATCTTTATTGTGATAACGGAGATAGTGTTTGGGGACATTATGGTTTGTACGGCAGGGATAAAAACCTTTGGTGTCAAAGAAAAATGAGGGAATGAGAGGAGGGTCGGGCACGCTGGGGGCGATATTTCTCCCAATTTTTTATGTGAACATTGTCACTGCATCCCAGATTACTTCCTATGCCTCTCCTGGGCATGCCCTGCTGCTCTTATCTGTTGCTTTTCAAGTTTGTGTTTTTATTTATTTTATTTTTTTTAGCACAGCTGATAACACAAGGGTGTGCAATATGTTTGATCATTCTTGAGCTGTTTGTAACATGAAACATGATTTGGCATTACTGGAAGATTGGTCAAAGCAGTGAAAGCGGCAACTCAATGTTTCCAAATGCAAAACAATGCACTTGGGGATTAAACATTTTCTGCTAGAGTACAGTATTGGGGATACAGTGCTGGCCAGAACTAAAAGAAAAAAGATTTGGGGGTACTTTTTTCGGTTTATTGCCAAATGAGCAAACAGTGTGACCAGGCAGTAGGGAAAAAAATCGAATTCTGGGGTGCATCACTAGAGGGATCACCAGCAAAAGGAAGGGGGCTTTGATTCCCCTATATACAGTGCCTTGCAAAAGTATTCACCCCCCTTGGCATCTTTCGTGTTTTGTTGCCTTACAACTTGGAATTGACATGGATTGTTTGAGGATTTGCATCATTTAATTTACAGAACATGCCCACAACTTTGAAGATTTTTATTTTTTTTTACATTGTGAAGCAAACAACAAATAGGACAAAATAACAGAAAAGGTCAGTGTGCATAACTATTCACCCCCCTAAAGTCAATACTTTGTAGAGCCACCCTTTGCGGCTATCACAGCTCCAAGTCGCTTTGGATAAGTCTCTATGAGCTTGCCACATCTTACCACTGGGGATTTTTGCACATTCCTCCTTGCAAAACTGCTCCAGCTCCTTCAAGTTGGATGGTTTGCGCTTGTGAACGGCAATCTTTAAGTCTGACCACAGAGTTTCTATTGGGTTGAGGTCTGGGCTTTGACTAGGCCATTCCAACACATTTACATGTTTCCCCTTAAACCACTCAAGTGTTGCTTTAGCAGTGTGCTTGTGGTCATTGTCCTACTGGTAGGTGAACCTCAAATCACACACGGAGTGGTACAGATTTTGTTCAAGAATATCCCTGTATTTAGCACCATCCATCTTTCCCTCAACTCTGACCAGATTCCCAGTCCCGACTGCTGAAAAACATCCCCTCAGCATGATGCTGCCACCATGTTTTACTGTGGAGATGGTGTTCTTTGGGTGATGTGTTGGGTTTGCGCCAGACATAGCATTTTCTTTGGCCAAAAAGTAAAATTTTGGTCTCATCAGACCAGAGCACCTTCCTTCATAGATTTTGGGTCTCCCACATGCCTCTTCGCAAACTCAAAACGTGCCATTTTGTTTTTTGCTGAAATGAATTGCTTTCTTCTAGCCGCTCTGCCATAAAGCCCAACTCTATGGCGTGTATGGCTTATTGTCATCCTATGTACAGATACTCCAGTTTCTGCTGTGGAACTCTGCAGCTCCTCCAGGGTTACCTTAGGTCTCTGTTCTGCCTCTGATTAAAGCCCTCCTTGCCCGGTCTGTGAGTTTTGGTGTGCGGCCGTCTCTTGGCAGGTTTGCTGTTGTGCCATGCTCTTTCCATTTAGTTATGATAGATTTAATGGTGCTCCTAGGGATCATCAACGATTTGGATTTTTTTATAATCTTACCCTGACTGTTTGGAGAGTTCCTTGGTCTTCATGGCAGTGTTTGGTTAGTGGTGCCTCTTAGGTGTTGCAGCCTCTGGGGCCTTTCAAAAAGTGTGTGTGTATATGTAATGATAGATCATGTGACACTTAGATTGCACACAGGTGGACATCGTTTCACTAATTATGTGACCTCTGAAGTTAATTGGTTGCACCAGAGCTTTTTATGGGCTTCATAACAAAGGGGGTGAATACATACGCACATGCCAATTATCATTTTTTTTTTTATTTCTGAAAAATAGTTTTATGTATATATTTTTCTAATTTTACTTCAACTTAGACTATTGTGTTCTGATCCATAGTTACATAGTTAGCTAGGCCGAAAAAAAGACACGTCCATCCAGTTCAACCATAAAAAAAAAGAAATGATAAATAAAAATAAAATATATCGTACAATCCAATAAACCCCATTCTATACCCACAGTTGATCCAGAGGAAGGCAAAAAAAAAAAAACCCAAAAGAGCATGCTCCAATCTGCTACAGCAGGGGGAAAAAAAATCCCTTCCTGATCCCCCTAGAGGCAATCGGATTTTCCCTGGATCAACTTTACCTATAAATGTCAGTACCCAGTTATATTATGTACATTTAGGAAGGTATCCAGGCCTTTCTTAAAGCAATCTACTGAGTCAGCCAGAACCACCTCTGGAGGGAGTCTATTCCATATTTTCACAGCCAAGGGGGGTGAATACTTTTGCAGGGCACTGTAGATCTTTGATTTAACCTCAATTAGAATAGTGTCCATTTCTGGAGACTTCAAAAAAGATACAAAAGTATATTGGTGAGATAAAACACATCTACAGACGGGCAACCAAAATAGTGAAAGGTCTGAGAGATAAAGCATTACAGGAGAGACTGTGGGAACCTAGTATGTTCATTGAGGATAGGAGGGAAATCTGATACATTAAGAGTGTAAAATAAGGTTTGAGAGGATTATGGGGACATGACCTCAAACTACCAGAAGGAATGTTCTAAGCAAACTTCCAAAAGTTTTGCCAAAAGAGTAGTTGTTTCTTGGGGTGGTCAGCAGTAAATTAATTTAAACATGCCTGGGAAAAACGTAGATGTACTCAAACAAAAATAGGCAGATGGACCACTTTTTCTGTCACTCTTCTATATTTCTGTATAATATGGGCAAAAACTTAGAAAATGGAAAACCTAAGTTACTGTTATCACTGCTGATAGGAGCACTTTACATTGCTGTAGCAAGCAATTTATATGGTTTACAAGTTAAAGTATTATTTCCTAGTTACCATCAAATAAATTGAAAAATCTTAGGCATGACCACAGTCTGATTAGGGACCTATTGACCCCATGTGGCAGTTTGTATTTGTCATAGGTCACCAACAAGGTCCAGCCTTCATAGCAGAAGCTCTGAATCCTCCTGTATGCACCCACCGCTATGTCAGCTGCTCCAAGGAGGGAGCCTGCTGGAGATGCGGGACTCCAGTCCCAGAGGGCAAGTCTCTGTGTGAGCCATGCTAAGCCCAGGCGGTGGTGTTTTTCAGCAAATGGAATCCCTAGTGAGGCACGTGGCGCAAGAATCCCTTAACGAGTGGGATACAAGCCACACACTAAGTCCAACAGCCATTGCGGCATGTTCTCCCACTAGGATGACCAGGAAGAACTGGAACTGTCCCAACCAAGGTAGAGTCTCCTACAAAGCAAGAGGAAGTTCTGTAAGCACCTTTTGGGCCTCGTTTCCACTAGTGCGACTTTGGACACATGGTATCGCATGGTGGGTCACAGCCCATTGAATTCAATGGCACCAATTCTATGCAACTTAGAGTTGCAGCAACTTGAGGGGTTCCTGCGCTACTTTGATGTGACTTTTGATGCAACTTTGATCCAGAGACTGTAAAGTTGTATCAGGGTCGCAGTCTGAATCGCACGACTTGGAGACATAGCCGTAGAGAGAGTGTTCTAAATTCTCAAATTCTCATTTTTAACAAAACTAGGGGACATCATTTTGGATAAGTGAAGCAAGGTCGCGAGACATCCTTCCCTTCTGAGCAAGATGGCCAAGCTCTATCCATTCAGATATAAGGATGTGAAGCATCTAAAGGCTGCCTCTCTAAATGGCTGAGGCCTTGATGAGGCAAGCAAGCACCTCGCTCTTCCTTGGAAGATGCAGTGAATTGCCCAGAAGTCGGCCTGGGCTCTTGCCGCAATATCTAAAAGGATGGAAATGTGGATGGAGAATGTGGACAAAGTAAAAACTCTGTAGGTCAGTTTCCGAGCTGGTGTCGGTTTCCATGATAAGGCTCCAAATGGCATCAGCCGCATGGTGGCATTGGTTATGCTCTGTTATGGCAAAGTGAGTCCTATGGCTGGGGCTTGCTGTTCCCACCTCTAATAGGAGCAGTGTAGCATTCCTTTTTAGGGAGCTTTATCTTTTGGCAAGCTGGATAGCACCATAATCCTGGCCACGGTTGACAAGTTGGGGTCCTCAGGACAAGCACTGGCTAGGCCAGAAGAGGACAGTCTAGAGAACAAAGTTCAGAGCGTGCGAGGGTCTCACATTTTTACAGACCAGGTCAGGATTTTAAGTAGAGCTGGTGAGGGGACCTAATATCCCCTCAGAAGTATGCTAAAGCTTGAACTCTGAATCCAAGAAGCGACTGAGTTGGGCTTCAGACAATTGGGACGTCAAATTGGTCCTTTCGAGACATGCATGGACCATCAGAGGTCCTCCCATATTCTCTGATTCGTTTCCATGGATTTTGCCTCACGGTGAGGTAAAAGCATATAAAGATATGTGTGGGAGTAATGAACCACCCCAAACCTGGGCAAATGGTAAATCAAATATTCAATAATAATGACAGATAGCAGCTTGTTGTAAATGGAGAATAAGTGAAGAAAAAATCTATGAAAAATTAATTTGAACGCCGCGCTCGCTAAAAAACTGAAGACAGCTATGAAAAAAAACTTTAAAGTGCAAATGCGAAAATGTATCAAACAATATCAGCAACCACGTTCATATGCATAATGTATAAAATTATGTGCAAAGTCCACAAAATATCTATTCAGTGTCCAATAAAGGTGAATAATCAAAAAATTGCATGTGAATCTTTCTGTTCTTGGTGAACAACAGTGAGTAGATCTTTCACCACCATCACCTGCCACACACCCTACTCGCCAGAATCCCATGACACCCATTACAGGTAGTCCTAAACGCCTGTGAATGATACCAATGGAGAATCCTTACAGCCACGGCACCGGTCCGAACAGATAATCAGCATCTCATGGAACCCATTACAGGCAATCGTGAACACTTGTAGGAAATTCCAGTGTGGAAGTTTCCATGACCACAGTATTGATCCAAACAGATGTCCAATGATTAGTCGAGAAAAAGAAAAAGGGCTTCCATGGTGAAGTATATCGTAATTTATTTAAAAAGTGGTTTCAAATTGAATTAAAAACAAGTCTCCATAGCAGCTTTAAACATCCATGTGTTGGAAACGCATTAGCGTTCCAAACGGCTGTGACATCACGCTCAAGCCACCCTGCACATTTCGTCAGCACACTGACGATGACAGTCCACAACGAATGGTCTCCACATGTGGAGGTTTTCTGGTGCAGATGCCCTGATGGATCATTGGAAATGCAATAGGACATATGCATTTCTTCCAGTCCTGGTCAACCTCAGGTTTTCTATGAAGACTCTGAATAGAGGTTGTGGTTGGTTCTGGTTCTCGAGTTCGGGGGTCCTCAGCTGCTCTTCCATAGTCATCTCCACTCTCTTGAATACTAGAGGAATGAACGCAGACAAAGTTGACGGGAGTATCTGGTCAAAGTTGTTCAAAACACGTCTGCTGCTGACAGATCTTGTGGTGGTGGAGTTTGATATTCTAGGCTTCCTCCAGTCGGATTTAGTTCTGGCTCGATTGGTCAGCTCCCTCGGAGTTCAAGCGACAGCTTTATCGACCTTCACAGTTTTCTGGTCTAGGCATCTTTCCTGTCCAACAATTCAAGGAAGCAGCTAGGCTCAGACCTCGGAGTAAGCAGGGTTTTTCCAATGGAGTCTCTCTCTTGTTCTCATCTCCTCCTTGGGAATTGGAGCCGGGTGTTCTAGGGCTGCCTCCGTTAGAGGCCTCCCTTTCAAGTTTGCCTTTTCCCGGTTATGTCAGAAAAAGCCTTTGAGATTTGTTCACTGGTCATGGAGAACTTTCTTACATTCTTACCAGTTGACCGGTGCGGTTACCTATGCTTACTCAATTCCCAAGGGTGCATCAGTCTTCGTGGGAGCCAAGAAATTGTTCTGCCAACCTTAGAGTTCTAACTTCCATGGGAGAGAGTGCACTGTGGCTGGGTTGGTTAAAGCGCATTTTTAGTGAATAGGGAAACAGGATTTGACTGGATGGCCTCTGTACAGTAATGTACTGTACAGTAATAGCTTGTGCTGAACATGGCCTCTGTACAGTAATGGCTTGTGCTGCCTTTATTTGCATCACATCAAACATGGATTGCCTAGGTCATCCAACAGGCTCACAGAGCCAAGGGCTTGGCTCCTTTGAAGGTAGTGTCTGCTCACTCGACCAGAAGTGGGTCTACATCTTGGGCAGCTTTGTGTCATGTAGATCCTGAAGTAATTTGCAGGGTGGCTTTCTGGTCTTCTATGAACACATTTATGTCCCATTACTGTATTGAACCAGCTGCCCTATCTTGAGTTACTTTTGCTTTACAAGTACTGTCGGTTGACGGTGTTAAACTTTCCCACACGTATGCTGCCATGGAGTCTGTCTGATAGGAAATTTTCAGTTTTCCTAATACTTACCGTAATTTTCCTTTCCTGATGGCAGCAGGAATTCCCTCCCAAATGTCTGGAGTAGGCTAGTTACGGAACACAACCGCTGGCTTGGAGCAAAGATTTATAGGAGGGGGGTCCTATAGGGGAGGAGTGGAGGCGGGGATAACCCACACGTATGCTGCCATGGATTCTATCAGGAAAGGAAAATTGCGGTAAGTTTTTAATGGGGCATTTTCAGTTTTTCTTTTTGCGGGTAGTGTGAACCTGGCCTTGGCTAAGTCTGTGTATATTGGCATCTACAAATTTGAATTTCCTTTTAATATTTAGTTATTGATATATTTTTCTGTTGAGTCTTGCGGACTGTTGTTGTGCCTTGAATCTTTTCAGCCGAATATGCTAGAAATGGAAACCTGTTGGGGGGGAAAAAAAATATAACTCCAGTTAATGTTTAGCGGTTTCCACAGCATTTAAAGATTTTTGGCTAAAATGAGCTTTGTCTGTGTCTTTTCATAACAGATTGCAATGGCATCAAATATGTCTGTAGAAGCCATTTCATGCATCCCTGCATATATCATGTCACTAAAGTACCAGCTACTATAATCTGAAGAATTTTTTCCATTTTACTGTGTGCACTTTCACTTCTGGGGAAAAAGTACAATAAAACCTCTGAGTCGTTAGGTTCATTAACATTGTTGGTAATTTTGTTTGTGATGGAGACGGGATGAATTTTGCAATGGTGGGTTTCTTATGTGTTAACCGTGTGTTGCTTCCCTGAACATTAGTGCTAAGTGGCTAGATATGTTTTCCTGGAGCTATTGCTGTCTGTTCTACCCAGACACTATTAGCTGATGTTCACTAAGCTATAATCCATGCATTATGTGCCATAAAAATAGTTTTTAGCCATGTGACGGTTTAATTTCAGCTCTCGCTGTAAAAATCATGGTAGTTATAGCTTAGTGAATTGAACCGGTAGCACTGTGCTTGTACCATATTTCCAGAGTTTTCCCATAATGCATGTGTGAGCCCTCTGCCACATTCTAGAAGAATGCTGTGTTCAGAAGCTGTACTGATCTCTCTTTGCAGTAATTCAGGCTTATGCTTATACATACTCTACATGATGGGGTGCTTTACTTTGCATTGCCAATTTCTGATTGCTGCTGATAATTTGCCAAAATGGTCCTAATATTTTACCAGTTCTGCTTACAGTGGGTAGACCTTTTAAAACCACAAAACCCATAGGTATATAAGGAGTGGATGTTAGTCACTGCAAGTATATTTTCTGGGTTATTTTTTTTTTAATTAGCGATTGATTTACCTGTATTGAATGTTTGGTGAACATCACATCCATAGCTTTATAAATATACCCCAAGACTTAGTGGTTGTAAACCCTTACATATAGCTAGTGAAGTGACTGGCTTCGGTTGATACAGAGATGAAGGAAATCCCCCTACTTAAGCTGTACCTGATTATCTTCAGTCTTATCTTCTCTACATCTGTTCAAACTCTACAATTTTTATAAAGCTTGTCTGACCTGTCTTTAAAAAGGGGGCGGAGAGCTGAAATTACACACTGCAGAGCTCAGTAAGGAGAGTGAGCTCTGACACCTGATTGGATGTTAGGTATGCACCCTCCTTACTGCACACAGGAACAGAGCTGGAGATCCCTTACCTGTCATTTTATTTTTATTTATTTTTTGGTGTCAGAAAAACTTGTCAGGTGATTCATGCTGACAGCAGAGAATCGAGGCAGCAGACAGAAATTACAATTAGCCCTGGTTCACATTGATGCTACATTGAAATTGTGCTACTTCACTTGACGTAGCAGGTCAAGCGATTTCAGGTGCTACTTTGCTGCCACTTCATGCACAGATATCTATGAAAGTTGTACCTGAAATCGCAAAAAAAAATCGTGCAGGAACCTTTTTTCAAATCAGTGTGGCACCGCAAAGTTGCACCAAAATGAAAGTTTTCACTGCTGACAATAGGGTGCGTCTTGTCGTGTGATTTGGAACTGTCAAATCGTGTGACAAGTCGCACCGGTGTGAATGGGGGCTTAGGGGTTAATTTACTAAAATCTGGTGCAGCTGTGCATGGTAGCCAATTGGCTTCTAAATTCAGCTTGTTCAATTAATCTTTGACAATAAACCATGGAAGCTGATTGATTTCAATGCAGAGCTGCACCAGATTTTGCATCAAGTTTAAGTCAATCAAGTATATGCTTTGTTCATATTTCATGTCTGCGGTTTACAACCACTTTACCTATATTTTTTTTTTTTTAATCAAAACTTTTTTTTATTTATAAATTGCTCATACAAAACAAAATTCTTTTCAACATTTCACATTGTGATCAGTACAGTCTTGGTATACAGAATGTTCAGTTTCAGTACAATCAGAGCAATAACAGGGTACCATGTAGGTAACATTTATACATTAACTCCCCCCCTTTCCCAAATCAAACTTGCACTGTTGACTCACAGTGAGTTTGTCAGATTCTATTCTCTCTTCATCCGCTGATTATCTAGAGTCTGGTGCATATTTATCACCTTCTTAAGGATATATCTCCATTCTCTCTGTCTCTCTCTCTCCCCTGCCCCCCAACCCCCTCAATACTTGCCTACATTAGCAATCTATCCAGCACCAGCTGAGGAGGAGCTAGGCTGGGGTCCTCCAACCACGGTTGCCATATAAGGTCAAATTTACCCTGCGCATTCCTATGCTTGTATGCAAGATTTTCCCTGAGAAGTATTGAGTTCACATAACCAATCCACTGTTTTACTGTCGGTACCGTGGGTGCCATCCAATATCTTGCGATTAGCTTCCTGGCCAAGTACATTAGTCTGGTGATCATATAATACATTCCTTTCGGGTACATTTCACTGTCTATGGCCCCCAGTAGATATACCAGGGGGTTCATCGGGATAGGTACTTGTGCCAGTCTACCAATGTGTTGAGACACTTTACCTATATTTTTAGTAAGGATTTCTCCTTTCTGTTTTACAACAGAAATTCTTGTTTTTTAAGGCTCATTCACACTGCAGAAACCTGCAGTTTTCTGCATTAAAAACAATTATGTTCTGTGCCCTGTTTCGACTAGAAAAAAAGTGCCCAGGTACAGTGTATAAAAATGCATGCTGTATACATTTTTCTGCAGTGGACCAAAGCTGTGAAGTCTGTTTTCTCCATCCACCTATGCATTGAATTTCAAACACAATGGGGGTTATTTACTATTATTGTTATTTACACTTGGAAGTGCAGTTGCTGTAGATCTGAGGGGGACATGCAAGGAAATAAAAAAAACAGCAAATTTGCTTGCACATGATTGGATGATAGAAGTCAGCAGAGCTGCTCCTCACTTCAGATTTTCCCTTCAGATCTACATGACTGCACTTCCAAGTGCACAGTGGATTTGCCTTTAGTAAATCAACGCCAATGTGCAGCCCTTGAAGCCAGAATACAGTTTAGCATTAGCCTGCACAGGAAGATGGATCGTTTTCCTCTGCAAATACTGTGAAGGAATCCTATGTTAAAGAAATCCACGCTTGAACTTCGTGTACCCTAGTTCATATCTAATTCAGTATGACATGACAAAACCTCACCAGTTTTCTATACAGAACTGCTTTGAATGCTATTTAGATTAACAACATATGTCCCCTTTCATTTATCTATATCAAAGGAACAACTGTCTTGTCCTTTTCACACTGAACAGTTCTTGCAGGGGTTACACAACATTCCAAAAAATATTCAGTGATGACACACTTTTTTGCAGTTTGCCTGATCAAATGCCCCCAGTCACCTGCCAGTGGAATACTTTATCTGATCCTGTAGGTTCACCCAGCATTCTGTGAAGTATTAATTCTGTGATCACAATAGAGGGGCATTGTCTCCATATGTGGTGACTAGAATCAATAACCATAGTTATGCCCTGAAGGATGGGCACCATGCATAACTCTTTAACCACTTGCTTACTGGGCACTTAAACACCCTTCCTGCCCAGACCAATTTTCAGCTTTCGGTGCTCTCACACTTTGAATGACAATTACTCAGTCATGCAACACTGTACCCAAATTAATTTTTTGTCCTTTTTTTCCCAAATAGAGCTTTCTTTTGGTGGTATTTGATCACCTCTGGGTTTTTTATTTTTTGCGCTATAAATGAAAAAAGACCGAAAATTTTGAAAAAAAAAGCATTTTTCTTTGTTTCTGTGATAAAATTTTGCAAATTATTAATTTTTCTTCATAAATTTTGGCCACAATTTATACTGCCACATATCTTTGGTAAAAATAACCCAAATTAGTGGATATTATTTGGTCTTTGTGAAAGTTACAGACTCTACAAACTGTGGTGCGAATTATACAAAATTGATCACATCTGATGCACTGGTGACCGATCTCATTTCTTGTGACCCGAACAAGCCAGGAAAGTACAAATACCCCCAAGTGACCCCTTTTTTGAAAGTAGACATTCCAAGGTATTTAGTAAGAGGCATGGTGAGCTTTTTGATGTTGTCATTTTTTTCCCACAATTCTTTGCAAAATGAATTTATTTTTTATTTTTTATTTTTTTCCACAAAATTGTCATTGTAATAGGTAATTTCTCTCACATGGCATGTGTATACCACAAATGACACCCCAAAATAAATTCTGCTACTCCTCCTGATTATTACGATACCACGTATGTGGGACTTTTACACAGCCTGGCCACATAGAGAGGCCCAACATGCAGGGAGCGCCATCACATGTTCTAGGAGCATAAATTACACATCTAACTTGTTGACTACCTATTACACTTTTGAAGGCCCTGGAGCAACAGGACAATGACACGTGACACTGACGTGGCACTGATGACAGATGGCACTGATACGTGGCACTGATGACAGATGGCACTGATACGTGGCACTGATGACACGCGACACTGATGTGGCACTGATGACAGATGGCACTAGTACGGGGCACTGATGACACGTGACACTGACAGATGGCACTAATATGTGGCACTGGTGACAGATGGCACTTATATGTGGCACTAATACGTGGCACTGATGAGAGATGGCACTAATATGTGACACTGACAGATGGCACTGATACGTGGCATTGATGACACGTGACACTGATGACAGATGGCACTGATACATGGCACTGATGACACGTGGCACTTATACATGGCACTGGGGACAGGTGCACTGGGGACAGATGGCAGCGGGCAGGGGGGACAGATGAGGACAGATGTCAGCGGGGACAGATGAGGACAGATGGCAGCGGGCAGGGGGGGACAGATGAAGACAGATGGCAGCGGGCAGGGGGGGACAGATGGCAGCGGGGGGGACAGATGGCAGCGGGCAGATGGGGACAGATGGGGCAGGGGGGGGGGGCAGCTGGCAGGGGGGGGGCAGATGGCAGCGGGGGGACAGATGGGGCAGCAGGCAGGGGGGGGGGACAGATGGCAGCGGGCAGGGGGGGGACAGATGGCAGCGGGCAGGGGGGGGGACAGATGGCAGGGGGGGGACAGATGGGGGCAGCAGGCAGCGGGCAGGGGGGGGGACAGATGGGGGCAGCAGGCAGGGAGGGGACAGATGGCAGCGGGCAGGGGGGGGACAGATGGCAGCAGGCAGGGGGGGGGCAGATGGCAGCAGGGTGACAGATGGCAGCGGGGTGACAGATGGGGACAGATGGCAGCGGGGTGACAGATGGGGACAGATGGCAGCGGGGGGACAGATGGGGGCAGCAGGCAGCGGGCAGGGGGGTACAGATGGGGACAGATGGGGGCAGCAGGCAGCGGGCAGGGGGGTACAGATGGGGACAGATGGGGGCAGCGGGCCGGGGGGTACAGATGGGGGCAGCAGGCAGCGGGCACAGATCGCACATTTTTTTTTTATTTTTATTTTTTTTACTTACGGCCGCTCGGCCGTTCATCTCTCTCTCTTCTCACACGCTGTCAGTGTGAGGAGAGAGAGCGGCGCTGACAGATGATCTCATATGTTTCCATATGAGATCATCTCTCATTGGACACGCCGATCTCGCTGTAAACGGCCGCTGTGATTGGCCGTTTACAGCGAGATGTGACCGGCCGTGTCCTACGGACACCGCCAGCACAGAACTTACCCGATGCGCGCTCTCAGGAGCGCGCCTTAGGGAAGTAAACAGGAGGACGTCCAGGGACGTCCTCCCGGCAGGGAGCGTCCGCGCTGCAGCCGTCTTTCGGCTATAGCGCGGGCGCGTAGTGGTTAAAGCCCAACCAAACTTTTAGTTTCAAGCCTCTAAATAAATTTCATATGCCACAAAAGTGTGCAAAGTTCTACAGTTATTATTTTTCTTTAAAAAAAAAGCAGCAAAAGAATGTACGCTGCCCGCATTCTATAGAGAAGGACCCTTGTTCTCGCTATAGAATCTGTGGTCTCTCCATACATATGTTTCTTTGTATAAGTGGGATGTGGACTTTTTATTATTCAATGGAGGGGCATCTGTCCCCTGTAGGGTTCATATGGATAAGCTTTTTTTTTACTTTTTTTTATATACATTGTCCTTCATGCCCTTGTTCAAAAAGGCAATAAGTTTAAATTGATACTAGATTGTTGTTGCCTGCTTTATTTTCCCATTTTGCTAGCTGCACAATGCTGTTTTTATTACCTGCTGACATTTCTAATGTTTTTGATTTAAACCATGCAATTTGAAGTTGCTTGTGACCTACTTCCAAAACGTTAACTTTCTAACAGTAGAACTAGGCCTTTGTTAAATCTGGTTGTTTAGCAGTATTTTAATAGGCATACATGCATAAAGTTCTTGAGATATAAAATGTTTTTTATCCCACACTCCCGTCTCTTATGCTCCCTCAGTACCACGTATGAAGTCTGAAAAAGGCGAAACACGTTTTTGCTATTGAAAAGCCTCTAAAACCTAGCTCTGTGTTGAATCACTCTAATCTTTCCAGTTTTACTTGGATATAAAAGCAGCTAACTTCTTTACCTTAATAAGCTACTTGCTAGAGAAATATAACATATAACCCTAAAAATTAAGTAAGCCCATGATTTCCTTGTCTGTATTCTTATACAATGAAAACAAACCAATGCTAATATTTTGTTGAATAATTTAGTAATTGCCAAGCTTTCCTAGTTGACATCTGTAGTAACAGCATGTTGCAAGGAGGTTCTGATTCCCCTATATGGATTTTTATAAGACGTCATTTAGAATACTGTGTCCAGTTCTGGAGACCTCACTTACAAAAAGATATTGATCAGATGGAACAAGTTCAGGGATGGGTAACAAAAATGGAGAAAGTTCTGGGGGATCAAATCTATCAAGAGCGACTTTAGGAACTTAATATGTAGAGTCTGGGGGTAGGAAGGTAAAGGAGACATGATTGAAACCTTTAAATACATCAGGGGGTGAATAAGGTTCAGGAGGGCAGTATTTTCAATATGAAACCAAAATCAAAGATACAGGGACATGACCTCCAACTAACTTGAGGAAAGTTCAAATCTAATCTTAGAACGTTTTATTTTACTGAAAGGATAGCAGTTTGGAATAAACTTCCATCAGAGGTAGCGAGTCAGTCATCAGTAAGTGGCTGCAAACATGCTTGTGGACAAACTTGGATCTATACACAAAAATACAAAACCTGTATAAAAAAATAAATAAAAATGGGCAGACTCGATGAGCTACTTTTTTACTATATAAAGGAAAAAGGGATCCAAAATTCAAGAAAACAGATTTTCTGACTACCTATTGTATTGTGTTGAGGCCCTAAAATGCCAGGACAGTACAGACACCCCCAAAATTGTTTTCGCTTAGGACGTCGCATATATTGTGCATCAGTTTGGCTCAGTGCTATGTAATGCACAGAACAGGTTTGCCGATTTCGGTGGTCAAGGGTTAGTGCCCCCTTATGGTGGTGTAAGTCAGGAGTCTCCCTTTAAATGTTGGTGGTCAGTGCCCTTTAACTGTTGAAGGTCAGTGGTGTCTTTTCACCATAACTCTGTGTGCCCCCTTTATAGTCAATATGCCCCATTGCTGCTCTGTTCTTTTCTTGGTCACTGTGTCTTCTTTGTGATCAGTGGGAGCAGTGTTACTTGATTGAGTCCACCAACTACCTCTTTGTTTTAAATGTTGCGATATTAAGGTTGTTAAAGTATTTCTAAAGCTAAGACTTTTTACTCTTGATTTTTGATAGAATAGGGATTGGTTAAAGCCCTGCCATTTATCCTTCTATGTTTAATTGGAGAGATTTACCTTTACTTCACACAGTAGGAGAGCACCGCGGGGATACCGCCGACAAAGCGCCGCTACAGTGGCGCTTTGCAGGGGTTTTTAACCCTTTTTCGGCCACTAGTGGGGGTTAAAACCACCCTGCTAGCGGCCGCATACCACGACTAAAACGACGGTAAAGCAGCGCTATATAGCGCTGCTTTACCGTCGCCGCCTACACAGCCCCAGTGTGAAGCCGGCCTAAGACTAGAACTGAGCAATCAAACACTTTTAATCATTCAGTTCTCAGTGAGCGGTGAGCTGGGGACTATCCACCACCGCTGTATCCTCTACCCCACCCCCGGCTGGCCCAGGCTCTCTGTAGCTCGCTGAGAGGCTGAGACAGGTCCCGGGCCAGACTCCTGGGTGGATCCCAACCATATGGTCATGATCTTTCACCAGCCTGGACCGGCTCTGTGGCATCAGCTTTAGCCTGCTGTCAGCTGAAACCGGGTCACAGGAATGCGGAATGAACTGCACTCCTGTAATCCACAATAGAAGTACAGCCAAGCGAGCTTTGGCTTTACTTCTCCTGTTTAATTTTTTTAATTTTCTCTCACTGAGTCCTGGTGGCAGTGGTCATATCCCATATGAGTATACAGAAAGCAAACGAAAAACTTTGCAAAGGACTAACTCCACACCATCGTTCTCAAAACGAAAATCGTTTTGGCTTCAGAATTTTTTTTATTGTATCTGAATGAAGCAGAGTAATGGAGAGCTCCCTGTTGCTTAAAAGGTGGAAAAGAAAGTCTGCATACAGTAGATTGTACTAAACGTTTAAATATATTTTGTTTATTGCAAGCACTCAATATTCCGTGTTCTTGCCAGCCTTGGAGACATAGCAGATGGACATTGTTTTTTGTATGTGGCACTTCCACTTTTATTAGGATTTTTATACATGAGGCCAATGATCCTACTATAATAAGAAGACAGTCTAATCTTGTTTCTCTCACTTCAGATTGACATCGGAAGCCTCAGCTATACTTATGATTTCAAATGCAAGTTTCACATGGTTGCCAATGTGAGCCTAATTTTTAAGGCTGAAACAATGAGTAGCAGCTATTATTCTTCTATTTACTTATACGATTTATGTAACATAGAGTCCTCATGACTGTGTCACAAGGCGAACAGTGTTTATCCTCCTGATGTTGAGTTAATTCATTTAGACTTCATTTCAGTGAATCATGTGTTTGTCGTACTCCATATAATTTTCTTCTGCATTCAGCAGATGTTGGGAGATAAAGATGGTCTATGTAGGAGCCACGCATTTCTACCTCAGGGCCTACTGAAAAAATGTTGTACCTAAAGGGGAACTTTCTCAATTACTTTTCTTTTTATGGTAATGGTTAGATATGATAATGGACATGTGCTTTAAAATATTCAGCCTTCCGGAAACTGTTATTTGAGTAATGAGGGACAAAAAATTGTCTCACTGACTTTTTTTAAACATTTGGACCTTACATTGGAGTTTCAGATTCTTTTGTCCATTTTGGGGTGGGCTGGCCAAGATTATTGCAGTTAGGCATGGTCATAATCTGTTTTTATAGTCTGTGCATATGTTGTAATAGCCTCAAAATATTGTATCTTATGTGTGTATGGGATACAGTATAAAAGTATATATGGCTGATCCAACTTATTCTGTTTTTTTTATAATTCTGTCTTGGCCACTGTGTGATGTGTAAAACAATTGTGTGCACCAAGATTCCAAACTAAGCTGCTTGCAGAAATGTGAAAATCACTTCCAATATTATGTAAAAAAAATGCTGCGCTATTCAAACTAATTGTGTGTGTATGTATGTATATATTGTGTGTGTGTGTGTGTGTGTGTGTGTGTGTATATGTATATGTATATATATATATATATATATATATATATATATATATATATATATATATATAATATAATTATATTCCAATACCACCTCTACACTGATGACACCCAGATCTATCTCTCCACTCCTCAATCACCCCCTCTATCTTCTCACGGATCTCAAACTTACTGAATGACATCTCGGTATGGATGTCACACCACTTTCTCAAACTCAATCTTTCTAAAACTGAGCTTGTAATATTTTCTCCTTACCCCCCCCCCCCCTTGACTTTACCATTAAGATCAACAGCACAACCATTGGTTCCTTGACTCTGACCTCTCCTTCAGCCCCCACATCCAATCACTGGCTAAATCCTGCCGCCTTAACCTCCGCAGCATCTCCAGAATTCGACCCTTCCTGACACCACAAAGCAACTTATTAACTCCTTGATTTCCCGCCTTGACTACTGCAACTCTCTCCTTAATGGCCTACCCTTATGCAGGCTATCCCCCCTTCAGTCTATTATGAATGCTGCTGCTAGACTAATGCACCTCACTAATCGATCTGTGACTGCTGCCTCTCTGTTAACTACTGGGTTATACGCCAACTCTAGGTGAATGCACACTGGTAGACAAAGTCTTAGACAGGAAGTCCGCCCTTTTTTAACCCTTGCCATGCAGGAAGTACTTCAGTTTTTTTGTTTTTTTTTTACCAGTGTCTGCGAGGTGGATGGGCACTTTTTGTTTGCGCTCTCTAGAACTCCAGGACTTGAGTCCCAGAATGGTTCTTATAATGAATCATGGGATTGATCAATCGGATCCATTTGAAGTAAAGCTTTTATGCTCAAATTGTACCCAAGCCTCACAGATGCGTGGATCCTGCAAGGTTTTGCCTGTAATGTGACCTTCGGGTGTACCCTACGTAGTGGAATCCCGGACACCCGAGAGCTAAGACATTCCTGCAGGGTGCTGCTTTTTTTCTTGTTGTCTTGGCTATTTTTTTCTCAAGGATGGTCCACATCTTGGTTTGTCATGGCGCATATGCATTTGCCCAAGTGCACAAGTGTTCGCAGCTGTTTGGCAGCCATGGCGCATGTGGCATCGCCACAGGCATTGTGTGCACACGCGCCGTAGCCTAATCTTGACATGTGAAGATTCGCCGGGACTTTGCACGTGCGTGTGCACGCATGCGCATAGCGTTTCAGCGCACAGCCAGCTTATTTAAGCTGAGTATGGCAGACATGCAGTGCTTCCAGGGGACAGCTGTGGGACACAGAGCAGGCTCTGAACCAGTCATTTTCAGCAGTTCATTTCTCCTTACCTGGGTCATGTGAGTCACTAGGTGTTGGTTGGCAGGCTAAGATGCTTAGCAGGATTCTTGCATTGGGGCTTGGGGAGTCTTCATTCTGGGGTGTGTAAATACTAAACCCAGGTACTCCCTTTTTGTGGCTTGCAGGGTCTTCAAAGAAGAGGAGTGGGACTAATGCTACAGGGAAGGGTACATCTGTGTCAGTAGCTCCTGAGGAGCCTAGTCAAAACCCTAGTGTTGTATCCCCTGAAAGACCAGAGGCTTTTGGGCAATCTGAGCCCCAGATGATGGCAAACCTTGGCACCCCAGATGTTTTGGAACTACATTTCCCATGATGCTCAACTACACTGGAGAGTGCATGAGCATCATGGGAAAAGTAGTTCCAAAACATCTTGGGTGCCAAGGTTCGCCATCACTGCTCTAGGGTGTCTGAAATTGTAAAAAAAAAAGATAAATGTGTGTGTGTGTGTGTGTGTGTGTGTGTGTGTGTGTGTGTGTGTGTGTATGTGTATGTATGTATGTATGTGTATATATATATATATATATATATATATATATATATATATGTATATATGTGTACAGTGGTGTGAAAAAGTGTTTGCCCCCTTCCTCATTTCCTGTTCCTTTGCATGTTTGTCACACTTAAGTGTTTCGGAACATCAAACCAATTTTAAACAATAGTCAAGGACAACACAAGTAAACACAAAATGCAATTTGTAAATGAAGGTGTTTATTATTAAAGGTGAAAAAAAATCCAAACCATCATGGCCCTGTGTGAAAAAGTGATTGCCCCCTAAACCTAATAACTGGTTGGGCCACCCTTAGCAGCAACAACTGCAACCAAGCGTTTGCGATAACGTGCAATGAGGCTTTTACAGCGTCCTGGAGGAATTTTGGCCCACTCATCTTTGCAGAATTGTCCTAATTCAGTTACATTAGAGGGTTTTTCGAGCATGAACGGCCTTTTTAAGGTCATACCACAACATCTCAATAGGATTCAGGTCAGGACTTTGGCTAGGCCACTCCAAAGTCTTCATTTTGTTTTTCTTCAGCCATTCGGTGGTGGACTTGCTGGTGTGTTTAGGATCATTGTCCTGCTGCAGAACCCAAGTTCGTTTCAGCTTGAGTACACGAACAGATGGTCGGACATTCTCCTTCAGGATCTCTTGGTAGACAGCAGAATTCATAGTTCCTTTTATCACGGCAAGTCTTCCAGGTCCTGAAGCAGCAAAACAACCCCAGACCATCACACTACCACCACCATATTTTACTGTTGGTATAATGTTCTTTTTCTGAAATGCAGTGTTCCTTCTACGCCAGATATACTTGGACACACACCTTCCAAAGAGTTCCACTTTTGTCTCATCGGTCCACAGAATGTTATCCCAAAAGTCTTGGGGGTCATCAAGATGTGTTGTGGAGAAATTGAGACGAGCTTTGATGTGCTTTTTGCTCAGCAGTGGTTTTCTCCTTGGAACTCTGCCATGCAGGCCATTTTTGCCCAGTCTTTTCCTGATGGTGGAGGCATGAACGCTGACCTTAACTGAGGCAAGTGAGGCCTGCAGTTCCTTGGACGTTGTTGTGGGGTCTTTTGTGACCTCTTGGATGAGTCGTCGCTGCGCTCTTGGGGTAATTTTGGGCGGCCGGCCACTCCTGGGAAGGTTCACCACTGTTCCATGTCTTCGCCATTTGTGGATAATGGCTCTCACTGTGGTTCGCTGGATTCCCAAAGCTTTGGAAATGGCTTTATAACCCTTTCCAGACTGATAGATCTCAATTACTTTCTTTCTCAATTGTTCCTGAATTTCTTTGGGTCTCGGCATGATGTGTAGCTTTTAAGGATCTTCTGGTGGACCTTACTGTGTCAAGCAGCTCCTATTTAAGTGATGCCTTGATTGTGAACAGGTGTGGCAATAATCAGGCCTGGGTGTGGCTAGAGAAATTGAACTCAGGTGTGGACAACCACAGTTATAGTATGTTTTAACAAGGGGGGCAATCACTTTTTCACACAGGGCCATGACGGTTTGGATTTTTTTTCACCTTTAATAATAAACACCTTCATTTACAAATTGCATTTTGTGTTTACTTGTGTTACTATTGTTTAAATTGGTTTGATGTTCAGAAACACTTAAGTGTGACAAACATGCAAAGGAACAGGAAATGAGGAAGGGGGCAAACACTTTTTCACACCACTGTATGTATATGTATGTGTATATGTGTGTGTGTATATATATATATATATATATATATATATATATATATATATATATATATATATATATATATATATATATATATATATATATATATATATATATATATATGTATGTGTGTGTGTATATGTATATGTGTGTGTGTGTATATGGTTCTAAGTAATTTTCTCGCAAAATACCTGATTTTAACAACCCTCCATTCGGCTCTGTATGAGTCTTCTAGAAAGGATGGTGTCCTCCAAGGCAGTGCCCTATGCCCAGTTCCATTCCAGGCCTATACAACAAGATATATTTTCGGCTTGTAACAGGAGAGGGCAAGCCCTGGATTACCCCATGTTCTTATCCTCTGGCGTGCTTAAGCCTAAGCTGGTGGTTGCAGGATCAGAACCTGTGAAAGGGAAGATCCTTCCTCCCGGTGTCTTAGAGTACTGACCCCAGACGCCAGTCTCTCAGGCTGGGGAGCGACCCTAGAGAGGCTCAGGGAAGATGGTCAAGGAAAGAGCCTGCCCATCAACAACATGGAGTTGCGGGCAGTAAAACAATGCATTTATCTCTGGAGTGAATTCCCAGGTATATGTTTCGGACCTTTTTTAAATATTGGTACCATGTTGGCCCTTCACCAATTCACTGGTACGATTTCCTGTTAGTATGAAGTCAATCAAAATTAGGAATAGCTGTCTGGCTATAACCTGACTGAGTTCTTCAAGGACTCTCGGATGTAAGTAATCTGCACCTGGTGATTTATTTGCGTCAATTTTTTCAAATCTTATTTGGACACCAGCTTGTGTAAGCCACAATGATGCATTACTAATGATACATTCTCAATTACTATAACCCTCCTATTCCTTGGTAAAAACTGGGGAGAAAAATTAATTTAGCACAGTTGCTGTCTCCTTATTTGTAGCCAACTTTCCCATCCTACTACCATCCTTTATGGGGCCAATGTACTCTGACATCGCTTTTTTTACGATTAATATATTTAAAGATTTTTTTTAATCTTATCCCGCTTTGTGTCTTTTGTGGTCTATTTTAGCCGCCCTGATTGCGTTCTTACACTTATTGCATTCTTTGTAGTGTTTAAATGCCAACAATGACCTCTTTGCATTTTTTACGTTATGGTTTAACACCCTATGGTTTACCTTGGCTCTTCTATATTTATTGCTCATTGGCATGCACTGGAAAATACCTTTTTATTTTATTATGTTCCTGAAGCACTCACATTTTTTCTCAGCATTTGATGTTTCTAGGACTTGGTCCCATTTAATGTCTTGTAGTATTGAGCGCTGTTTAGAAAAGTTGTCTCTTTTGAAATTTAGTGCTCTCGTACCACCCTCCTGCCTCCCTTTTTTCTATGATTTATACTGAATGTAGTATCCTGTGATCACTGGTTCCCAAGTTGTCCTGTATTTCCACATCCACAATCCTATCTGTATCATTCGTAATAGATCTAGCAATGCATTCTATCTAGTCAGGGAATACACCAATTGGGACATGAAATTGTCCTCTAAGATATTTAAGAAATGATGGGCCCTAAATGAGTGATCGGTCCCTTCTGCCCAGTCAATATCTGGATAGTTGAAGCCCCCCATTATAAGGACGTTGCCCTGCCTCACTGCCATTTCTAACTGTGACAGAAGATACAACTCCTCATCCTTAAAGCCCCCACTATTATCTTCCTACTTGTATCTTCTCTTTGAAGTTCCACCCCCCCCCCCCGGCCCATTTGTAATACCATCCCTCGCGTTTACCTGTAAAATGTTCTTAATATACAGGCACACACCCCTCTTCTACTTTCCCTGTCCCTCTGATACAAGGAATAACCGTAGATAGTTGCCAATAAGTCATGTGAGATGTCAAACCAAGTTTCTGATATTCCCAAGCAGTCTGAATCCTCCTTGTGTATCAGCAGCTCCAGTTCCTCCAGTTTGTTAGCTAGGCTCCTGGCATTTGTGTACATGCCGCTCAGTTTTGTATGGGTGCATATTTTTTCCTCATTTCAGTGGCTGCAATTTTGTTTTACCAACCCACTCACCCGTCTAAGTATTATTGTTATAGCACACTCTGCTCGCTGCTGGCTTTCACTTCCTCTAACCCCTCCTCGCCCATCACCTAGTTTAAAAACCCCTCCAACTTTTGGGCCATCCTTTCCCCTAACAGAGCTGCACCCTCACCAGTAAGAAAACCTACATTAAAAAATTTGTCCTAGCATTATAAAATATTCCAGTTGGCCAGCACTTGTCCATTTAACCAGAATAGTACGTGAGTGAAAATCTCAACCGGGTGGGCTCAAAAAATCCAAAACGGCAAAAAAACCCCATGGGTTGACCTGGATGAACTGGTGTCTTTATTCAACCTTATGAACTATGTAACCGTAATGGAAATTTACAGTCACTGCAGGGAAAGTTTGTTTAAGATTAATGCGATAGTTGAGGTTTTTAATATAGTATCCCTCAGAAGACAATCGAATGTAATCATTAAAGATTAAACTGTTTTGTGTTACTGTACTTTGCACATAATCCTTGTCATTTGCACTTCTTAAATGAGCACAGTAGCTTCAACAAATTGTAACGTAACGTTTAGATCCAAAGCATTTTTTCCACACCTGCATTGTACTATATCTGTTCTTCATTTTTGGAAACGGCTTACTGTTATAGTCAAATGGGAAATTTAGCTGATTTGTCTGGCCTGTATTTTACATGGCTGCAGTTTTAGACATATTTTTAACATATTAACTGGCTTTGTTGAACTGAGGAGTTCCCTTGATTCCCAAGTGATCAATGACCCAGTTTACATATTGTTTTAGTTAAATATTTCTTGGCTTACATACTTTTCTCTGCTTTGGAATCTGTCTGCCCTGGTTGTTATTGTTTCAGGCCTTTTATTAATTTACAGGAATATGTACAGTACTGCACCACAGTAATGACAAACGTCCACCTGATTTCTCACATTTTTAGATGTATGTCTAATCCTCTTAACATAATGCATTGCTTATGTGATTGTTCCGGTAGAATCAGATTTCCGTTAAGTGCCTTCCTTAATGAATTGCATATGTACAGTTTTTACAAATATTTCTTACGGTATGTCTGAGCCACCTACTTATTTTTTATTATGAAAATGTCCAGAAGAAATCCTGAAATTCATCAACTGACTAAAACTACAAATTATTCAAAAATAGGATTCTGATATAACCTGCCTGATCTACTTAACCATCTCAATACAGTGCATTTTCACCCCCTTCCTGCCCAAGCCATTTTTCAGATTTCAGCGCTGTCACACTTTGAATGACAATTGGTGGTCATGCTACACTGTACCCAAATTAAATTATTTTGTCCCCACAAATAGAGCTTTCTTTTGGTGGCATTTGATCACCTCTGCGTGTTTAATTTTTTGCGCTTTAAACAAAAGAGCGACAAGTTTGAAAAAAAAAAAACGATTTTTTACTTTTTGCTATAATAAATATCCAATATTTTTTTTTTAAACAATTTTTTTTCCTCAGTTTAGGCCGATAAGTATTTTTTACATATTTTTTGTAAAAAATATAGCAATAAGCGTATATTGGTTTGCGCAAAAGTTATAGTGCCTACAAAATGGGGGATAGATTTATTGGATTTTTATTATATTTTTTTTCACTAGTAATGGCGGTGATCTGCGATTTGTATCGTGATTATGCGGCAGACATATCGGACACTTTTGATACATTTTTGTGACCATTCATTTATACAGCGATCCGTGCTATGAAAAAGCATTGATTACTGTATAAATGTGACTGGCAGGGAAGGGGTTAACCACTAGGGGGCGCTGAAGGGGTTAATATGTCCCCTGGGAGTGATTCGAACTGTAGGGGGAGGGGATTGACAAGGGGAGGAGACCGATCAGTGTTTCTCTGTATTGAGAACACACCATCAGTCTCCTCTCCTCTGACAGGACCGTGGATCTGTGTGTTTACATACACAGATCCATGGTCCTGCTGTGTTACCGGGCAAATGTGTTACCGAGTCCCCAGTAACACGGCGGGTCATATGACGCCCTCTCGCCATGAGAGCAATTGACAGCCAGCGGTCAGCAACCAGTTAATCTACCTTTGAAAATGTATTTGGATTGCTATGGAATTGTGTACACAGATGAATGTTGCTTCCATGGATAGCCAACTTTATTTAGGAAAAAAATATTTGACTGGTCATGCGCTTAGAGTGCTCCTAAGAATGCCAGAGTTATAAGAAAATCAAAAGTACTGCTGAAGCCTTGGGATAGGTGACAGAAGCATATTAGTATTTCAGTTTATTATTCAGAGATCGAGGTACTTCACTAGAGTACCAGAGTCCTCTTTGCCATTACTATGGCACACTTTTATTGCGATCTCAAAGTTGAAGCCCAATGTATCAGTGTGATGATACTAAAAAGTTAAGGCACCAATCTGATTCAGACCTGCCTAAACGATTGTTCAAGCGTAGAAAGTGGAAGGTAATGACACATGCTTGCTAAAAAAAGCCCTCCATCTTTCCCTACGCGTTTTGCTACACACAGCGTATTCTGGAGCCCAGTCTTTTAGCAGGACTAAAACACTAACCTAAACAGTTTTGTGATATATCTGTGATTATTAAAATTGATATTTTTAAGTTATACGTTTTCCTAAAGAATTGTTCCCAACATTCTACTTTATTTGGATGTACCCCTTTGAGTGATTTAACGGAATAGGGCAACATCTAACCACTGTTTGTAACTATACTGGTCAGATAGTATAATAATTGTTTTTTGCAGTCTCTATGCCCCTAGTATCTAGATTCCGGCAAATGTTCTAAAGCAAAATAAAAAAAAAATGACCTGTGTGGCCACTTCCTCTGTATGGTATAGTCAAGGAGCAATACAATTGGAAAAAAGATCTGCAATAAGACTTTTCTCTATTCTTGTTGTGTGAGCTCTGCCCAAATAATATAGTGGAAGAGTGGATACAAAGACAATTTTTCAGCCCGTCAGACATTAAACTTCATATAGCTGCTCAGCTACTGCAAGAGAAACTTGTTAACATAAGTCACTTTATTTAGCGGTTTTAACATTTACCCATTTCTACACTGGTATCCTGCCTTTTTTGTTTTCTAACTTGATCCATGTTTCCTAAAAGTAGTTGTAAAGACTTAACATTTTTTACCTTAATGCATTTCTTGCATCAAGGTAAAAAATGTTTGACAGCATTCCCCCCTCATCCCATTGTGGTCAATCAAAGCCAGTGATGAGGAGCGGAGTCCCGCGGTCTGTGTCAATGGACGCAGCAGCGCTCGGGTGCGAGCACTCATGAGTGCCCCCCGTAAAAAGTGGCTTCCCATGGGGGCACTAGACTGAGGGGAGGGGCCAGGAGTATCGGCAAAAAGAGGAGGTTTGCAGCCGCTCTGTGCAATTCCTTTGCACAGAGCAGGTAAGTATAAACAAGTTTGTTTGTAAAGGCAAACTTTTTTTTTTTTTTAATCACTTTAACAGTAATCATGCTACTTTCTGTATAAAGCAAAAACGTTATCAATATTAATGATTTCTGGTCACACATGCATTTGGGACTAATGAAATTGTCACTTATGGGAAATACTTACCATGTAAAGATGTAAAACCCAGCTAAAAGCATATGGGAAAGCTACATAGGTTACATTTTGTTTTATAACAATGTTGAATATCATGAACAAGAATATTCAAAAAATATGGGAATAGGAATGCTCACTCTGAATAAACATATACAGATATTATATCATGTGTATTTAGGACTTAAAATGCATATTCTCTTTACATTGGATTTTTGTTCCCTCCTGATTCGTTCCTGGTATGCTTTGTGCATCAGCCACACAATTGATCTAGTGTCTGCTCAGGTTGAATTAATGGCTTGTTTCTAAAGCCTGCTGTTAAACAAAATATTAAAATGGGTATCTACTTTCTTTTCCTCCCCAGAATTCTGCACTGCCTTTGCCTGGAATCTGTGTGAATCCCAAGAATGCTTACTACTCAATTTTTCTTCTAGCCAACTGGACCCCCTGAGAAACCGCAGCTTTTTTACATTCACATCCAATCTTTCCAAGAACTGAAATGTTAAACGTGAAGCTACTGGGGCAAAGAATAACTGGCTTACTTATACAGAACTACTTGAAATATGGGACTTACCTCCTGAGAAAGTCAACAAGCTTTTTTTCTTCATGGAATTTACTCTTTAAATTAAACAATACATGCTTACAACTGCCATTTGTACCATCACACCATTGTACTGTATGATCTATAAACTACTTATAGTTGCTAAATGTTGGTATTTAAACATTTAATATAGGCCATCTGTTTTGTTTTTTTGTTTTTGTTTTTTTGAGCTGTTACAAAGCTTAGGTACTACAAGTTTAAAAGTCTAGATAAAACTCCTAAAGCATTTGAGAAATGACATCATTGTACGTGACCAGTGAGAGCTTAAATACAATAGCTTTACAATATTCACTTTAATGAACACTCATTAAAGTGAATATCAAGCCCAAAACCCTTTTCCCCCTTTTTTTTGGCTACGGTGGGGGAAGGATTACAACTCCTAATCCTTCCCCACTGTATACAAAAAAAATGTTGCTGCTATTCAAGGCTCCGATGGAGATTTTGACCCTCGCTTACTGTCCAGCTGGCACTGGCTTCACCATACAGAACTTAAACATCTGCAACAGAGGTTCAGACAGAAGCAAAATCTGAAAAGGGGTTTTATTTTACCATTCCCCTACTTCACTAAGAAAAATAATAATTTCTGCCTTGAAGATGTGTTGGAGATTTCCCTTTACTTCTTGTATGGTAAAAGCATTCTTAGCAAGACAGAAAGTGAGGGTAAATTTCTCTAATGGATAATAGTGAAAACGGGAAATATAACCCTTCCCTACTCTGTCCAAACCGAAGAATACAGTTTTGTCTAGACACACTTTTTAAAAGAGGGAAACTTCTGCCATCTATATACAGTATGTCACTCTTTTCACTTTTTTTGTGACGTCTGTCATATTGGTAGACTTTATCTGTTACAGCTTATGTCCTAGGCTTACCTGGAGGTTTATATATAGCTGTGGCTCATATAGTTCAACTACATAAGACATATCAAGGGTATTATTTTGTTCATTCGTGTAAATTAACACATTTTGGAATCAACTGAAAAAAAGTGTGCGCAGCTTTTACGTTACAGTAGATAATTTATCACCTATCATATGTGTGACAATCTTGCTGTGCCTAACAGTAGACTTGATGCACATAATTACAATATTCTAATTCATAGTCCACTTTTCTTAGATTTTCTCTGTCGGGTAGAAAATGTGGCAGCTTGAGCTAGATCTGGCCTCTTAGGTTTGTACATGACTGCACTACTTATGTTCTAGAAGGTAATATGGTGTTAGAATCAAGGTGCCTTCAATCTAGAGAGCTAAAAGAGCACAGTTAAATTGTTCCTGAACTCTTCCTTGACCTAATAGTATGAGAGAAGTTTGCTAGATAAAGAATTCTAACTGCAATAAAAATCACAGTGCCTTTTATGCAGTTCTCCTTTATCATATCATGTCCAGCAGTGTCTTTTCCTGAACTGTTCTGTAACAAATACATTTTAAGATGAGTTTGTTATACTTCAGCAATTTATTGAATAAATAAGTTAAAAAGCATATTGTATGTTTTTATATTTTTGTTTTTATTTTTTTTATAATTGGACATTTTGAAAGTGAGGCTGGGAAGGTTGTGGACCACCATATAACTGAACCAAGTGTGTATGTAGAGTTTTGATGCTGCCTACTAAAGAGTTTTTACATCCAACACTGAGAAAACAGTTTTTGGGTGGACACTTTAACACATAATCAGCTCTAGGCCCAATGTGCAACACCAATACAGTCCCTATGCAGTATATGGTGTTATAATGCCAACAGTAATTATACATACAATGTGACTTGTCGTTTGAGTGCATGTTTTTATGTATATAAATAGATATACACACATGTGCAAAAGGAACTTAAAACTGACATAGGCTTCAGCACTGACAAGTCTGACTTGGCATGAGTGATGTGTTGGCGTAGCTTACATGGATAAATGACTCTGAACTTTGTCTTATTAAAGAATATGTAAAACCAACATTTCATATTCCTGATATGTGCTCTTTGTACCATGTATAAATATACTGTATTGCAACCCCCCCCCGCAGAGCCATTTACTGGGAATCTCTGTGTGCAGCTGTTTCTTCTCCCATCACTCTTATGCAACTGAATGGGTTGTTTTACAGGGTGAGGGTTTACAATAACTTTAATCTGAAAAATGTGTCTGGCAGCTAATTACACTATCAAACACATATTACATAATTAACAGGTCTGTGATGCTGTTTGTTGCATAATAAAGAATAACAATTTTTCGATTGTCCATTGGAGGACACGGCTTTGCTTTAGACCATTACACTGTGAAACAAGCTCAGTGATTAGTTTAGGGGTTAGGACCCGGGTTTTAATTCAAGCAAGTTGCTGGCTGGCATATAACATAGATCTGGTAGTGTCCCCGATTTCTAGCCAATGAGCATGCACCAGTTCAGCTGCAAAGGTTTTTTCATTGTAGGCAGCCTGTGGGTTTATCCCTGGAGAACACACACATGACAGTCATCCTCATGACCGCTCAGTGTTTACCATTACAAGCAGACAGCACTTTGGCTGGTGGTGTTCTGCAGTCACCATAGCAGGCTGACTTTAATGAAGGAAGCTTAGTATTGGGCAATCCCCTTACATCAGCGCCCCACCCTTTCCTCTCCCCCTGCTTCCACTCGCCATCACTTTTCTCTGAAGGTCTGGGAACTCGTGTAGGAAGGGAAGTGTGGAAGTTGCAAGGTTCCCCCTAGGTGACACTGCTGGGGCTGGAATTTTGTAGCTTCCCTTTTACAATGGGCAACTCTGCTCCTTTTAAAATAGCAGCTGGCAGTTATATGGCTGTGGCCCCCAAGGGAAAGGACCCACAGCAAAAGGGCAGATGGGGGCACTCTGCCGTATGTAAAGTGGCTGGCGCTAAAGCACTTTGCTATAGCTCTGGAGGTAGAAACACCAAGATCTCCCATAGGTGTCACAGGAACTGTGGATGTTAACTAGGGGCTGTTGCTGGTGCCAGAAGTTTGGAGGACTGCTAGATGGAGGTTTGGGGGGGGGGGGTGTTCCTCTGTGGAAGGACTGAAAGACAAAGATTTACTCTACCTCCCCACTTATGCTGTGGAGATGCAGAGCGCTTTAGGGGGATTCATTTTGGCATGCTTCTAAATCATCATAGGTGGCATTCCTTTTTATCCTCCTGGTTCTGTGCCTCCAGCTTCAAGCATCCCAGGCCCATCCTTAATACCTTTACTTTCTGGCATCTATTTTCTAGTGTTTTATACCACAAGCAGAACTTTTTTTTGTAATCAACTGCAGGCAAGTAAAAAAAATGGCCTCCTCCCTTTGTGCCTTCAGAGTTGTGAAAATAGGAGACTTTCCAGCACCTATGGAGGATTCGTGAGCAGGATATACCTCCTCGAGGAGCGACCACAAAGCATCCACATAGTCTTTGCTCCAAGAGAAGCCGTTTTTAATATTTCTTTCTTTTATATTGCTCTGCAATATATATTGGTCTTTTAGACTGTCAGCTTCAGCTGTGGACATCCACATGTCATTTGACCTACAATTTAAGCAGGGCTCATCCAGATCTGTCATTCGCAGGGAATTGACTATAAAGAGATGCTGGATGAGGACATGAAGAACCTCACTGAAGGAAAGGGCACTATTTTGCCCCAGCTCAAGGTCAAGGATTTATTTTGCAAAGCTGATCCTTTTTCAGCTCGAGGTTTTTTTTTTTTATTTGGGAGGAAATTTAGACCAATAGACTTTTGAAAAACCTACACTTCTGTGATGGGTAAGTGTCCATGGCAGTCCAAACCTGCAGAACACCCCCCCCTGTTTTGTTTTTCCCCCACCTGTTGTCTCCCACCTTGGTTTTATCTTCCAACATTTGTGGGCTTTCAGCTAGCAGAGAAATGGATTCATGAACTGGTAGCCCATGGCTACAAAATTTAGTTTCACATCTTCAAAGAGGCTTTTGGCTTCCAACCTTTTCTGGTCTCCTGGCTGAGAGGGTAGTGATTCCAGTTCCCATTGTGGTAATGTTTAAAGGCTCTACTCAAATGTCTTCATAGTGCCAAAATGGGCATGGTATGCCAATATTGTATTTTAAAGTATTAAACATTTTTTTGGTCAAAATCCCTAAGTTCAAGGTGGAGTTGATCCATTTAGTAGTGAGATCTTTGCATTGGGTGGGTTTCTGGCTTTCGTCAATATCGGGGATGCATTGCTCCATTCATCCATTTACCGTAGACACCAGCAATTTTTGCAATTCATAGTAGGGAGGAAACATTACCAGTTTGAGGTCTTTCCCTTGAGCATAGCCATGGCCCCATGGATGTTCATCTAAATGTTGTCTCCAATTGTGACTGCCTATGACCTATTGCATGCAGCATCTTGTTAGGGCAACATAATCATTATTTGCACTCTGGAGGAGTTTGGGAGGTTTTAAATCTTCAGATGTTCTCACTGATTCCATCCCATTGCCTGGAATACTTGGGTTTAATGTTGGACAACATCCAGGCCAAGGTATTCATCCCCCTTATGAAAACTATGGAAACTACAACTTCTTGTTTGTTTTTCTTGTGTGCCAGCAGGTGGGCATCCACTCACTATGCACGTTGTATGGGTCTTCTAGTAGCATCCTTAAATGCAACACCACACTTGGACATTGCAGCACAAGACCCTATCAGTAAACATACCAGGGGTAGAAACAGGCATGCAAACTATCTTACTTGATGACAATCTCGTGGGATTGCACCTTAATAGAAACTTGGTCAGGTTTGTAGCCAGATGCAAGGACCTAGGGGGACCTTAATTTAATGCTTGTGTCCTCCAATAAACAAAGGAGAAACTAGGATTTTTTTTGTACTTACAGTGCCTTGCGAAAGTATTCGGCCCCCTTGAACTTTTCAACCTTTTGCCACATTTCAGGCTTCAAACATAAAGATATACATTTTTTATTTTTTGTGAAGAATCACCAACAAGTGGGACACAATTGAGAAGTGGAACGAAATCTTTTGGATTTTTGAAACTTTTTTAACTAATAAAAAAATGAAAAGTGGGGCGTGCAAAATTATTCGGCCCCCTTGCGTTAATACTTTGTAGAGCCACCTTTTGCTGCGATTACAGCTGCAAGTCGCTTGGGGTATGTCTCTATCAGTTTTGCACATCGAGAGACTGAAATTCTTGCCCATTCTTCCTTGCAAAACAGCTCGAGCTCAGTGAGGTTGGATGGAGAGCGTTTGTGAACAGCAGTTTTCAGCTCTTTCCACAGATTCTCGATTGGATTCAGGTCTGGACTTTGACTTGGCCATTCTAACACCTGGATACGTTTATCTGTGAACCATTCCTTTGTAGATTTTGCTGTATGTTTGGGATCATTGTCTTGTTGGAAGATAAATCTCGGTCCCACTTTCAGGTCTTTTGCAGACTCCAACAGGTTTTCATCCAGAATGGTCCTGTATTTGGCTACATCCATCTTCCCCTCAATTTTAACCATCTTCCCTGTCCCTGCTGAAGAAAAGCAGGCCCAAACCATGATGCTGCCACCACCATGTTTGACAGTGGGGATGGTGTGTTGAGGGTGATGAGCTGTGTTGCTTTTACGCCAAACATATCGTTTTGCATTGTGGCCAAAAAGTTCGATTTTGGTTTCATCGGACCAGAGCACCTTCTTCCACATGTTTGGTGTGTCTCCCAGGTGGCTTGTGGCAAACTTTAGACGAGACTTTTTATGGATATCTTTGAGAAATGGCTTTCTTCTTGCCACTCTTCCATAAAGGCCAGATTTGTGCAGTGTACGACTGATTGTTGTCCTATGGACAGACTCTCCCACCTCAGCTGTAGTTCTCTGCAGTTCATCCAGAGTGATCATGGGCCTCTTGGCTGCATCTCTGATCAGTCTTCTCCTTGTCTGAGCTGAAAGTTTAGAGGGACAGCCAGGTCTTGGTAGATTTGCAGTGGTCTGATACTCCTTCCATTTCAAAATGGAACTTGCACAGTACTCCTTGGGATGTTTAAAGCTTGGGAAATCTTTTTGTATCCAAATCCGGCTTTAAACTTCTCCACAACAGTATTACGGACCTGCCTGGTGTGTTCCTTGGTCTTCATGATGCTCTCTGCGCTTTCAACAGAACCCTGAGACTATCACAGAGCAGGTGCATTTATACAGAGACTTGATTACACACAGGTGGATTCTATTTATCACCATCAGTCATTTAGGACAACATTGGATCATTCAGAGATCCTCGCTGAACTTCTGGAGTGAGTTTGCTGCACTGAAAGTAAAAGGGGCCGAATAATTTTGCACGCACCACTTTTCAGTTTTTTATTTGCTAAAAAAATTTAAAATCTCCAATAGATTTCGTTCCACTTCACAATTGTGTCCCACTTGTTGGTGATTCTTCACAAAATATTTAAATTTTATATCTTTATGTTTGAAGCCTGAAATGTGGCAAAAGGTTGAAAAGTTCAAGGGGGCCGAATACTTTCGCAAGCCACTGTAACTGTAGGACACAACACCCACTTATCTGGTTTTGCTGCTGTCTCCGACAATATTACATTTTTACACTGCTAGTTTATTAACTGAACTTGTTTCACTGTGTGTGAGGGGGGGGGGGGGGGTTAGGCACCAGTAAAGCTGCCCCTGGGCTGTGTCAGGTGGCACTATACTCAGTGGTAATGATCCAAAGCCGAACTGTGTTCTCTCTGAAAGAACAGAAGAGGCTTTTAGGGTGAATAAAAAAATAAAACATTTCTTAGCCATAGAAGAGGTACTGTATATTAGGGTGTTTCATTTTCTAATGGAAAAAAATTAACTGTAAAAGGTTTGCAGACTTTGCTTACGCCCTGAGTCTGAGTGATGTAAAAGATATATATGCTAAATTTCAAGAAGATTGGATAATATTTAGAGGTTGCACACTTTGTTATTGTGTATCCCAAACAATTCAAAGAACGTCTTTTGTTTTATTAACGAAATGGCTCAGGTTTTTCCCCTCAAAAAACATGTTTTTACCCTCTAATCGTTTCACTTCTTTTTTTCTTTGCAGGTTTGGTTTCTAAATGTTTAGTCATATTTTCCTTAACAGCCTGAGTAATACGTTCGTCCAGAAAAGCCAATCCTACGTTTGTTTCTGACAGATACCAAAGGTGTCTCTTAGCAACTGTGAGAGCACATTTTTTGACGTCTGCATCTGGGTAAGTGCTCAAAAGCTGTAGCATATCCAAACCTTTCTTTGGAGCCCATCGACTTACAATTGCCTCATGCCAAAAGCGAACATATATGAGGCTGACAAAATGTGCAACCCATTTCATTCCTTCCAATTGTCGTTGATGAATATTCAACTGTTATGTGAAGAGGACAATTTTAAGTGCATATATTACCTTTGCCATTCACCTTGCTTGATGCAGTGCCCCTGGGATCCTGAAACTGAAGCCGTTTTTAGACCAACCTCCTAGGTACAGGAGTGAGAGTTGTAATAACTCTTTGTAGTTTTCTCTTGGATGACTTCAGTCTTTTAGGACATTTTGGATGTAGTTAACCATTTTCACTTGTTCTTCTAGAAAGCCTTGAACGGGACATTCTTCATCCAGCATTGTTGTATATGACTTCTTATTAAGTGAAGCCCACAGACTTTGCTTTGATAAAAGTGATCAATGTGTGCAACCCCGAAATATTATCCAATCTTCTTGAAATTTGGCATATATATCATTTACATCACTGAGACTCGGGGCGTAAGCAAAGTCATATGAAAATCACATATTTGGAAAAATGAAATGCCCTACTGTATATACTATACCTGTGTGCACCTCTTTATTTTTAAAAACATTCTGCACACCCTAGGGAGCCTGGATCATGGCTTCTTGTTTATCATTTTCAACTTTCAGCAAAGCCAAAGTTTTGACACCATCTTCCTTTCTACATTTCAAAAAGCATTTAAATCAATCATGCCCAAATGAATTTATGAATTTGAGGTCAATTAATCAATAATAATTATTAATCAATAATAATTATTAATCAATTATTAGAGGTAATTTATGGCAGTTCAGGTGGCACATTGCCAGGACTCTTTCACTACAGCCTGCCCCAAGTCTTACTACACTATTTGTCCATTGAGTGCAGAAGAGACATCTTGGAGAAGGTTTCTGATAATGCAGTTTGCTGTGGAAAAGTGCCAGTGAAGTTGTGTCATTCAAAAATCAGATGGAGAAAGTGCTGCACTTTGGTTTGGAGGCAAATGTACCAAAAGTACATTTGGAGAAAACGGGAGAAGCTCTTGTGCAATCACTTAATACATGGAGGTCCTCTATTCTTTTAACACCTATCTATGACCTAACACTGGCACCACACCACCTGGTGTTAATGGGCACAAGTAGGGTAAGTTTCACGCCTACCCTTGAGTATCTACACCTTTACCGCGCAATGGAGGTGTAGAAATACCTAGTGAACACCAACACTGGGATTGTAACATGCACTAAAGGGAAATTACCAGCCCAACTTGCCAAAGAATACTGGTAATAGAAGGGATACAAGTTCAGCCATGTACTAGCCAGTATGTTTGTAGTACAAGGGTCCTATACATTTTGGGCAAATGGAAGTAATAAGTTAGAAAATGCTTGTTTGCTTCTAACTAAAAACATTAAAATAACACAAAATATAACCGAAAATAATTTTGCTTTTCTGGTTAATGCGCAAGAATGCATTGCACAGTGCTCACACCACTTGATACATGTGTACATAGCCTTTATCTGGAGATGGCCTAAAATAGGTTGGTAAGCACTGCTAAAGTTGGGCACAAAGATAAGTGTCTGATGTGTTTCCCCCAAAATGTAAGCTCTGTGTACAATGTCACAATAAGTCATAAGCAATTGAGAGAGAAAAAAGTTTCGGAGCAGCAAAAATCTGTAATATCAGTAATGCGATTTTTATCTTGCTGGAATATGACTGTGGTTTGAGAGTAAAACCTTTTGCAAGCATTGATAGAGATACAAAAGTGCTTAGGCATTTGGCATATTCACACAAAAACCTAAATGTCTTTAACATTATAAAAATAAAACTTGAGTATAAATATCAAAACAAATACAATTATCAACCAAAATGATACTGTTTTCATCAGAAAAATGAATACTGTATATACAGCTGCCCTGGAGACCTGCCCATGCAAAGCTTTCCTTTTTTAAGATATTTTAACTGGTCTTTCAGTAGTAGTTTTTCTGTAATCAGGTTGTCCTAGTGTTTGGCCACACTGAGTTGTGGGTTCCTGGATTATCAGCAGGTGTTTCTGTGGCCAGGGCTGGAGAGGTGCCAGATGTTCTGAGCAACAAAACCAGTGGTAAATAAATTACTTGGTTTCCTGAATTGGCAGGCAGCTATGAAATCTCCCCTTTTCTGAGGAAATAAACACTAAGCTATGTCACATAGATCGCTTTACATTTTATATGTAACAGACATATGCAATGTATTAACACAGCATTTCTTTTATGCTTTCGTTTAAAGGCCTTTTAAAGTACACATTTCTGTTAATCTGCCAGAAATGCACTGTTTTAATTCCTGTGGACTGAATGGTGCCAGCCGTCCCAGCTTTCTTTTGTTGAACTACTAAATCCATTAATTTCCACATAGGGTTTAATTATTTTTATTATACAGGGTTTGTATAGTGCCAACAGTTTGGGCAGCGCTTTACAATACTGGGGCAGACAGTACAGTTACAATTCCATTCAATAGAGAAGGAATCAGAGGGCCCTGCTCGTTGGAGCATACAATCTAGGAGAGAGGGTCAAGTGATACAAAAGGTAATAGCTGTGGGGGAGGAGCTGATGGAGAAAATGAAAGTACAGTTTCTGAAGAGTTTTCAGGGTTCGTCTAAAAGCAAACAAAGTAGGGGATAATCTGACACATTGGGTTAAGGGAGTTCCATAGGATGGGAGAGGCTTGGGAAAAGTCATGGAGGCGAGTATGAGATGATGTGACAAGGGAGCTAGAGTAGGAAGTCTTGGGAGGAATGAAGAGAACAATTAGGTTGGTATTTTGAGACTAGGTTAGTGATGTAGTTGGGAACAGAGTTGTGGATGGCTTTGCAAGTTATTGTTAGTATCTTTAACTTAATTTATTGGGTGAGTGGGTGCCAATGGAGGGATTGACAGAGGAGTAGCACACACAGAGCGGTTGGTAAGGTGGATGAGCCTGGCAGCAGCATTCATAACGAACTGAATGGGGTTTGCCTATGTAAAGGTAAGCCAATGAGAAGGGAGTTGCAGTAGTCGAGGCAGGAGATGGCCAGGGAGTGAATTAGGCGCTTTGTGGTGTCGTTGGTTATAAAGGGACAAATGGTTCCAATTCTAAATCTAACTAATTGTCCTAGATTCTGACAGTTTGCTAGATAATTTTCATTATTTGGATTTAGTGGGGGGAGCTGAGGATGTCTGGGCTGGCTGATGAGATGAGTCCAGGTATGGTAGTTTTAGGCTCTCTGTAAAATCCCAGGCTGCTTAGGGGTTTCGCTCCACCCTGGAACAAGTTTTTGTGCATGTTAGACTTTCAAGCACTGGAATACCTGCATGGTAACAATACAGCGCCTGTTTGGTGCAGGGGCAGATCCAGGTGACAAGCTGCATCTGAAGGCAAGCGACATGAAAAGTGACGAGCTGCATCTGGTGGCAGGCGATGTGACAAGCTGCATCTGAGGCAGGTGACAAGCTGCATCTGGTGGCAAGTAACGTGGTATGTGACCAGCTGCATCTGGTGGCAGGTGACATGGCAAGTGACAAGCTGCATCTGGTGGCAGGTGACATGGCAAGTGACAAGCTGCATCTGGTGGCAGGCGACGGTGGCATATGACACACTCAAGGCTCCCACTGATTCTGCATTATGGTGAGTTGATTTTTTAAATTTTATATTACAATGTCATAGAAATAATGCGCTTCAATCATCCTGACACCATATCAACCATGGTGCCATGAAGATTGAAGCGCCAAAACACCAGCCATTGCCCGCGAAAAAACTTATTTTCTGGCAGTGCCCTTCCCGATACTAGACTCTGGATCCGCCCCTGGTTTGGTGAAACACAGCCTTGGTGTCACAGATTTTATTTTGCAGATTTGCTAAGCATCGGACCAGCAATAGGTTGCTGGGACCCTGTATGTTAGTAAGTCACTATGCGGCAAGGCTTTATGTTCCTAGTTTCTCTTTGTTCTTAGTTTCTTTTGGTATTTCTGTTTTGTTTCTGTAAATGTGTAAATGTGTAAATAAACTGCACACACTTTTTTTTTTTTTTTACTTTTCCAACAGGTACAGCAACATTTTTCCAATGGTATAATTAACAGACCAAGAGGGAGAAAAAATAGGGATTCATTGTTAGAGATTATATCCACTTTAAGAACTAAAAATACAACTTTTGAACTACCTTATCCTAAGAATGTCTATTATTAGATCTATGTGCTGGAGGTCCCCTAACCCCAAATCCCCTTCCTCCCTCCTCTCACCTTTCCTAATTTTTTATATATATATATATATATATATATATATATATATATATATATATATATATATATATATATATATATATTACATTTCTTTATTGTACATCACAGGACACAGAGGCTCATAGTAATTACTAAGTGGGTTATAGCTCGCCTTCAGATGCTGAACACTGGTGTTATCAATTAGACAGGAAGTTTCCTCCCTATATAACCCCTCCCCTACAGGGAGTACCTCAGTTTTTTTTTTGCCAGTGTCTAAGGTGTTAGGTCACGGTTAATGAGTGCCCCTTAAATGGCCTGAACAGGGTCAGGGAGCTACTCTATCAGATCCATTCAAAGAGCCAAACAAAGGCTAAAGTGGATGGTACCTGATGCCTCGATACTGAAGAATGAGGTTTTGCCTGTAACTCTTCTCTTAGGAGAGCTGGGCCCTGAGATCCAGCACCTTGGTCACATTGTTATACCACAAGTTTGCTCTGGCAGGGCGCTATATATAAGGCCCAAGGCAGTGGACCCTACATACAGAGGGGACCCCGTCATTGAAGGTCTGGCATGACACCAACCCACTGTGATGGGTGAAGATTGGGTCGCTGTGATATTCCAGCAGTACCCTGCAGTGAGGAACGGTGAGTCTGCGTTTGTTTGCAGTGTCTCTATTAGAGTGTTCTGACTGTCTGTTTCCCGGTGGCCACTGGGAGCAGTGTGCTGTTCTATCATGCTTGTACTCTGGCTCAGGCAGGCTGCTGTTTTTTTCCCCCAGCCACTAGAGGGCGCAGATTTGCTCCTAGCCTATTGTTGTTGTAGGCAGGAAGAGGAAGGGCAGCCATTACCATGTGCTGACAGGTCCAACGACCTTTGAGGCAGAACAGTGGGCCGTGAGTGTGTGAGTGCCAGCTTGTGAAAAGGTATAGACAAGTCATGATTGCATGCTGCATATTTTCTGCCTATCCATGGGGCATGTACAAGCTGTAAGTAGTAGATACACCCCTGGATGATTAGCAGTTCACTTTAAAAGTGTCATTATCTGCTTGAGGGCAGGAACAGCATAATATACGTGCTTGCAGTTTTGAAATGCATGTTGTTATAATACGTTTGAAAGGTTTGAGCATAGTGCATATGTGCTTGGTATCCTACAGGTATAAGTATAGGACCAACTGCAGTTGAGCAGGTGCTTGTTTACAGACTTGCTAAAATCGCACAGTTGCTAAAATCACTCAGTTGCTAAAGTCGCACAGTTGCTTAAAACACACAGATGCTGAAATACACAGTGGCTGGATCGCACAGTTACTGCTGAAACGCAAGTTTGCTGCTTAAACAGGTTGCATAAACATACATGATCATGTGTGTACAAGATGCATGTTTGGACATGTTCTGTGTTTAAAAAAAAAAAAACACACAAAACATGCTTATTTTTGATCACATAAGAGCGCGTGATCGCATAAGGTGACAGGATTGCTTAAAGATACAGTCACCTAAAGATGCATGTTTGTAGAGATATGCATCGTTTTTTTCTTTACTCCTAGTCGCATGGTCACGCAGAAAGGCTTAATCGCATAAAGATGCTTGATCATCAGGCTAAAAAACCTCCACAGGATCCTCATGCAGTTGCTTGCTTACAAGCTAGCCAAATGCACAACTGCTGGAATGCACAGTTGCTGGTGCGCATTGTTGCTAACGCACAAACAGTTAAATCACATGATTGCGGAAACGCACGTTGGTGGAGGATAAGCACTTCCTCTTTACTAGTCCACATGTTTGCATAAAATACATGAGTTTGAAATGTACATCATGTGAGTAAAACAAGTAACCGAACATGTTTTTCACATAAAGATGCGTGTTTTCTGTTTTTTACATAGTCGCATGAGGACGCTGGGTCACATTAAAGTGCTTGTTTGCACAGAAATGCCTAAAATTGCATAACATTCTTGATCGCACAAGGGTGCTTGATCACACAAGGGTGCTTATCTACACAGTAGTGCTTATAATGCATAAAATATTTGATCATATAATGCAAAATCACATAAGGATGCATGATCGCCTAAAGTTGCATGATCGCCTAGATTGGCATGGTTGCATAACAAGGCATGGTCATTTAAGTTTTTCTTAAATATACAGGATTCCTCATGTTCATAGGAATAAGTGTCTGCATGTATACATGTTGTGTAATGTTGCATAACGCGTTCATAAAGCGCATGCTTGCTTGCAAGATGCCTGTTCCATAGCACATGTGCTATATGTATGCATGTATACAGCGCACACTTTTTTTTTTTGTTTTGCCTAAATCATATTTGTATGAATTCATGCTTCCATGAACGCACGCTTCCATAGAGGCATATGGCGTTAATTCTTGCCTCATACACATATGGGCCATTTGCATATGTGTTTATTTGCATGGGCAACAAAGGTTGTCTGCGCTTCCGGGGTAAAGGCCCAGGGTATAGCCGTAATGGCATACCGAGGCAATCTGCTGCTGATGGATCAGTCAGTAGCATGGCTGGACCCAGGTGGTCCAGTATGGTCACGTAGCTGGAACTCCTGGATTGGGATCCCAGTCTGAAGGTACTTTCTTACAGTCAGTAAGGAGCTTGGAGTGTTTGGGACTCAGCCCAAAAAGGGGTCAAGGCAAGGAAGAGTCCCTTAAGCCGCGTACACACGAGCGGACTTTTCAACGGACTAGGTCCGACGGTCTTTCCGATGGACTTTTGACGGATTTCCGACGTACTTTTCGAATGAACGGACTTGGCCACACACAGTCACACTAAATTCTGACGGATTCGAACGTGATGACGTACGACCGGACTAGAATAGGGAAGTTCATAGCCAGTAGCCAATAGCTGCCCTAGCGTCGTCGTTTGTCCGTCGGACTAGCACACAGACGAGCAGATTTTTCGATAGGAACTGGGTCCAGCAGAGTTCCGACGGGAAAATTTAAGATGTTCTATTTCTAAAGTCTGTCGGATTTTCATCAGCAAAAGTCCAATGGAGCCCACACACGATCGAATTGTCCGACGGATTCGTTCTGTCGGACCTTTGCTGTCAAAGTCCGCTCGTGTGTACGCGGCATTACTTTTACCTTTTGCTAAAGTGCTAGGGAAGATGGCTTCATTCAAAGCGGTTCCCTATGCTCAGTTTCATTCAAGGCTGCTATAAACAACATTCTGTCTGCCAGAAACAAGGAGATCCTAACCTAGGCATCATCCAAAGGGTCTGGTCCCAGGGATACGCCGGAACCTCAGCAGAGATGGCAGAAAGAAAGATCCTTCATGCCGATTACCTAGGAGGTGGGGGCTAAAAAGGCTGGCCTCTAGGGATGGAGACCAGTACTGAAAGAGACCACTGCCCAGGGGAAGTGGTCAAGCTCAAAGAGCCTTGACTGTCAACATTCTAGAGCTTCCGATGGCACGTCTGGCTTAATGGCCTGGACGTTTTAGATGGCAAGATTGTTCTGTCAGGGTACAATCCGACAATGCCACATCAGTGGTTTTCTTCATTTACCAAGGAGGCACTAGCAGCCACGCAGCCAGAGGGAAATGGGCCATGTTCAACAAGAAGTTGGACAGCTTTGTGTCAAGGGCTAGGGATCCACTCGCATATGGGACAGATGCGTTAGTGACCCGTGGGATCAGTTTTTCACAGATTTTTCACATATTTATACGTTCCTTCCAGTTCAGCTGCTTCCGCAGCTTTTACGCAGGTTCAAAGTGGAAGGAAAGCGGTAATATTACTAGCCTGGCATGGCCCAGAAGATCCTGGTATGCAGAGATCGTAAGGTTGGCAGTAGGGAAACCGTGGACTCTTCCATCTAGTCCAGACTTGCTTTTGCAAAGGGCCGGTATTCCATCCGGCCTTACATTAGCTATTTAACGGTTTGTCTATTAAAGCCCACATTTTAAAGAATCGGGGGGGGGGGGGGGGGGGGGCGGCTTTCAGGTTCAGTAGTAACTACCCTGATTAATGCAAGAAAGCGGGCCTCTAGGACCATTTATTATAGGGTATGGAGGGCCTATGTTTCCTGGTATGAAACCAAAAGATGGCATCCTCGGAGTTATGTCATAGGCAGAAGTTTTGTCAGCTTACAAGGACAGCACCCTGGGCCGATGCACCATATTTCTTTTGATTCCTGCTAACAGGGGAATTGGTGTTGGTTGCGGTAGCCTCCGCAAGAGAGTTTGTGTTGGCAGCTTTCTTTTGTATAGTGCCATACTTAATTATTCTTGAGGATGGGGTGATGTTAAATCCTCACACAGCCTTTCTTTTTTCCTAAATGGATCTAGCTGTCATTTGAATCAAGATGTTTCTTACCTTTCTTTTACTAGAACCTTGTTCTGCGGAAGGAAAGTTATTACTTCCTCTCAATATAGTGAGAGCGGTAAAGGTATATCTGAATGCTTCAGATACGGAAAACTGACGTATGTTGTGTTGCCAGAGGGCCCTAAAAAAATAATGGGCAGGCAGCGTTCAAATCAGTCAATGGTTGCACTCTCTCATTGTAGTGAGAGCAGTTAAGGCCAAAAGCGACTGCTCAGATATGGAAAACAAATGTTTGTGGCGCTACCAGGAGGTCTCAGGAAAGGGCAGATAGCGTCTAAATCAACTGTTTTAATGTTGATTTGTCAAGTTATTATTCAGGCTTGCGGTTTGAAGAAAAGGTTTTCTCCTTAGAGTGCACTTTAACAGGGCAGTAAGCGCTTCATGGGCAGTGCGTTACCAAGCCTTTATGACACAGATTTACAAGGTCGCTACTTGGTTGTCTATACATATGTTCACTAATTTCTATCAGGTGAATGTAAGACGGCAAGAGGATGCCGCTTTTGGCACAGTGTACTGCAGGCAGCAGTATAGGTCATCATGTCTGATGGCGATCTGCCTTTGTGTCTCCTTCCCCTCAGTAGGCATTGCTTTAGGACATCCCACTTAGTAATTACTATGAGCCTCTGTGTCCCATGAGGTACGATAAAGAAAATAGGATTTTTATAACCGCTAACCTGTAAAATCCTTTTCTTGGAGTACATCACGGGACACAGAGCTCCCACCCCTCTTGTGGGACACTTATTGCTTTGCTACAAAAACTGAGTTACTCCCTGTAGGGTAGGGTTTATATAGGGAGGAAACTTCCTGTCTAATTGATTACACCAGTGTCCAGCACCTGAAGGTGAGATATAACTCACTTAGTAATTACTATGAGCCTCTGTGTCCCGTGATGTACTCCAAGAAAATGATTTTACAGGTAAGCTGTTATAAAAATCCTATTTTCTTCTTCTTTTTCTCTTCTACAATTCTGTTCCCCCACTTGCTCTCTCCCCCACTCCCTTCTTCCCCAGGATTAAGAGTCCATATTATCCTAGTCTAAATGTTTTCTAGCATGAGGCATTGATTCCAATAAGAGTCCCCCCCTTTTTCTTCCCTGTCTTCAGGGTTTCCCCCTGTTTTCTGCAAGTAAAAACTGACAGTCTTCACTGAACACATTGCCTTACTAATTAAAGCTCCCTCAGGGACAAAAAAAGTTTATAAGACAAGTTGTAACCTCAGTGGTAAATGTTTACAAAGAATATCTGATGTTGCTGTATGTTCCAGTGAACCTCTTAAAGAATTTTTAAAAAGTCAAACATTAAACGATGGAAAACTTAAATTGTAATTTAAATGAACCACATAAATGTTTACTTGGATCAAGAGATACTGTTCGTTTATGTTATGGTTACCATTTCCTGGGATTTCCACACCATTATGTTATTTAAAACACTCCATAAAGAAAACCAAAACTATTCCATTGAAATTTTTCTTTTTAGACTAGCATTACATGTTTTCCCAGATCGCCTAACTCCATTTTTTTTTTGACAATTTAGGTTTCATTTTCAGTGCTTTCTTTTGCCTATATTGTTCAAATGTGTTATTTGCAAAAAGACATGTTTTAAAATGTGTGTGGCCATAGAAAAGGTTTGTATAGGTTCTAGAAATGTCTAAATATTATTTACGTGGCATTGATATGCTTTAAGAGTCTATAGAAGTATAGGAAACAGGGTAGATCCTAAATGTGCTAAACATTTTGTTGAATATGATTAATCCTTAGTAAGACCTATTTTGCAGTTCAGTTTTGCAGTTCAGTGGTCAGCAAAGAAATTTTTTTTTTCTTTGCTGACCACTAAACCACATTGTTCAGCATTTACTTGCTGTGGTAGTGGAAAGGGTGAGAGGGCTTAGAATGTGCACCATGACTCTGAGATTAGTTGGTGTTGGGAAAAGACTGGCGAGCCACTAAGGACAGTAGTAGTTGGCTTGAAAATTAAAATGACCCTATTACTACATGATCAAAACCGAAAAAAAGAATACCGTAAAAAAGAAAAAAAAAAGCCACTCTATATAGATTAGATCCTGGCAGCAAGTGTATATAAATGCCACCCTGGAGCTGCTCCTTTACCACTGCAGATGTCCCATACTTCTGGGTGCATATAATACCTGCTCCTCCACTGCATGCTCAAAGGACACTAAAGAACATATGAGCCAGAGTGTGTTGCAGGGGGAGCAGGTATTCAATCCATCCAAATATTTGAACAGTTGCATCAGACATGTAGCAGCATTGCAGCAATTCAACACATGGAAAGGTCAGTATAGAGCATCTACTTTTACAGGCATTTTTTTATTGACCAGGGCCAGGTTGTTTGTGCACAGGTGTGAGAGGCAATGGGGGAGCAGGAATCAAAGCTGAAGCAGCTGCATGGAGAGATGGAAAGTTTAGCTGTTGTGGAGGGAAGGACTATGAGGTGGCTGCAGAGATCTCTGAAAGAAGAGTGCAGAGGTGAGCTTTGGATGTGGGGGCAGAAGTGTCCTCTGTGCATAGCAAACTCCTGAACCCAGTGCTCTTTGTATTATGTAGTCTGGTGCTCAGCACTCTGTATTATGTAGTCCTGTGCCCAGCGCTCAGTTATCCAGTCCCGTCCCGTTCCTCCACCTATTCTCTGAGAAGAAAAGCCCTGGGCCCAGCCGCCCAAAAAGAACAGGCCATGCATGGAAAGCAATGAGCCTATGGGGAGAGATCTCCCCTGGCCTGACCGTCCCTGAATTCTGCATGCACCATCTGGCTAGATGGTGGGATTAACAGGTGCTGGGTGGGCAGTCCTAATAGAAGCCTGGTATTCTGCTTCCACCTCAGGGCGCGAATGCCGACACACACCCCCTTAATGCCCACCAAAATCCTCAGCACCAGGCACATGATGCTCTTAATCCGGCCCTGGTTTTGTCCCTGTAGTGACAGTCCCTTTTGATGGTAAAAGATGATTCCCTGCATTGTCGCCTCTCTTCTCAGGCAACTTACAATAACAGTACTGATCAATAGTAGTGAACTATTGTTACAGCCCTCTTGCGACCTGTTCCAGATTTAGGAATATTTTATGTAGCGATCAACAACTTGTTTTGTCACAGTTGACACTGGCAGGTGCCACAGAGAAAGGTCATCCCTGTTTGACCCCTTAACAGTTCACCACAAAATTAGAAAGGCAGTACATGAGTCTAAGGCCAGCCATACACTGTTCGAATCTTGGCCAGTTCAGCAGGAACCGGGCGATATTTGCACCGTTAATGGGCAGGCTTAATGGACCAACTTGTTTGATCGGTCTCCTTGGGTACAACCATACTGCCGGATTCTCTTACGATTATCTCTAGCAGCTATCAATAATCACTGTCTTCTCCCAGCGGGGATGGCTGTCCTTGCCCCCCCCCCCCATCCCCTGGCAGGAGGGATTCCCCTGTCAGCACTGTCTGTGTTGGAGTAATCGTGATTGTGACCCGTGGTTTCAGGAAAGAAATTTGCATAAAGTATGGCTGGTCTTACCTTGCACACGCTGTAGTGGCAGTATTCCCATGAGTAACTGATCATGATTGGAAGTGGTAGTATGTTCCATAATGCATCATGACTGCAATGTTAAAAAAAAAGACAATCCATTCATTTACATCAATTTATTCATTTAATCTAGGTAATACATAACATGTGTAAAGTTCAAATTGTGTCTCTTTACGAAACGGAAAATAAAAAAATAAGCAAAACTGCATCTAAGCAATTTATACTAATACTTATACTAAAAATCGTCATTAATGCATCCATTTAGCATTATACTAAAATGATGCTGCTAAAATTGACATGGAGGTAGATGAGTGTAAACAGACACAAGTCAATTTACATACAGACTCCCGTAGACCTACATAGAGCTCTCAATCAGGTCTGCATGAAAAACAAGGCGCCCTAATTGGAAAGCTTGGGTGAAATGGTTGGGGGTTGGTAAAAACACAGCTCATCTGATGAAGTCACGTGAGCATGACGCTATGCGTCCGGATTGAGCAATAGGCAAAACTGGAAGTGACGCAGGAGTACGAGCTCGTTGCTCGTGGGTTGTTTTTGTGAGCCAATTTTGAAAGTGAGTGTACCAGCCATATTTTTTATTGTAATAAATCTTTTATCAAACTTTACACCATCTGGGATCTTCCTTCACCTTTTATTACTGGCACGAGAAAACCATATAGGAGGCTTTACTCATCATAAGGCATCACCAGCCAGACCTACTGGAGAGGGACCCCGTCTGAAGCACCTGACTTCTGTTCTATGCTGTTGCCTTACCGTAAGGTGAGAGGCTAGTGCATACTGAGGTGTCGCCATATTGGACTGGCCAGACATCAGCCATTTATTCACTTGTTATGGCGAAGGGTATCCTCACTTATCCATCATCTTTCGATTGTCTTATGAACTATCACTTTTTGATTGCTATCTGTTCCTAAGGTGGCACATGGGATTTTTTCACACGGTCCACATCTACATAGAATCAATCCGCCAGGGAAGGCATAGACAGTGAAGAGCAGCTGGTTGGGACTGTGGAGAGCTACATGTGGCACAGGATTATCTGCCTGCGCCCCTCCTGTGCTGTCACCTCCTGGGCTCTGCTGTTGACTTGATGGGGCCCAGGAAAAAGTAATTTTACAGCCCAGTAAGCAAGCGGATGTGGTTACGTATTTTTATTTTTTTGCTAAAAATTAAATTTAAAGCTGCCTGACACCCCCCCCCCCCCAAAGAGCTGATCGGGTCGGGTCCCGGTACAACAGAGTAGATCAAAGGCATGACCTTTTGATCTACATATGACATCAACTTTATGCCTCAGTCTCACGAGACGGATCCGCTCAGCTCTGTCGGCCAGCTCAGTACATCTCTCTATGTTGATCTTTGCTGAGCCAGCGGATGACAGGTCTGTCTCTGCTCACTGAGCGGGGAGGGGCCTGTCAGCGCCGCCAATTCCTATGGAGGGAAAATGGACAGCATGTCCGTTTTCATCAGATCTCATCCGATCCGCCAGGACGGATGCGAACGTATCGCCATACGTCTGATTTGATCAGATCGGATGTCAGCAGGCATGGTAACCAATGACATCCATCGCTCCATAGACCTGCATGGAGCGTCCATTTGTGTGAAAGGGGCCTTACAAATATGTTGTAAGTGACACTAATTACACTCCCTGGCCACTTTTATTAGGTACACTTGTTTAATTGCTTGGTAAAACAAATTGCTAATCAGCCAATCACATGGCAGCAACTCAATGCATATAGGCGCTGTGAAGACGACTTGCTGAAGTTCAAACCGAGCATTAGAATGGGGAAGAAAGGGGATTTAAATGACTTTGAAAGTGGCATGGTTGTTGGTGCCAGACTGGCTTGTCTGAGTATTTCAAAAACTGCTGCTCTACTGGAATTTTCATGCACAACCAACTCTAGGGCATACAGAGAATGGACCGAAAAAGAGAAAATATCCAGTGAGTGGTAGTTGTATGGACGAAAATGCCTTGTTGTTTTCAGAGGAGAATGGGCAGACTGGTTGGAGATTAAAGCAGAGGTTGGAGATTAAACAGTAACTCAAATAACCACTTGTCACAACACATCGAACTGGTTGTCTGGTCCGAGTCTTGATTTTAGCTGCGACATTCAGATGGTAGGGTCAGAATTTGGCATAAACAACATGAAAGCATGGATCCATTCTGCCTTGTATCACTGGTTCAGGCTGGTGGTGGTGTAATGGTGCAGGGATATTTTCTTGGCACACTTTGGGCCCCTTCGTACCAATTTAGCATCATTTAAACGCCACAGCCTACCTGAATATTGTTACTGACCATGTCCATCCCTTTATGACTACAGTGTACCTATCTTCTGATGGCTGCTTCTAGCAGGGTAATGCATCGTGTCACAAAGCTCAAATGATCACAAACTGGTTTCTTGAACATGACATTGAGGTCACTGTACTCCAATGGCCTCCACAGTCATCAGATCTCCATCCAATAGAGCACCTTTGGAATGTGATGGAAGGGGAGATTTGCATCATGCATCTGCAGCCGACAAATCTGCAGCAACTGCGTAATGCTATCATGTCAATATGGACCAAAGTCTCTGAGGAATGTTTCCAACACCTTGTTGAACCTATGCCATGAAGATTTAAGGCCGTTCTGAAGGCAAAAGAGGGTTGAATGAATAACTGCAAACTGAATCGCCTCAAGGCGGGGGTTCACCCCGGTACTAGCATGGTGTAGCTAATAAAGTAGCCGGTGAGTGTATATATCTATAGTAAAACTTAATATAACCCCTAAAGTCAATGAGGGGTTTGCAGGAATGAAAACGGAAGTGGCTTATCCAATTATCTTACTTTTTTTTTTTTTTTTTTTTTTTCCTCAAGATATTTCAAAACTATCAAAAGGCGCCACTCGCCTACCCAGTGCATTAGCATGTTTCATTCTGCTTGCCGGGGCCTGGCCACCTTTGTGCCCCAGCCCCGTTGAGCGAGGTGAAATATGTCATGGGGAATGGCTGGAGAGGCCGCTGACTGAGGCCACATTTATCTACATACTAATGCACTGGGTTGGTGAGCGGCGCATTTTCTTCTTTGATAATGCTCTTACACCTCTGAATGATGCACTGCTGCCAGCTCCCTTCACTGCAACAGGTGGGAAGATCTCTGTCTCAGCTTAGAGCAGCACTGCAAGTTACATTTGAATCACTGTGGATATTTCAAAACTAGCTTAGTTGATGGAGTAGGTTGTTTACACACAAAAACTGCTTTGAAATAATAAACTAAATCAGAATGTATCATTTATTGATTAGTTGACATCATAGAAAGGATATGCTTGTGGTTAAAATTGGAAGAAGACTACTTCTTAATATCCGTTACTTTGTTCAGTTAGTGGAAATCATCTTTTTTGAACAGTGCCCCAGTCTGAATAGCTGCTTTGAATATTCATGTCTTATGGACCCTACAAACAGTGAGTGCCATTACCTATATATAACACTCTGTACACGGGGTGCTATTACCTATACAATATATACCACTGATATCTGTACACTGAGTGCTATTGCCTATATATAGCATAACACTGATCTCTGTACACACCACTGACCAGTACTAGTCCACTTACTGCACAGGATCCAGTACTGATGGAGATCATTACAGTGCTGGGATCTCTTAGAATTGTTCTTGTTTACAGTAATATATTGTAAGCCTTTTTATTTGCAATATAGCATGCAGCTACTGCCGCAATCGTATGTTAAGCGCAATGTGGGTGAAACATGTCAGAGGGGCGTGACCAATGGGCTGAGAGTTGAATACAGTGTACGGGGGAATATGTATGCTATATTAAATTTTGGAGTGAGATATTCTCTTTAGTGATTACATGGGGATAGTGGCGCTGTCACTTGGTATGCATGATAAAGAATCCATCAATACAGTCCATGTTATGAAATTCTTTCAATGAAATGGAAATGGGGAGAACAGGAGAGGAAAAAAGACCTATAAATATAGCAACTAGTCCATTTGCCAGGACAAGCCTTCAAGGGGTAGCTGAGAGCAAACTCCAGGATATGCAAAAGAAGAGAACAGGTGCCTCCAGGTTAGAACCAGTAGCATTTATTACAATACAGGTGCATTTATCCACTTACATAAAAGTAATAGACTTCCGGCATTTGTCTTGTCCAATGATGTGGCATCCGTCCAGCGCTATAGCTTTGTTTGCAGCTTGTCCGTACACCACAATACACGTACAATCCTGTCCAGCAGGGTTTCCAGAAGAATAGGGAGCTGTGACTGAGGCTTGGTGAGGGCTCAGGTCGCGGTGGAAGGCAGTGACGTCACGGGTGGCAGCGAAGATGTTTCGGAGCATGCGCTCTATCAAGACAGGCGCACTCCTTTTTCAAGCTCTGATAAGTGATTAACTGGCTTTAAAGCCACCCAGTCACAGTTATGGGGTTGGCAAAGTGCACCCCTTCACACCGGTGGCCTCCACAGTGGTTCCCAGGCTCTCCCATTCCACCAGGATCATGAAAAATGGCTTTGCCAGTGAGAGCAGGAGGAACTATGGGAATATCTTTTCTCTGATGTCTCCTGTGAATAATGGACTCAGAAGTGATGTGTATTATGTGACTTTTGGGGTCACAGCTATTACTCCTTGGCTTCTGTAGCCACGATCTGTGTTTGAATAGCTGCATTGGAGGGCAGGGGAGACATTGGGAGTCTAATATTACCTGTCACGTACCCATGCTGTCACTTATGGATAACTTGATAAAGTTTAAAAAAGTCAACTAAAATCCTCAGTACCAGGTCCATGATGCTCCTAATCCCGCTCTGACTGGGAATTCCAGGAGTGGTGACATCACCCATAGACTCCCATGTCCCAGTTGTTGCTGGTGTTCCCCCCTCTCTTGCAGCTGCTGCTGGTTGACGCTAGATCGCCAGACCTGAGTGGGCTGAAAATAGGTTTGTATTTATAACCTTTTTTACACAGGTTAATCAGCATAGGTGCTAGGAGGGTGGAACATTTTGAGACTTTCTTTCCGGGAATTCTATTTTAAAGGAGAAGCATGGCCAAAGCACCGGAGTGCACATAGTTCTGCACACCGGTGACCCAGATTCTGCTGACAGTGGGCTAAAGTCTGCTGTTGGATGTCGGAGGCGGTCCAGGCACTGCAGGGATCCCAACGATAATGTTGGGTACTGATCAAATGCCTGACCGGCTCCCACCCTCTCCACAACCTAGCTTGTGACAGTCACCACTCAGTTCTCAGAGCAGTTTCGAGAACTGAGTGTTCAGCGGCCTTTAATCATTCTGCTCCGTGTAGAGTCAGCGGGGAACATCTACAGATCCATGCAGCAACCATCTAGGTGAGTATGTGTCTTTTGCTTTGTTTTATTCCCGCGCTTCAGTTTTAATATAAAAAGAGGCAAAGAATCCTTCTTTTATCAAGGTGTCAGAGGCATAAAAACCTGATATAGGTTTCCCATTGTAGCCCTCAAAAACATTTATTTGGCTTTAGCAACATTTTATTTACAAAGAGGAACTCCAATAATTTCTTATTAAAATAAGAGTCAGCAGGTACAAATACTGTAGCTGCTGACTTTTAATAAACAGTCACTCACCAGCCCAGGGGTCCAGCACTGTCTTCACTGGAGCCAATTATTTGCCAGTTTTCGGATCTTCGTGCTGCCATCTTGGCTGTGGGGGCTCTCTGTGACTTCCTGCTGTTTCACAGCTGGCTCCCCACTGCACATGTGCAAGATCACGCTACACTATCAGATTGATCCTGCAGCTTTCTGGAACATGTGACCAAGCTTATGTAATTCTCGCCTAGGCAAGAATTGTGGAAGCGGGAGCAGGTATGTGTCAGAAAAAAGCATATGTCGAGGAAAGAAAAAGTTTAATACATCTTAGCAATAACCCTAGGGTTCCTCCTGAGATTGCTAAAGGGTTCCAAGAGCAATGACAGACTGAACTCCTGCTTACAATGACTACAAATGTAATCTGGGTATCAAATATACTAGGCATGCCATATTTATTCTTTTGTTTTTAATCTTTTAATAGTTTACTGATTGTGCTTTTAGACCATGACAGGTACATATAATTTAACAGGGGTTCCCTAAGGTCTCAAAGTTATTTATAGGGTTCCTCCAGGGTATAAAGGTTGAGATAGCTGTTTTATAAACAAGTACAGAAAAAACTTAGTAATATAGTGTGCTACTTTGTTGTTTGAGCTGGCAACACATTGGCACTAATTTGCTAAAGCAGTAGAGCATGCTAACTTTGGAAAATAGATGTTTCACTTATTATAGTGAACAAATTATATCAGTTTTGGTTTTACAAATAATACCCGTTCATGTGCGAGGCAAATACAGTATCTCACAAAAGTACACCCCTCACGTTTTTGTAAACATTTTATTATATCTTTTCATGTGACAGCACAAAATTTGTAAATTTGCTGTCCCCTCAAAATAACAACACACAGCCATGAATGCCTAAACCGCTGGCAACAAAAGTGAGTACACCCCTAAGTGAAAATGTCCAAATTGTGCCATTTTCCTCCCCGGTGTCATGTGACTCGTTAGTGTTACAAGGTCTCAGGTGTGAATGGGGAGCAGGTGTGTTAAATTTGGTGTTATCGCTCTCACTCTCTCATACTGGTCACTGGAAGTTCAATATGGCACCTCATGGCAAAGAAATCTTTGAGGATCTGAAAAAAGAATTGTTGCTCTACATAAAGATGGCCTAGGCTATAAGTAGATTGCCAAGACCCTGAAACTGAGCTGCAGCATGGTGGCCAAGACCATACAGCGGTTTAAGAGGACAAGTTCCACTCAGAACAGGCCTCGCCATGGTCAACCAAAGAAGTTAAGTGCACATGCTCAGCGTCATATCCAGAGGTTGTCTTTTTGGAATAGACATATAAGTGCTGCTAGCATTGCTGCAGAGGTTGAAGGGGTGGGGGGTCAGTGCTCAGACCATACACTGCATGCATTAAATTGGTCTGCATGACTGTTGTCCCAGAAGGAGGCCTCTTCTAAAGATGATGCACAAGAAAGCCCGCAAACAGTTTGCTGAAGACAAGCAGACTAAGGACATGAATTACTGGAACCATTTCCTGTAGTCTAATGAGACCAAAATAAATGTATTTGGTTCAGATGGTGTTAAGCGTGTGTCGCGGCAACCAGTCAAGCATGGTGGTGGGAGTGTCATAGTCTGGGGCTGCATGAGTGCTGCCAGAACTGGGGATCTACAGTTCATTGAGGAAACCATGAATGCCAACATATGCTGTGACATACTAAAGCAGAGCATGATCCCCTCCCTTCGGAGACTGGGCCGCAGGGCAGTATTCCAACATAACGACCCCAAACACACCTCTAAGACGACCACTGCCTTGCTAAAGAAGCTGAAGGTAAAGGTGGTGGACTGGCCAAGCCTGTCTCCAGACCTAAACCCTATTGAGCATCTGTGTGGCATCCTCAAATGGAAGGTGGAGGAGCACAAGGTCTCTAACATCCACAATCTGTGATGTCGTCATGGAGGAGTGGAAGAGGACTCCAGTGGCAACCTGTAAAGCTCTGGTGAACTCCATGCCCAAGAGGGTTAAGGCAGTGCTGGAAAATAATGGTGGCCACACAAAATATTGACACTTTGGGCCCAATTTGGACATTTTCACTTAGGGGTGTACTCACTTTTGTTGCCAGCAGTTTAGACATTAATGGCTGTGTGAGTTATTTTGAGGGGAAAGCAAATTTACAATGTTATACAAGCTGTATACTCACTACTTTACATTGCAGCAAAGTGTAATTTCTTCAGTGTTGTCACATGAAAAGATATTCTAAAATATTTACAAAAATGTTAGGGGTGTACTCACTTTGTGAGATACTGTATATACAAACAAAAATGATTTTTGCTTGCACTTGATTCGGTAATTGAAGTTAGCACTACTTCACCTTATTCACAAAGCTAGTTGAAAATTCTCTTTTCAAAGGGAGGTGATGCTGTGCTGACAAAGGGTTTATATAAACAGAGCAAATAGGCTTTTCAAAGAAAAGTTACACTTTGCAAGTGAATTTTCCCCAGAGCTTAGTGAATTTAGTAACATTACACTTTGCAACAAAAACTCAGTCATGTGCAGGGAAAATAAGAAAACAGTATTTTACTTGCACGTGATTGACTGGTGGAAGTCAAGAGGTTCACCTCATTCACCAAGCACTGAGGCCAATTCCCTTGAAAAGTGAACAGTCTATTAGACCCTTATGCCGCGTACACACGATCGGACTTTCCGGCGGGATTGTCCACCAGACTAGAGTCCACCGGACAATCCAACCGTGTGTGGGGCTCCGGTGGACTTAGTTTGAAGTTTTGACTTAAAATTGTCCGCCGGACTCGGGTCCCCCCCAAATCCATATCAGACCCTTATCCGAGCACGCAGCCCGGCCGGTCAGGAAAGGGGGTGGGGATGAGCCAGCGCCCCCCCTCCTGAGCCGTACCAGGCCGCGTGCCCTCAATATGGAGGGTGCCCTGGGGAAAGGGGGGCCCTGCGGCCCCCCCACCCCAAAGCACCTTGTCCCCATGTTGATGAGGACAAGGGCCTCTTCCCGACAACCATGGCCGTTGGTTGTCGGGGTCTGTGAACGGGGGGCTTATCGGAATCCGGGAGCCCCCTTTAATAAGGGGGCCCCCAGATCCCGGCCCCCCACCCTATGTGAATGAGTATGGGGTACGATGTAACCCTACCCATTCACCTAAGGAAAAAAGTGTAAATAAAAAAACAACACAATTTTTTAAAATACTTTATTGCACAGCTCCGGGAGTCTTCTTCTGTCTTGGGGGGTCTTCTCACCAGACTCCTCCACTATCTTCTGCTCTTTTACTAGCTCTTTCTAGCACTAGTGGAGGAGCCCAACTTTCTTCTTCGTTGCCGCCGCCGTCTGGGGGTCTTGTTCCGACTTCGGGGGTATCTTCTGTTCTTCTTGCCGGGCCTCTGCTTTCTTCTTCCAGCTCTTTTACTAGCGGTGGCCCGGGCTTCTGTCGCCGCTGTTCCCCAGGGCACCCCCCATGTTGAGGGCACGCGGCCTGGTACGGCTCAGGAGGGGGGGGCGCTCGCTCGTCGCCACCCCCTTTCCTGAGCGGCCGGGCTGCGTGCTCGGATAAGGATCTGATATGGATTTGGGGGGGACCCCCATGCCGTTTTTTCGGCATAGGGATTCCCCTTTAAATCCATACCAGGTGACGGGGCTAGCGGCGGCTTTGAGTTCCTTCGCTAGTGCCGTCTACCTGGAGTCACGTTCTAAATGAACGGACTTTCCTCTGTGTGTGGGCAAGTCCGTTCATTTCAAAAGTCCGGCGGACTTTCGCCAAAACTCCGGCGGATTGTCCACTAGAAAAGTCCGGGCGTGTGTGGGCAAGTCCACACGTTCGGAAAGTCCGGCGGACCTCCGCTGGAAAATTCGGTGGATTGTGTGTACGGGGCTTTAGGTCATCAATGGATTGTTGAATTGATGCTCCAGAGATCATCAAACATTGCCTCGAACAATTGGAATCCCCTAATGCTATGAAAAGTGTTTTATTTTTTATTTTTTATCAAAGACATTAAAGGAACATTGAAAACACATCAGATCTAAATGGGGAAAATATTATGTTGGATACTTATACTGATATGGACTGGGTAACATGTTAGGAATGCCACATCGTTTGATGGAAATTTTAATTATCAACCTACAGGCCTGAAAAAAAAGTGAAAAAATGATGCAGCAGGCTAGTCCATTTTGCTGAAATTTAATTGCAGCAACTCAAAATGGCACTCAGTAGTTTGTATGGCCCCCACGTGCTTGTTTGCAAGCCTGACAATGTCAGGGCATGCTCCTAATGAGACGACTGATGGTGTCCTGGGGTATTTCCTCCCAGATCTGGACCAGGGCATCACTGAGCTCCTGAACAGACTGAAGTGCAACCTGGCGGTGTCGGATGGACCAAAACATAATGTCCCAGAGGTCTTCTATTGGATTTAGGTCAGGCGAGCGTGGGGGCCATTAAATAGTATCAATTCGTTCATCCTCCAGGAACTGGCTACATACTCTCGCCACATAAGCCCGGGCATTGTTGTGCACCAGGAGGAACCCATGATCCACCGGTATAGGGTCTGACAATGGGTCCAAGGATTTCATCCCAAAACCGAATGGCAGTCAGTGTGCCATTGTCTAACCTGTAGAGGTCTGTGTGTCCCTCCACCGGTCATGCTGAACGATGATACAGGCAGCATAACGTTCTCCGTGGCTTCTCCAGACCCTTTCACGTCTGTCACATGTGCTCAGGGTGAACCTGCTCTCATCTGTACAAATAAGGACGTCGGGGGCCTCAGGCCACTCTCATGAAGTCTGTTTCTAATTGCTTGGTCAGAGACATTCACACCAGTGGTCTGCTGGAGGTCATTTTGTAGGGCTCTGGCAGTGCTTATCCTATTCCTCCTTGCACAAAGGATTAGATACCGGTCCTGCTGATGAGTTAAGGACCTTCTACAGCCCTGTCCAGCTCTCCTAGAATAACTGCCTGTCTCCTGGAATCTCTTGAGACTGTGCTGGGAGACACAGCAAACCTGGCAATGGTGGCACGTATTGATGTGCCATCCTGGAGGAGTAGGACTGCCTGTGCAACCTCTATAGGGTCCAAGTATCGCCTCATGCTACCAGTAGTGACACTGACCCTAGCCAAATGCAAAATTAGTGAAAAACAGTCAGAAAAGGGAAAACAAATGTCAGTGGCCTCCACCTGTAAAACCATTCCTGTTTTGGAGGTTGTGTCATTGTTGGCCATCTAGTGCACCTGTTTTTTTTTTTTTAACACCAAAGCAGCTGAAACTGATTAACAACCCTCTCTGCTACTTAACTGAACAGATCAATATCCCAGGAGTTTATTTGACTTGATACTATACTCTGATTAAAAAGTGTTCTTTTCCGCTGCTGCCTATCACATATAACCCCCTCTTTCCCCTAGGTTTGATGAAACCTAAGTGTTCTGGTGGCTCTCCCGGGGCTTCACACAGGTCCAAGATTTTCTTTCCTCCCGCTCCTTTCCGTCTTGGGAGGCCATTCGTGAGACACGTGAGGCTCCAGCCGGGGAGCATTTTCACTTTCTTCAACTAAAACATTGGATTGCTACCCTGCGCCGCCCGTCCACCTACCCATATCGAAAAACTTTCTTTGAGCATGCCCCAGGGGCCCCTGGCCTTATCTCAGCCATCTATGCATCTTTGAACAGACGCCCGTCATCAGCATCCCTCTCCTACATGTCTCAATGGGAGTGGGACCTCCAGTCCCCTAATGATTTATAGGACTGGAGTAAGGCTTGGGAAACCCCACACATTGCCTTTCAAGGGGTGAAGTCACGTATGACTGGCTTGATGCTTCATGAGCAGATGTCTAGCATAGTGAACAACTCACACCCTAAATATCTCAAAGTCTGGGAACCTTGGATTTCCTATGAGTTTCCCTCACTCCAACCGGCTTGTTTGGGCCTCCTCTGACTGCTTCCGGAAGCGTATCTGAGTTATTTTTTCCTACCTTTTTCTCCTTCCTTCTCTAGACTCTGTCCTTTCTTAGACCCCATACACACTATTAGATTTTCTTCAGATTTACCAAAACCATGTAGTGCAAGGGCCTTCCTGATTGCATACAAATTGGAACTCTTAAGGTTTGACCTCATATTATATGGTTTTGGTAAATCTGAAGACAAAAATCTGCAGAAAATCTAATAGTGTGTATGGGGCTTTAATCCCTCCTACCTTTCTGGTTCTTCTTGTTCTTCCATCCTTTGGGGTTGGTCTCAGGAATGGACCACCCCTGGGAGGACTGTGAGTAGGTTGTGGTGTATGGTCTTTTTCCCTTCCCCCTCCCATTTCACCTTAATTATCCTTCAATATCATCCCAAGCGCAAGAAGGTTTAACTATGATTGTTATGTTTGTATTCCTATTGCATTCTTCTGTAATACCTGATCATTCTTTAGCTCCTGCAAGGGCTACCTATATACTTGCTTTTGATTTCTTACATTGTAGTTTAAAACCAATAAATACATTGAAACAGAAAAAGTGTTTAATTTTTTTTTTTTAGCACTGTATTTTGTTTGGTGCTGCCAGCATGTTGCACAAAGAAAACATTTTTTTAGAACCTTTTTTCCTGCTTGGTCCGAAATGAAACATGCTACTCTCCTTTGGGGTGCTGCTGCACAGCAGAAATAAAATACTATAGTTTTTTATTCAGGCTGGAGCTCTCCTTAAATTACTCCTGCATGAAGCCTGAAAAGTGTTACATACTCCAGTGAATAAAAGAGAGGATTTACAACTATGCGTTATTAGTGTTACTACATCATAACTTTTCCATCATTTTCCATCAAGAAACTACTGTACAAATGTCTCATAAAGTTAAGGTATTGAAGCAGAAGGTACTGCATATTTACTAGAAACAAATATATATAGTATATGGGAATGGTTGGATGAGATATGAAGACTACGCTCTTCATCTCTTAGTGCTTGTTTTTATAGCTGGACCCCTTAGGGGTTAATCCGTACTGCTGATATCTCAGGATAAACCTTGGCAAAGTCACATAGCCAGGTGCATAGCAGTTAAAATTGCTATCAAAATAATCTCTACAGACAGAACAATGTATTGATGAAATAAATACTGGAAGACTGGTTGAAACTGATATATCATAGCATTTTTTATTCTTCATAAATGTATTTTAATTTGAAGTAGGTACTGGTAAACATCACAATGGATACTACACTTAAAAAAAACTATATATTAATCGGATTTCATTAGGACATAAACTTTAAAATACTATTTGGCAGTGCTATAAAATAGAATCTTGAGGATTTATCCAATGTATTTGTCACCCATATTCTGCCAAATGTCAGTTTACTAATTCAGTTCCATTAGATCTGAGAGCTGATGCAAATAGTACAATAGGGATGGGCCGAACGACCCCCTGTTCAGTTCGCACCAAAACTTTCGAACACCGCGAAAGTTCGGAACCGAATAACGAACCCCATTGAAGTCTATAGGACCCAAACATGAAAAATCTAAAGTGCCCATTTTTAAAGCTTATATGCAAGTAATTGGGCATACAATGGTTATGGGGGTCCGGGTACTGCCCTGGGGGACATGTATCAATGAAAACGTCAATTTTAAATGAGCAGTGATTTATTGATGCTTAAAGTGAAAGTATAAAAAAATCTGTATAGTGGCACATCTGTACTGTGTATAGAAGATGCAGCAGCAATAATTGCATTATAAAGCCCAAATAATGACATTTTACCTGCAAGCTTTCTTTATGTTGTAAGCACCAGGTTGGGGAGCCAGACTGTATAATGAAGCCACACTGTAGTGCACTGGGAACAATTTTGGATAAATTCTGGTGTCTCTACCACAGAATTTGGATAGAAGTAACAGGTGCAGAAAAATTTGTTCTTTGGGTGTCGGTGGTCCTTGACACCGTAACCCTATAGAAGTACTCTTGATGAAAGCAAGAATTGGCCTTGCTGTCAAAAATTGCCATGATATGCCCCTGTCAAAGTGGTGCGTAAAAATTGGTCTTTGGGTGTTTATTGTGCCCATGAAACCTACACCAAAAACAGTCTTCCAGATTAAATCAACCCACAACACTAGGCAGCCTAGAAGTCCTGCAGAGATTCCACATCCCAAAAACACTTAATCGGCATCAGGGGTTTCATAGCCGATGGTAATCCAGGACTGATTCATTTTGAGTCAGATGGTCCACAGAGTTTGTGGACAGATGCGATCTATGATCAATAACAAAACCTCCAGCAGCACTAAATGCCCGTTTGGAAAGCACACTGGATGCAGGGCAGCCCAGCAGCTCAATAGCATACTGGGTAAGTTCTGGCCAGTGGTCTATTCTCATGACCCAGTAAGCCAGTGGATTGTCGTCTGGAAAGCTCTCCATCTCTGTTTTCGCCTCTAGATAATCGTCCACCATGTGATGCAGACACTGCCGAGGGGATGTGAAAGCTGACAGCCCTGGGCAGCGAGGACTAAAAAAATTGCGAAAAGGCATCACTTAGGCCACCTGCTCCACCACTCCTCTCTTGACCAACAGAACTCTCAAAACTAAGTTTTCCACTACACACTAACCTACCAGAGTTGGGAAAAGTGTTTGATAAACTCCTCTTTAAGGTGTCCTCGAGATATTTCATATTCTGCACTCTGTGGGGACGGGATGAGTTCTGAGACTTTCTACTTATAACGGTGGTCAAGGAGGGTTGCCAACCAATAGTGATCCTTTTTCTTTACGTCACGTATTCTTGGGTCCTTTTGCAGGCTTTGAAACATGAGGAAACTCATGCACCCTAAATTTGCGGAGGCATGGGAAGCAGACTCATCTGGGTCACTGAGGATTACAGTATCTGGAACTGCCTCCTCCCAGCCACATACTACTCCCAAGGGTTCTGGGGATGGAAAACCATCTCTTACTGTTTGATGTATGTCTTCCTCTGTTTCAATGTCTCTGAAACTGCCAGAATCCTCCTCCTCCTCCTCCTGTCACGGCTCTTGTGTGTTCTGTGGCATAGGAAGGAACAATGGAGTCTGCTTAAAGTGGGCCTTGAGAAGAAAGGAAGTCCTCTTTGTCCCGCTGCTCTGCCTCGTGTGCCCTGCCCAGAATGCCACACAGAGTCTGCTCCAGCAGGAACACAACAGGGATTGTGTCACTGATGCATGCATTGTCCCTGCTCATCATCCTTGTGGCCTCCTGAAATGGTGACAGTAGGGATGAGCCAAACACCCCTGGTTCGGTTCGCAGCAGAACATGCAAAAAATTTGTTCAAACACGTGAACACCATTAAAGTCTATGGGACACGAAAGTGAAAAATCAAAAGTGCTAATTTTATATGCAAGTTATTGCCATAAAAAGTGTTTGGGGACCCGGGTCCTGCCCCAGGGGACATGTATCAATGCAAAAAAAAGTTTTAAAAATGTCAGTGATTTTAATAATGCTTAAAGTGAAACAACAAAAATTTAATATTCCTTTAAATATCATGCCTGGGGGGTGTCCTTAGTATGCCTGTAAAGTAGCACATATTTCCAATGTTTATAACAGTGCCACAGCCAAATGACATTTCTAAAGGAAAAATTTTAATTTAAAACTGCTTTCGGCTGTAATGTATTGTCAGATCCCGGCAATATAGTTAAAAATACCAAAACAAATTGGCATGGATGTCCCCCCAAAATCCATACCAGGCCCTTCAGGTCTGGTAAAGATGTTAGGGGAACCCGGCACCCAATTTATATATATATATATATATATATATATATATATATATTATATATATATATATATATATATATATATATATATATATATATATATATATATATATATATACACACACTATACGGCCTGCACTATATACTCTGCATAAAATTGGGTCTTAGGTGTTGGTGGTACCAGAACACTGTAAGCCCTTACAGTTCCTCTTGTTGTGAAATATTATATCAAGAATTGTAATTACATGCCCCTGTTAAACAGGGGCAGAAAAATTGTGCCTTGGGTGGTGGTGCCACAACACTGTAGCCTCTCACAGATACTCTTGTTGGTCACAGGAACGGACCCTGCTGTGAAACATGACTGACATTTTCTTGTCCTTCTGTGGCACCCCCTCTCTCTAGGCCTTCCTTAACCTGGGAACCAACATCGGAGCCTTCAAATCGCTGCGTATCGGAGTGATGGACGTGCCGACGTAGCGTCAGCACGGAGGGAGGAGTCTAGGCCAGAGGGCCGAGGAGGACAGACGAGCATAGCCAGGGAGAACGCGGGACCGCTCCGGGGAAGAGACGATGCGGACGCCGGCTTGTCGTCTCGCTCCCCTGGGGAAAAACAGCACAGGACATGCGGGACCTCCCGCACAGGGAAAAAAACAGCATAACCTGCAGATTTAACAGCAGCAATCAGGACGTGTAGCCCCGGCTCTCCCCCCCCCCCACCGCCCCGCTTCAGCAAACGCAGCGCAAACAAATGCGGTCAGCGCCGCCGAGAAGACCTCCGACCGTGAGTATATAATACACCCCCATCGAAGCCTGGTCCATCTGGAGGTAAGGACAAACTACCTGTGGTTGTGCTCCGCTGAAGACATGCTCAGGACTTCTTAAAAACGCTAGGACAACATGTAAATGTCATTTCTCTCTTTTTTTTTTCCTAAACTTATTTTTTATGTGGGGGATGGTTAGATAGGGCCCTGTGTCTCTCTGCTCTGTTGGGGTGCCCTCGTCCTCCCTTTTCTTCCTATCCTTGCTGGGGTATTACCTCCTCCACCCCTTGCAAGAGGGGACAGGCGGGCTATAGCTCAAATTGACCTCATATCAAGAGGGGAGCAGCAGACGGTGTCTAGTGGGCCCCCCGGTCACTCTTCGTATATACGGCAGTGTGAAACTCATTAGTATATATACTCAAACTGTACCAGGCAGACGTTGGTGCGCACTAAGCCACAGAGCTGACATTCTTTGTAATAAGGCGGTGTGGATCCCTTCTTTTCTAGATACAGTTTGGTTATAACGGGAGCTCCAAAGTGATCTTCTAAAGTATTATAGATACACATGGGGGTCTATAGGTCCCAAAAACCCATGACTATGGTAAGACCATGGACACCATAGCCCTCAATGGTGTAAAACTGTCTGAAAAGAAAATTTTTTGAATCTGCCATACAGACATTACATACATTAAAAACTGCACTATAGACTGTAAGTGTGATTCCGACCGGAGCTCACGAGGTCTTATTCATTCACCCTAAAAGCAGCACAACGGATTGAAAGTGAGATACTGATCAGGGTCTAGGAAGATCGATTATCACATACTAAAAGTCGCACTGTGGAATGAAAGCGAGATTCTGATTGGTGTCTAGGAAGATCGATTATCACACACTAAAAGTCGCACTACGGAATGAAAGTGAGAGTCTGATCGGAGACCATGAAAATACATTACCATGCACCAGGTGCTGTACTATAGAAGGAAAGTGTGATTCCGATAGGTACCTATGAAGACCTACTGGTCATTGTGACTTAGCTTGACGATAGATGTCTGAAATAAGACTGATATCTCAGATCTTGTAGGTTTTGTTTAAATACCAGGTTTTTTTCTTTTTTTCTATTGAAATTATGGTCAAACTATAAAACCACATGTTCTTATGTTGCCCTTGCCATTAAGACCAGCGACTCCCTGTAACAAATTGTAAGCACTTATTGACTTTACCAGTAGAGCTATTGGGTGGGTCATTGAAAGGGCGTAAACTGTCTATCACTGAAGAGAACGGGCAGGAAGGGCGAATAAACCCCCCCATATAAGCATAACTGCCTCAGCCATTGTGCACGTGCTGTGTGCCCCACCCAAAGATCCTACAAGCTGAAAAGTCCCCCCCAGTTGTTTTTTCTTTTTTGTTTTTTTTTTCTCCTTCTGTAAATTTGACTGCACACACTAGAGGGACACCCAGAAGGAAGCCCCGGGTCCTAAAGCTCAGGGGGACATAAGTAACAAATATTATCCCCAAGAAGCCCGAATAGGATTCTGAGAGACAGAAAAGGCCGTCCGATCAGAGAGGAAATAGAACTCAAAGGAACAACCAATCTGGTGACGGGGGGACTCAGAGAGGGGCTTAGCCTGGGTACCTCAGACGACCCCGTCTCAGATCGTGAACCCAAAAAAACTCTAAACTACAAAGGAGTTAAGGACAGCTTTAAAGCGAGAATCTTAGTAAAAGGTAGGAGGCGGAAAAGGGCCCAGGAGGCCTGGGGTTAAAACAAGACTGGGGAAGAGAATCAGACCCATTAAGAAGGCCAATATGAGTAAAGATCCAGCCAAACAGCCTAAGAAAGCAACCACCAAAGGCAGCAAAGGGGAGACAAGTACAATTAAACACTATTTAAGACAGGGCGCAAGCCCGAAAACATCGGGAAAAGAAACCCAGGTCGGAGTCTCCCCGGAGAGTAGGGGCGGGGCGGAAGGAGAAATCAACGACTCCAGAGCGGACCTCACAATGGAGACTGAAATTGAGCTTAGTAGGGGGGGGGATCAACAACCAGGAACCCACCTCCCCAACAAACTTGAAATGGAGGCGATGCTATTACGCCTGGAAAATGTAATCAAACTTGAAATTAATTCCCTACGGGAGGACATGGGCCACCTGTTGTCCAGAGTTGAAGTGGTGGAAGGGAGAGCGGACTCCATAGAAGTGGAAATTGCGAAGCTGAAAATGCAATTAAAAGGCGCTTATCTTACCCAGAGAGATACCCTCTACAAGATAGAGGACCAAGAAAACAGGGACAGGAGGCAAAACTTGAGGCTGCGCGCCGTCCCGGAACAAAGAGGGGAAAACCTAGAAAGAAAACTATGGGAAATCCTGGGCCCCATAAGCGGCAAAGACTCAGATCACGTCCCCCACATAGAGAGGATACATCGAGTAGGCAGACCTGAAAGGGGGGGTACAGAGCGGAACCGGGACATAATTGTCAGATTCAGCCACTTCAAAGAAAAAGAGGACCTATGGGCTAAAATAAAAAACAAGTCACCTATATTGTATAAGGACGCTGAAATTCAAGTTTATGCAGATCTATCGGCCCGAACCCTCGAAAGACGGAGACACCAGAAACCCCTGCTAGAAATATTGAAAAGGGAAAACATAAGATATAACTGGGGTTTCCCCTCATGTTTAATAGGGTCAAAAGAGGGGTGCACGGCCAGGTTGAGGTACCCGGAAGAAGTGCAGGAATTTTGTACAAAACTCGGGATCTTGGTCCCGGACCTGCAGGGCTGGATTGAGATGGAGGGCCTGGGGGACCCCGGGGGGAGGGAAGAGGGGTGAACGTCCACCTGTAGCTGCAAAGGAATTCTGTTCAAATCGGCCCTGCCCCCTCCCACTCTGCGCCCCGAATCCGGACCGCGGAGGGGGAGGGGAGGGCTAAACAAACTCCACCTCACCAGGAAACCGGAGCCCAAGGGAAGCCACAAAGGATGGCCCCCAACGATCCGGGGACCCTAGTTGGGGTAAGAGAAGGGGGGAGGGGGGGAAGGCGAGAGGGGGGGGGAGGGAGAGAAGGGGGGGGGAGAGGGAGGGGTGGAAAGGGAGGGGAGGGGATGGGAGAAAGGGGAGGGCAACCCCGTCCGCTGCCAGGCCGTTATCACCATCAATGCTCCAGAGGGAAAGAAAAAAAAAGAAAAAAAAAAAAAGGGAAAAAAAAAAGAAAAACCCCAAAAAAATAAATGAAGGACATCGAAATTAAATTTTTATCTTATAATGTGAAAGGCTTAAACTCACCTGGCAAGCGCTCTAAAATTTTGGAGGAAGTAGAGAGATATGGTGCGGGTATAGTGTTCCTACAGGAGACTCACCTGGTACATACCTCAAATATTAGACTGTTTTCTCCAGCTCTCCCAAATTGGTTCTATGGAGATACTATCTCAAGCAGGGCAAGAGGAGTGGCTATTGGGATTGCGAGGAACATTGATTTCACGGTGGAGGAGAGAATGACGGACCCCGAAGGAAGGTATCTGTTTCTTAGGGGCACCCTCCTAGGGGCAGAATTCACACTGGCCAATGTTTATGCTCCCAACACCAAACCTATCTCATTCCTTGAAGCAATTCTATGTAAGCTGAGGGCCTTCAGGAAAGGATATTTGATCCTGATGGGGGATCTCAATTTCGGAATGGACCCCGAGAAGGATAGTACGTCTGGAGGAGCGGGGAGGGGGAACGTTCAATTGAAACGGATTAAAAAAAAACGGAGGACCAACTGATGGATGTATGGAGGATCCAGCACCCGCAGCTAAGAGACTATTCGTTTTTCTCCCCCGTCCACCAGACGTATTCCCGCCTGGACTATATCTTAATAGACCATGGTATACTGGAAAGGGTCAAAGAATCAGATATCGGAATAGCCTCCCTCTCGGACCATGCGCCGGTATCCATGAGGCTAAGGTTTCCCGAACATAAACAACCCTCTAGTGGATGGAAACTTAACCCAGAATTGTTACATGATAAAGAAATTAGGGACTATATTAAAAAGGAGCTAGAATGGTTCTTTCAAATTAACGACAACGGGGAGGTTTCAGAGGCCCAATTGTGGGACGCCCATAAAGCATTCATTAGGGGGCTCCTGATAGCAAAAGCCTCATGGAAGAAAAAGGAGGAGGGGAGAAAAATGCAGGCTCTGATGGCCGAGATTAAAATCCTGGAGCAAAAGCACAAATCCGGGGGGGCACTTAGCCAGAGTACGTACATAGAGCTTATGGATAAGAGAGAGGAATTAAAAGACATAGCTGAACAGGAAGTCAGACAGAAGTTTAATAAATTGGCCAGGGAGCAGTATATATGGGGAAATAAGCCAGGGAAATATTTAGCAAGGAAATTACAAAAAAAGAAAACCAGAAATTTTATTGAAAAAATCCAAACAAGAAATGGGGAGATGAAGTTTACCCCTAGTGAAATAGCTTCTACATTCAGAGATTACTACAAAGAACTGTACGAGGTGAAAGCCAAGGGGAACAACGACAGCATTGGAAATAGCCAGAAAACCTCCGAGTTCCTAGGGAGGGTAGCGTTAGCGGCTCTAGGCGAAGAGGAGAGAGATGAGCTTGAGAGGCCAATAACTGAGGAGGAGATCCTAGCAGCCATCAATAACTCACCAACAGGAAAGAGCCCGGGCCCGGATGGCTTCACGGCCTCATACTATAAAACGTACAAAGAGATCCTTATACCGAGATTACTGCGATACATGAATGGACTAGGGATAGACTATGATATGAGCGAAGAGGCCCTAAAGGCTACGATCACCCTCCTGAGGAAGGATGGATCAGTGTGCTCGAATTATAGACCTATCTCCTTATTAAATTTCGACACAAAATTATACGCCAAGATACTGGCGGATCGAATAAAGGGGCATTTGGTCACACTGATCCATCCGGACCAGGTTGGGTTTGTTCCGGGAAGAGAGGGGAGGGACAACGGGATTCGGACATTGCTAGCCATACAGAGGATGGAAGATTCGAGAACCCCCAGTCTACTTCTCTCAATTGACGCTGAAAAAGCGTTTGACAGGGTAGACTGGGGGTTCATGTTCAACACTCTACAGAAGATGGGATTTGGACCCAGAATTATCCAAAAAATGAAAACGTTATACAATCACCCGACAGCAAACATCAAGGTCAATGCAACGACCTCCGCTGAGTTCGAACTGTTTAATGGAACCAGGCAGGGCTGTCCACTCTCCCCTCTCCTTTTTATTCTATCTCTGGAACCGTTGCTAGCCGCAATCCGCGGAAACCCAGAGGTGGAAGGCTGTAAAGTCGGTAGCGAAGAGCACAAACTTGCGGCCTTCGCGGACGACGTCCTCTTTTACGTAAGTTCACCCCAGAAGTCAGTCCCTACATTGCTTAAAATCCTAAAGGAATATGGCGAACTGACAAATTTCAGAATCAATGCCTCAAAAACATTCATTCTCAATATTAACCTTAATAAAATAGAGAAACAGAACCTACAGAAAATAGTTAGTTTCACTTGGAAAAAAAGGATAAAATATCTAGGAATTGAATTAGCTAATAACCCGAGGAAACTATACAAAATAAATTATATCCCGCTCCTAGAAGACATAAAAAAAAAATGCCAAGAGCTAAGAGGAAAAATTTTATCCTGGACAGGCAGGATTAATTCGGTAAAAATGGTGATCTTACCAGTCATCACATACAAATTTCAGATGCTCCCCCTCCCCCTTCCAAAACAGTACCTCGGTAAATTAAGAGCCACCATAATGAATTTTATATGGAACTATAAAAAACATAGAATCTCCCTCCAAGTTCTAAAACAAGATAAAAGCCAGGGTGGCCTCGCGGTCCCAGACATAGAAAGCTACCACCACGCTATAGCACTATTGAGAATCGCAGAATGGGGTAAAGTAGGCAACACTAAAAGATGGGTAGGATTGGAAGAAGCACTGAGTGGAGTTAGGCTGGGGAGGATGGTGTGGATTCCTCCGAAAAGCCGGACACTGGGAGAAAAAACACACATAATCACTATCACGACTTTAAAAATTTGGGACAAAATCTATAAAATATTCAACAAAAAATATAACTCGCCACTTATAGCACTCAAAGAAAATCCTATGTTCCCGCCAGGGTTAAAGGAAATAGGAGGTGATTGGATTAGAAAGGATTGCACGAGATTAGGGGAAGTTATTAGTAAGGGGAAGGTTATGACATTGCACGAGTTACAGAACAATGAGGCTTTTTCCATAGATGGATGGCGGCACCGCCAGCTATCTCATTTTGTGGGCTCCCTCCCTGGCCCATTAAGGGAGGCTAAGGACCTAACAAAATTAGAGAAAATCTTCACGGCCGAATGTTCAAAAAAAAGAATATCCAGAATCTATAAATTGTTATTAGAAAGAGATAGACCGGAGATGCCGCCATACCTCATCAAATGGGAAAGTGAACTAGGAACACAATTGGAAATAGGCACAAGTAAGAAAATTTTAAAATTAGCACATGGGTCAGCGGTTGATGCGAAAACTGCGGAAACAAATTATAAGTGCATGGCCAGGTGGTATAGAACTCCGGATAGGATCAGCAGTTTCCAGGCGGATACACCTGCAAATTGCTGGAGGGGCTGTGACGAAAGGGGTACAATGGGCCATTTATGGTGGGAGTGTGCTAAAATCAAAAAATTTTGGGAGACCATCCTAAAATTCATAAAAGAAATAACAACGATCGAGGTAAAAAATGACCCCTGCGTGGTACTGATGCATGCTACATCGGAGGGAATCAGGCAATATAAAGGCTCACTAGTCCCCCATTTGCTCAATGCGGCTAAAAAGGTAATCCCAAGAAGGTGGAAGGATAAGGAAAGCCCACCCCTATGGGAATGGGTTGATGCGGTGGAATCCACCTACATGATGGAGTGTGTGGTACACATGGGGGAGGAGGACAGAGAGGCCACAAGGGCCAGATGGGAGAGCTGGAGAAAATTCAAGAGGTCTTGGAGCTATAGGGAGGCTCTGCGAGTACAGCCGTGTAACTGATGACCCCTGTGGGGCGAAGCCAGAAGGAGATCTAGCCGCGGAAAGTCAGACGTTAAGGGCAGGAGAAGACATTGGTGGGGGCACAGCAGCGGACGGGATTGGGGGAGGGTGGGGGGTATGGGGGGGACAAGAGGGAGGGGGGGGGGGTTAAAAAAAAAAAAAAAAAAAAAGAAAACCCCTAGGGGGGTAAACCGGAACGGAGATGGAGCAGGACTTAAGTTAAAGGAAGCGGAGGGGCAGTGGAGGCTCGGCGGGACCTTAGATGTATGTTTGTACACTTGGCTTGTAAACTTTAAGGATGCCCGACTCAGGACCCCTTTCCCCCGAACTCTAGGGGGAAAAAAAAAAAAAAGAGGGGGAAATTGAAACAATCCACTAATGATGCTAAGACAAATAGAGGGATGGAGATGCGGGCATAGCTGACACTCACCCACGAATATTCTTTCTTATGTGTATATAAAAAAAAAAAAAAAATCGCTGCGTATCCTCCAACAGCATATAACCGACTCTGTGGTCAAATAATTCTGGGGAGACTGTGTGTGTGTGTGTATGTGTGTGTATATATATATATATATATAGATAGATAGATAGATAGATTAATACACTGCCTGCACTGACTGAATATTGAGTAAACACAAAATATATAGTCTATGCTAATTGCAGAGTACCGTGTATATATATATATATATATATATATATATATATATATATATATATATATATATATATACACACACTAGACTGACTGTGTGTGTGTGTGTGTGTGTGTGTATATATATATATATATATATATATATATATATATATATATATATATATATACACACACACAATCTCAAATACACTGCCACTAACTGAATAACCTGCCTGCTTAATCTAATCAAGCTATCTCCCTGTCCACGTCAACAACACTACACACGACCGCTGTGTAAGCAGACTTGTATAGTGTGGGGCGTGGACTTAGTCCCCCTGAGCCATGATTGGCCAAAGGCACCCTGCCTTTGGCCAATTATGGCTCTCTCAGCAGAGTGCGCTGTGATTGGCCAAAGCATTCAGGTCAGGTGCATGCTTTGGCCAATCATCATACAGCAATGCACTGCATTATGTGTGTTCCGCGGCGCCCATTTTTTTCCGCGAATGTCCCATATGTTCGGTTCCTTTTAGAACAAACTTACGTTCGACTTGAACCGTGGGCTCATCCCTAGGTGACAGTACAGTGCATGAATCCTTTATAAGCAGCCGTGGGTGTGGGGAAAAAAAGCTGAGCCTGTCGTTGTGCCATACTCACACAGGTACTCGTTAACGGCCCTCTGCTGCATGTGCAGCTGCTGCAGCATTGCCAAAGTTGTGTTCCACCTGGCGGGCATGTCACAAATCAAGCGGTTTATGGGCAGGTGGAATTCTCGCTGAATTTCAGCCAACCGATTACTGGCTGTGTATGATCACTTGAAATGGCTGCAGACTCTTCTGGCCTGCTTTAGTAGATCTTCCAACCCTGGGTACCTATTTGGGAAACGCTGCACCACTAAATTGAGGACATGTGCCAGGCATGGCACATGTGTCAACTTTCCTTGTCTAGGGGCAGACAGGGGGTTTGTGCCATTATCGCACACCACCGCTCCTGGCTCTAGCTGGTGTGGCGTGAACCACCTCTGGGCCTGTCCCTGCAGAGCTGCAAGAATCTCTGCTGCGGTGTGGTTCCTGTCCCCTAGACACACCAGCTGAAGCACTGCATGACACCTTTTAGCCTGACTCATTGAATAGCCCTTTGAATGCTTAGGGGGTACTTGAGGTTCATAGGACAATTCAGCAGAGGAGGGCATGGAGGAGCTGTATGGAGACATGGGGGCACAATAAGCTGCAGCACTGAGCCCTGTCCTGCATCCTTCTGAGTTGCAAGCAGAGTTACCCAGTGTGCTGCGAACAAAATATATCATTCCTGCCCTTGCTTGCTGGACCACGTGTCAGCAGTAACGTGGACTTTGCGACTGACTGCCTTGCTCAACGATGCCACAAAATTGCCTTCTAGATGATGGTAGAGAGCTGGAATGGCCTTACGTGAAAAGAAATAGCGACTGGGAACCTGCCATTGTGGTACAGCACATTCTGCAAATTCACAGAAGGGAGTAGAATCCACCAGGCAGAAAGGCAGAAGTTGTAGAGCCAGCAGCTTTGACAAGCTTGCATTTAGACGCTGGGCATGTGGGTGGCAGGTACCATATTTTTTTTTCCTGCTGCAGCAGATGGGGCAGAGAAATTTGCTGGCTTTAGTCTACAGCTGGTGATGTGCTGCTGGCAGATGTGCTGCAAGAACCTGGGACACCCTGCGCTATACCATCATCCCTGTCAGTGGAGGCTGCTGTGTGGTCATGATGTATAGCAGGGACAGACTGAGGTGAGTAAGGAGGAATGACAGAATTGTGTGGCTTTTAAGGTGCTCTTGCCAATGGGCAAGTGGTGGGAAGTTAAATGCCATGTCAAGCATGTGGTACCTAAATGGTGGGTGTTTTTCCCACGCTTGATGTGCTTGAGACAAAGTTTGCAAATAGCAACAGTGCGATCGGCTGCACATGTACTAAAAAAGGCCCAGACAGCTGAGCTGTGGGAAGTGGCCCGGGAGATAACAATGCCACAATGTAATGGAATAGGGTGGCTGCTCTCTACTTTCATGATGGCTGCCTCGTTGGGGTTGTGCCTCACACTCACTTTCCTCCTCTGCTCTATCTGGCACCCAAGTCAAGTCAGTGACCTCATCATCATCTCCTCCATCCTTATTACCACTGGAAACAACTTGGCAATATGCTGTGGCTGGGGGAACATGAATCCCAATTTGTATACCAAATTGGCATTCATTTCTCTGTAGGCTCATGTTCCTGCCTTCCTCAACCTCAGAACCAACATCTGAATCAAGTAATGGCTATGCATTGTCAAGGAGCAAGTGGCTGATGCTGTGTTCAAATAACTCCACTGACTCCTCCATGCCTTATGCTGGGGCTATGGCAGGTTTAGCCACTCTGGAAGCTGCAGGGGACTGCACACTAGTCTCTGCTTGGGTGAAGAGGGTGAGGACGGGTTTAGTAAGCCAGTCCACCACCTCCTCTGCATGCTGTGGCTGGATAGCATGGGTAAAATCACTAAACAGAGGAAATAATGCCCTGCCTGAGCACTGACCATGTCCACCTTTGCCTGTGGACACGTACGCTGCTGGCCCCCTTACAGTGTCATGGGAATATCTGCCTCTCCTTGCTGTCCTCCCAGACAAGATGGGGGGGGGGGGTCCTTTTTAACAAAATGTAATAAAGATTTGTAAATGTGTACGTGGCTGCACTCTAATCAATGGAAGGTGGTGTTTGGTGCACTTTAATTTGAGTATTGAGAACAGAGATGCACTATAATATACTGCAATATACTGTGTCAAACTTGCAGTAACGCGCAAAACTTTATGGCGTTAAACTTGCAGTAACGCAATGAAATATATGGTGTTAAACTTGCAGTAACACACAGAACTATACAGCGTTAAGCTTGCAGTAACGCAACAAAATATATGGCATTAAACTTGCAGTAACACAATGAAATATATGGCGTTAAACTTGCAGTAATGAACAGAACTATATGGCGTTAAACTAGCAGTAACACACTGAACTTTACAGTGTTAAAACTTGCAATAACACAACTGAAATATAATGTGAAAAGCGTTCAGTAACGCCCAGAAATGTACTGCATTAAATGGCATGTAACGCACTGAAATATACAGCATTAAACTTGCAGTAACGCAACTGAACTGTACGGCGTTAAACTTGCAGTAATGCAACTGAAATATACTGCGTTAAGCTTGCACTAACGCACGGAAATGTACTGCGTTAAATGACACATAACGCACTGAAATATACAGCGACAAACTTGCAGTAACACAATAAAATATACTGTGTTAAACGGTCACTACACTCACACTGACTGAACTATCCCTACATTCACACCAATGTAAAGATGAATGGTTGCTTTACACTCACAATGACTGAACTATCCCTACATTCACACTAATGTAAAGATGAGTGGTTGCACTACACTCACACTGAGCTATCCCTAGATGCACACTAAACTGATATCTCTCTCCACGCCGCTATCACACTACATATGGCCCCTATGGAAAGAATACTTTTGTAGTGTGGGGTGGGATTAAGAGCAATGAGCCATGATTGGATACAGTCATCATGACAGCGTCCAATCATGGCTCTGACACTGTTCTGTGCCGTGATTGGGCAAAGCTTTCATTGCTTCAGCCAATCAGGACTTTCAATGCACTGTGCGGCAGCGCAGTGCATTGTGGTCGTTCAGCGGGCCGAACAAACGGTCAATTCGGTTGTTCAGAGAATGTCCGAACAGTCAAAGTTCGGCCCAAACTCATCCCCGGACCGAACTGTTTGCCCACCCCTATAGTACATTATTCTTTGAAATGCACCACATATGTCAGTGCTATGCGATAAACTATTTTATACATTAGTGTTGTTAATGACATTTTTTTAATGGAAGCAAGAGTAGTTATGCTGTTTCATCACACCTGTTTAATAACAAATAAAGAGACATATTTATAAGGCCCCCTGCACACGGCATCAAAATTTACTGATGTTTACTGAGGAACTTGAGGCATGTCTGCAAGGGGCCAAAAACTGTGTAAAGACCTGAGTAATGTTGAGTATAGGTGAGAAAGGATGAGCTCAGGCGAGTTAGCAACCTGCACATGCAGAGCCCGCCAGGAAGTCGGCACTACACAGCGCTAATCACAAGTAGTGAGACATTTCTCGATCTCTCAGGAAAATGTCTCAATGCTTGCGATTAGCGCGGGTTGCGAACACACCTGAGCTCATCCTTATAGGTGTAAAGGTGTGCAAGTGTATAGACTAGTAACATTTTTCTTCATTGCCAGTATTGTAATATACTCACTTATACTCGTTTAAAGGAGTTTTAAAGGCAGAAGGTTTTTTATCTTAATGCATTCTAAAAAAAACTCTGTGTGTTGGAACCTCCCCAGCACCCCCTCATTACGTACCTGAACCCCGTCTCTCTTAAGCGATGTGCACGAGTGTATTAGCTGTCCCAGACACTCCTCCTGAAGGGGCGGGCCGGGTCAAGGCTCCATGTCTGAATGGATACAGGGAGCTCTGACTCGGCTCGAGTGCCCCCTATAGCAAGCTGCTGGCTGAGGGGACACTCACCAGAGGAAGGGGCCAGGAGAGCAGAAGAGGGACCTGAGAAAAGGAGGATCTGGGCTGCTTTGTGCAAATCCACTGCACAGAGGGGGTAAGTATGACATGTTTGTTATTTTTTTACAATCACCTTAAACATTACATGAGTACACACGCGAGTAAGTTATTGCACTCAAATGTAAAATCTGTACTCAACGCTGTATTACTGAGCTTTACTCAGCTGTGTGCAATGTCCCATAGACAACAATGCATCTCATTTCAGATTAGTAAAAAACTCTGAATTTTTTACTCCCACATGCAACAGGTTAAACCAGTGAATTTGATACTGACCAATCGGTCACTGCAGGTGAATCTTCCTGGGGCATGTGTTTTAAATTACAGTGATTTCACCTGCAGTAAATGTTTGGTAAATGCCACCTTCACTGCTTAATAAATATACCCCATAACATTTATGAACATAGGATTATGGCTCATGTATGGGTTTCAATGCATCTCTAACTGTATTGGAATAAATGTAGATAATTAAATACGGTAATAAATACAATATAGACAATAAACTTTAGATTAATACTGTAGTGCAATAAATCACATCTGATCACTAAAATTAAAATATTATAGCGCAATTTTGGGTACTGCATTTATGTATGTACTTACACAACATGAACAAAAAACATATTATTTGGTCTTCCAACTTTCATATGCAAAAACAGATAACAAAATGGTACTTTGTTGAATTTCACAATGCAAGAGCCACATGGACTTCATTAAAGATAATTAAATATATTTTTCTTTCACAGAAATTCTTATCAATTCCAGACTATGCTGCATTGTTTATAGAAACTATCATGCTTTATCGTATTAAAATTCCAGAGCAATAATTCAATCAGCATGAGTAGTAGTCATCTTTCCGCCACTGAGGTGAACACCATATGCTGCACCTAGAACACGGAAGATTAGATCATTTTACTGCAAGACAATAAAAATGAGTGAGAATTTATTTTTTTAGCAATCAACAGATTATGGTCAATGTTAGGGAGTGTATTTTAGTTTCTTATCCAATCCCCCTTCCTATCTATTTCCTGAATCCATCACAAGTATGCTTTAAAACTGTACATTTTAACTATTTGTTAATTATTAACATATTGGTGTAACCTCTAGGTAAACTTATATGTGAACCATTACATGACCGGACAAAAGGAATCCCAAACATTAAATACATCAGTATTCCTGTACAAAAAGGGGAATAGGTAATACAGTGGTAATAGCATCTGGAAACAGAGGGGCAGGGGACTAAACTGTCACCCTTCTCCTAACTCACCACTTTCACTGCCTTACATATACTTTGCAACAAAACATCATTTTTTCCATACAACACCATAGATATACTTAGGCTCAGAGTATCTCTATGATTAATAAAACAATTGCTTAAAAGGGAAGGGAGCTGCAACTGCGGTAGCAGGGATATAGCCTGTACTACTGCACAGGAATCCCAAAACACTATAAGGCCTATAATGGGCCACTACCAAACACCAGCCTCTCTACAAAGGAGGTAGACTCTGGTCATTCTGCCTATCTATAGCTACTTCAAAGGTGCATATAGGCCAATAAAAAACAGCGATGGAAACATTAAAGTGTTACTTAACCTACAACAGTAATATCAGTCTGTATAGGGGGATTGGCCTGAAGTGTGATGGAATAAGATGCTAGTGATGAGAGCTCCGCTCACAACTTATCCTGTATACTTTATACGGGCTAGCAATCCTTTGGGTTTTACTACCTATCTGTTACCTGAGATCTGCTTCTCCACAACTCATGTCCCCACTGAAGAAAGTTACAGAGGCAAGCAGTCAGCTCGCAAAATTCTGGCAGCAGGAGAAAGAAGAGTCCAAAGATGGCACTGACTCCCCCTCTGTGTGAGCATGAGCTGAGGCCGAGACGACAAAGGCACTGGAGGCAATATCGGTCTGCCAAAGCATGTTAATGGACAAAATAGAAGTCAAACTCGATATATATCACTTATAAGACAGGATATGTCTAAACTACGCGACCGGGTGACTGAAGCCAAGACTCGCATAATCAGAGCTGAAGACACCTTACACACCTTGCAGCATACTACGGAGGGTATGCAATGCCAAATACAACAACTTACTTCCAAACCAGATAATATAGAGAACCAGATCCGCAGAAGCATTTCATCTGCCTTCCTGAGAAAGCAGAGGGGTCCGACTCTGCTGGGATTTTAGAAGACCTCATAAAGGCCTATGGATGCGAGGCCTTCTCTGTGATGTTTGCAGTAGAAGGTGCACATTGCATTCCTGCAAGACCTCCTCCTCTCAGAGCTCCTGCTCATAAATTCATAGCTAAATTTCTTAACTTTAAAGATTGAGATCAAATCCGCTGTCCTCCCAGAGAAAAAGGTAATATCCCTTTTGACCAAAGGCATATGATGGTGTTTCCCTGTTCCAGGATGTCGAGCAATGATTGCGCACTTTAATTTGAAATACGCCATGTTGTATCCTGCTCGTCTGCATGTGGAAGATGATGGCTGCATTTATTTCTTCGAGGATCCTCGCATGGCTTCAGAGTGGAAAGACCATTGGGTGCGCCCTGCCTGATATGTTCCTGATTAATAGAAGGCTTGTGAGTTATTGTACTTCAGTTTGTTTAGTTCCCTTGACTAATGGCTTTTTATTGCTATATAGTATGCAGGGCCGTCTTTAATATTGATTGGACCCTGGGCAAAACATTTCTTGGGGCCCCCCCATGCAGTTTTGCTCTCCACCTGCTCTGAGACATACAATAGCAGCTAGTCTAAAAATCAGTTTACTAAATCAGATCAGGCAGCTATTGAGTTTGGTTGCTAGAGGTTACAGTGAATCATTACGGCTCACTGATTAGTTGCTAGAGGTTACAGCATATGATTTCTGCTTGTTGATTGGTTGCTAGAGATTACTGTGGATATGACCTCAGGGGGGCATGATATACATATCAATGCCGCCGGCCGCCACCATTTACATTTGAATGCCGCCACTATTTACATATGAATGCTGGTAATTTACACTGTAAACACAGGGTCTGCAGGTGAGTCATCTGTACACAACAATAGGGAAGAGCTGGGCAGCATTAGTAGCAGCACTTCACACTGAGATATTGGGACACAGCACAGGACTAAAACCTCAAGGGACGAGGGAATTTAAACCAGTATAGTTGGCATGTATGATTCAGCTGCTTTGGACCCCACAACAATAACAGGGCCCAGGGCAGCTGCCCCTTTTGCCCTGCCTTAAAAACGGCCCTGATAGTATGTCCCTCTGCACTGGATTTGTGTCTTTTTTGTGGGATTGTGACATTGCGTTTCTACTCCTGATTACTTGCCATGGCCCGTATATAACACAAGAAGAGTTCTACTTTCTTGGAACTTAGATGTGGAAATGACAACGCTACCTGATTCTCCTAACTATATGTGAGCCCCTGTTTTTGCTACCAAGCACTAAGGATTATCCCCGAGCACTTCTCAGAGAAGTAATCTCGCCCCCCTAGACAGGGCCGGTGCTACCACTAGGCAGCTGCCTAGGGCGCACTGCTGCTTAGGGCACCCGGCCACTGATGTTCCTACTCTCTCCTATCTGCAGCAAGCAACCAAGTCTCAGCATTAGCAGGCAGCCGGCGCTCCGTTCGCACATAGTGTCAGAGGTGCAGGACTGTGTCTCGACTCCCGAATGAATGGAAGCAAGCAAACATTCATTGATGGGCACTGGTGGGCTGCATTTGATGGGCACTTTATTAAAAAGGTTGGGAATACATGGGCAGGGCATTGGGGGGAAGTCAGGGGTGGTGCCGGGGGAGGCAAAATGAGGTTTCGCCTAGGGTGTCAAAAATACTTGCACCAGCCCTGCCCCTAGACTTATTGTCTTACTGTTTTTACTTTCAGCTCACAATTTTTTTCCCTCCTGCTCTTTTTCCTTTACGTATGGTGGCCCAGCTGGTGTCCTGTGGTCTTTTTTTTTTACTGCAGTCATACTGGCGATTGATATGTACTGACCTGGATAGTCTATGGTTTGGGGCTTATGCTCACATTAGTTGGGGTTGTGTGTAGATCTGAGTGGGCTAGTGTCTTTGTTATTTTAATATGGACTTATATGTACAACATGGACCATGGAACAGTATTGAGTTTGCATTTATGATTGTTATTCTCCTGCATATTTATTTCTTATTTGGCATGTATGGGAAAGTGCTGTACAGGGTATCCATCTCCGCTGACCTCCTTTACTATTTTCTACTGCCTTGATGTCCCCTCTAAAGTTCTGAACCTAGAACATTCGTGGTCTTAGGAATAGGGTGAAGTGCACCTCCATCTTTATAGTTTCTGAAAGACCAACGTGCTGATATTATTGTAATGTTGTGGGCTCTCTACAGTGCGCATTGAAGAGGCCATGGATTGGCTGGGTGTTTCACTCTACCCATACCAGTTATTCCAGGGGAGTGTCTATTCTTGTTATCAAATCTGTAATTTTTGCAATGCGGTCGGTGGAGTTGGATCCTCAGCGTAGATACAGTAGGGATGGGAAGTATGCAAACCCCCTTAAATTTTTCACTCTTGTTATATTGCAGCCATTTGCTAAAATCATTTAAGTTCATTTTTTTTCCTCATTAATGTACACACAGCACCCCATATTGACAGAAAAACATAGAATTGTTGACATTTTTGCAAATTTATAAAAAAAAAAAAAAAACTGAAATATCACATGGTCCTAAGTATTCAGACCCTTTGCTGTGACACTTATATGTTTAACTCATGTGCTGTCCATTTCTTCTGATCATCCTTAAGATGGTTCTACACCTTCATTTGAGTCCAGCTGTGTTTGATTATACTGATTGGACTTGATTAGGAAAGCCACACCTGTCTATATAAGACCTTACAGATCACAGTGCATGTCAGAGCAAAAGAGAATCATGAATTCAAAGGAACTGCCTGAAGGGCTCAGAGACAGAATTGTGGCAAGGCACAGATCTGGCCAAGGTTACAAAAAAAATTCTGCTGCACTTAGGGTTCCTAAGAGCACAGTGGCCTCCATAATCCTTAAATGGAAGACATTTGGGATGACCAGAACCCTTCCTAGAGCTGGCCATCTGGCCAAACTGAGCTACCGGGGGAGAAGAGCCTTGGTGAGAGAGATAAAGAAGAACCCAAAGATCACTGTGGCTGAGCTCCAGAGATGGAGACGGGAGAAAGTTGTAGAAAGTCAACCATCACTGCAGCCCTCCACCAGTCGGGGCTCTATGGCAGAGTGGCCCGACGGAAGCCTCTCCTCAGTGCAAGACACATGAAAGCCCATGGAGTTTGCTAAAAAAACACCTGAAGGACTCCAAGGTGGTGAGAAATAAGATTCTCTGGTCTGATGAGACCAAGATAGAACTTTTTTCTAAGCGGTATGTGTGGAGAAAGCAAGGCACTGCTCATCATCTCTCCAATACAGTCCCAACAGTGAAGCATGGTGGTGGCAGCATCATGCTGTGGGGTGTTTTTCAGCTGCAGGGACAGGATGACTGGTTGCAATTGAGGGAAAGATGAATGCGGCCAAGTACAGAGATATCCTGGACGATAACCTTCTCCAGATTGCTCATGACCTCAGACTGGCCGGAAGGTTTACCTTCCAACAAGACAATTACCCTAAGCACACAGCTAAAATAATGACGGGGTGGCTTCACAACAACCCCGTGACTGTTCTTGAATGGCCCAGCCAGAGCCCTGACTTAAACCCATCTCTGGAAAGACCTAAAAATGGCTGTCCACCAACGTTTTCCATCCAACCTGACAAAACTGGAGAGTATCTGAAAGAAGGAATGGCATAGGATCCCCAAATACAGGTGTGAAAAATTTGTTGCATCTTTCCCAAAAAAGACTGATGGCTGTATTAGATCAAAAGGGTGCTTCTACTAAATACTGAGCAAAGGGTCTGAATACTTAGGACCATGTGATATTTCAGTTTTTCTTTTTTAATAAATCTGCAAAAATTTCAACAATTCTGTGTTTTTCTGTCAATATGGGGTGCTGTGTGTACATTAATGAGGAAAAAAATTACTTAAATGATTTTAGCAAATGGCTGCAATATAACAAAGAGTGAAGAATTTAAGGGGGTCTGAATACTTTCCGTCCCCACTGTATGTCTTTTTGCTAGCTAATATTATGGACAATCCCCTGCTATTGTTAGCTTCGTATATGCCCCCTCCATATAACTATATTCTAAGCGAGGGATTTTCCTTTATGTCCCATCACCCCTCTGTTGCGGCAGTCTGGTTTGGTTGACTATAAAGCAGAGTTCCATCCGTTTTTTTTTTTTACTTTATTAAAAGTCAGCAGCTACAAAAAGTGTAGCTGCTGACTTTTAATAAACACACACTCACCTGTCCCACTGTCCAGCCGTGCGGCCGTCCAGAGCCTTGCTCCTCTCCCCCTCCTTTCCTCTGTGCTATTATAGCAACTGTGGGCACCCGGCCTTGACAGCTTATGGCTTCATGGCTGGGCACGCACTGCGCATGTGCGAGCCGCGGGGCGCTCTGCTATTGGCCAGCCAATCTTCTGGGACCTGCGTTGTGTCCCAGAAGATCGCTGGCAGGGAGGGGCCGCCTAGGGCAAGAGGAGGAGTCGCCTAGGTGGCCAAAAAGCGGGAGGAAGAAGTGGGACAGGAAGTTCCACTAAAAATAAGGTACACGCTCCCCCTCCAAAAAAATGACATGCCAAAAGTGGAATATCAGGAGGCGAGGAGTGCTTAAAGTGGAAGTTCCACTTTTGGGTGGAACTCCGCTTTAATATGGTTGCTAATCCCAGTCTAGATAGGCTGAGATTGGAGTCCAGAAAGCCTCAGTCTGATCATGAGACAAGATTTAGTCCCTTGCTGGCAGATTTCGCTTTGACACCTGGAGACATCTGTACCCTACTCATAAGGCCTTCTCCTGTTTTTTCACCCCCACTCCACTATGTTCCATATTGATCTTATTTTTCTCTCTTAACGACTTACCCTCAGACTGTAGGAAGCTGTTTTTGTGCCCATGTGTTATCGGATCATGCCCCTTACTTAATCACTTTAACACCTTTTACCAGCCCTCCTCGCCCAAACTGGAGGTTAAACCCCTTTGGGCTAAACATCACACTATCAATAAATTGACCAACGAATGGCAGTTTTTCTTTAGTTCTAATTCTGGTACTGCCACTCCAGTGGTTGTTTGGGAAATGTTTAAAAAACTTGCCTGTTTATTACTGTTTGAACATATTGCTAGATATAAGCGATCTTCTAAATTATCTCATGATCAGGCGCTGTCTCATTTGTACTCTGTGAAGGACCAATATGTGACTACGCCCTCAGCAGACTCCCTTCTTAGGCTAAAATTTCAAATCAGACTGGTAGACCAGATGTGTTATGAGACGGCCAGATGAAAACTTTTCTTCAACAAACAGAGGATATTTGAGCATGGAGAATGCCCAGGGCCTGGCTTGTATTTGATGTTCCCGCACGCTCTGCCAAGTGCCTCATGTCCATCAGAGTACGAGAACTGTTGCCAATTACGCCATTGAATTGCTTTTTTTTTTTTCTCATGGTCTCTGATACCATCAAAGATGAGATAGCAGCCCAAGACATACCCACTGAGCTAGAGAAGTTGATCACATTTGCCATCCTTATTGACTCCAGACTCAGAGAAAGACTCTCTTTTAAGGAGCGCAGAGATTTGCAGTCCCACCCTTGCCTCCCTCACCTCCCATTCCTCACCTCCCATTCCTCCTGGTCCTGAGACGGTCAGTGAGGATGAACACATGCACTTGGGCTTCACGCGCCTCTCTGCGGATGAGAGAACCTTTAGGAGGAGGGAGAGATTGTGCCTTTATTGTGGCCAGGCAGGTCACTTTTTGAAGTCTTGTCCTATCCATCCAGGAAATTCCAAAACCTTGAGGTCCTGTAGCAGACAGACCATAGGCGGCGTTGTTTCGTCACTAGTTATCCAGAAGGATAAGCCTCTGGTCCCTGTTATCCTTTCTTGGTCTGAGTCATCCATCAAGATACAGGCTCTAATTGACTCTGGGGCTGCAGCCTGTTCATTGATGCTGCCTTTGTATCTAAGCACTTGATTCCGCTGCAGCTTCATGTCACTCTACTTGCCATTGAGGTTCTTGACGGGAGACCTTTACAGCCTGCCCATGTGGCTCATGAGACTGTTCCATTGTCCATGGCCATAGGGGCTCTTCACCATGAGATAATCCAATTCCAAGTTATTTTCTCACCTAAGTTTCCGCTGGTTATGGTTTATCCTTGGTTACAGAGGCACAACCCCTCTTTTGATTGGCTCCTTGCTGAGGTTCTCTCCTGGTCGCCACAATGCAGTAAGACTTGCTTCCAGATGGTAGGCAATTTCCTGTGCACCTCTTCAATCTCCTCCCTGCCAGAGGAGTACCGCAATTTTAGTGATGTCTTTGACAAAGGTCAAGCCGGTAGTTTGCCTCCACACCGGTCATATGATTGTGCAACTGACCTTCAACCTGGTGCCATACCCCCTCGTGGCCCTGTTTACCCTTTGTTGGTCTCGGAGGATAAGGCGATGGAGGATTATGTTGCAGACGCACTTTCTCTGGGATTCATCCACAAGTCCTCGTCTCCTGCTGGTGCTGGTTTCTTCTTTGTGAAGAAGAAGAGTGGTGAACTGAGACCTTGTATTGATTATAGGGGTCTCAATAGTTTCCCGATTAAGAATGCTTATCCAATTCCATTGATTACAGAGTTATTTGACTGCCTCAAGGGAGCAACGGTTTTCACAAAGCTGGATTTGAGAGGAGCATACAATCTCGTGAGGATCAAGGACGGTGACGAATGGAAAACCGCATTTAATACCAGAACAGGCCATTATGAGTACCTCGTAATGCCATTTGGCCTTTGCAATGCTCTGGCAAATTTCCAGGAATTTATCAACTATGTCCTCCGAGATTTGTTGCAGCTATGTGTGGTGGTTCATCTCGACGATATCTTAATTTTTTAAAGTCCCTAGAGAGCCACCACACAGATGTCTGTTGTGTGCTTCAGAAGCTGAGAGAGAAGCTCTATTGTAAATTGGAGAAGTGCGAGTTCCAACGTGAACAGGTTAAATTCCTGGGTTATGTAATTTCCACTGCCGGTTTTTTCGAAGGATCCAGAGAAACTTTTAGCAGTCCTGCAGTGGCCCGACCCATGAGTATATGTCCTCTGCAATGTTTTCTTGGCCAATTATTCTGGAAAGTTTATTCGTAACTTCTCGTCTCTGGTCAAGCCCCTGACTGATATAACCACAGAGTCGGTCCCCAGAGTCCCTTAAGGCCTTTGAGAGTCTCAAGGCTGCCTTTGTTTCTGCTCCTGTGTTGGAACATCCTGATCCTATGTTACCCTTTATCCTTGAGGTTGATGCTTCTGAGACTGGAGTTGGGGCCCTTCTGTCTCAACGTCCTACCTCTGAGAGCGCTATGCATCCTTGTGGCTACTTTTCCAAGAAATTGTCACCTGTGGAATGCAATTTCGAGATTGGGGACAGAGTTGTTAGTGATCATTTTAGCCCTTAAAGAATGGAGGCATCTCCTCGAATGTACCACTGTGCCAGTCCTCATTTTTACTGACCATAAGAATCTCACATTCTTGTCTGAGGCTAAACGTCTCTCTCCCAGAAGGGCGTGATGGGCTCTTTTCTTGTCAAGTTTTAATTACATTGTCTCATTCTTACCCGGTATTAAGAATGTAAGGGCTGACGCTTTGTCGTAACTATTTTTCTCCGCTTCCAAGGTGGAATCGGTTCCTGTTCCTGTGATTCCTCCTGATTGTATTCTGGCTACAGTTCGCACCAGTCTCACTTCTCCTTTGGGTGACAAAATTATTGCCGCTCAGGTCCATGCTCCTCCTGAAAAACCTTGTGACCGCTGCTTTGTCCCTGAAAGTCTCCGTACTGCCGTGCTCCTGACTTACCATTTTCCCAAGGCTGCTGGCCACCCTGGGAAGAATCAACTCTTTTGGGCCATTTCCCAACAATTCTGATGGCCTAGTCTAGGTGCTGATGTAGCCACCTTCGTAGCTGCTGGTTCTGTGTGTGCTCAGAGTAAGACACCACAACACCTTCCAGTGGGCCTCCTACAGCCCAGACCCAATGGAGAGAGACATTGGACCCACTTGTCCATGGATTTCATTGTGGCATTACCCAACTCTCAGGGCAACACAGTTATCCTTATGGTGGTTGATCGGTTCTCAAAGATGTCTCATTGTATTCTACTTAAGAAGTTGCCCACATCTAAGGAACTGGCTTCCATTTTTGCTTGGGAGATCTTTAGCTTACATAGGCTACCCAAGGTGAACGTCTAGGACAGGGGTAATCAGTTTGTGTCCTCGTTCTGGCGAGCCTTTTGTGCACAGTTGGGAATTCAGTTTTCTTTCTCCTCTGCGTATCATCTGCACTCTAATGGGGCCACAGAACGAGCCAACTAGATCTTGGAGCAGTTTCTATGTTGCTATATTTCTGGACATCATAACAACTTGTCAGACCTCTTACCTTGGGTGGAGTTTTCTCACAACAGATTCTTGAATTCTGCTTCCCGATTGTCCCCGTTTATGGCAAACTATGGTTTCCAACCTTCCATGTTGCCTGACTCATTTGTTCCACAGAGCATCCAGGCTTTGCGACATGCCAATGATAGGTACAGACTCCATGCTGACCGCAGGCGCCTGCCTGCTCCTTCCTACCAGGTTGGGGACAGGGTCTGGCTGTCATCTCGCAACCTTCGACTCCGTGTTCTCTCACTGATGGCACCTTGGTTTATTGGGCCTTTCCAAGTTCTCTACAGGATTAACCCAGTGGCTTACGCTTTAGACCTTCCTTCTAATATGCGTATCTCAATTGTATTCCATGTCTCCTTATTAAAACCTTTGGTCTGCAACCGTTTTACCACCTTGGTTCCACGCCCTCACCCAGTACAGGTTGAGAACTATGAGGAGTATAAATATAGTCCATTGTTGAAGGTTCTGTGGGCGCATACAGTACCTGGTGCATTGGAAAGGGTACGGTCCGGAGGAACGCTCTTGGGTCTCATCCTCGGACATCCATGCCCCTGTCCTCCTCTGTGATTTCCATCAACATTTTCCCCTCAAGCCTGGTGGTCCTCCGAGGGGGGGGGTCATTGAGGAGGGGGTACTGTCAAGGCTGGGCTCAGCCCTTCCTTCTCAGAGCAGGCCGCTCAGCTGTCGGTTAATTGCCAGCTCCAGTCTTTTCCACAGTGACTCACCTGATGATGATATCCTGTTCGTCAGTCCTGCTTTTTAGGTCAGTTCCTCTCTCCCTTCGTCTTGGTCAACACATCCAGAGACTCTCTCCTGTGTACATGTTGAAGACTTGCTTGGCTGACGTCCCTTCTGGTTCCTGATCCTGCTTGCTGTTCCACTATGCTGATTCTCTGGTTTCCTGATTTCCTGGCCTGCCTTGAAGTACGCTGATCTCTGGCTCTCTGACATGCTGGCTTGTCTAACTATCCGTTCCAATTACCGAACCCTGGCTATGATTTGACTAAGATGCTCTGTTTACCTTTTACCATTATTATTATTATTATTAAACAAGTGTGATTTTTAACTGCACTTCTGTCTTGGTCTGATTCATGGTTTCTGACACTGTCAGAGTTCTGAGGCCCACCTCCCACATCCGTTCTGTGACATACTGAGGGGCCTGGGTGGTTCTCTTTGCTCTCCGAGTTGATTTGGCCTTCTTTCAGTACAGACCAATTTGGGATTTGGTCATGTCTAAGCTGAGCTGCTCCTTATTGCATGCCAATACCCCCCTGTGGTGCAACAAACAATTGGGCGAGCTTCTCCAGATACTCGACCCATAGATCTGGATTTTAAAAGGTAGACTTAAATGGTAGACTTAAAACCTTTGATTATCTGAAAGTGGAGTTTACCCTTCCGAATTATATGCTTTTTAGATACCTTTGGCTGCGCCATGCTCTGCATGCTCAGTTTGATGGTAATCTACAGATCAAAAAAAATGTTATGCCATTTATACAAGGTAGAGATAATCTATGTGACATAACGCATTTTGAACGTATTTGTAAAAATTACCCCCATTCAAAGGGGCTCGTGTCAATGTTGTATAGTCACCTGAATGCTTTGCCTGATACAAAAACACCCTCTTATGTGGAAAAATGGGAGAATGATCTTGGTTTTCACATAGACTCATCCAAATGGGATAAAGTTTGGGCCAATACCAAAATATCTTCTCAAAATGTAGTAGCTTTAGAGGCGAACTATAAAGTACTTATACGTTGGCATCTGGTCCCTGTTAGGATTGCGAAATATGTTCCACAATACTCTCCACTTTCCTTTTGCGGCTGTGGTGATCCAGGAACGCATTTTCATATATTTTGGAATTGCCATATAGCAAAAAATTATTGGAAAGAAGTATTCCTAATGCTCTCTAAATTATTCAAGAAAACTATCATCCCAGATCCGACAATTGCGCTTCTAAATTTGAAGCCTACCCAAATATCCTATACACAATTTAAACTCCTACAAATTACCACAGCCGCAAAGCAGACCATCGCCAAAGCATGGAAGTCCTCATCATTAATGCTTTCTGAAACTACGAATAGAATACATCAAGACATGATCCTCTTGAAAACAGATGTCATATCCAACTATACCATACCTAAATTTGAGAAAATATGGAGTCCTTGAGTGACCCACTTTCTTTCTCCTAATTTTGACACTTCTTTACTAAGACCTTGGTAACTATATAATTTTGTTTTGAATAACTGCTAAATAGATACTATGCATATATTGTTACTAAGAAATCCCCGGAAACCTCTACTAAGCCAGACTTTTTTTTTTCTTTTCTTATCTTTACTTTCCTTTTAGTCTTTTCTTCTCTTCTTATTCTATCCTATCTTCTCCTATTTATAATTACATAACAAAATGGTAGCGAAACATTCACTTATAATTTTCAATTATAATACAATAATAGTAAGCTCTAATGTCCTATTATAAGTAACTGAATCTCGTAGTAATTAATATTATTTCTTTATTACATATTACTCCAAAAGTTAAAAGTTTAACAACTTTTAAATTTTTTGTTGCTCTTGATTATATAATTGGTAAAATTAATTGTAACACCTTAGTCTTTCTAAAAACATATAGCCTACTTAAATCTTTAAATGCTTGTAACTACAAGAAATACTAAGATCTGACATGTAAATTCAACTAATGCTACCATTTAATGTAATCAATATTTTGTTAATTGTACCAATGTTTATATTTTCAAAATCAATAAACAAATTTGACAAGAATAAAGATATTCCTGGTTCATAATTAATAACTAGTTCTTTCGTGCTTTTCCTTTACAGAGTCAGGATAATTATACCGTGTCTATAGCTCTATACATTTTGGAAAATTTATATTTCCAATAACATGAAGATATCCTTATATGAATTCAGAGTGCAAAGTTTGTTTTTTGTATTTAATGTACATTTGTAATAAACATGTATATTTTTGTTTTTGTCATTCCAGTGAATAACATCTAGGATTCCCAGTGGTTCCATCCGCTGCTTGAGATACATACTCCCCCCCCCCACTCGGCTTCCCGGCATGTCACTTTTCTCCCCATTATGCTCCCACAGTTCAGCCGTTACCATCTTGGCCATTAGATGGCAGCCTATTCTGTGCCGGTCACGTCCCTTGATCGCCGGATGTTCAGTGATGCTGTGCGACTGTACGGTTCTTCCGTGCATGCGCATGGCGTCACGAAATTACGTCGGAAGTGACTGCGGATGCCAGAGCTTAGGCCTTCTGGAACGCCGAGGGAGTCACGCAGATGCTGCAGTCATGGAGGCGGTGACCCCGCATTGGGCAGGAGGAGGAAAGCGCCTGAGATCAATTAAGCAGTCTTAAAAAGGTATTTAAACCGGCAGCCTCCAGCAGATCAGTAGGTGATCTCTGGATGACTGCCGATGCACGCATAGGAGAATATGGGGTATCAAGTAAATTCTGTTAGACTCACCAGACCAATCGTTACCCACATTACATTGCACCATATTAAATAAGTACATACCTTATCAACTTTGTTAATATTGTTAATCTCTTTGTTTTTAACACAGATATGATTTTCATCTTCAAATTTGAATAGTTATTTGTGAGTCCGACACTTTTGCTTGTCAAACTATTTGTTACTTTACCACCGTTCACTCCATAAAGGGGTGTTTCCACAATTACCGGTAAACATTTCTTACCCTTTCTTCACTTCACCCCTTCTTTTACACAGTTTTTTTACTCGCACTGTTGCTGTTTGTTGCTTGCGTGTCACCATTCACTGTTCCCCCTTTTTTTGTTTTTGTATTAGTGCCCTATCACTTATTTTCACAAGTATATATTTGTTCATCATCCTTTATTCATCTCACCAAATATTAGAATTTTTATTCCATTGCACACTTACACCCCAATTACTTAGAACCCATTATATATATATATATATATATATATATATATATATATATTTTCTAACACCCTAGAGCAGTGATGGCGAACCTTGGCACCCCAGATGTTTTGGAACTACACTTCCCATGATGCTCAACTACACTGCAGAGTGCATGAGCATCATGGGAAATGTAATTCCAAAACATCTGGGGTGCCAAGGTTTGTCCTCACTGCCCTAGAGAATAAAATGGTGGTCGTTGCAATACTTTCTATCACACCATATTTGCGCAGCGGTCTTACAAGCACACTTTTTTTGGGAAAAAATACACTTTTTTTAAATTAAAAAAATAAGACAACAGTAAAGTTAGCCCAATTTCTTCTTATATTGTGAAAAATAATGTTATGCCGAGTAAATTGATACCCAACATGTCACGCTTCAAAATTGCGGCAGCTCGTGGAATGGCGACAAACTTTTACCCTTAAAAATCTCCATTGGCGGTTTAAAAATTTCTACAGGTTACCAGTTTTGAGTTACAGAGGAGGTCTAGGGCGAGAAGTATTGCACTCACTTTAACGATCATGGCGATATCTCACATGTGTGGTTTGAACACAATTTTCATATGCGGGCTCTACTCAAGTATGCTTTCACTTCTGCGCGACAAAGTTTAGAAAAAAAAAAATTTGGGTCACTTTTATTTTATTCCTATTACTAGGAATGTAAACATCCCTTGTAATAGAAAGCATGACAGGACCTCAAATTTGAGATCTGGGGTCAAAAAGACCTCAGATCTCATATTTACATTTAAAATGCAATAATAAAAAAAAAAATAAAATAATAATTTGAAAAAATAATTACATTTTTCCTTTAATTGCTTCAGCCCCGGAAGAGTACTTTTTGCGATTAGGCACTGCGCCGCTTTAACTGACAATTGTGCTGTTGTGCGACGTTGCACCCAAACAAATTTGACGTCCTTTTTTCCCCACAAATAGAGCTTTCTTTTGGTGGTATTTGATCACCTCTGCGGTTTTTGAAAAAAGCGCAATATTTTTTACACTTTTTGCTATAATAAATATTCCCAAAAAATATATAAAACAAATATATTTTTTCCTCAGTCTAGGCCAATATGTATATACGTATATTGATTGGTTTGGGCAAAAGTTATAGCGTCTACAAAATAGGGGATAGCTTTATGTCATTTTTATTATTCATTTTGTTTTTCCTAGTAATGGCAGGGATCTGCGATTTTTATCGGGACTGCGACATTATGGTGGAGCCATCGGACACTTTTGACACATTTTTGGGACCATTGGCATTTATACAGCGATCAGTGCTATAAAAATGCACTGATTACTGTAAAAATGTCACTGGCAGGAAGGGGTTAACACTAGGGGGGCAATCAAGGGGTTAATTGTGTTCCCTCTCTGTGTTATAACTGAAGGGGGAGGGGACTGTGTAGGGGAGATGACAGATCGCTGTTCAGTCTCTTCTCCCCTCAGAGAACCTGAAACTGTGTTTACACACACAGATCCCGGTTCTCTGTGTGTAACCAGCGCAACCCTAGTGGCCACAGGACAAAGTGACGTTACATAACGTTGTTTCGTCCAGCCATGCCATTCTGCTGCAGTAAAACTGCAGCAGCTGGTCGGCAAGTGGTTAAGCGCTATGGGCGGAAGTGATGTTTGACGTCGCTTCCACCCTCCCATGCCATGGAGTCAAGAAGGGGCCATCTTCCCCTCAGTTGGTAGCCAGGCATCCATGAGAGAGGACACGATCGTCTCTGCCGCTACCAGCGGGTCTGGTAAGCGTCGGAGATGACCGGAGCGATGCGGGGGGCACCTCTCCCGCCAGCAACAAAAGTGATCTCGCAATGGAGACCAGTTTTATCATAAAGAGACACGCACGCCGTTCCCGAAAATACCGGGGTTATGGCAGTTAGCTGCTGCCATAACCCTGATATTTGGTGTCAAACAACCGACGTACGGGTACGGCAATTTGCGTGAAGTGGTAGATGAAGACATATTGTGTTTAAAATGAAATGTTTATGCATACTCCTTGATAATAGGTCATTAAGTAAAACATTTTTTTTTCGACATGTCCTTTAGAGTAACAAAATCCTCCTGATGAAGATCATGAATGTAGGGGTCTAAATGCATTGGGGTACTCATATTTAATGTAACAACAGTTTTGCAATGTGCATTTTTGTCACTATTGATGGATATTTTCTGTTTTCATATTATAACCAGAGCTCATATTTTAAATTTCCTGTAAAATTAGTTTTTTGCCCTTTTGATAAATAAAAACCTTGACAATACTCCTACAATTTGATGGTTATTGTGCTGCTAAAAAAAAACCTTGGGAAATGTTTCCATTTTTGAAACAATTTTCAGGGTGTGCAGCCTTGTTAAATCTCATTTATGCGTTCTTCCATGTTATAGTTTGATAGTAACTTCCCATTGTTGCCTTCCCTTCACATTCTGGCTGTGCTGAAAGGGGATGAGCCCTGCAAGTTGATCTCAACCTTTATAATATGTTACTTTCCCCATCTGCATCTCAGCTTGCTTATTCATTAAAGCTCAAATGGGAGGTGGATGCAGGTGAAATGGATGATAAGGATTGGGGCGAGGTGCTGGAAACTAATAAACTGGTATCTCCCAAAATGTCTGATAGACTTACACATATATATATATATATGTGTGTTAGTCTATTTATATTTTTCATAGGGCATATCTCACACCAGAACGAATGGCTAAATTCTGTTCATCTCTGAGCCCCATGTGTCCCAATGACTGCCGTTGGCATCTTTGGACATTTAATCTGGCAATGTCCTCGCATTCGAGGATTTTGGGAGCAAATGGTACAATTCCTTCATGACCAGATGGGCTCACTGGTGACAATGGGCAATGGGCCCTAGGCAATGCTTGTTGGGATTATTCCCAGACCCAGAAATGTATTAACACAGATTTGTATATGTACACCGCTAGGAAACGAATAGCTCGAGTATGGATACAGGCCACAACCCCTACTCTTGTGGCCTGGATCGCCGAGATAAATATCATATTGGCTTATAAGAAGGTCATCAAGGGGATACCTGGGTAAATCTAAAGTATGGGATAGATGGTTATAGTCACCACTGACTTGTACTTCATAATGAGTATCTTGACATGGACTTCATGTCTCTTGGGTAGTAAATTTATTATGAGGGTCATACTCAAAGTGTCTACCCATTAATGTGTCTTGCTGTTACCAGGACGTTTTTTTGATAGCCTGTGTTTTGTACTGATGTTTATTTATCTATTGGCTGAGGGGCACTGGCTGTATACCCAGATTTGTTTTAGTTTTCCCCCCATATCCCACTGGTAAGTGATGTCATATAACAGTTTAATATGTGTATTTCTTCTTTTGTTGTTTTTGTTGTACATGCAATTTATGTTTTTTGATAAGCTCAATATATACAGAAAACATGCTTGTTATACTCACTGTGGAACCTAAGGCGGTTAATCCTCTGCATTGTGTAAAAAGGCTGTTTGATTCCTGTCTTCTCTGATCCTCCCCTTTTTTTTACTGTCCCCAATCTATCTACTGAAAGAACAGAGCCCTAGGAGGTATTCTGCAGTTTGGCGTGTATTGCTAGAGAGTTGTTTTTTATTTTGGGAGGGTGCATGTTTATCAGTTCAGGGCCAATCAGCACTGTTCAGACAGAGGGTCAGGGGTCATACAGCCTCATCGGACAGTCAAGGGAGAATGAAAACTCCTCCTACAAGCTTTCACCAGTGCTTGCCAGACACTGATATGCTGAGAAAGGGTATTTAGCAGTTTATATTTACTAAAATAATTGCATTTCCATTTACTGTGGGAGACCAGATATAGTGAATGCAGGGTTCTGGGTTTAGTAACACTTTAATTGGAAATACCCTGTTGGCTTTCCAGCGATTTGTCAGTGACAAATTGATACTACTCAGCATCCATCTACCAAAAAGGCATACGTGGGAAAAAAAATGTAGATTTATTTTCTACATTGAAAATTCTGAATGAACTCTCAGCACACTGCTATACACCTTTTTAAGCCAACTTTGCATAGCAACAGGGATTTTTAGTTTAGAAACATTGCAATACATGTTTAACCACTTTCCGCCCACCATATAGCAATATGACTTGCGCAAAGTGGTTCAGTTATCCTGATTCTTGACTGAACGTCCTATGGCGTCCAGCAGGTAATGCCGCCAGATCGCGCCCGCAGGGGCGCACCGCGATCGGTGGTGTGTCAGCCTGACACACTGTATCTCCGATATCGGCTTTTCCTCCACTCGCGCTGAGAGGTGTGAGGAGAGACGATCGGCTGCTCTCCTGACGGGGGGTCTGCACTGATTGATTATCAGTGCAGCCCCCCCAGGATGCCCACCCATGGCCTCAAGGTATGCCAATCAATGCCCAATAGGGATGGCACTGTGCCCATCAGTGAAGACTGCCAGTGCTCACTGATCAGTGCTGCCGAACAGTGCCATCTATCAGTGCTGCCTATGAGTGCCCATCAGTGCAGCATATAAGTGCCTCATCATCAGTGCCACCTCATCAGTGCCAATCAGTAATGACTCATCAGTGCCTGTCAGTGCAGCCTCATCATTGCCCATCAGTGAAGGAGAAAACGTACTTATTTACAAAGTTTTCTAACAAACGAATAAAAACTTTTTTCCAAAATTTTTTGTCTTTTTTTACATGTAGCGCAAAAAATTAAAACTTTTTTCCCAAATTTTTGGTCTTTTTTTACATGTAGCGCAAAAAATAAAAACCCCAGTGGTGGTCAAATACCACCAAAAGAAAGCTCTATTTGTGCGGGGAAAAAAAATTATAAAAATGTTGTTTGGGTACAGCGTAGCAATTGTCATTTAAAATGTGATAGCTCTGAAAGCTGAAGATTGGTCTGAGCAGGAAGGTGTATACGTGCCCTGTATTGAAGTGGTTAAGGTGACCAACCCTGTCAAAATAAACCCTCTCTGGCCAGTCCCTACTCTTCTCTACAAAATTACTTACTTCAGTGGATATAATGCCAATATAGGGCAAATAGATACAATTTGTAGGAAAGCTACAGGTTCAAAAAGACACATAATGCTCCCTTCAACATCAAAAAAGGTCCACAAGTGCCATCAGCACAGAAGTGGCGGAAACCAATGGGACCCAGGCACACCCATCTACTGTTTATAGAAGTTTGTCTGGAGGTGGTCTTCATTGAAGAATTGTGGCCAAAAAGCCATACCTCTGACATGGGAAAAAAAGGTAAGCAGCTCAACTATGCATGCAAACACAGGAACTGGGTTGCAGAAAAATGACAGTAGGTGCTCTGGACAGATTAGTCAACATTTAAAATATTTGGCTCAAGCAGGAGGCAGCTTGATTGCTGAAAGACTGGAGAGCGATAAAATTTGTGTCTACAGGCAACATTCAAGCATGGGGATTCCTTGCGTGTTTAGAGCTGCATTTCTGCTAATGGAGTTGGTGATTTGGTGAGAATCAGTGATGTCCTGAATGCTAAAAAATGCAGGCAGATACCTATCCATCATTCCATACCATTGGAGAGGTGTGTGATTGGTCCCCACAGGGCCCTGTTCTTAAAATCAAGTCTGTCTAGGATTACATGAGGAGACAGAAGGATTTGAGGCAGCCTACATCCACAGAAGCTCTGTGATTAGTTCTCCAAGATGCTAAGAACAATCTACCTGCTGAGTTTCTTCAAAAACTGTGTTCAAGTGTACCTACTGTAGAAAAATTGATGCTGTTTTGAAGGCAAAGTGTGGTCACACCAAATATTGATTTGATTTGCATTTGTTTTCTGTTCGTTCACTTTTCATTTGCTGATTGATAAAAATAAACTATTATTATAACACTTCTATTTCTGAAAGCATTCTAAATTTACAGTATTTTTTCACACTTTCCCAATACTTTAGCATAGTAAAGTCCACGGCAAATAGGAATTATTTTTAAGGTCCTAGTAGCTCACCTTGTACACTTTTTTGGATTTATTGTGTATTTGCTCATAACTAAGGAGATGTGCAATTAAAGGCAGAAACTCTTTAGGGACAAAGCTATAAAATGTTGTACTGTTGTTGTTTTCTTTAACCTCTAACAGCCTATTGCAATATGATGGCAGAGTGGGAGCCCTGATATCCTGGGAGGACGTCATATGAAGTAACATACTGTCACCAGTCAGTGTCCCTGCTCACCACCACACTAGTTGTATGACGATGTTGTACTTCCCTGGTGATAGTATGTAAAAAAAAAGTTTTGGGAAAAAAAAAAAATGTTTAATTTCTTAATTTTCCAAACAAATTTGACAAAAAATTACAACTTCATGCCTCTTACTAAATACATTGGCTGTGTACTTTCCAAAAGGGTAATTTTGGGGGTATTTGTACTCTTCTGGCATTTTCGGGCCTCAAGAAAAGAGATAGTCCAGCAGTACATCAGGACTGATCAATTTTCATATATATATACCAAATTAAGTGGACTGTATAACTTTCCTACAGATTAAATAATATACACTGATTTGGGTTATTCAAAGTATGACAGTGCTGAAAATTGGTCTGGGCAGGAAGGGGATAAAAGTGTCTGCTATTGAAGTGGTTAACAAAGAAAGAGAGACTCTGCCTTGTCCAGACATTGCATTTCTAAAATGTTTAAGCTTGTGTAGCACACTACTCCCTTGGGAGCTGCAAAGTGTGTTCATTACCTTTGTGTTAACTTGTTCCGTTCCTCCACTGCATGCACAGATTCCATAAACAGCAGACAGTCCATGAAACTTTAGAAAACTTTATTGCTTGAGCTTGAAGAATATTACATTGCAATTAGAGGATATGAGTTGCCTCTAATAATCTGGTTCCTGATTCTGTCTCCATGTACTTTCCTTTAATGAACTGACCAATGCCCCTCTGAATGACATTGTGGGTTATGGATTTTAAAAGCCCCAGGCCTCATCTGCCTATCTTGACTCCTGCAATGCTCTGGGCGTCAGTTCAGGAAAGTGTCCTTGACATATAAGCACCGCTGGGTTGCACTCCCTTTGCTCTCTCTCATCGACAGTCCATGATTGCCACAGAAGGTCGATCCCAGTTTTCTCCGTCCTCTTTTCATCTACTTCCTCCTCCACATGGTTGGGTACATCCCAGGCTGGGATGCCCGGTCCGCTCCTCCAGATTACATAGCTGCTGTTTGGACTATCCAGCACTGAGGTCTCTGAACCCCCAGGCCTTCAAGCCTGCTCCTTGCTCGCTACATCTCTCCTGCTTCTGTGCTCCCGACTCCTCCTCCTTCTCTTCTCCCAGGAAGCATGTGACCCCCAGCCTTTTATGCGAGTCCTGCCCCTGCCAATGCAATTTAATGATTGGTCCAGGGCTCGCCATACAAGCTGCCTGTACTCCAGTCCCAAGTCCTGCCTCCCTTTCAGAACCTTTCACTGAAAGGTAAAGGGGATCTCTCTGAGCCAGAGTGTAGGTGGCCACACCCCCCTCTATTCTGTCACTCCCCTCTCCCAAAACAAACAACCAGGCCTAAAAAGTGCAAGACCATGGCCAAATTTACATATCACTTACCTATTTAAACCTATTTAGCACCCACCTAAATGGGGTGGGCGCTACACTTGCTAAGGGCAACATTTTTAACTACGTATATTTTTAGTTGTGCTGAGAATTGTATTGCAATACAAAATTAGTTAAGGTATCTATAGTCAATACTTTTTTAGGTTAGAATAGAATATAGAAGGATTAAAAGTAATGTCAGAGTTTTTTGTTTTTTTGCTGTCTGTGTTGCATTTGGGAAATTCTCCTTTACTTCCTGTCCCAGAGATACAACAGGAAGTTAGTGGAAATCTCCTAAGGTGAGGAGAATTCCTCTCTTAAACAGTTGTCCAACCTATCAACATAGAAATGCTGCTTGTAAATTCTGCTCTATATGGCAGCCATGGTTGGATACTCCAGGACTTGTACTACCTCAGCTAGTCATGTACAGACTGTTACAGGTATGAAAGTTAAATACCTTCTGACCTCTACCTCCAGGGCGATATATAAGAGTGTTGCCCTTCTATACATATTATTACATGCGAGAAACTCAAAATGGTGGTACTTATCCTTGCCCAAGGAGGGTACATCTATCTTCCAGGCAACGGGATAGCAAAGACCATATTCAGTTTCTAGCCCATTGGCCATTGATCTCTCATCCCGCAAGGGTGTCTAGATAGATATTTACTGTCTTCAATGTTGTTTTCACTTTTTTCTTTTGTGTTTTAAGTGTGGCTTGATTATGTCTTTTAGTGCCACTCTGTTATCTCTAAGATTTTACAATAAGCTATCATTTAGTTGCTCCTAAGGAATGGGATGTTCTGTTTATCGGGACATGTTATTTTCCTTATTAAGTTGATTTCCTATATTTCTTTGATATATGTCCTAGGCTCCCTATATGTTTTGTCTACTGTATTGTGGTTTGGATGACTAATGGCATAAACATTTTTCTGATAAAAAAAATAAATAAGTTGTCCATGGAACAAATGCCCCAGTTGGAAGATTGCCCCTTTCTCTTTGTTCTGGACAAATTTTAGACCCCCTCCCCCACTTCCTTTATCAGTGACAATGGTCACCAGCATAAATAGAGGAGTGAATCTCCCCAGCAGGGACAAAGACTGCAATAAAAACTTGATAGTGGATCTAACTCCTAAGGGTTTAATCTATCCCACTCTATTGGAAACTTTATTTCTATTTTTCTATTGCTCTTTATTTCTATATTTCTTTTGCTCTTAAAAAAAAATATTAGAGAAATCCACCCGATAAGGAATTGACTTATCACCAGGGCAGGTGTAGGAAAAAAGTGAATTTCATGTTAACATTTTTCTTGTTTCTGATCAGAGTATCTACTTAAACTGTAACAAAACTGTTGAGTTTCGATTTACTGAAAAAAATACATATGCTCTAAGAAATGAGAGTGTGTTATCAGCTAGTTTCAAACTACGTATACAAACTGCTACCTTGTAATTGGCTATTGTCTAAGTCAATGCCTATGTCCACTTTGTAGAAATATCTAATGCGCTGAATAAACTTTTGATATTGAGTTGATACATTACACCTGTGTCTGATGTGTTCTCATTATGCCGCGCTTGTGTGGGGGAGCTGATTCAGCAGAAGGGAAACAAATGTCTGCAGCAGATTTAACCCCTTGTCGAGCAACCCAGCAGCAGATAATTGAAGGTTACTAGCGGCACTCATGTACCTGGCCCTAATGGATCTGCACAGGGGCACGGCCCAGGCAGTACATAGTCGTAAATAACCTAAACCTCATAAAATTGCAGTTTTTAGCATTATCAATTTACTTATCTTCACAACCAAAAGTGCACACCCAACTTTCAAGCAGCTTACCAACTATTCTGACACCAAGATGGGGTTCTGGCTGCACCTTATCCCAGTATCCCCATGGGATGGATGGATATCAGGAGCCAAGATTCCAGGGTGGGTTACCATACAACCAGAATGTTCAACAGTGGGCTCAATTATCTCCAGTCACACCCTCTGCAGATAATTAAGCCCACTGTTGAACATCCTGGTCGTATGGTAACCCATCCTGGAATCTTGGCTCCTGATATCCATCCCTCCCATGGGGAAACTGGGATAAAGTGCACCCAGACCCCCATCTTGGGGTCAGAGTAGCTGGGCCCACTGTTGAACATCCTGGTTGTATGGTAACCCATCCTGGAATCCTGGGATAAAGTGCAGCCAGACCCCCATCTTGGGGTCAGAGTAGCTGAGCCCACTGTTGAACATCCTGGTTGTATGGTAACCCATCCTGGAATCTTGGCTCCTGATATCCATCTAGCTCATGGGATACTGGGATAAAGTACAGCCAGACCTCCATCTGTCATAATAGCTGGTAAGCGGCTTGAGAGTTGGGTGTGCACTTTTGGGTGTGAAGATTTTGCTGTCCACACTGAAATATGGATTTTTGTTGATACACAAGTATAAATTACGTTTTTTTTTTTTTTTACACAACAGTACTTTTCTTCTTTTTTCTAATGGATTTTACTGGATTATTTATGAATTTTTAAACACATTCTTATTTATAGTTTTGATATATATGACTTTCTTGATTGAATTTATGCACCTTATATTGATAGCGCAACACATTTTTAATTATTATTGCTATGTATAATGTTTATGTGGACATTTTGAGAAAAGTGCAGCTGTCACGGATAAATGATTATTTTTTACAATTTAGTGCACAGCTTCATTTTTGGTTTAATTTACTTACTTGCATGCTAGTCTTATGTCATAAGTGAATAGGTTACTCTCCATGCGTAAATTCTCGTATGACAGAATACAACTTTAGAAGTGATGTAATGTGTTGAACAGTTTTTTATGTATTCTTTCATTTCTGAGCATGAGACGAAAATTGTACTGATTAACCAAAAATCGGACGTTGAGTTCACGTACAACAAAAATTGTATAGCCTGCAGATCCAGCTTTTGTTGGACTAAAAATTGGAATTGATTGACGAAAGCACCGTACTAACGATCCGAAAATCAGCAGATCGTTTGTCGGACGAAATTTTATTCCGGTTTTCGTATTGTGTGTATGGGCCTTTAAAAACTGCATGATTTGAATGTTCATATTTTCCATTTCCCTTACGTCTCTATGCACACAATACTAAGCTGGCAAGCAGCGTAGAGAGTCCGGCTACACCATATGCTTGGAATAGTAAATACTGAGGATTGCTTAATTTTTGTAGACGGTGATAGGGGGCCTGTCAAGTAGGGCTGTACATGGCTACACAACTTCTAATAAAGGCCCTGCTTACCACAAACTAATTAGCTACAGTGAATGCAAACATGACAAAAGAATGATAACTTGGAACAGACTTTGTTAACTGAAAGCTTTTTTCAGATTTGTGGTAATAGATTAGCACTGTTTCTGTGGCTCCCTTTGATGATAAATTGTTACTTTGTGATTCTTATTATTATTTTCAAATTGCGCAAATCTATTCCCAAATGTTTATGTTAGAAATAGTTCTGTATGTCATGATGGTAAATACAAAAGAAGCCGTATTCTCTAGATTCCTTTGGCTTGTAGTGGGGGTCCGTCTGTTTTCAAACTCTGTTTCTCCCACAGTGATAAACGAGAGTACTATGCACTATAGCCAAAATTAATCTCACAAATAATTAAAGAAGGAAATATCACAGGGCCAAGGTTCTCATTTTTCATCAAGGCTAAGAGGAGTTGCTCACCTTTTCTACAGAGTATCCTAAATAATAAAAATAAATATAAGACATTTTTCAATAAAATCATGCCATTAAGATTATTTGAGCTAACAGGAATATATTGCTGATGACTCCTGCAGGGTCCAACCGTCAGGTAACATCTCCCTGCTGATTGTCACAGCTTCTGTCTACTTACACATTTTATATATTAAGGTGTTTTTTTTTCTGCTTCACCCATCCTGCTGGTTGTGGGTGGATTTTGGTGTGCTTTGCTGCATTTAAATACAAGGCATTTGGTTGTCTGGTTAGCACAGCTCTGAAGAAGGGGGTGCGCCCCAGAAATGCATTAGCATGCATCTGTGAGGCCGCAGAAACACTTGGAGTTTCTAAATCATGTCATCCTTCTATGTACTTACTGTATACTTGTGCACCTTTGTGAGTATGCATTTTATTGGTTGCTTTTCATAATAATAAATTCAATTTTTACCTGGATATTGCACAAGGGGTTTGCGCCTTCACCTTTGTTTTTGTAGTTCAGAAAAAGCATGCTGAAAAGAAAGTCCACATTTTTGATCTGCCTATATCTGTCCCTTATTGGGCGGCTGTTTCTGCCACGCTTCTCCTTGTATGGGATAGTCGCCTACCTGTCGTTTTGGAGATACTCTGCCATATTGTGTCAGATTTCTCTTGACCTGAGGCCCATCCACTCACATATTGTGGGCCTGAGGCCTTTTACCCAGAATAAATAATGTCCAATCCAAAAGCATTTTTAACACTTTACTGTAAACCGTTGATAATCACAGTGATCTTTCTCTTTCAGAACAGTCATTATCAGGACTTCCTGACAGTAGTCTCTATTATCTGACTTTCTGACAGTTGTCTCTTCATTGCAGAACACTCAGAATAGTCACAAAATCATAGCAGCCATCTTCCCAGATGTTGCCAGACTCTTCACAGAGGTGACTCACACTTTGGGTGTTCTTTCCTCACACATGAGATGCTTCTAGTTAGGCTCCAAGGCTGTCCTAAACCAAATCACAGGATCGCTAGAAAAGGTCAGTGGTGGCAAGGCTTTCCCATCTTTCCCCATGTGTCCTCTGGTCACCCTGGTAGTCCAGCCCTGCAGAGGGATCTCTCTCGGTCCTCACAGCACAGCAATATGACTTGCTAAACAGGGGTGTCCTGCTCCCATACCTCAATTCCTTTGGGCTTCACCCACAGCTGGTATATAAAGGGGCATCAACTACACCATCTGCATCACCAAAGGAAGGGCAACAAATAAAAATCACTTCTACCTGCCTACTTGATCTGGACCCATGCCCCAGACTATTAATGGTACTTGAACAGAATGACATCCAGCCAACCAGCATTTTAAGAAGGAGCATTTATCAATGATCTGCATATTCCTTCAGCACAGGTTTCCTTTTTTGTAGAGAAATATGGTTCACAGCCAAGTTACATAAATGTCAAATATCTCAAATTCCATACAAGTGCTGGTAAGTTATATGAAAAGTTGTGCATATAAGCTCTTTCCATAATCCATCTGATTTATTTTGTTTTGCTGTAAAGTAGTCTCATGCAGTTGATTCTTGCCTTCATCTTTCAGCACAAGCCAAGTAGGAAACTCAGGTTAAGCCAAATTTGGTATTGCTGCAGTTGTTCTATTTATTTGATTTACTATGTGTAGTTAAGGAAGTTGTTAGTAAGCAGGGAATTCTGGGTAGAATCTCCACAGGAAGTGAAGAAGCCACCATTCTTTGAGAAGATACTCAGGAAGCAAGACATGTATTTCTCAATCTATCGCTATCACCCCTTAGAGAACTTAAAAATTTCACCTGGCTTGTTCTAATAAAACTGAGATCAAAGAAATATGGTATCTGAAGTTTATGGGTCAAGAAGGTTTAGCTATATGTCCTTGAGACAGAACAATACTAACTATGTAACTACAATGCTAATTTTGAAACCATAAAACATTTTTTTCAAATAAAAATAAAAATTGTCTATGCTGAGAAGTGAAAGTGGTGGGTTTAAACATAGCTGACAAGTGTCCCAGATTGTGCGGGACAGTCCTGGGATTTTGTACACTGTTCTACAAAGTCTGCATCCTGTAGGCTGTTCCACAGGAATCAGAACACTGCATCCTGCGGAATGAAGTCGCCAATTGGATTAAGTGCATTCTGACTGTTTTCTTTGGCTGGCAGTGACATAGAAGACAATGGGAAGGGAAGTAGTCATGTGACATGCTGGTTCTGCCACAGTTTATTTAGGCCTCCCTTCCCTCTTGTGGCACCTTAGGCAGCTTATAGACGGTTCAAACCGGATGAGATTCAAACGGAGTATGGGCAGGCTGAATGTACCAAGTTTAACGATCAATCAACTTGGGTACAACCAGCATGCCGGGTTCTACCTGTGATTATCGCTAGCAGCTGCTATAGCCGCTAGGAATAATCACGGTCTTCTACTAACAGGGACGGCTTCCCCCGCCAACCCGCAGGGAGAAGACAATGGCACAGCAGGACAGATTCCTGCATCAACACTCTCTGTGTTGATGGGGGAACAAGCAATTTTCTTTCCTGCAACCAGTGGTTGCAGGAAAGAAGTTCACTCTGTGTATGGTCGGCCTTAAGCCTCGTACACACGATCGGATTTTCCGATGGGAAATGTGTGATAACAGGCTGTTGGCAGAAAATCTGACCGTTTGTATGCTCCATCAGACAATTGTTGTCGGATTTTTCGCGGATAAATGTCTGTTGTCGGATTTTCCGAGCGTATGTACACAAGTCCGTTGGGCAAAGGTCCAAAGTACAAACACGCATGCTCGGAAGCAAGGATGAGCCAGAAGCGGTCGGTCTTGTAAACTAGCATTCGTAATGGAGAATTAACATTCGTGACAAATTATGAAATCTCCAAATACAGCGCACATTCTCTTCTTGTAACTGCCTACTCCCAAACTGCAATTTGAAGTAAAACACATAGCCAAGTATTATTCTACATAATTTTTTTATTGTGCACAAGAAAACAAATAAAATTAGACATTCTATTTGCCAATAGAACTTAACCAAAAAGTGCATTCTATGCATCCAAAAATATAGAAAATATACCAAATCAAATCATTATTATTCAACCAAAAAATAAAATAACATGCATGTATCCTGCATCTTAACAATTCCAAGAGTTGGTGAAAGCAGGGGTTCGTCATTTGAAGATAATTCCGAAAATCATCTGGATTATTCTCCTGGAGCTCCCGCAGCAATGGCATATGACATAATTGGTCACGATTAATAAAGCAACCAATTTTTGGTCCAAGAACTCCTCCTCCTGTTCCTGGACTGAACTTGGGTCAAAGCAATAGTAGAGGCCAATAATAAATAACAAGTTATCTCCTCCAATTCCGCAACATGTCAGGTTGACGAACGGCTGTTCAGAAACACGCACGAACGGCTGTTCATTGACAAGCCGAATCGACACTCACCAAACTTCTACTAACGCAAATTAGCAGAATGAGCCCAAAGTGTCGCGCTAAAGAGCTGAAAAAACACAAAGTACGTCTTGGAGTTATTGCTTTGACATAATTTTTTTGATTGAATAATGATTTGATTTGGTATTTTTTTTTTTATATTTTTGGATGCATAGAATGCACTTTTTTGGTTAAGTTCTATTGGCAGATAGCATGTCTAATTTGTTTTCTTATGCACAATAAAAATATTGTGTAGAATAATACTTGGCTATGTGTTTTACTTCAAATGACAGTTGGGAGTAAGCAGTTACATTTAAAAGAATACAATGTAAAAGTATAATGGTGTTGTGGTAACTTGCCCAAATAAAAAAAAAATTATTATAATAATTTTATTCTTGATATCACTAGAAAAAAACCTTTGAAAATTTGTTTTCAATAACTATATCAGTATCAGCAGCAAAGAAGCGTCATTATTACCCCATTAAAGATGAGAATTGTGTGCTGCATTTGGAGGTTTCATAATTTGCCACGTCACGAATGTTAATTCTCCATTACAAACGCTAGACCAACCGTTTCTGCTTCCGATCATGCGTGTTTGTACTTTTTTTTTTTCAACAAAATGTGAACTTTATTCATGTTAAGTACATACAGGTCAATTTACAGTACATGGTAAATTAAGAAGAAAAGGTGCAATTGAACGACATACAGGTTTCTTAATTGAAACAACAATTCTTGTAATCCAGTCAATAGGTACATAAATATTCGACTTTCTCTGTCCCACATCATTAGGTACTAGAAGGAGAGGAGCAGGAGAAACAGAATATCTGCCCGGGGAATTGAAGGGGAAGGCTATTTTAGGAGAGAGGAGGGTAGAGGGGGGGGGAGGAGAGGAGCAAGGAAAAAGGAAGGGGAGGGGAGAAGCCAGAGGGGGAAGGACGGGGCGGGAGGGAGGGAGGAGAGGGAGAGGGAAAGCAAAGGAAGGAGGGGGGAGAGGGAAAGGGAGAGGACGGGAAGGAAGGGAGGCAGTGCAGAGCATACACTCCGCCATCTTGGACATCCAGATCCCAGCCACCGGATCACATATCAGCATCTGGTTCAGGAGGAGATAGATCCGGCGGCAGGGATCCCCAAGAGTCTATCCAGGATGACCATATTTTATCGAATTTGTGTGGACAGTTCCTATTGACATAAGTTATTTTGTACAGTGGTAATACCGTGTTTAAGGTGTTTCTCCATGTGGTGATGGTGGGTGGGAGCTCGGCCCTCCATTTCAACAGAATCTCTCTACGAGCGTAGTATGTAGCAAATGACACAAACAGCTTCTTATACTTCCCAACCGAGGGGTCGCCTATCGCATTTAGGAGCAGAATCTTCGGCTGCAGTGGAAGGGAAAGCTCCGCAGATTGATTAATATCAGCCAGTACCTGTTCCCAGAATTCCTGTAGCGCCGGGCATGACCAGGTCATATGTAGGAAGGAGGCGTCCTCCCCCCCACATCTCGTGCAGTTAGGGGACCTGTCCCTGTAGATAACCACCAATCTCCGAGGTGTATGGTAGGCTCGATGAAGAAACTTCAGCTGAATGAAGCGCTCTCTAGCCGAGATTAAGGTGGAGACATATGAGAAGACACATGAGTCCCAGTCATCCTCCTCAAGGGACGGCATGTCCTCCTTCCATTTTTTATATGTGGATAAAGGGGCCGGTAAGACCCTAGAAGCGAGCAGCCTCGCAATCGGATCTGACTCAAGGATGATCCCCCCAGGGAATTGGTGCTGAAAGGCGTGTCTCACCTGGAAGAACCGGAAGAGCATTGAGTTTGGTAGATGGTATTTAGCTTTTAATTCTGGGAACGTACACAGCCTACCTCCCACCATCAGGTGTTGTAAATTCATGATTCCCCTAGTGGCCCAGATTTGAGGATCTGGGATACTGCGAAAATGGGAGAGATTGGGGTTACCCCACAGTGGCATGTGAGGAGAGATCATTCCCGGCGTCCGGTGTACCCCTCTAACTCTACTCCAGACCATAATAGTCGTGCGCATCAGGGTAGTCAAATTGGGATGTGCTCTGGCCCCCCTAAACACCAGGTTACTGAGTGCTGTGTACGACCCCAGGATCGCAGCCTCCAGGGTCACCGCTGGGTTGTCCCTTGGCTGTGCAAACCACCATCGGGCCGTCACTAGGATGGCCGCCCAGTAATAATATAGGAAATTGGGAAGAGCAAGCCCCCCTTGACCCACAGATAGTTGTACAGTGGCAAGCGCCAACCTGGGCACTTTGCCCAGCCATACAAAGGAGGAGATTATAGACTTAATCCTGGCAAAATAGGTCATTGGGATCGCTGTAGGGCTGTTCCTGAAAAGGTAAAGAAACCTTGGCAGGAAAACCATCTTGATGAGGTTAACTCTACCAACCGGAGTCAAGGGGAGCAATTTCCAATCGGCACACTACTTTGAAAAATTGCTGAGTAGGGGGTTTAGATTAAGTTCCATATATTTGGTCACCAGTCCACCCATATGTATCCCAAGATATTTAAATTTATCCACCCAAACTAGGGGACTCTGCATAGTAGGTCTAGGTCTGTTAGGACTTAGCGGGTAGATCAAGGATTTATCCCAGTTGACTTTGACACCAGAATAGGTTCCGAAGTCATTGACCAGTTGTAGGGCAGCTGGGAGTGAGGAGGAGACATCGCTCAGATACAGGATGGTGTCGTCTGCATATAAGGATATCTTCTCCTCCGTCACTCCCACCTGTATACCCCTCACCGTATGTGCGGCTCGTATTTTAGAGGCCAAGGGCTCTACTGCTAAAGCGAAGAGCCCTGGCGAGAGCGGACAGCCCTGGCGGGTGCCCCTTCCTAATGGGAAGGCCTGTGAAAGGGAATTATTTGTTCTGATACGGGCACTGGGGGAGGCGTACATCATGCGCAACCACTGAATAAACACCGGTCCGAAACCAAATTTCCGGAGGACAGCCCAAAGGTACCCCCATTCAACCGAGTCAAATGCTTTCTCGGCGTCCAGGGATACCACAACCCCCAGGCCATCCTCCGGAGCTCTATCCATGTGCGTCAACAGTCTGCGTATATTGATGTCTGTCCCTCTGCCCGGCATGAACCCGGACTGATCTGGGTGCACGAGAGCCGTGATCACTGTGTTCAAGCGACCCGCCAGAACCTTAGCTAGTACTTTTAAATTCACATTCAGGAGCGATATGGGTCTGTACGGTGAACACAGGTCGGGGTTCTTGCCAGGCTTAGGGAGGACCACAATAACCGTCTCATACATGGAAGCGGGCAGACTGCCCCCTCCAGGGCCCTAACCAGCACCTCCCTAAATACGGGGAGAGCTTCTTCTGCGTATTGTTTATAGAATTCCGCCGGGAACCCGTCCGGGCCCGGCGTCTTCCCACTTTGCAAAGATTTAACTGCTGCTTGGATCTCCGTCAGTGTTAGGGGACTATCCAACATTTCTTTAACCGAATCTGTAAGGCACGGTAAGTCAATCTGGTCTAAATATATACTGAGGTCCTGCTCGGTGTAGTGAACCCTGGAGCTATAAAGGTCTCGATAATAAGATGCAAACCGGGCATTAATTTGGGATGGATCCGTTAAGATTTCCCCGTCTGGGGACAATATCCTTGATATGGAGGCAGAGGAGGAATGTTCCCTGGACAACCATGCCAACAATCTACCGCTTCGTTCGCCCTGCTCAAAAATCCGCTGACTCTGGTGGAGTAAGCGAACCTTAGTTGCAGAGGCCCGAACAAGATTGACATCTCTCAAGGCTTCCCTATATCTCAGATACAACTGGGGAGTACGATCCCGGATATATTCTGATTCCAGGGTTTGCACCCTGCTCTCAGCTCTGCGTAGGTCTTTGCTTGCTTCTTTACGGATCTGACCAATGTGAGTTTGGAAGTGACCTATCACAATCGGCACGTACCTGACAGATGAGTCCAATTGGGCAGGAGGAGGTCTCCCGTACGGATCCGACTGACGGCCCCTGGAGGTGGGTACAGGAGGCACGGAAGTCAGGAAGGGTAAGGGAGCCTGATGTAGGGGTCCGGAAGTTGGTGATGGCGGTCCGCTGTTGATGAGGTGAAGTGCAGGTAAGCAGGGTTCACAAATAGTAAGGTAAGGTTCCGGTATGTAGAGTTCACTGACAGCAAGGTGAAATAACGGTAGGTAAACTCACGTCACTCAGCGGGTAAGGGATGGTGATGGGGTTCCCAATACAGGTGGTGAAACTCACTGTAAGCCGGATATAATACAGGATAAGCAGATACAGGTCCCTTGAGCAGGAGATATAAGAAGTCCAAATCCAAGCAGAAGTCGGCAACTTCAGGTCAGTTTACGAGAGAAGAAACCCACAGGATAAAGAAGGGCCTTGGCACCCTGTCGCTGGGACAACACGGCACCTACTGCAACCTCAGAGGCGTCAACCTCTAATACGAAAGGCAAAGCTGGGTTTGGGTGTTTGAGAATGGAGGCCGAAGTAAAAAGTCTCTTGAGCTCTTCAAAGGCCAGTTGTGCTTTGGGAGTCCAGTGAAATCGAGTCCCCTGTTTGGTGAGTTCGGTAATAGGGGAAATGATGGAGGAGAAACCTTTAATAAACTTCCTGTAGAAATTGGCAAAGCCAATGAAGCGTTGTACTCCTTTTTTGTCCATGGGTGCTGGCCAATCCAGGATAGCGGATACCTTTTCAGGGTCCATTTTTATTCCATCAGCAGAAATAATTAATCCCAGGAATTGCACAGTGTGAATTTCGAAACTGCACTTTTCTAGTTTGGCGTATAATCCATGCTGTCTCAGGCGGGTAAGAACATTTCGGACATGCCTACGGTGATCATTCAGGGATGTGGAAAAAACTAAAATGTAATCTAAGTAAACAATAACGTACAGGTCCAGATAATCGTGGAAAATATTATTGACGAAATGTTGGAACGTTGCAGGAGCGTTACACAGGCCGAAAGGCATGACGAGATACTCATAATGTCCAAATCGAGTGCGAAAAGCCGTTTTCCACTCGTCCCCTTTTCGGATGCGGATTAAGTTGTAAGCCCCGCGAAGGTCCAATTTTGTAAAGATTTTGGCTGTCCCCAATCTTTGGAAGAGTTCTGGCACCAGCGGTAGAGGGTATCTGTTTTTAATGGTAATTTTATTTAATTCCCGGTAGTCAATGCAAGGGCGTAGGGAGTGGTCCTTCTTCTCAACAAAGAAGATGCCTGCGCCGGCCGGGGATGTGGAGGGGCGGATGAAGCCTTTCGCTAGATTCTCATCTATGTAGTCTTTTAGAGTGCCCAATTCTTGTTCCGTTAATGGAAAAATCCTTCCAAAGGGGACTTCTGTTCCAGGTAGTAATTCTATGGGGCAATCATAAGGCCTGTGGGGAGGAAGAGTTTCTGCCCCCTTCTTGCTGAATACATCCACAAAGTCCCGGTAGGGTTCAGGAATGGACTGGTGAAGTTCAGCATCAGTCCCCAAACAGAGAAGAGGAGCCAGTTTGACGGAAGTTTGACATTGACAATTCTGCCGGCAATATTCAGAAGAGAACTGGACTTCTCCTGTGGCCCAGTTGATATTGGGGTTGTGGGCCCGCAACCAGGGCATTCCAAGTATGATTGGAAAAAGTGGAGATGATATGACGTCCAGACATAGGAATTCTTGATGTTGAGAGTCTATAGTTGTTAATAGAGGTGTGGTTTCTTGGGTTACCGGACCGGAACTAAGGGTGGATCCATCGGCCAGATGTACTGAAAGACCTCGGGTCTTGGATTGGAGAGGAATGCCATGGCTGGTTGCGAAAGCTTGATCAATGAAACAGCTGCATGCTCCTGAGTCAATGATGACCGATACTGGAATGCTCCGGCCGGAGAGCTGTAAAGTAATGGAGATCGCCAGGTGAGTACCAGTTGGAAGCAAGACAGGTGCACACAAGGAAGAAGAGGGCAGGCACTTAAGTGTCTTGTTGGGGCACATTCTTGCATAATGTCCAGGTTCACCACAGTATAGACACAGGTTGTGGGCCCGTCTGCGCATCTTCTCTTCAGGAGTGAAAGAAGGTCTGAGCAACCCGATCTGCATTGGTTCCGGAGCTCCTGTCGTTAGAGTAGATGAAGCTGAAGGAGCCACACCGGGTGGCCCGGTGACCTTGGGGACCATCCAGAAGGGACGGGAAGGTCCGGAGGATCTTTCGGCCCGTCTTTCCCTGAGACGGCGGTCAATTTGCACCGATAAGTTGATAAGTTCATCTAAAGTTGGAGGAACCCCCACTCGAGCCAGTTCATCTTTCAGAGGGTCTGATAATCCTTTGCGAAATTGATGGCGTAACGCCGCATCATTCCATTCTGTATCAGAGCTCCAACGTTTGAACTCGACGGCATAGTCCTCGGCCGTTCTGCGACCTTGCTGTATGGACTGTAATGCGACTTCGGCTGTAACGGTGGGTTGAGGGTCCTCATATAGTTGTGACATAGCAGTGAAGAGACTACTAAAGGACTCCAAGGATGCGGCTTTCTGCTCCAGCAGGCGGTGGGCCCAGGTCTGGGGTTCCCCTGTCAGGAGGGAGATGATGAAGCCCACCTTAGTAGCTTCCAGAGAGAAAGTCCGTGGCTGTAGGGCAAAATAAAGCTCACATGCGTTGCGGAAGGCACGGAACTTACTTCGTTCCCCAGAAAACTTCTCGGGTAGGGGTACTTTGGGTTCTGGGGGTAACATAATTACAGAAGGTGGCTGGGGAAGTCCCGTGGAAGACGTTCCTTGAGAGTTAGCGGACAAAGTCTGAACCTGTTCCATCAAACGAGTGTAACCTTCCTGTAGGCCTTTTACTGCTTGGGTGAGACCTGCTAGATGTCTGCCTAGTTCCTCCATGGGGGAGACCCCCTGCCCGGACTCGGTCATGGCTGCCTGATACTATCACAATCGGCACGTACCTGACAGATGAGTCCAATTGGGCAGGAGGAGGTCTCCCGTACGGATCCGACTGACGGCCCCTGGAGGTGGGTACAGGAGGCACGGAAGTCAGGAAGGGTAAGGGAGCCTGATGTAGGGGTCCGGAAGTTGGTGATGGCGGTCCGCTGTTGATGAGGTGAAGTGCAGGTAAGCAGGGTTCACAAATAGTAAGGTAAGGTTCCGGTATGTAGAGTTCACTGACAGCAAGGTGAAATAACGGTAGGTAAACTCACGTCACTCAGCGGGTAAGGGATGGTGATGGGGTTCCCAATACAGGTGGTGAAACTCACTGTAAGCCGGATATAATACAGGATAAGCAGATACAGGTCCCTTGAGCAGGAGATATAAGAAGTCCAAATCCAAGCAGAAGTCGGCAACGTTCAAACAGCACAGTACAAAGGAGTTGGCAGGAGAATGGTCGGTCAAGCAGAGGTCTGGGGCAGGCGGAAATCCGGATAGTCCAAAGGGTTAAGCCGAGGTCTTTACAGGTAAGCAGGGTATAACACAGGAACAAACAGATCACTGGGAGATCACAGGAACAAGGTAGTGGCTGGTGCAGAGTATCAGGTATACTGAAGATCAGGCAGCACTAGCCAGCAGGTGCTGCTTGATTAAATAGTCTCATTGGCGCCAACAGTCCATACAGGTGTATGTGAATCACAGGGCGCGCGCCCCTGGACGCCAGCGCGCGCGCGCACGCAAGCCCGCGCTCACGGGAACGCGCACACCACCACGTGTCGGCGCGCGTCTGTGCGCGCCAATCAAACGCCTGGAACCACGATTTTCCTGACATGACCCCACATGCACACTTTTTTTTTTTTTTTATTTAAGAGTCAAAGTTGTTCCTTTATTTAACAGGATAATGTACAGGTTACAACAAAAGTCCCACATGGACCGAATCAGATATACAGTACAGGTGTCTTGGTGTGAAGATACATACGAGAGTTTCTAAACATGTGCAGTGAAGATAACAGTAAGACAGGGTATACATTCGTTTATAAGGGCAACGTAATTATGGAGTTAAACAATCTCCCACCCACCCAACGCCACATAACTTCTCAAAACTCTACCGAGCAGATACCTGCTAACCCGACCAGGGTTGCCACACTTTGTTAAATTTATTCGGGCAGTTCCTATTAATATATGTCAACTTGTACAGGGGCAGGACATCATTAATGGACTTTTCCCATGCAGTGATCGTGGGGGGGGAGGGGGAGCTCCAATGAAGAACAATCTCCCTTTTGGCGTAGAAGAAGAGGTAGGTCAGTAATAGTTTGGTATATCTAGGCCTTTGATCGTCATCTTGAATGCCTAACAATATCAGCTCTGGTGACTTAGGGAGATTTAGTTGTAGGCGACCATTGACGGACTCCAATACCGCATCCCAGTATTTAGCTACTTTGGGACAGTTCCAGAACATATGAAAGAATGTTCCCACATTGTCTCGGCAACGGGGACAGTCGGGGGATCGCTGTGGGAACACCTTGTGGAGCCTCTGGGGGGTAAAGTAGACCCTGTGGAGAAACTTCACCTGTATGAGGCGCTCTCTGGAGGAAATCAGCAGGGAGGCACTGTCTGCGAGGCAGTCATTCCAGTCTTCCTTGTCCAGCCCAGGGATGTCAGTTTTCCAATGGTCAAAAAGTCTGTCTACTTTGGCAGAGTCAGTCCTAAGGAGCTCGAGATATAGGGTCGAGAGGGGCCTATCCAGTTGCACTTGTGAAAGCACCTGTTCGACAGGGTCCACAGTCAGTCTAATGGGAGTAGGAAATTCGGCCCTGATGGCGTGACGCAGTTGGAAATACCGAAATAGCATCCAGTCCGGCAACTGAAGGGTTGCCTGTAGTACTGGGAATGGCTTCACGGCGCCATTCGTTAGAATGTCAGTAAGAGTCTTTATACCAAACCCCGCCCAAACCACCGGGTCCGGGACCGTCCTGATGTGGGGGAGGTTGGGGTTTCCCCATAGTGGGCATCGAGGAGACCAGTTCCGGGGGTCTATTTTCCCTCTCCTGGCCGCCATCCAGACCCTGAGGGTGGTCTGAGTGGGCGCCGGGAGCTCTGTATACGCCCTGCGTCCCCTGTAAACCAGGTTCCCCAGCTCCTGCAGTGACCCTATGATTGCTGCTTCAAGGCATACTGCCGCATTTCCCCTGGAGAGGACGAACCACCACCTAGCTGTCACCAAGACAGCCGCCCAGAAGTATGTCTGGTAGTCTGGCGCAGCCAGGCCCCCACATTGAACAGGGAGGGTTAATGTGGATTTGGCCAGTCTCGGGGCTTTCCCCCCCCCATACGAAGGAGCCTACACATTTATCCACTTCTGCAAACATTGATTTGGGTATCCAGATGGGACTATTGCGAAAAACATATAAAAATTTAGGGAGGAATATCATTTTTAACAGGTTTATACGTCCCATGAGATTCAAGGGTAATGTATTCCATGATGAACATTTGGTTCGCAACTGTGCCACAACCGGGCGTACATTTAGTTCCCTATATTCTGCCACTTGTCTTCTTTTTTTTTTTTTTTTTTTTTTTTTTTTTTTTTTTTTTGCCACTTCAGCGGGTTTCTCGAGATAGACATGTAATCAACTTTTCAGTCATATCTGTCTTTACTCATGTCACATCATTGTGGCTTTCTTCAAATAACACACTCACTGACATTGTACCAAAATTGTTGTGCTCTTATTTCAATTATCTCCCCCCGTGACCCCCCCCCCACCACCCTCCCCCCCAGGACTTGACCAAAGTTCCACGTCTAATTCTCAGATCATTTATAACCTCAATTGTTCAGCAAAACTCCATGTTTTTTTAAAAGTATTCCACCCTCCCCATTTGTCTATTTTATCTTCCTCCTTGTTTCCGTTCTTGCCTCTTAACCTTTCCATTTTGTATGTGGCCTCCATCTCGTCAATCCAATCCCAGATTGAAGGGGCCTCTACTTCCTTCCATTTCTTGGGGATCGTTTTTTTTGCAGCATTTAGGAAAAGTGGCAACAATGATCTTTGGTATTTTTTGGTGTTTTCTTTTGTACCATGTAATAAAACGATCCATGGGTCATCTGGGATTTCGACTTTTATTATATCTTTTATATGGGACCTCACTTCTTCCCAAAAAATTTTTATTTTGGGGCAGCTCCACCATATGTGTAACATATTGCCTGTTTCCTCACAGCCCCGCCAACATTTCCCAGATTTGTCTTGCTGGAATTTGCTAGTTTTGTCCGGGGTAGCATACCATCTAGACAAGATTTTGTAATTTATTTCAGCTGATTTGCTATCTTTTGAAGAATTATGGGTTAGCTTAAGAATTTTTTTAACTATGTGCGTCTCACAATGTGTCCCAATTTCCCTTTCCCATTTCTGAATATATATGGGAACCTCCTGTCTCTCCCAGTCCAACAGGAGCCTGTACCACCGTGTGATCGCACCTCTACTTTCCCTGGTCACCGTTAGTGACTCTAAGGGCGTTAGGTCTGTTAGTTCTCGGATAGGGTGGGGCAGGCGCTCGATGAAGTGGGAGAGCTGGTGGTATTTCCACCCATCTATTTCTGTGTAGCCCTCTTTCATCTTTATTTCTTGAAGTGGTCTAATCTTTCCATTTTTTATAACATCCCCTACTAGTGCTCTATCTAATTTCAGCCAATTTCCCCCGTTAATTTTTAATCCTGGTGCAAAATAAATATTCTCCTTTAAGGTAATCAATGGTGAATTATAGTGACCATTTATTTTTTTGTATATTTCATCCCATATCTTCAGTGCAGTTATCGTGAGTTCACTACAATCTCTATCTATATTCCTATACTTTGGGGGGTTCCATATTATTTGACTTAATTGTGCTTTACTCAAATTAAATTCTAGGTTTACCCATCTTTTTTCTTCTTTGTTTTCTTTTGTCCAGTCTAGTATTCTTGATAATACGATGGCCTTGTAGTAATAGGGTATATCTGGGGCTGCCAATCCTCCGCAGTTTTTTCCCTGTTTGAGTGTCGAGTACGCTACTCTTGGTTTTTTTCCGTTCCAGATGAAGGTCGTTACCAAAGTTCTAAGTTTGGCTAGATAGAACCCAGGTAAAGCGATAGGCATCATCTGGAACTTGTAGAGTATTTTAGGTAAAATAAACATTTTGAGCGCCTGTATTCTGCCAAACCATGATAATGGTCTATGTGTCAATCTATTGCTTTCTGTTTTAATTTCGTTTAATAATGGGATATAATTTAGATTGTATATCTTTTTAAGTGATGGAGCTAATTTAACACCCAAGTATTTTAATTCTCTGCGCCAGGGGAATTTATATGTTTCTTGAAGCTTTTTTTTTAAAGTAGGATTTATATTGATGTTTAGTATTTCCGACTTATCCTGATTAATTTTAAAGTTAGTCAAGTCTCCATACTCTTTGAATATCTGCATAAGTCTGGGGAGGGAACTCTCAGGGTTTTTTAAGTAAAACAGAATATCGTCTGCGTACGCCGCTATTTTGTGGGTATCTTCTCCCACTTCAAATCCTCTTATTTCTGGGTCTCTTCTAATTAAAGAGAGTAAAGGTTCCAGGGACAGGATAAAGAGAATGGGAGAGAGAGGGCATCCCTGTCTTGTTCCATTCTTCATTTCAAAATAAGCGGATTCAGATCCATTTATTTTCACAATTGCCGTCGGGTGGTGGTACAGGGTTCTAATTCGCTGGATCATTTTTGGGCCCAGGCCCATCTCCTCTAACGTTCTAAACATAAAGCTCCAGTCGACTCGGTCAAAAGCCTTCTGGGCATCTGTCGACAGAAGAAGACTTGGGCCTTCTCCCTTTTTCTCCTGTAGCAGAAGCAGCAGGGTTCTCACCCCGCCGTCTCTGCTTTCTCTGCCGGGGACAAACCCCGTTTGGTCGGGGTGGACCAGTTTATTTATTAAAGTTTTCAACCTGTCTGCAAGTATCTTCGAGTACAGTTTAGTGTCCGCGTTCATAAGCGCGATTGGGCGGTAGTTGTCACATTTTGTCCCATCCTTGCCCTCCTTTTTGATTACCGTTATAGAGGCCATTAGAGCTTCCTTACTCATTTCGAAGTCTACACTAAGCCCGTTAAAATATGCACACAGTTTGGGGATCAGTATTTCCTGAAATTTTTTATAGTAATAGGTTGTAAACCCATCAGGTCCCGGACTTTTCCCTACTTTGGTCCCCTTTAGAGCTTTGATTATCTCGGCTTCTGTTATCTTCCCCTCTAATCCCTCTCTTTCACTATCAGTTATTTTTGTTAGGCCGGCCCTGCTCAGGAAGTTGTTCATTTTCTCCATTTTTGTTGCCACTTCTCCTCTCCCACTTTGCTCGACTGTATATAGATCGGCGTAAAATTTTTTAAATACTTGTGCTATCCCCTTTGTGGTGTATTCTATGTCTCCCTTCTTTGTTTGAATTTTTTCTATATAGTTTTGGGCTTTCTTCTTCTGGAGCATTTTTGCTAAATATTTAGGTGACTTATTACTTCCATAATATCTTTCCTTCGCCAGGAGATAAAAAGTCCTGTTGGTATCATGCTCCATAAGTCGTTTAAGTTCTTCTCTTTTTGTTACTAAGTCTTGGGGTCTCTTTCCATGTTGGGTTAGGTCTCTTTTGTGTTGTTGTTCCAAGTGATATATTTCTGCTATTGTATCTTTAGTTTTTTGGAGTTTCTTCTTTTTTATCCCTGCTCCTATCGAGATGAAGACGCCCCTAATGTAGGCCTTATGGGCCTCCCACAGTGTCTGCCGCGAGATTCCTTCTGTGTCATTTCTTATAAAATATTGTTCCACTTCCTCCCTTATTTTATTTTCCTCTTCCCCCCCCTGCATAATACTTTCATTTAGCCGCCACCGTTGGAATTTCATTTGCGGTTCCTCCGTCTGTATTTCTACCATCACCGGGGCATGGTCTGAGAGTGAAATTATTCCTATTCTAGAGTCAACTACTCTATCTAGTGTATTGTGCTCCAAGAGAATGTAGTCTATCCTGGAGTACGTCCCGTGTACAGGGGAGAAGAATGAGTAATCTTTATCTTGTGGATGTTGACTTCTCCAGACGTCTATCAATTGAGATGAGTACAATTTTTGTTTTATTTTCTTTAGTTGTACATTGCTAATCCCCTGCACACGGGACGTACTATCATTCTGGGGGTCAAGGCAAAAATTTAAGTCTCCCATTAATATTAAAGTTCCACTTTTAAACTCCATGAGTTTGCCCAATATCTTTCCTAGGTATGTTCCAGGATTGGCATTGGGAGAGTAGATATTCGCAAGAGTATATTCTACGTCTCCTACTTTCCCTTTCAGGAAGAGAAACCTTCCATCTGGGTCAGTTACTCTGTCTAATAGTTCAAACCGTATTTTCTTTGAAAATCCTATAGCTACTCCTCTGGCTCTTTTTATAATTGTGTCCCCATAGTACCATTCGGGAAAATCCCTTGAATATAATTTTATATTTGAGTCCAAAGCAATATGTGTCTCCTGCAAGAAAACAACTTCTGCGCTGTATTGTTTAAGCTCTTTCATGATTTTGTGGCGTTTTTTGGGAGTATTTAGCCCCTTGACATTATATGACATGAAATTTATGTTTTTTGTCATATTGAGTTTGTGGGTCCTTTGCCTGTCATTTTCCTGATCTGTCGATATTCTATTCTTTGGTCAAGTCCTGTCGTCCCTCCCCTCTTACCTCCCTTCCCTCCTCCCCCCCCCTCCCACCCCCCTCCGGACCCCCCCCTCCCCCCCACCTTCCCCCTCCCCCCATTCCTCCTCCCCAACCCCCCTTGTGGCCCAGTATCGGCCCTCGACTCGATGATAACCCCGATTTCCTTGGCCATCTCGAGTCGCATTTTCGAGGACAGCCCATGTGATCTCCCGTCTCCCCCCCCCTATCCCCCAGCCGACCTATACCAGATCGGGGGGGGGCAGGGGGGGGGGGCCGAGGGAATTCATCCCCCCTTCCTCCAACCTTTATCCGTCGGACCACCCCGGAAGCTCCGGGATTTGTATATCTAGTTTTTTACAGAAATCTTCAAGGTCCTCTGGAAATGTCAGTCTGGCAGTGACCCCCTCTCCGAAGCCCACCAAACAAGCCGGAAATCTCCAATTGTATCGGATATTTTTGTTTTTCAGCTTCTCTAATAGTGGTTTCAAAAGTCTTCTTCTAGTTAAAGTCTCCGGGGCGAGGTCCATGAACACCTGAATCTCCCGGCCTTCAAATTGTAACGGCGTCAAGCCCCTTAGTTTTGTCCAAATCTCCGTTTTATCTTCATACAGGTTGAAGCGTACTATTATATCTCTGGGTCGGACTGAATTTGTCTCGTTGATTTTCCCAATCCTGTGGACTCTATCAATTCTGGGGAAATCCCCTTCTCCTTTTCCGATGAGGGGACCAAATATTTTTTGGATGATATTTTTCAGATCTTCTCCCCTGGTTTCAGGTACTGCTCTGATCCTTAAATTCTGTCTTCTGTTGCGATTTTCTTGGTCTTCTATTTTGTATTGCAGGCCCCGCTGGTGAAAATGAATTTGTTTAATCTGTTCTTTGAGTTGGTCCACCTCCTGGGTCAGTTTTTCATTTTTTTCTTCCACCGCTTCGACTCTGCTTAACAGATGTCCCAGGTCTGTCCTGAGCATCCCGATATCTGCTTTTATCGCATTTTCCAGTCGTTCTAACATGCCCGTCATTTCTCTTTTCGAGGGTGGGTGGTCTTCTGGTCTGGGGTCTTCCATGCTGCTGACTTCCCGTTCACTTTCAGAAGTTAGCTCCTCCCTGGGCACTTCTGGGGTCTCCTCTGGTTTTTTATCTAGGCCCCTCTTTTTTATATTTTTGAGTTGCTGTTGGCTTGTCCCTTCCGAGGTCCTCGGGCTTACGCCCTGTGTCATATAATGTTTAATTGAGCTATCTAGGGTCTTCTCCTTGGGGGTTTTTGGTGGGCCGCCCTTTGTTGTTTTGCTGGTTGATTTACTCATGGTGGCCTCTGCCCTTTTCCTTATTCGCTTCCCCAGCTTTTCTATCTCCGGAAGACTGATATATATGTCTAGGTTATCTTCCTATGTTCCTCTTCTATTTCTAGATGATGTTAATTTAGTGTCAAGGATCAGTACGTCGGGTCAATTGCCCTGTCCCGTCCTACCCTGCTCCGACTCTGGGGTTCTAGTGCAGTGATGCCTGATTGCTAGGTGTCTCCGTTTGGGCCATGTGAGGTCTCCAGGTCTTTAGGCCCCACTGTGGCACTCCCTACTGTAGGGGTCCGTGTCTCCTCGGGTCCACGAGCTGTGTATCCCCCAGGAGTCCCAGTCTTCTACCACGGCACTCGTCCCCCCTTCAATCAGATACGTTTCTTCCGGGCTTCTTAGTGGGGAGAAGATGTACCAGTGGGATAATGGGGCGTCCACGTTGACCATCCAGCGGCGCTAACCGGGAGAGAGAATGGCCACCTCCTCAGCAGTCAACACACAGTTTTCTCCTATTAGTCAGGCCTCGGTCGGCCGTTCCAAACTCTTACACGTGAGGGGTATTCAAGGAATATTCCGAGGAACAGATATTTATTGCTTTATGTTAAATTTGCTTTTATCTTCCATATCTTACCTCTCTCCCCTATACCCCTGTGTCGAGGGGACCGATTATATCCCCGACCAGAACGTGGCTATCCCAGCCACAATCAGTATATGTTGTATCTTGTGTCCTCCCTTTCCCGAAAAAATCTTTGGTATGTAGGTGTTACAGCTTTGAGATCCAATAGGGAGAGGGGTTCAGGTGAGATAGATGTAGGGAGCAAGGAGGGCAAGTCCCGGCAGCACCGCAAAGCAGGTGCCCGTCTGATCAAACGGGAGAAAGCGGGGAGCAGTAGTGTTTAAAAAGTGACATCCCAAAGCAAAGGGGGGGGGGGGAGGGGAGCAAAAGGCAGAGACCGCAATATGCAAAGGAAACAAAAAGTCCTTCTCCCCTCCTTCTCTCCCAAGGGCGAGACCTCAATAATAGGCCAATCTCCTTCTATTATTCAAGCATAGGTCCGTATATTGCAGACATCTCTGCATACCGAAATGTAACATTAGTGCATTCACATTAATATATGGAATAGGTAGATTAATTTATGTCAGATATTATATCTTATCTTGCTCCTCTCTTTATAACCATATATCGGAGAAAAGTTTACGTCCATTTATATATCATATTCTTGTATGTCCAAGCTCTATTCAGTTAATGTAAAACCCAGACCCAGAGGATAGTACCTTCAACCTGTATATATTAAACTTTTACCTCCATGTTCTGCTCATCTGTCTCTCCTATCTCTTTCCATTTGTGTTATAGATATTACCTGGTCTTCAGCCTACGGTCTGTCACTCTAGCGTTGTAGCGTGGAGATATAGGAAAAAGGGCTGGACGCCGTGCCGCTCTTAGGTGTCCTATGATATCCGGGCTGGGAACGGGGGAGAGGGAGGATGGGACGGCGGGGACTCGGTCATCTGGTCGTCCGAACCCTCCTGTAGCTGGAGGTGTGCTGCGTGAGGCGGCGCGTTCCCGGCGATGGCGTGTCCCACCCCTCCATCCACTGCCGCTTCCTCAGAGGTACGGGGTCCGCGGCGGGGTCGGGAGCAGTCGCTGTGCTAGTCGGAGGCTCACAGTATCCTCCATAGAGCGTCTCCCTCGCCGACTCCCGCCGCCGCAATCACACCTGGGCTCCTCCCACCTTGACGGACAACCCTGCCACTTGTCTTCTGACCTGGATACCCAAATATTTAAATTGATCAACCCAAATAAGTGGTATGTTAGGACTGACTTCACGCGCCCGGGGGTCCAGGGGGAAAATGTTGGATTTAGTCCAATTGATGTGCACTCCGGAGAACCTACCAAAGATGTTGAATATCTCGAGAGCTGCAGCCAACGAGTCCCCTGCGTCTTGCAGATACAGGAGGGCGTCGTCCGCGTACAGCGAGATCTTTTCTACCAGAGTGCCTATCTTAAGACCCATCACCCTGTCTGAGTGTCTAATTCGGGTAGCAAGGGGCTCAAGAGCCAATGCGAATAGGGCCGGGGACAAAGGACACCCCTGCCGTGTCCCCCTTTGTAACGGGAACGAGGCAGAGAGCCTATTACTGGTGCGGATGCGGGCCCTAGGTGCCCGGTAGAGCATACGGAGCCACTGAAGAAATCGGGGCCCGATCCCATATCTCCCCAAAGTCTCCCAGAGGAACGTCCACTCCACCGAGTCAAATGCCTTTTCAGCGTCAAGTGAGGCAATGACTCTTCCACCACTGTTGTCATGAGTAATAGACATATTGAGGAAGAGCCGGCGGAGGTTGATATCGGTACCCTTACCCGGCATGAACCCGGTCTGATCCGGATGAACGACCTCCTCAAGGGCTGTGGATAGCCTGTTGGCCAGAATTTTGGCCAGTATCTTGGCGTCCACGTTTAGGAGAGATATTGGCCGGTATGAGGAGCATTCCTCCGGATCTTTCCCGGGCTTGGGTATCAATACCACCACCGCTTCAGACATTGACTCGGGGAGGGCCCCCAGCTGGAAAAATTGAGCAAACAGGGACACTAACCTTGGTGCCAGCAGTTCAAGGTGTTGTGCGTAGAATTCCCTGGGCAACCCGTCCGCCCCAGGAGTCTTACCCGCCTTGAGTTGGCCAATCGCCAACTGTACCTCCTCCAGTGTTATGGCCGCTTCGAGAGCTTCGCATGTCCGGTCACTAATAGTCGGTAAGGGGATCCCGTCCAAATAGTCAGTCAGTTCTAGGGGGGAGTAGCTCACCTTGGTGGAATACAGCTGTTCATAATATTGGGCAAATCTACGGTTTATATCCTGTGGGGTCCTTAGCAGGGTCCCGTCTATGTCCTTGACTACAGCAATATGTGTGGCAGTGAACTGACCCTTCGCCAGCCAGGCCATCAGGCGGCCGCTCTTGTTCCCATATTCAAATATTTTGTGAGCTGTATGAAGTAGTGACTTATGCATCCCGTCCACTCTGCAGAGAGAGAGTTGGTGTAGGGCAAACTGCCACTCTCCATAAGCCTCCCTGTTTGGATTAGCAACATATAATTCTTCCTTCCTCGCAGCCCTATCCTCGAGTTCCTCCAGAGAGCGCGTCGCCTTCCTGCGGGCCGCCGCAATACGGGCTATGTACTCCCCCCTGGTCCATGCTTTAAAGGCGTCCCATGCAATTAGAGGATCAGTGCCAACAGCATTCTCTAACCAGTAATGGCATACCCCCTCCTGCACCGCCTCTTGAGTACTTTCCTCCTCTATCCAGAATCTGGACAGCCTCCACATCCTATCCCCAGGGGGCCCAAATGACAGTTTAAGCAGCAGAGGGGTATGGTCTGATATCCCTCGTGATAAAATGCGGCTGTCCGTGGACCTCCTGAGCAGAGAGCCCGATGCATACATCAAGTCTATGCGAGACAGGGTCTTAAATGTGGCGGAGTGACAGGTGAACTGTCTGCCAGACGGGTTGAGGCTGCGCCAAACATCTGTCAGGGCAAAACTATTTGCCCATTCCGCCAGGCCGGGTGTCCATCTAGATGCTGAGTGGAGTCTGTCCAAATCCGACGTCGGGGTCAGATTAAAGTCCCCCAAAATCAGAACATCCTCCACCCCATAGTCAATGACTAACTGCATAATTTTGTGGAGCAACGTTACATCAGCTGGTGGGGGGAGGTACAGGCCCACAAGTACACAGGGGTTGTTTGCAATAAGTGCATGAAGGATAATGTACCTGCCCCCGGTATCTATCTTAATATCCAGAAGCTGGAACGGCAGTTGTTTATGTATAAGGATACTGACCCCTCTGGAGTACGTGGAGTACGTTGCATGGTAGTGGGACCCCACCCACGCCCTTTTTAGGCTCAGTATCCGGGACCCCACCAGATGGGTCTCCTGGAGCACACAGATATGTGGCGAGTATTTTTTGAGAAAATTAAAGACTAAAGATCTTTTGTGTGCAGAGTTGAGGCCACGCACATTCCAAGAAATCGCTGTCACCTGAGCCATGGTGATATGGGTAAATTAAGTAGGATCAAAATAGGGGTTAAACATGCAACAGCTCCTCCTCTCCAGATGGCCAGCCTGCCCCCCCTGCACCCCCTCCCCACACCGCATTCAGGACCATCAACCATGCAGGTCAGTTGCATATGCAAAAATAAAAGGAATAACATTAGACTCTTATTCAAAACTTTATAACTCCCGACCAACTCATTGGTCAAACCTTTGTCGGCAACGGCCGAAACCCCCCCCTCCCCCCACCCCGCATGTCCCACCCAATGTAAGACTGCCTCATACCCAATAAACCGCCCGTAGGCAACTAACAGTCCTGGGAGCGTGTGTAGTGATCAAGATGGTAGTTCACATCTCCCGACCACCCTCAGCAGAGGAGGTGATCAAAACATTCCTGAGTACTTGTGTACCAGTAAGCATCCATAGGGGAAAAAGAGATGCTACAATAACAATAAAACCGGGTCTTTGGAAGTTCTCCTGGTCTATACCAGGGGCACTAGCTTAAATGTTCATTTCACATGGTACTGCAAAAGGGAGGAGGTACCTGGGTAATATTGCAGCAATGTGGTCAACCACAATCAGATCCGGCAGAGGTCGGTAGGCAATGTGTTGCCCACTGCAGCCTTCCGGCTTGAGGTGAGAAGGAAAGTGATCAAAAGGAAAATGTAAACGGGTGTACAAAAACAAAAAGTAAGGGTGCAAGGTCTTTTCCCTTTCCCCTTCAGGGGCACAGATCTGACCTCCTGGTTGTATACAAGTATGCTGCAATGGGCCGAGATCTTGTGCAGCTCATTGCTCCCTACCCATCCGGGCATGTCACCTCCTTCGGATTGGGTCTTCTGGTCTCTCTCCTGTTAAGATGCGGTGGAGCAAGTGTGCATGCACAGGTCAACAAAGTATCGTCCGGGGATCACGTACCTCAGCAGGGGAAAAACAAATCAGGAGTTGTGCGCCTTTTCATATCCCTTCTTTCATCCAAGTGGGGGGATGGTTTCCAACCATTTTGCAGCCTCTTTGGGGGATGTAAAGAACCTGGTTGTTTCTCCATCAATTACCCGAAGCTTGGCAGGGAAAAGAATACTGTATTTTATGCCCTTCGCTCGGAGGCCCGCCTTCACAGCGTCGAACGAACGGCGGAGCTTCTGGGTCTCAATTGAAAAGTCCGGGAATAGCATCAGGCGGTTGTTTCGGAAGGTCAGCTCCCCCGCCGCCCTGGCAGCCCTGAGCAGCTCATCCCGGTCCCGGAAATTCAAGAACCGCATGATAAAGGTTCTTGGGGGGGAACCCTGGGGGCCTGGTTGTGGCGGCAGTCTGTGGGCTCTCTCCACCGCGAAGTATGGGGACAGGTGCGCAGCGGGCAGTAGGGCTCTAAGCATTTCCTCGGCAAAAACAGTGGGGTTCTTACCCTCCGCTCCCTCCGCCAGGCCGACGATCCGGATATTGTTCCGGCGGCATCTGTTCTCGGAGTCCTCGGCTCTGTGTTCCAGGATTTTGACCCTGGATTGCAGGGAACGAATGGCGCCAGTGTTATCATGCACCTCGTCCTCCACCTGACTCACGCGATGCTCGGCCGCGGTCATCCGGGATCTAACTTTCTCCAAGTCCTGTCGGAGGAGCCCCACGTCCATCTGCACTTCTTCAATTTTAGTGGTGAGGGCCGCCTGGCATAGAGCAACTGCCGACTGGCAGGTTGCAATAGCCGCCATAACTTCAGGGATGCCAGGAGTAGGGGAGGGCGATCCCTCCTGGGCCTCAGTTTGCGACGCCATACTAGCACGAGGCGTCCGTTGTTCACTAGGCCTCGAGGGAGCCGGGCTGGCTTCAGGTGGTATTTCCGGAGGGAATTTCAGTTTCTTCCCCACCTTACCTCGGCCAGGCAATCTAGAAGGCATTCACTGCAGAGTGGGTCGCAGTTCAGGCTAGTAAATCCGGTTTAAATAGGTGATAGGATTAATGCAGTAGCAGAGCTCTTAGGAACACGTCCGTTCACTCGGCCATCTTGGACACGCCCCCCACATGCACACTTTAAAGGCATCCCAGGAGTCCGTAAGAGAGATATTCCTATCCCTCGTACTCCAGAAGTTGCTTATGTCAGCCTTACCCGGGAGATCAATCCTTGAGTCAGCGAGCCAGAATCTGGAAAGGCGCCACAGACTATGCGAGGGGGCACAGGACAATTCTATTGTTAGGAGAACCGGGGCATGGTGCGAGATTCCTCTGGGTAAAATAGTCACATCCCTCACTTTCGAGAGTAGACCAGGTCAATCCTAGAAAAGGTTTTGTAAGACGCTGAGTGACACGTGTAAGCTCTCAACGCCAAACGTCGGTGAAATCAAATGTCTCAGCCCATGCCCTCAGCTCTGAGGACAAACCCGATGTCTGAGTCATTCTGTCCATTTGAGGGTCCGGGACCATATTAAAGTCGCCCAGCAGTAAGACATTGTCTGTGGCATATTGTGTAATTTTCGTGACAATTTGGTACAGGAGGGAAATTGAGGCAGGGGGAGGGATGTACAACCCCACTATCACTACTGTCATTGACAAAATACTGGCATGAATAATCACGTACCGCCCCCCTGCGTCTACCTCTAATGCCAACAGTAGAAAGGGTAGGGACTTACGTACGAGAATACTTACGCCTCGTGCTAGATTGGAGTAAGTTGAATGATAAGCATATCCTACCCAAGGCCTACGTAGGCTTATGGTTCTGCCCCCAACTAAATGTGTCTCCTGGAGGATGCAAATATGCAGAGAATGTTTTTGTAGGAACTGGAACACCAGCGATCGTTTAATCTTAGAATTCAGACCCCTGGTGTTCCAGGACACTATTTTACAACTAGACATTGAGCAAATTCATACCACTCTGCAGGGTTGAGGACCATCACCGGAGATTCAGGAGCTCCCACCACACCACCATTCGACACCACCTGTACTTCATTTCCTGTAAGAGATATTAGACAATTAAGACATACGGCAAACTGACTCATGTAAACCATAGGTAGAAAAAACATAACAAAAACCCCATCCCCCCCTAACCCCCTCCCCGCCACCCCCCACCCAAACCAGAGGGGGCTTCATTCCCATAACATTAAGGGGCAACAGGCCCCTGTGGGGATGCAATGTGCAAGAAGGCACCGGAGCCCGGTCCTCTGAAATACAGTACATGGACCAGGTGTTGGAGTCCGGCAGTAAGGCAATTGAGAAAAAAGTTTTCGCCCGGCCTGAGCCGAGGGTAATGTATGGTTAAATCCCTGGCGCTACTGTGAGTAATTGAAGTCAATTAAAAATAACAGGGCAGGGGTATCAAATGCAGCAAAAATGAACAGTGTTCACAAATACACTAAAAGGTCATAAAATAAGTAAAGGAATTTTCGCGCAAATGATTAAAATATGCATAAACGGTGGTTAAAAAAGTGCACTAGTGAATAAACATATACTAATAGTGTCACCAATACATGGTCTGGGGGTAATGGGAATCAAAATGCTAATGATAATATTACAAGTTCTCTATTGCGACTTAATCACAGAGATCACAAATAAGTGCAAATGATATAAAAACACACAGCAAATAGTGACGTAATGTCTAAAAATGGAAAGTGCCTGGTGTTGAACTTAATAATAGGTTAAATAATTGACATAAAGGGTTAAAAATAAATCGCATATATGTCAAACAGTGAGTCGCATATGTCATATAAAATGGATCATATGAATAAGTGATAATACAACAAAGTATCAAAAATAGTGGATGAGAAAATGTGGTGCACGTGGGAGTGCTAAACACTAAAAGTCAATCCAAAAAAAGTAAGCGTGTATCACACAATAAAAAGCAAATAAAAAGCAAATATGTGTAAGTGTAAAAAGTTCGTGGTGATAAAAGTCCCATTAGACTCCAAATTTAAGTCGAATATTGCCGGGTTTGTAATCTATATGGTCACTAAAATTTCCTATAGTGGGGTTATCCTAGATCGGTCTCTCTAGTCGCTCACCTCAATTAATGTTGAGTATCGCCTTTCTGGGATATCCTATATCTCCCGACTACCGATGTCTCAAGGATCATAAGTATAGGTTTAGGTGTTGTTCCTTGTCTTCCCTATCTGGTCTGGTGGATTATTCGGTCCAATCTTTCTCCTTTTGTGTTTTTCTGGGTGGTATATCTATGGTGCTAATAGTCATGGGCTCATCATGACATAACACCCAGGGGAGTAAGAGGGGGAAGGGGACAAACAAGCCTCCACTAGTGTAGTATGATTAAAACCAAAAGGTCAATTTAATAGTTAAAAGGTGTACTCGTACATTTAAAAAGTGTAAAACTGGCATAAAGATAAAACAACTTCACCGGCGTTCTCAGCGCCTCCTCGCGTCCTATTTCTTCCAAAGCTTGCCTATGGCCACTCCCTACGCGTTACGACACGTCACGTGTTTTCATCTGGGAAACCCTGGGTGTTATGTCATGATGAGCCCATGACTATTAGCACCATAGATATACCACCCAGAAAAACACAAAAGGAGAAAGATTGGACCGAATAATCCACCAGACCAGATAGGGAAGACAAGGAACAACACCTAAACCTATACTTATGATCCTTGAGACATCGGTAGTCGGGAGATATAGGATATCCCAGAAAGGCGATACTCAACATTAATTGAGGTGAGCGACTAGAGAGACCGATCTAGGATAACCCCACTATAGATGATCGATAAGGAAATTTTAGTGACCATATAGATTACAAACCCGGCAATATTCGACTTAAATTTGGAGTCTAATTGGACTTTTATCACCACGAACTTTTTACACTTACACATATTTGCTTTTTATTTGCTTTTTATTGTGTGATACACGCTTCCTTTTTTTGGATTGACTTTTAGTGTTTAGCACTCCCACGTGCACCACATTTTCTCATCCACTATTTTTGATACTTTGTTGTATTATCACTTATTCATATGATCCATTTTATATGACATATGCGACTCACTGTTTGACATATATGCGATTTATTTTTAACCCTTTATGTCAATTATTTAACCTATTATTAAGTTCAACACCAGGCACTTTCCATTTTTAGACATTACGTCACTATTTGCTGTGTGTTTTTATATCATTTGCACTTATTTGTGATCTCTGTGATTAAGTCGCAATAGAGAACTTGTAATATTATCATTAGCATTTTGATTCCCATTACCCCCAGACCATGTATTGGTGACACTATTAGTATATGTTTATTCACTAGTGCACTTTTTTAACCACCGTTTATGCATATTTTAATCATTTGCGCGAAAATTCCTTTACTTATTTTCTGAGCCGAGGGTAGTAGGCTTAGTTGCAAACAAACTGTCCAATTCAAGGAAAACTTGCCAACGAAGGATCAGCTGCTCCGGATTCACAGTCCTCCAGGATACATATGGTTTTAAAGGCGTGCAGTCTCACAGGTAGTAAACAGCCGTATCGGCCTACAGTGGGACGCAGGAGAGAAAGAAGAGAGAGTGGAGGGGGGTAAGGGCCGCGACGAGGGGGGGAGGGGCCGGCCAGGGAAACCATCCCAGTCAATTCTTCAGTAGGGGCCATGTATTTCTCCTTCAGGTGTCATTCAGTATACCCCCCCACCCCTCCACCACCCCTAAAAACTGCAGGGCAGGGTCACCCCATCACCCCTCCAGAGAAAAGTCCAGGAGACAGTAAAAACTAGACCCCCTCTCCTAGTCCCCAGGAAAGTACTCACGATCAGGGAACATACGATCCTCCCCTATAAATCAAGGGGGCATTCAGGTTGGTAAGTGGGGGATAAACATCAGCATTCCTTTGCGCCACATGTCCGCTGGCAGCAGGCAAATCCTTCAGTCAGACCCGCACCGTAATGTAAACAACAGTAAAGGTCACCTCATGGCTGGTTTAATTCTTGCGCAGTGTTTCAATCCAGGATGAGGCCTCAGCAGGTGATGTAAAAAATCTCGTGGACTCACCATCTTCCACCCGTAGTCTGGCAGGGAATAACATGCTGTACTTAAGGCCCTTGGCCCTTAGCTTGGCTCGGACAGCGTCGAATGATTTCCTTTGGCGCTGTGTCTCCATGGTGTAATCAGGAAAGATCATCAGGCGAGCATTTTCAAATTTGAGCTCCTGAAGTGCTCTGGCCTCCCTCAGCACCAGGTCTCTGTCTCTATAATGTAAGAGTTTGAATATGAACGTGCGGGGAGGGGAGCCTAGTGGGCCGCGTGTAGCTGGCATGCGGTGGGCCCTCTCTACTGTAAAGAAGGGGGATAAGTGGGCCTTCGGCAGTAAATCTTTCAGGAGATGTTCTACAAAGGCTACAGGGTCTTTACCTTCGGAGCCCTCCGGGAGGCCTACGACTCGCAGGTTATTGCAGCGATTCCTGTTTTCCGCGTCCTCGGCGCGGCTCTCCAGGGCTTTGACTCTGACCTTCAGGGTATGGAGGTCCCCTGCATGCTCCCTCGATGTATCTTCCACCGCCCACACCCGCTGCTCCACCTCCGCCACGCGACCGCGGAAGGAATCAAGGTCCCTACGGATGAAATCCACATTGGTCTGGAGGTGGTCCATCTTATCTATCAGGGCCGCTTGACCCATTGCTATCGTTTGCAGGGCCGTGGCCAGGTCCTCCGCCGTTGCCGGAGGTGAGTCCGCGGCTTCTGTCTGGGACGCCATGTGGGCCGAGATGGCGGCCCGGCCTCGTGTTTTGACCTGGTCTTTCGCGGGAGTCGCTGAGGCTGAGCGCTGAAATTTTCCCCCGGGCATGTCCCGGGGTCAGTGCTGAAACTGGGGTTCGTTTCGGCCGTTTAAGGTGGCCCAGGGGTGCAGGATCAGAGGATCTAGCTGCCGGACTCCAGGAGCTCAGTTATCGAGCGTCCTCTCCCGTCGCCATCTTGGACAGGCCCCCGTGTTTGTACTTTGGATTTATATATATATATATATATATATATATATATATATATATATATATATTCCTCCAAGCCTATGCTATTTTTGAACATTGTGTGGTCATAGATAAAACTACATCACATGCTTAACACTCAAACATACACGGGTCAAGGGTTATTCTGAATAGCATATATAGTACAAATAACAGTGCGATTTTGTATGTACAAATGCCTGTGGTTTTTCTTAGTAAAAGTAGCACACTCCTCTCTTGTAACTGCTTTTAAACTAGAAGGGTAGTGGTGCCTAGGGAGAGTGATTTAAATACAGGATGACACAAATAACTGATTTTTCTTAAATAGTGTTACAAACTTATACGGTTTCATATATGATAAAATACAGGTACTTGTAGAAACTTAAAGCGGAACTTCAGTCATTTTTTCAACTTTCTATCTATTAAATCTTCTGCCCTTGTTGTTTTAACTTTGGATAGTAAAACATTTTTTTTTCTGACAGTAAATACCTTATACAGCCCACTTCATGTTTCTTGTCTGATAAAAAGCCTAGACTTATGACATCGTGCACAGCGATCTCTCTCACTCTCGTGAGAGTTTGCCAGAAAGGAAGGAGGGATGAGCCATAATAGGGCCAACGAGAGCTGCAGAGCTGGAGGTGTGTGTCTGTGTAAATCCAGGAAGTGAATAGGCATCGGCTTCAGCTACCCACAGTTAAGAGTTGCAGCCGGACTCAGTGGAGGGAGATTTCTGCAGCATATTTGTCAAGTATAGAATCACAGTATGTATAAAATAATATGCAAAGTGGTTGGAGGGAAGCTTCAGAATGGCAAAGATGTTTTTATTACAAATTATGTGAGCAGACTGCAGTTCCTCTTTAAGGTGTGTCAAGTGGTCTTACTCATCAGTTTTGGTTCCAACATTCCTTAAAATGCTAAACATACAGAGATATGGGGGGGGGGGGGGCAGTCACAAATTTATTAACTTCAGCCCTTCATCTTGGTGGTATTTGTAGGTCCAAAGGTCCACAAATTTAGGCCACAAGAATAGCACATGAATATTTTTTTTCTGGATCATAAAAGTACATAGAACTTTATATATGAGCATCTCATGATTGCCCATAGCAATATCTAATAAGAGTCTCACTTTTTATACCACTAATTTTAGATCCCTTGCATCCAACCTATGGCTCCAGGGCCGCATGCAACCCATTGGTACCTGCTGTGTGACCTTTGGACCGCAGAAGTTAGTAATGAGAGTTTGATCACTGGTTTGTAAAGGAAATATATAAGCACTGATCTGTAGCAGTCTCAAGAAAGTCTCTGTTTCCTGCGACTTGGCTTCAATCTCCAAACATTCCACAGTTTGTGACCATCTTCTGAAGGATGTACAACTGAGGCACCCTATAGTTTGAAAGGTGACCACCACTTCTTTAAAGGAAGGATCTATGAGCCTTTCCCACATAAACAATTGTCTAAGGGAACCCTCATACATTAGTATACAGTGTTCAGTTGAGCTATAGTGGTTGCAGGTGGAATGCTGCTCACAGATATCAATGGATAAAATTGAGTTAGTTGGGAATACAGCGCCTTTAACAAACATTATCAAAAATATGTGCGCTCATCATTATCATGGCTTTCGAAAGTTCTCTACTGGCTACATAGTACTCTTATAATAAGGAAAGCCTTCAATTCATTTTTATGTCTGGTTTACAAAGTTTACTCTCACTACACTTTAAGATTATACGTTTGGAGGGTTTGCAGCACAGTCATCATATCTTAACCCAAAACCAATATTTCATGTACAGTAAATGGCACAAACAGTACATAGCATATCATTAATATAAATAAAATATCTTAAAAAAAAAAAAAACACGCAATTACACAAATGCACTCTGATTTGCAATCCCATTCATATACAAAATAATCACAGTATTCCACAAGCAAATAACCATTCAGGGACTGCAGTGAGCCAGAGAGATGATGGCTTATGAAATGACCCTCTTTCCAAATGTCTTTAATTGTACCAGAGCTACCATAATCAAAAATCTGGATGAAGCTGGTTTATAAAAACATAAATTATAGCAGAGCCAAATAATATTTTATTTCCCTAAGAATAGCTAGTTTAGAACCCTACTTTGTTCCAGGGCCATTTATATTATAGCAAAAAAAGTATATGTGGAAAATATCATGCATACATCCCACATTTAAAGTGGCACTAAAGTCAAAATTCTATTTTTTTTTTATATAATTTGGGAAGGGGTTGGAACTACTGTCATGGTGTTATTTAATATCTGTTTCCTCATTAGGGATATATCCCATCATTTCCTGTCCAAGAAACACATCAGAAGGAGAGATGAAATCTCTCTTAAATGAGCAGAAATCCAGTCTTTAACGGTTGTCGCTAGAACAGTTATCCTCACACGGACATTCCTCTTCTACTCCTATCCTAGTGACAGTGGTAAATGTTTACATTGCCTTTTTGTCTCGATAAAAATGGTCACTTGAACAGAAAATGAGTGAATCTGGCGCTGACAGCAGTAAAGTCGTAAAAGGGTTCTAACTTTCCCCTCTCTAACCAAAATTTAAAAAAAGTTTTGGATGTTGTGGGTTGCCTGATCAAGGATCCACAGGAGATGCCTCAGGCTGCAGCCACCCAGTGAAAGCTCTCAAAGCGGCCCACATGCTGCAGCTGCAACCTCTCTTTGCAGGACCTAAAGAGACAGGCACTGAGACAGGGCTGTATTTGCAGCCAAACAAATGGTTGGAGGAGGACCAGCCCAAAAATGTCCTGGATACAGGACACTGTGATTGCAGCCTAGGAGAGGATGATCCCACCCATGGAGAGAGGAGAGACTTCTGGGAGCTCTTTGGAACTGTGGTAGATGTAGTTCCCTTGAGTCAGCCTCTATTAAGTGGAGTGCTGTATGGGACTACATACCTCAGGAGGACAGTGCTGCAGAGAGGAGTAAAATGAAGGAGAACCTGGGGCTCAGGGCAGTCTCGTGTGGCTAATGAGAGGGGCCTATAGGAATATGCAATTTTTTGTAAGAGATTGCTGCTACAGAGCCCAGAATCACCACCGATGCCACAGGTTCCGGTCATCATTAATGGGGGGAGGAGGCTTCATAACAGACGGCACAGTGGTGAGAGGCTGTTGGCCACACTTCCCTACCCTGCTCTTAAAGCAAGAGTGCCACCCTAACTCAGGACTTAGTTTGGGGACTAACACCCTTTACCGTAGGGTACAAAAATACTTGAGCATTCTAGGACTCTGGGCCCCCAACCTTTAGCACCACACTGGCCAGTGGGAGGGATTTTTGGAGATACTCATTGAGACTTCAGCCTCAAGTGCCACCATTATTTATAAATGTTTTTTTATAATATAATCTCTTTTTATTAAGGAAGAAAAAGAATCGTTCAATACAATGGGATAAAAAACAGTACGTAAAAAAAGAAACAGAGGGTATATGTCCATTATTCCAGTCACCAGTTCTCTATCAATCTACAGCCATATATATCATATAGAGACATGCAAGTTACATTACAGAAAAACAACAGTCGAATAGAGGTGATGTTCCTGTACAAAGCCAGTGGGGTAATTGAGTTACAGCATAATGCAATATATATTACAAAATAGTGGTCAATACTCGATACCAAACCATGGATAAAAGTTCTGGACACAGCAATACAGAGAAGAGAAAATAAAAAGGAAAATAATATAGCAATAACCCATGGAAAGGGGGAAAAACAGCAAAGGTCAGAGGGTTGAAGTTGCTCCAGAAATAAACTAGTACCACCTTTAGTTAGGACCCCCTCCCTAGATTTAGGGTTCTGGTACAAAAATATTAGGTCCTCTCATTGTTTTATCCTATGGTACAAATCTTTTTTACCTTGCAACTGTTCATTCATGTTGTTTTTAATTTTTTTTACATTTGTTGCCTTGTTGGGTGTGTAGCCCCAAAAAATCCTCCTTCTTCAGCCTTGGTCTGTCAGTAGGTGTTATATTGCCAGAAGAGTGGTTGTCATCCAGAGTCAGGGGAACCCATACATCAGTGGCTTCTTCAGGGGTAAGCACTTCACCAGTTGTGGATATTTATACATAGTTACATTGGTCCAACGTAACTATAATATACAAACCTGTGGGGTTCATCTAGAAGGTGAAAATCACTGTAGTATAAAATACTGCTAATGGGATCTCCACTAGCTTCCGCGTCCAATGCTGAGAGGCTAACTTGCTGTGTTGTGAACACAGGAGGTCACCTGCTTACCATAGGCACCATTCATTTCTCAATGAATAAAAAGCATTTTCTGATTGGATGAGGTGGAGAGGCAGGACAGGGACTTCCCGCTCTCTATCCTGTCCAATCATAGAATGTTTTCTTTCATTGAGAAAATGCAAAGCATTCTGTAAATGGGCCCCTGCCTAGTGGCTGACCTCCTGTGTTCACAATGCAGCAGGGAAACCCCTACCGGAGATAATTGTAGTAATGGGGCCCACTACAGTGATTTCCAGCTTCAAGGGGGATTCTACAGGAAGGATTCTGCTTTAGCGTTCTTTACTGGCTAAATAGTTTAAGCTCTTCTAAAATTTGCAGTACATGAATACCTGCACCAGGATACAAAAGATGATGCAGAGAAAGTAATAAATCAATATTTTATTTACACGGCAAAGAACAGGCTGTCCTGCCTAAATGGTACACGTCTGTACTGCGTGTATGTGTTCTTTGAAGTCTGAACAAGCTTTAAAATTTTACTTTCCGTAATTTTGTAGCTGAACCTCAGATCCAGGTGCAAATGTCCCAGGATAGTTGTTTTCCTGCTGTATGAATTTAACAAGTATGGAAGAATGTTTTACTTTAATGGGACCTCAGATACTATGCTGTTAAAGTTGTTAATCTGAATACGTGAGTTTTCGTTTCTTTTTAAAATGTATTTTCTTTTTTGATGTATATAATGATCACCGCAATGGCAGCTGATTACACCACATGGCTTCCCTCACTGGAAAGTAGGTACAAAAGCCTACTATTATCATTATCATACAGGATTTATCTAGTGCCAACAGTTTGTGCAGCGCTTTACAACATGAGGGCAGACAGTACAGTTACAATACAATTCAATACGGGAGGAATCAGAGGGCCCTGCTTGTTAGAGCTTACAATCTAGGGGATCTACTATAGTGCTGCCTAAAAGCATTTGTAAAGGCCCGTACACACGATCTGACTTTTTGACAACAAACATGCAAATTAGCTGTTTTGGACCAACATCCGACTGTGTGTACGCTCCATCGGACCAACTTTTTCAGTTTTCATCTGACTTTTGTTGGCTGTGCGAACGGACCAACTTTCTGCCAACAAAAGTCCGATGGAGCAAAGTCCGACCGTGTGTACACAAAGCCATCGGACTTTTGTACAAAGTACAAACACGCATGCTCAGAACCAATGCAAAAGATCAGACAACAATACAGAAGTTGACCAACGGTGGCGCTGGAGTATTTGAACGTCCTCTTTTGAAGTGTCGTCAGTGCTTTGAAACGCCACTACGTTCATGTTTGTTGCATAAAAAGTCAGATCGTGTGCATGCAATACAAACTTGGGGCCAACGCCCTTTGTACAAAAATCCACGGGAAAGTTGGTACAAGGTCCGATCGTGTGTATGAGGCTTTACTGGACAAAACGTTGTATTGTAAGGATAAGAATTGATTCTAAATAGATAACATAAATAGCATTTTTAGCATTTGGATTTCATCTTACCTCCTCATGCAAATGTTTCATGTACATTTGACATGGCATATCTCAATAACAAACCCTGCATGTTTCCTTACAGGATTTGCTCTCTGCTGTATTTTTTTGTATCATCCTTCAGAAATGCGTACAATTTATAACACCTAGACATATGCAATTCGTTTCGTTCAGAATTCGTTTTTTTTTAACACATTTTTACAAATTTGTTGATTCGAACATCCGAATTAATGAAAACCTGTTTAACAAATTTTTCCGAATATTCGTAAATTCGTCAATTCTAAATTCGAAAACCCGAAAATTTGAAAATCTGAAATAATAACTAACTATTAAATTATAGGTATTGGAATTTCCTTTAAAATTTGTCTGTTAGTGAAGGTAGCGAATAGGAATTTATTCCAAGTTACGAATTATCCAAAATAACAAATGACGTATCTAAACGAATAGAACGTAATGAATTAATAATAATAAATAACAATAATACTAATAATAACTATTTATTATTATTTATTATTAATTAAATCCGTTCCATTTGTTTAGATGCGGCATTCGTTATTCTGGATAATTCATAACTTTGTATAAATTTGTATTCGTTACGTTCACAACAGCCAAATGAAATTGAAAGGAAATTCCAATAGCTATAATTTAATAGTTATTATTAGTTAGTTAGTTGTTCTTTCGAATTTTTGGATTTTCTTTCCTTCTTGGAATTTTTGGGTTTTCTTTATTATTTTCGAATTTACAAATTTACGAATTTTCAAATTGCAATCATAACGAATGACCCAAAAAATGAAAAAATAAAAATAAAAATCGAATTGAAACTAAAAGGAACACATTTTTCGGCAGTGCACATGTCTAATAACACCCATCAGTGTCATTCTGCTGTTTTTATGTAAACCAGTAATAAAAATGTTTGTATGTGTATATTATTTAGAAATGCAAAAATCACCACCGGTCTTGTAGGCTGTTACTTGTAGGCTGTAAAAAAAAAAAACATTTGACGGTTTCACACAGCAGAAACACTCTTAAGCCCCATACACACGGTCGGACTTTTTCATGGATTCTGTCCGATCGGACAAGGTTGTTGAAAAATCAGACCGTGTGTATGCACCATCGGACAGTGTTCGTCGGTTTGTCCGACGGACAAAGTCTTATCTCCTGCTGGAAAGATTTGCCGTCAACACGGTCCGATCACACCAAATCCGATCGTGTGTACGGTTGTCCGACGGACAAAGTGCTACGCATGCTCAGAAGAAATTCTGTGACGGAAGCGCTCGGTCAGGTAAAACTACCTTTCCTAATCGACACAGCACATTCGTCACGCTGCAATGTTAAAATGTCTTTAATGCAGCGCATTCTCTTTTTCTTTACAATGCAACAAGAATGACATGTTTTAGCTGCTCCTATTCACCCGCACTTCTCACAAACTTAGTTCTTTATTACTTTTCAGCATTTATACACTACATGTTTATTTTTACTCAGATCGTAAAAGAATCTTTGTTATATTTTTAGCATGATTTTTGTTTTTTTTTGTTTTTTGGGGAATACATATTTGAAGGAGAATTTTTTTGTTTTTTGGAGGGGGGTTGTATGTCTCAACTTAGCAAAACCACATTATTAACATTTGTATTTCTTGCTTAAATTTACTAGGAGTTTGTTGGTTGTTGGTGCCCCTTGTTAATTATACTTTAGGATTAGTGAAATGTACCTGCCTACTCAAAGAAAAACTGTCATTGTAGAAAAGTAAAACACAATAGTCAATGATTATTTCAAATCCAAAAAACATTTATTTAGGTCTCAGCAACAAACCAAAGAGGAACGCAGCCATGGTGAAACTTGGGGAATTTGCAAAGCCTTGGACACCCATGGCAACCATCATTTTACAGGCTTAAACAATTGGGGGCATGAAGAGTACCTATCTAAATAATAAGGGAGCGCAATCTGGTCCTGAAGTCCAAAACATCCGGAACTGCAGCAGATGCCATCTAGGTCCCCAGGCTCTGGTCCTACGAGAGGCTCCATCTTTTCTCAGACCAGACTGAATCAAGGTCATCACTCTCTTGTCTTCCTTGTACGCTTCCTTCCACGCCGTGGTGCTGGTGGGGTGGCAGAAGGAGGAGGAGGAGGCGGAGCAAGGTCACTCTCGCAAACATGTGTGAGGGGAGTCATCTCCCCAGCCATCCCCTCATTTAGTATTTTGAGGATGACCTCCTCACACATGCTGCGTTGCCCCGCCTCCATACCCGTAAGTTTACTGCCAACCAAGGAGGCATAGGCCTCCTCGTAGGTGGGTGTGGCATAGAGGGAGGCTGAGGCATCTCTGATCAGCTGGAGCGCTGACTCTCCCACCTCCCCCATGTTTTTCGCCCTTCTGTAGGGAAGGCGGAGGGGAGAGACTTGGGAGACAGTCAGGCTCCTACGCCTACCCCCCTCTTGGCTGCCACTAACCCCTGCCTCCTCCTGACTGCCACATTCCACAGCCACCTCCTGGCTGAGGTCTTCCTGTGTCTGAAAAAGGGACATAGTTTCAGTTATTTGTTCAACAATACAGAAGTTGATCATATTTGAAGGAGAATTTTTTTGTTTTTTGGAGGGGGGTTGTATGTCTCAACTTAGCAAAACCACATTATTAACATTTGTATTTCTTGCTTAAATTTACTAGGAGTTTGTTGGTTGTTGGTGCCCCTTGTTAATTATACTTTAGGATTAGTGAAATGTACCTGCCTACTCAAAGAAAAACTGTCATTGTAGAAAAGTAAAACACAATAGTCAATGATTATTTCAAATCCAAAAAAACATTTATTTAGGTCTCAGCAACAAACCAAAGAGGAACGCAGCCATGGTGAAACTTGGGGAATTTGCAAAGCCTTGGACACCCATGGCAACCATCATTTTACAGGCTTAAACAATTGGGGCATGAAGAGTACCTATCTAAATAATAAGGGAGCGCAATCTGGTCCTGAAGTCCAAAACATCCGGAACTGCAGCAGATGCCATCTAGGTCCCCAGGCTCTGGTCCTACGAGAGGCTCCATCTTTTCTCAGACCAGACTGAATCAAGGTCATCACTCTCTTGTCTTCCTTGTACGCTTCCTTCCACGCCGTGGTGCTGGTGGGGTGGCAGAAGGAGGAGGAGGAGGCGGAGCAAGGTCACTCTCGCAAACATGTGTGAGGGGAGTCATCTCCCTAGCCATCCCCTCATTTAGTATTTTGAGGATGACCTCCTCACACATGCTGCGTTGCCCCGCCTCCATACCCGTAAGTTTACTGCCAACCAAGGAGGCATAGGCCTCCTCGTAGGTGGGTGTGGCATAGAGGGAGGCTGAGGCATCTCTGATCAGCTGGAGCGCTGACTCTCCCACCTCCCCCATGTTTTTCGCCCTTCTGTAGGGAAGGCGGAGGGGAGAGACTTGGGAGACAGTCAGGCTCCTACGCCTACCCCCCTCTTGGCTGCCACTAACCCCTGCCTCCTCCTGACTGCCACATTCCACAGCCACCTCCTGGCTGAGGTCTTCCTGTGTCTGAAAAAGGGACATAGTTTCAGTTATTTGTTCATCAAACACACACAATTCTCATCTAGTGACTGTTGCAAAATGTTTACAAATAGAAAACCATACAATTCTCAGCCCTGTAGTTTAGATTCTTCCCAAAAATGTCTCCAACACCACTGTCTGTTGATATGTCAATCACGTTAGGAACTAAGCAATTGGGGATCCTGAATTAACTGAACATCATTCCTTATTCCCCAAAATGGTTACAAAACTACTATACCTGGAACAAGCTGGGCACCTGCACATATTCCAGACTGGAAGGCCCAGGTTGGTCCTCGGAAGCCTCATCAGGGGTGGCGTGCGCGGAAGGACGCGTGCAAGGAAGAGTCGAGAGTGACTTCCTGACAGTAGCCTGGTCTTTGAGAAAGTGGAGCCTCTCATAGTACCAGAGCGTGGGGACATGGACATCAGCTGCTGCAGCTCCAGATGCTAGGGACTTCCGGACCTTATTGCGCTCCCGGAAATAGGTACTCTTCATGTTGTTGATCTTCACTTTTAAGTTTGCCACGGTTGCCATGGGCAGGTTAGGCTTTACAAATGCCACAAGTTTCAGCATGGCTGCGTACCTCTTTGGTCTGTTGCTGTAGTCACGATGTTTAGGTTGCCATAAGAGGGGGAATTCCCGGTATTTATCAATGAAGAGGGGGAGAAAACTCACGTCGTAGAAGGCCTCTATCACCTCTGCAAGACACAACGCCACACAAAACAATATAAATAATGTCAGCCTAAACTCTCCTAATCTTCTCCATAAAGAAGCCTCAAGTTCTAATCAGTCTAGGCTAGTTATGTACCAACGTCAAATTGTACCTTCGTTTGTAGCGATCGTCTCGTGCGTGAGCTTTCTCTCCCCTCGTCTCCCAGATCGTGGCTACGACACAGGCGTGTGACGTTTTTATATACAGTGCGCATGCGTCAAACTCCGCCCGCCCCTGACGATCTTTCTCGTCTATTCCCCACCCCTTCTCTTTACGGCGCAGTGGGGAGAGCACATGGCGGGGACACAGCAGGTGCGCCCCAAATATCCCCCCAACGAGGAGGAGGACGAGGAAAGTCCGGAGGCAGAAACGTCCCGATCCCGGAGCCTGAAATTCAAGGCCTCAAATATGTCATTTGGAGAAATGTTGGAGATGGTGGACATATTAAAGAGGAGCGACTATGATGGGAAGTATGGGCCTTACCTCAACCCCAATGTCCGCAAGGCCAAGATCATGTCTAAAGTTGTGAGAAGGCTGTACAATAATTTTGGGGTACAACGATCCAAGGAGCAACTGAGGAAACGCTGGTCAGACCTGAAACTGAGGGAGGCCGATCAGTACAGAAAGATCAAGCGAATTCTTCAAAAAAGTAAGTAGTTGTGTTTTGTGTTTGATTTCTTGCTTGCATACTGCTCCATGTGGTTTGATTTTTACAAAGTTGTACATTCCAAAATGGCCACTTTCATGTTCGTCTGTGCATTCGATCATACTCAGCCTCGATCTTTCTGCCACTGTCATGGTCGTGTGTGTGTGTCCATTCGATCGTACGCAACCTCGAACGTTCGGCCACTTATAATACGTGGTTTGGTGTTTATTTTGGAGAAAGGAAGTTTGTTCTCACTAGAAATGTCATCAAGAATGTAAAGCCAATTTATTCAATGTAAAGGAGAGGTCACCCAGTAGCTGTTTACCCATCTGGACTCTAGAGCACTAGTGCTGGGACACCCAAACCCCCTTTTTATTATGCTTTTCCACACATGTGCTCCAGTGGATACTAGAGGGGTGTCTCCATCACACAAACTTCTACCAAAAAGCTAGTCAGTTTAGCACCTTTACAAAGTGACTACATTCATGTAGTTGGCATTTGTAACTGGCCAAACTAAAATAGTGTCCGTCACTTTCAAGCAATGTTTGTCTTTTCCTATTTCTGCCCTCAATAGATAGTGTTGCTAAATCTTCCTTTTGTACATTCTCATAGGGGAGCGAAAACTTGGGCCGTCTGCGGAAACCCCCAAACCAACACCTCCCAAAAAAGGGGAAAGAGCAGAAGCAGAGGAGGAGGAGGAGGAGGAAGGAGAGATCATCGAACTTGGAAAAATTGTCACCACAACAGGTGAGTGTGGGAGAACACAGCTACTGGTAAGCTAATCCATGTATGGCTGCCTCATTTCCAACACCCCATTTTTGTTTGTTTGTGGTTTTTAGGTGACGTGGATGTTGAGGAAGAAAAATCGCACTTTACCACAGAGAGTGCCCACGTACTCATCAGGGAGATAATGGTCTGCAATAGAGATCTAGATTACATAAAGCAAAACATCAATGATGTTCAACAAAAATTGAAGAACATCATTGATGTTTTAGGAAAAATATGAAAACGCACCAAGTAATTAACACACATTTGTGCCAGCTTCTGAACACATTTGCAAATTAAAAACTGTGTGAAATTTGGAACATGCACACATTGTGTCCACATGTGCTAGCTCCCATCATGGTGGATGAATGGCAACGATTTTTTTTTTTTGGGGGTGCAAACACTTTACGAACTACGAAAGTGGTTGTGGTGAAGGGGTTGCACCCCCAAAAAACTTCCATTCATCCCCATGATGGAAAATGGCACTTTTGAAGCTTCGAGGCATGTGTTTTACCATCTAATGACCATTTTCCGACCCAAATTGTGTGCATGTTCTAAATTTCCACTTTCCGGGGGTGACCCCCCCATGTGATGAAGGCAAGATCAAACACACTTTGAACATATAGTCATGTCTGATCTTGTCTTCACTTTACAAAGTTGAACTTTCCTAGTTCATAGGTTCTGTTTTGCTCCATGCCTGGTTTTACCAATTGCGGAATGTTTGTAAACAATGTTGTAAATAACCAAGATGTTGTCAGTTTTGGCGTGAAGATTGTAAACGCACTTGTGAATGTTTTCCTAGTAAACTTTATTATTTTTCGAAATGTGTGGCTTCCTTATTTAAAAAACACAATGCATTATGTATGTAAAATTTAAAGGATATGGGGGGCAATGGGTGTTATTTACTAAAGGCAAATCCACTTTGCACTGCAATTTTCTTTCCCAGGGAACTTTTTCAATGCACTTGTAGAGCATAGCGGATTTGACTTATGTAAATGACACCCACAGTGCTTTGTACGAAAACACGGAGCACAGCATTTTTGAGAATACACACATGTCAGACCTGGTGATGAAAAGGAGTATTTTGGGTGTCAGTTATGCAGGACAAACCTTCTCTAGACCAAAGATTAGGTAGCAAACACACAACATGAGAATAATCTTTTTGGGAAGAAGAGACTGTTACCTCCTTTTGCCCAGAAAGTGCATTCCCACTGTCGAAGGCAAAGGGAAAAAATGTCAAGGTAAAATAAGCTAAAAAGAAGACTGAAATGACAAGAAATCATAGGTTGGTTAAAATATCAGATTTATAAAAAAATGCCTCTCACACATCGTCAGGCAGAGCAATGGCCCCCCTACCCACAAAGTACTCCATATATTGCACGCGGACCACGCAGGCATTTAGAGGGGGCAAGCCTGGACGTGCCACTTGAAGGGCTGTGAGGTCCGCATTTGGAGGGCCCTCCACATCTGGGCCAACGGGCACCACATAGTTCCTGTTATGTCTTTTGAGGAAGTTGTGCAATATGCAACAGGCAAGAACTATGTGGTTCAGTTTGTATTCCGCCAAGTTAAATGCTGTCAGGAACAGGCGGAAGCGGCTGGCCAGGATGCCAAAAGTGTTCTCCACCACTCTTCTGGCTCTGGACAGCCTGTAGTTGAAGACCCTCTGGTCCGGGGTGAGGGTCCTCATCGGGAACGTCCTCATCACATGGGGAGTCAACGCAAATGCTTCATCTGCGACAAAGACGAAGGGGAGTCCTTCGGCATTCTCCTCTGGAGGTGGCAAGCACAGACTGCCACTTTGGAGACGCCAGTAGAACTCCGTGTGCGTAATGGTACCATTATCCGAGATCCGGCCGTTCATCCCCACGTCCACATACATAAACTCGTATGTTGCCGACACCACCGCCAACATCACTACACTATTAAACCCTTTATAATTATAATAGTAGGACCCCGAGTTGGGCGGTGGGACGATGCGGACGTGTTTCCCATCAATTGCCCCTCCGCAGTTAGGAAAGTCCCAACGGCTGGCAAAGTGGGAGGTCACAGTCTGCCATTCCTGTGGCGTGGAAGGGAACTGTGGAGTGAAACAAGAAAAAATAATTAGTCACTTTGCACCTAAACATTGCAAGCAGATTAGACAATCAACATCTTGGAACAAGAGCATTGTATAAAATTGGAGGCTGGAAAGTATTTGCACAGAAAAGTAGAGGCTCCCCTTCACAGATTACTCACCCCCCATCAATCCCCCCACTTCTGATGGGACATTGGCAATAACTAGGGTTTTGGGGGGGGGGGGGGGGGGGTGGTGGACAGGTAACCCTCTGCACTTCATTGATTGGCAAATGGCTCAATAATGTGTGCTAGTTTGGCCAGACCCTCTGTACTTAACACTATTGGCAGCCCCCAGGAAAGATCAAATAACATTTCAACCCCCCCCCCCCCCAAAAAAAAGGCAGGCACAGTGTGACATTATGAAATTACCAAGCAAGCTAATAGGAGGGAAAGAAGACAAAAAAATAGGAAATGGAATGTATGGAGGCAGCCCCTTGCACTACATGCTTTGCTGAATTCATCCCTAAAGATGCCCACTATAAAGAGGTAGGTATATAGTGTGTATTGACCTTGGGAAAGGCAGCAGATAAAGGATTGGTACCATCTGACAGAGCAGTTGGGGGAGGGGGTTCCTAATGAGTTTGGGGCCCCCCCCCCCCCCCCCCACCAAAAAAAAAAAAAAAAAAAAAGGGGCTCTACATGAAGTAAACCACACAGCAAACATTTGAGCATATTTTAGGGGCTGTTTGGGGGCAAACAATACTATGCAGCAGACAAAATACATTGATTAAGTGACTAGGCCATAGGTGTCTATTGGGGCAGAAGAGCATGCTGGGGAGGTAAGTGAAGGGAAAAATGCATGAAGGAGAAAAGGGGCACAGCATATTAGAACATATTGCAATCATGGTAATTAGGGAAGGAGGTCAAAAATAGAAGACATTAGCAAACAGAGCATACATAGAAGGGAATAGTCAAGTAGAAATGTTACCTTAATATAGTCCTCCTGCAGGACCTGAATGATGGCAGAACAGGTCTCTGGAATAATGATTCCCAGGGCCTGGGGAGAGATACCTGAAGAGAACTTCAAATCCTGAAGACTTCTCCCTGTCGCCAAGTACCTCAACGTGGCAACAAGCCTCTGCTCCGGAGTAATGGCTTGTCTCATGCAGGTATCCTGCCGGCTGATAAAGGGGGTCAGCAAAGCCAAAAGACGGTGAAAATCGGGGTCCATCATCCTGAGAAAGTTCCTGAAATCATCAGGATTATTCTCCCGGATCTCACGAAGCAAAGGCATGTGCGAGAATTGGTCACGCTGAAGCAACCAATTCTTGGTCCACATACTCCTCGTCACTCTGTTCATGGACGGGTCTTGGCTCAAAGCTAAAAGCCCGACACCAATTCCGCGTACAGCACGAACTCGGCGACGAGTACGCACGGGAAACATCGCTCACAAGGTCACAAAAGGTCGGCTGGTCAGAACGGACAAACAGAAAGCACCGATAAACAGCAAGGCCTGAAAGAACGAAATGAATACCAGCAACGAGCAGACAATAAGCAGTGCAAATCAAAGCGTCCTATATCAAGATATAGGCCGCAATGACCAACAAATGCGAACTGACTACACGCACTAATAAACAGATACGCACGACAAGCACAAACTGAAGAGCAGTAACGATCTGAGTCAGAAAACTGAGAAGCGCGAATCTTAAGTCACCAAACTTCGACTAACTCGCGATAAACACGGGATCAGCAGAATGAGCCCAACGGGTGCCTGACGTGGTGCTGAACTTCCCTTTTCTAATCTCGTGGACGACGACTTACGTCACAACGTTCTTACAGACCGGATATTCCGACAACGTAGTCCGACCGTGTGTACGCAACACCAACATCGGACAAAGTACGACGGACAAAATCCGACCGACCTGGTCCGCGGATTGTCCGACCGTGTGTATGGGGCTTTAGATCTCTTATGTCTTTTCTCAGCATTGACACAGGGAACAGCACTGATGTTCAGGACCACCCAACCCATGACGCAGTGCACATACCCTAGCATTTGTAGGCCTGTATGGGAAACAGTCTTCAAGGTGCTTTGGTACAGTTCCACTTCAGGACACTGCCACACCAGCTGGGCAAGTGTCCTTTATGTCTACACAGTGCTGTGCATGCAGGGGGAGGGGAAGGTGGCTTCACTCTGCTCGGCTGTGACAGCCGCTGCCTAGACTGATCAGAGCCACGACCACAGAGAGAAGGGGATAGTTGCCCTGGGTACCGGGTCACTGTGCCGACGGGCGTCACACCTCCCCCCGCAACGCCACTGCCTCGGGCTCACCGTGTGTGTTCTGAGGTACATTATGGGACTGTATTGCACAGACATTACAGTTACATTACAATTTGGTATAAGAGGAATCAAAGGGCCCTGCTCATTAGAGCTTATAATCTTAGAGGAAGGGTCAATTGATACAAAAGGTAATAGCTGTGGGGAATGAGCTAATGGAGAATGTAAAACAGTGTATTAGTTAGAAGCAGGATATGCTTCTTTAAAGAGAAGGGTTTTCAGGGATCATCTAAAGATGGATAGATTAGGGGACAGTCGGACAGATTTGGGTAGGGAGTTTCAAAGGATGGGAGAAGCTTTTCAGAAATCCTGGAGGCAAGCATTGGAGGAGATGACAAGGGAGCTAGAGGGCAGGAGGTCTTGGGAGGACCGAAGAGAGCGGCTTGGTTGGTATTTTGGGACTAGGTTAGGGATGTAGCTGGGGGCAGAGTTGTGGATGGCTTTGTAAATTATTGTTAGTACTTTGAATTTTATTAGTTGGGTGAGTGGAAGCCAGTGGAGGGATTGGGAGAGAGGGGTGGAGGACACTGAACGGTTGGTAAGGTGGATGAGTCTTGCAGCAGCATTCAATATGGACTGAAGGGGGGATAGTCTTAGTAAAGGTAATCCAATGAGGAGGGAGTTGCAGTAGTTGAGGCGAGAGATAACCAAGAACTGAATTAGAAGCTTGGTGGTGTTATTGGTTAAAAAGGGGCGTGTTCTAGAAATGTTGCGGAGGCTAAAGTGGCATGATTTGGACAGGGATTGGATGTGGGCCTGAAAGGACAGTTCAGAGTCTAGGGTTACCCCTAGCACCCTGGCATGTGGGGACGGACTGATAGTTGTGCCATTGATCTTGACAGAGGAGTCAGGGAAAGGGGCACGTAGGGAAGAAACTATTAAGAGCTCAGTTTTAGATAGATTTAGTTTGAGGAAGTGGTTTTACATCCAGGCTAATATGTCTGTTAGTAAATCAGTGACACATGAGGTGACTGAAGGGGTTGGAGAGGAGGAAGTGGAGTTGTAAGTAACACTAAAGGTGCAAAATATGGCAATATTATGAAAAAGTAGTCCTTTTGAACCCAGTCTCTATATTATTGCAGCAGCGCTTTTGTCCTTATTAACACCCAGGACTATATGGTGAATAATCAGTCTGATCTGATAGAGACGTCCCCACGTAGTGGTCCCTTGTATAAAATAGTGACAGCTTCCACCGTATATTCCAACCAATCCTTCACCACGTGCGGAATAAACTCCCCTATGGGAATGCACTCACCAGACCAATGGTCAAAACAAGCCTTTCAGTAAACCACCATGCATCAGCGTTCCTCCCACGCTCTATCTCCTTTGCAGCAAACTGGCAGGATCATGCACCAAATTTCCTCATAAAAACAAAGGGGTTTGCAATAGTGTAATACTGTTTTTTTAAAAAAGACTTTATTCAGATGTAAAACCTCCCCCCCCTAATACAATATGCGTACCATCAATCATAATCGATCAATTAATCATAAGCATTTCAAATGTGTGTCACTGTGCCTGATACTGTGCGGTTTCCTCCGGAACTGATGTCTCCCTGCTGTATAGAACAGCACTTTGATATCCTGTATTGCCTGGAGCGCACGTTTGAGGCGCACACACGTCACTTCCGGTCTGTAGATCACCGCCCTGACGTTTCGTCGCTATCGGACTTCCTCTGAGGGCGCCCTACCTATCTACCCTACACTACATATATATGTTAAGGGCATGTGGCCTGGTACAGTTCAGGAGGGAGGGGGCAGCTCTCGTCCCCCCTCTTTTCCTGCGGCCTGCCAGGTTGCGTGCTCGGATAAGGGTCTGGTATGGATTTTGAGGGGGGCCCCACGCCTTTTTTTTTTTGCCGGGGTTCCCCTTAAAATCCATCCCAGACCTGAAGGGTCTGGGATGGATATTTAGGGGGACCCCTACGACATTTTTTTAAAAAATTTGAAGCGGGGTTCCCCTTAATATCCATAGCAGACCTGAAGGGCCTGGTAGTTGAATTTGTGGGAAACCCACCACTTTTTTTTTTTCTCAATGACTTTCAATGAATGACTGTTCTCTGTGTTACGGGAGCCGGCAATTCATTATCCGCGAGTCATTTTAAATAGCTTTTCTTCCTGAAAAAATGACACTTTGTGCAGGGACAGTTCTAAGCACGGGAAACATGCGCCCCTTCACAGGCATACTATACACCCCCCCCCCAGGTACGAAATTTAAAGGAATATTACACTTTTATTGTTTCACATTAAGCATTATTAAAATTACTGCTCCTGAAAAAACGGCCGTTTTAAAAAAAAAAAAATTTGCATTGATACATGTCCCCTGGGGCAGGACCCAGGTTCCCAAACACTTTTTATGACAATAACATGCCTATTAGCCTTTAAAATTAGCACTTTTGATTTCGAACGTTCGCGTCCATTGTAATTAATAGGGTTAGAATGTTCGTGCGAACTTTCGGTCCGTTCGCAGGTTCTGGTGCGAACCGAACCCGGGGGTGTTTGGCTCATTCCTACCACTGATGATCTACTGGCATTCTTCTCTCTTCGCCTATCTGCATGTCTTTCTGCACTGAAGCACACCCGATTGACTCACTCTCTCAATCTCCCAATTCTGCTGTACAGACTGTACAGTAGACTGCAAGAGGCTAATACAAAGACACATTTAGATACTTACACTGCTTGCATTAAAAAAAAAAATACTGATGTATTAATCACTATTACAGTTATTAAAGAGCTGCATCAACATTTGTCTTTATATCTGTCCAGAGGAATTAAGTTTTAAAAGAAAATACTTCATCTGTATTTTGGCCTTTCGCATAAGAAATATGGGTACTATCTCAGGCTGCACTATTGAACTTGCACTATCTTATCTTAACTTTAGCTATTTTGTTATAGTAAGTCTCAGGGTTCAGATAGAGTTGGAACTGGGACAAAAAGAATTAGGATTTAATCAGTGAGCCAGTAAAAAACCCAAATGTTCCCAAGTATTGCTGTCCTACATTATCTGCAATACCACACAGAGAGCATGAATAGCACTTAGAACAGGCAGTCCTCCAGTACCCACAGAATGTTAAAATGTGTTTAAATATTTTAGAAAGAGAAATTATTAAATAAGCAGTAGATGAAACGTTTTCATATAAAAGTCAGCAGGGCATAGTTCAGCCATAGCTTTTTATGTTCAATACAAGTAAAAGACACAAACACTAGAAGTTCTGCTGCAACCCAAATTAAAATGTCCATAGGAAGTCCATGAATCATAAATGAAATATAAGTCCATACACTGAGGGCTGCCACCACGTGGGAATAGAAGCCAGATTCCAGCAAGGCTGAGAATAAAAACAAAGGTGCAGGAGTAAAGCCGATTAATTCAATCATACAATTGGCAACTCACATATAAGAAGAATTAGAAAGGCACATCTGTAAGTAAAAGTCCAGAGAGGTAGCATCGGTGGGAAGTCCGGCTTCCAATCACAGCGGTGACCAGCAGGGATCCGATCGCTTGCGGAGACAGGAGCGGAGGAACTTGACTTCCCATCAATGTTACCTCTCTGGATTTTTACTTACAGATGTGCCTTTTTAATTCTTCTAATATGTGAGTTGCCTATTGTATGATTTTAATAAATCGGTTTTACTCCTACACTTAGATGCGCCTCTCCCCTTTATTTTTATTCACAGCTATTTAATTTGGTGATGATTAAAACTTAAGTAAAGTTGGCCCTTTATTGCTTAGCTATCCCAAATGTGCGTGTCAATTTCCTGTCCATTTAATAGTATTATAAACCTCAAAATTAAAGCCATCAATACACAAAAAGTAAATTCATTATACTTGACACAGAATATATCACTTTAAATTTAAATTTAAAGTTAAAGTACATCAAGCTTTAAAATGGTTTGGCTAATGTGGGGAAGGCTTAGAATTTGACATTTTTTTTTTGCTGTCTGTTTCTTTTCTCACTCAGTTTATCTCTTGGGGTTTACCAAACATATTACTCTGATTGAAAGTAGGAGGTAACTTTGACCGTTATGTTTAGGTGTTAAGAATGGCAGACAAGAGACTGTATTTTCACCTCTGTATTGCTCTGCATCCAATATTTCATTGTCAATCTATTCACAATCATTATTTCTACAGTAACCTTGTGTATTTCATGAGGCACAATAAAAATGTATTATTAAAAAAAAGTGTGCAAACTATTAGAGTTTTTTTTTTTAAAAAAAAAAACAGCCACAGCCTAATTAGAAAGCCCAACCCCTGCCTACTGCAGAGAAGGACCCTTTCTCTAGTAGAAGCAGTGGTCTCTTTGCAGAGATTTGACATGATCCTGAGTTCTTCAGGAAGCATGAATTTTGCTGATAGCATGCTATAGAAGGGTCACACTTTGCAGCATTTTGGCAGGGCACAAGCTTTTTTATGTAGGATGTAGCTGCTTGACTTGAAAGATCCATTTTGGTTTAAATTAATTAGCTAATAAAAATACACCTTGCTAATATAGTTTCACTTTGTTACTGGTACCTGGCTTTCCATGACTAAATGCCTGAATTCCACCAACTGCCATCCTCCTATTAGGTGAAATTGTCTATAAATCATACTTTAAAAATCCACTACCATTAAAATAGCTTAGTAACTATACCTATAAAAGAATAGTCAATAATTGCATTACTATACTGTAAATATATAATATATACATTTTTCAGATGAAAGCATGGTGCCAATTCCAATCTGGATAAATAATGGCACTTTTGTAAACCCACCAAAGATGAGCAGTCTTTAAGTATTAGAAAAATGTGGGGCCTCACTACATAGAACAAAAAATAATATCACAAACCAAAGTACCATCATCCATAAATATATAGAATAGGGATTTGGAGGTCTGGTCCCCAACCAGAACCACCAGAGGAACAGGAGCTAGCGGACTATCACGGTATAAGTATATAAAAAAAATATACATGGTTTTATTAACAAATGACAAATTAGACAATCGACAGTAAAAAACAGGTGCATATGGTGGGGTATTTCGACACATTTTACGCTTCTTCAAGAAATACACAACATATATCTGAAAGACAAATTTGTAGACATATAATGTGGTAACAAATATTAACCAAACATATGGTAAAACAATCAAGTCGGGAGGGGGAATTGGATAAGCACAGAAATATATGCAGCTTCTTACCCCACTCTGGTACCATCAGAGCATACAGTCTTTAAGTATGTAATATTTGGCTACAGGTTTGAGATTAATCTGGTTTATGTCAGCTGCTTGTCCATTTTACATTACACCTATATTGTAGGAGGGAGTTGCAGTAGTTGAGGCGAGAGATAACCAAGGACTGAATTAGAAGCTTGGTGGTGTTATTGGTTAAAAAGGGGCGTGTTCTAGAAATGTTGCGGAGGCTAAAGTGGCATGATTTGGACAGGGATTGGATGTGGGCCTGAAAGGACAGTTCAGAGTCTAGGGTTACCCCTAGCACCCTGGCATGTGGGGACGGACTGATAGTTGTGCCATTGATCTTGACAGAGGAGTCAGGGAAAGGGGCACGTAGGGAAGAAACTATTAAGAGCTCAGTTTTAGATAGATTTAGTTTGAGGAAGTGGTTTTACATCCAGGCTAATATGTCTGTTAGTAAATCAGTGACACATGAGGTGACTGAAGGGGTTGGAGAGGAGGAAGTGGAGTTGTAAGTAACACTAAAGGTGCAAAATATGGCAATATTATGAAAAAGTAGTCCTTTTGAACCCAGTCTCTATATTATTGCAGCAGCGCTTTTGTCCTTATTAACACCCAGGACTATATGGTGAATAATCAGTCTGATCTGATAGAGACGTCCCCACGTAGTGGTCCCTTGTATAAAATAGTGACAGCTTCCACCGTATATTCCAACCAATCCTTCACCACGTGCGGAATAAACTCCCCTATGGGAATGCACTCACCAGACCAATGGTCAAAACAAGCCTTTCAGTAAACCACCATGCATCAGCGTTCCTCCCACGCTCTATCTCCTTTGCAGCAAACTGGCAGGATCATGCACCAAATTTCCTCATAAAAACAAAGGGGTTTGCAATAGTGTAATACTGTTTTTTAAAAAAAGACTTTATTCAGATGTAAAACCTCCCCCCCCTAATACAATATGCGTACCATCAATCATAATCGATCAATTAATCATAAGCATTTCAAATGTGTGTCACTGTGCCTGATACTGTGCGGTTTCCTCCGGAACTGATGTCTCCCTGCTGTATAGAACAGCACTTTGATATCCTGTATTGCCTGGAGCGCACGTTTGAGGCGCACACACGTCACTTCCGGTCTGTAGATCACCGCCCTGACGTTTCGTCGCTATCGGACTTCCTCTGAGGGCGCCCTACCTATCTACCCTACACTACATATATATGTTAAGGGCATGTGGCCTGGTACAGTTCAGGAGGGAGGGGGCAGCTCTCGTCCCCCCTCTTTTCCTGCGGCCTGCCAGGTTGCGTGCTCGGATAAGGGTCTGGTATGGATTTTGAGGGGGGCCCCACGCCTTTTTTTTTTTTTTGCCGGGGTTCCCCTTAAAATCCATCCCAGACCTGAAGGGTCTGGGATGGATATTTAGGGGGACCCCTACGACATTTTTTTTTAAAAATTTGAAGCGGGGTTCCCCTTAATATCCATAGCAGACCTGAAGGGCCTGGTAGTTGAATTTGTGGGAAACCCCACACTTTTTTTTTTTCTCAATGACTTTCAATGAATGACTGTTCTCTGTGTTACGGGAGCCGGCAATTCATTATCCGCGAGTCATTTTAAATAGCTTTTCTTCCTGAAAAAATGACACTTTGTGCAGGGACAGTTCTAAGCACGGGAAACATGCGCCCCTTCACAGGCATACTATACACCCCCCCCCAGGTACGAAATTTAAAGGAATATTACACTTTTATTGTTTCACATTAAGCATTATTAAAATTACTGCTCCTGAAAAAACGGCCGTTTTAAAAAAAAAAATTTGCATTGATACATGTCCCCTGGGGCAGGACCCAGGTTCCCAAACACTTTTTATGACAATAACATGCCTATTAGCCTTTAAAATTAGCACTTTTGATTTCGAACGTTCGCGTCCATTGTAATTAATAGGGTTAGAATGTTCGTGCGAACTTTCGGTCCGTTCGCAGGTTCTGGTGCGAACCGAACCCGGGGGTGTTTGGCTCATTCCTACCACTGATGATCTACTGGCATTCTTCTCTCTTCGCCTATCTGCATGTCTTTCTGCACTGAAGCACACCCGATTGACTCACTCTCTCAATCTCCCAATTCTGCTGTACAGACTGTACAGTAGACTGCAAGAGGCTAATACAAAGACACATTTAGATACTTACACTGCTTGCATTAAAAAAAAAAAATACTGATGTATTAATCACTATTACAGTTATTAAAGAGCTGCATCAACATTTGTCTTTATATCTGTCCAGAGGAATTAAGTTTTAAAAGAAAATACTTCATCTGTATTTTGGCCTTTCGCATAAGAAATATGGGTACTATCTCAGGCTGCACTATTGAACTTGCACTATCTTATCTTAACTTTAGCTATTTTGTTATAGTAAGTCTCAGGGTTCAGATAGAGTTGGAACTGGGACAAAAAGAATTAGGATTTAATCAGTGAGCCGGTAAAAAACCCAAATGTTCCCAAGTATTGCTGTCCTACATTATCTGCAATACCACACAGAGAGCATGAATAGCACGTAGAACAGGCAGTCCTCCAGTACCCACAGAATGTTAAAATGTGTTTAAATATTTTAGAAAGAGAAATTATTAAATAAGCAGTAGATGAAACTTTTTCATATAAAAGTCAGCAGGGCATAGTTCAGCCATAGCTTTTTATGTTCAATACAAGTAAAAGACACAAACACTAGAAGTTCTGCTGCAACCCAAATTAAAATGTCCATAGGAAGTCCATGAATCATAAATGAAATATAAGTCCATACACTGAGGGCTGCCACCACGTGGGAATAGAAGCCAGATTCCAGCAAGGCTGAGAATAAAAACAAAGGTGCAGGAGTAAAGCCGATTAATTCAATCATACAATTGGCAACTCACATATAAGAAGAATTAGAAAGGCACATCTGTAAGTAAAAGTCCAGAGAGGTAGCATCGGTGGGAAGTCCGGCTTCCAATCACAGCGGTGACCAGCAGGGATCCGATCGCTTGCGGAGACAGGAGCGGAGGAACTTGACTTCCCATCAATGTTACCTCTCTGGATTTTTACTTACAGATGTGCCTTTTTAATTCTTCTAATATGTGAGTTGCCTATTGTATGATTTAATAAATCGGTTTTACTCCTACACTTAGATGCGCCTCTCCCCTTTATTTTTATTCACAGCTATTTAATTTGGTGATGATTAAAACTTAAGTAAAGTTGGCCCTTTATTGCTTAGCTATCCCAAATGTGCGTGTCAATTTCCTGTCCATTTAATAGTATTATAAACCTCAAAATTAAAGCCATCAATACACAAAAAGTAAATTCATTATACTTGACACAGAATATATCACTTTAAATTTAAATTTAAAGTTAAAGTACATCAAGCTTTAAAATGGTTTGGCTAATGTGGGGAAGGCTTAGAATTTGACATTTTTTTTTTGCTGTCTGTTTCTTTTCTCACTCAGTTTATCTCTTGGGGTTTACCAAACATATTACTCTGATTGAAAGTAGGAGGTAACTTTGACCGTTATGTTTAGGTGTTAAGAATGGCAGACAAGAGACTGTATTTTCACCTCTGTATTGCTCTGCATCCAATATTTCATTGTCAATCTATTCACAATCATTATTTCTACAGTAACCTTGTGTATTTCATGAGGCACAATAAAAATGTATTATTAAAAAAAAGTGTGCAAACTATTAGAGTTTTTTTTTAAAAAAAAAACAGCCACAGCCTAATTAGAAAGCCCAACCCCTGCCTACTGCAGAGAAGGACCCTTTCTCTAGTAGAAGCAGTGGTCTCTTTGCAGAGATTTGACATGATCCTGAGTTCTTCAGGAAGCATGAATTTTGCTGATAGCATGCTATAGAAGGGTCACACTTTGCAGCATTTTGGCAGGGCACAAGCTTTTTTATGTAGGATGTAGCTGCTTGACTTGAAAGATCCATTTTGGTTTAAATTAATTAGCTAATAAAAATACACCTTGCTAATATAGTTTCACTTTGTTACTGGTACCTGGCTTTCCATGACTAAATGCCTGAATTCCACCAACTGCCATCCTCCTATTAGGTGAAATTGTCTATAAATCATACTTTAAAAATCCACTACCATTAAAATAGCTTAGTAACTATACCTATAAAAGAATAGTCAATAATTGCATTACTATACTGTAAATATATAATATATACATTTTTCAGATGAAAGCATGGTGCCAATTCCAATCTGGATAAATAATGGCACTTTTGTAAACCCACCAAAGATGAGCAGTCTTTAAGTATTAGAAAAATGTGGGGCCTCACTACATAGAACAAAAAATAATATCACAAACCAAAGTACCATCATCCATAAATATATAGAATAGGGATTTGGAGGTCTGGTCCCCAACCAGAACCACCAGAGGAACAGGAGCTAGCGGACTATCACGGTATAAGTATATAAAAAATATACATGGTTTTATTAACAAATGACAAATTAGACAATCGACAGTAAAAAACAGGTGCATATGGTGGGGTATTTCGACACATTTTACGCTTCTTCAAGAAATACACAACATATATCTGAAAGACAAATTTGTAGACATATAATGTGGTAACAAATATTAACCAAACATATGGTAAACCAATCAAGTCGGGAGGGGGAATTGGATAAGCACAGAAATATATGCAGCTTCTTACCCCACTCTGGTACCATCAGAGCATACAGTCTTTAAGTATGTAATATTTGGCTACAGGTTTGAGATTAATCTGGTTTATGTCAGCTGCTTGTCCATTTTACATTACACCTATATTGTGCTGAAATAACTGACACCCGCTTAAGGAATGTATGTCTGTGTTCGGTAATTCTTCACATTGTAGGTCTAATTGTTAAGCCTTGCTCCAGCAAAGTATTGCCCTAAAAGGAGGCACAGTATAGGGTGAAGGACTGCAAAGTAATAAAGTAGAGGAATGTTTACTCTGAATAATTCTAGTAAAATGTTTCAGTGCCTCATGCAGTGCTAGAGAGGCTCCCGGAGGGAGTAGAAACAAAATAAAGAGTGAAACACTAATCTCCTTTTGCGGCAGGGTGTTCCACTTGAACACAGAACATCTATGTAAACTAAAATCAGAGCTGCTTAAATTTGACTAGAGGGAATTTGAAAGATTGTCTTTCTGTCCCCCTGTTGAACTTGGAATCCTCTTGACTCGTCACTGTGGGATTACAGTTGCAAGTTAATAATTTAAACATTTTCAAGATTCTTTTCTCCATAGAATATTTTTTAGAAAGACATGTTATGTATACTTAGATACCTATAAACTGTTAATTATTACCTTACACAACTTAAATAATATGAAATATTGCTAGATATTTACTTCTAGGATGCATATGGGGACTGTCCCTATTTCCAGAAGCCACAACTGCTATATGACTTAGGCATGGCTTAGAGTAGGGACTGGAAGCCTGTTGCAATGAATAAACCCTACGGTGTGACATCCATGAAGTGTGATTTCATTTTCTATCTTGAAGAAACTAAACTGCAATTCAAGTTTTTTTTTTTTTTTTTTTTTTTTATTAACCACTTCAGCCCCTGGAAGATTTTACCCCCTTCCTGACCAGGGCACTTTTTACAATTTGGCACTGCGTCGCTTTAACTGACAATTGCATGGTCGTTCGACGTTGTACCCAAACAAAATTTGCGCCCTTTTTTCCCAGAAATATAGCTTGTTTTTGGTGGTATTTGATTACATGCGTTTTTTTTTTTTGCGCCATAAACAAAAAAAAAAGCGTCAATTTTGAAAAAAAACCCAATATTTTAAAATTTTTGCTATAATAACAATCCCCATTTTTTTTTTTAAATGGCATTTTTATGGCATTTTTTTTATACTAGTAATGGTGGTGATCTGTGATTTTTAGCGGTACTGCGACATTGTGACGGACAGATCGGAGACTTTTGACACTTTTTTGGGACCATTGGCATTTATACAGCAATCAGTGCTATAACAATGCACTGATTACTGTGTAAATGTCACTGGCAGGGAAGGGGTTAACACTAGGGGCCATCAAGGGGTTATTTGTGTGTTTCTCTTACTTACTAACTATGGGGGAATAGAATTTACTAGGAGAGGAGACATATCGTTTTTCCTACTTAGTAGGAACAAACAATATGGCTCCTCTTCCCTGACAGCATAGGGATTTGTGTGTTTACACACACAAATCCCCGTGCTAGTGCTCGTGCACATGATCGCGTGTTGCCAGCAGCCCTCTGGTGGCCGCTAAAGGAATAGATGTACCCATACGGGCTTTTGCCCAGGGGAGCCATTCTGACGCAGTATATCTGCGTGAGCCAGTCGGGAACCAGTTAAAGGATAAGTTCACCATTTAGGAAAAAAATAATAAATGCACATATTTTGCATTTTTAAAAATTTGCATTTATTATTTTTTCCATAAGGAGCCTGGAAAGCATTGCACCCCTGATCAGTGTATACCATACCTGCATACGGACTATGAGGCCGCTCATCAGTGACCTCGAAGTCCATTTGGAACTGCAAGTCGTCACGTCAGCCACAAAGGATGAAGGTACTTGTAGTTCAAGTCATTCACAGGAAACATGAATAAATGATGCGGATGTGTGGGCGGAGCCTCGGGCAGCCACGCTATTTTCGAATAGTGACAGCGGCCGCCAAGAGAAGTTGCTTTCACTGGGGAGGGGGAGAGGCTGCAGCTACTGGAACATGTTACAGGTTCCACCCTAAATATGGGTAGAACATGTAACATGTTCCAAAAGGTGAGCTTATCCTTAAAGTGGTTGTAAACCCTTTGTAACCATCCCCCCCCCCCACCCACAAAAAAAACCTGCAAGATAAAGGCATAATGATCTAGTATGCATAGCATTGTAATCAATACCATCTTATTACCCTCACTTTATTTTACCAATCTAGAATAATAAAGGTACATTTTCCAATGAAAAAAGCATGATAATGCATCCTCAAACACACCAGAAATACAATGGTTTCTCACTTAATTGGTGAGCAGCTGGTTGAAGCCAGTCAACAAATCAATAAGGATCTTGCTCTAGCTACCATAAGTAACACTGGGATCCTTGTCCCACAGGAAGCCACACATGAACAATGTAAAACTGGCGCCTGGTAGATAAATAGATGTAAACATTGCAGTTTCTCTGGATAGTGGGGCAGTGGAGAGCAGCACCATGCTGCATCTAATGCCACGTACACACGACCGGACTTTCCGGCAGACTAGGTCTGACGAAATTAGTCCGTCGGACAATCTGATCGTGTGTGGGCTAATCCGATCGTTTTTTGTTATAAAAATCCTACGGACCTAGAAATAGAACATGTTTCAAATTTCTCTGATGGACTCAATTTCTATCGGGAAAACCGTTCGTCTGTATGCTGGTCCGACGGACCAAATACGACGCAAGGGAAGCTATTGGCTACTGGCTATTGAACTTCCTTTTTTTTTTAGTCTCGTTTATGTCATCATGTTCAAAACGAACGGACTTTCGAACCGACTCAGTCCGTTCATGTGTGGCCAATTCCGTTCATTCGGAAAGTCCGTCGGAACTCCGCCGAAAGTCCGTCGGGAAGAACGTCGGACCTTTTCTGCCGGAAGGTCCGGTCGTGTGTACACGGCATAACTGATACAAGGTGGTGGGGGAATTCCTCCTCACCAGGGTTTTTTTGTTAAAACATGAGCATGCATTTTGAAGCTAGAAACTAATCCTTCAATTCTCTCTGAGAAGATGGCATCAATCACAAATTACATTATCCATGAGTGCAACAGCATAGACAAATACAGTATCCTTGAAGTGCACAAATAAGAAACCATCATAATTTCAGTAACACAATCACAAAGACAGTGTACAGTTTTGCTGTCCTCAAATGTATGTGTATCTGGTCTTGCATAGATACAGTGGTGTGAAAAAGTGTTTGCCCCCTTCCTCATTTCCTGTTCCTTTGCATGTTTGTCACACTTTAGTGTTTCGGAACATCAAACCAATTTAAACAATAGTCAAGGACAACACAAGTAAACACAAAATGCAATTTGTAAATGAAGCTGTTTATTATTAAAGGTGAAAAAAAATCCAAACCATCATGGCCCTGTGTGAAAAAGTGATTGCCCCCCTTGTTAAAACATACTATAACTGTGGTTGTCCACACCTGAGTTCAATTTCTCTAGCCACACCCAGGCCTGATTATTGCCACACCTGTTCACAATCAAGGCATCACTTAAATAGGAGCTGTTTGACACAGTAAGGTCCACCAGAAGATCCTTAAAAGCTACACATCATGCCGAGACCCAAAGAAATTCAGGAACAATTGAGAAAGAAAGTAATTGAGATCTATCAGTCTGGAAAGGGTTATAAAGCCATTTCCAAAGCTTTGGGAATCCAGCGAACCACAGTGAGAGCCATTATCCACAAATGGCGAAGACATGGAACAGTGGTGAACCTTCCCAGGAGTGGCCGGCCGCCCAAAATTACCCCAAGAGCGCAGCGACAACTCATCCAAGAGGTCACAAAAGACCCCACAACAACGTCCAAGGAACTGCAGGCCTCACTTGCCTCAGTTAAGGTCAGCGTTCATGCCTCCACCATCAGGAAAAGACTGGGCAAAAATGGCCTGCATGGCAGAGTTCCAAGGAGAAAACCACTGCTGAGCAAAAAGAACATCAAAGCTCGTCTCAATTTCTCCACAACACATCTTGATGATCCCCAAGACTTTTGGGACAACATTCTGTGGACCGATGAGACAAAAGTGGAACTCTTTGGAAGGTGTGTGTCCAAGTATATCTGGCGTAGAAGGAACACTGCATTTCAGAAAAAGAACATTATACCAACAGTAAAATATGGTGGTGGTAGTGTGATGGTCTGGGGCTGTTTTGCTGCTTCAGGACCTGGAAGACTTGCCGTGATAAAAGGAACTATGAATTCTGCTGTCTACCAAGAGATCCTGAAGGAGAATGTCCGACCATCTGTTCGTGTACTCAAGCTGAAACGAACTTGGGTTCTGCAGCAGGACAATGATCCTAAACACACCAGCAAGTCCACCACCGAATGGCTGAAGAAAAACAAAATGAAGACTTTGGAGTGGCCTAGCCAAAGTCCTGACCTGAATCCTATTGAGATGTTGTGGTATGACCTTAAAAAGGCCGTTCATGCTCGAAAACCCTCTAATGTAACTGAATTAGGACAATTCTGCAAAGATGAGTGGGCCAAAATTCCTCCAGGACGCTGTAAAAGCCTCATTGCACGTTATCGCAAACGCTTGGTTGCAGTTGTTGCTGCTAAGGGTGGCCCAACCAGTTATTAGGTTTAGGGGGCAATCACTTTTTCACACAGGGCCATGATGGTTTGGATTTTTTTTCACCTTTAATAATAAACACCTTCATTTACAAACTGCATTTTGTGTTTACTTGTGTTGTCCTTGACTATTGTTTAAATTGGTTTGATGTTCCGAAACACTTAAGTGTGACAAACATGCAAAGGAACAGGAAATGAGGAAGGGGGCAAACACGTTTTCACACCACTGTAAGTGCTATAGGCTAAGCTGTGATGGGCAACTTGACCAAGGTTAATATTTGAGGAGCTATAAGCAAATATACTGCTCGTACCTATAATAACTGAACTTGTGCCTCTTAAAGCAGAACTAAACTCTCTCAATCAACATTAACTATTTTTAATCCTTATGCTGCTAGCATTAGCAAATAGACAGGAAGGTACTGTATATTAAATGTCCTTGTTTTAAACATTATGTTTACATTCACTTGCTTCCTGGTTTCTGGCTTAGGGCAAAATTATGTCATACATCCCAGTAGTTGCCATGGGCATTTCTCAGCTGTACATACACCCTCCTGCCTGCATGTCTGAGTGAAGGGCAGATGGATTCCAAGAAGAAAATGCTACATGAATCATTTGCCCTTACTCAAGATGTCCGTGGCTTAAAATGCTTGGTGGGCGTTGGAGTGTTTAAAAGTGATTTCTCCACAAAATAAAACATGGAGACATAGATGGATGGGTGAGTTTGCATTAAATATTAAATATTAATAAATAATGTTTTCAGTTAGTGGTGCAGTTTGTTCCACTTTAAGTCCTGGGTTCGTTCTATGGAATCATGTACATGTGATTTAGTACAAACTCTTTCAATAATGAATTTAAAAATATTTTACTGAAATGAAAGATTTATGCAAGATGTCCACAGTTACAGTTTTATTCATTGTGTGTTTAAAGTACAACTGAATACAGATATACAAAAGGAACCCATTTAATCTAGTTATGCATTCATTAACAATATTTAAAATGCATTTTTAGATAGTACCTGATTTTCTTTTTTTATCTGCCTCCTATAGCCCTCTGCTTGGCCGTACTCAGATTACAGGGGAAAGGGAAGTGCAGTAATATAATCAGACTCTATACAAATGCATGGTAACCTTGGCCCTACCCAGGGAGCTTACTGATAGGAGGAAAGAACGCCGGGATGTACAATGTACTGCTTCTTCCAATCAGACATTGATGTGGGTCCTTGACCACATTTCTTTAATTGCAGTAAAAAAAAGTGAGGTCAGGGACCTGGAAGCTTAGGTTCACACCCAACCGGTAAGGTGTAGTGAGTTATAGAACATGCATTTTTTCACACGATAAAGTTCACTAGGTTGGGCATCCTATGCAAATGCTTGGTTTGAGAAAAGTGGAAAAATTGTGTTGGACCCATAGGGTTATCTCACTGTTATTGCTATCTTAAAGTATTGATGCTGATATGAATGTTCTGGTTCCTGGGCAGACAGCTTCTACACCCCAAAAGAATTTCCTTGGCTTGTAGTGTAATATAACAAAAATGGAAATTGAAGCATCACAGCACTGCTAAGAGGTCCAGATACAACTTTATTCCAATAAAAGTAAGTGGGACAATGCAAACAATAGCCAACAGGTTTCGGGGGTCAAAGAATGCTCCCTTCATCAGGGCTTGATTGACAACAATGTGAATAGGCTATAAGTGAACTGGAACGTTCATTTTTTTTCCAATGTGATTGCAAGCACAGGTCTTGTCACCAACTGGTTTTCACTTCTGGTCTATTCAGTGTGATGTCAACCAAGCCCTAATAAAGGGATAATTCTTGGACCCCTAAAACTCGGTGACTACTTTGTGGATTGATCAGAATAAAGCTGTATCTGGACCTTTTAGCAGTAGTGCGGTGCTTCAATTTAAATTTTTGTTTCATTCGAATGGTTCGGGTGGAACACACCTCAGTGGCCCAGAAATCATGCCTGCACCTTTTTTTAAGTGCACCGCACAGTAACGCATGTTATTACATTACACTGCAGTGCAACACAGCTCCTTCGACGAGGGGTGTTGGGTGCCTTGCATTGTGGTAACGCATGTGGGAATGTGCACATTCCCACAATGTGATAATGTGAATAGGGCCAAAATGCTTTCTGATGGGGATGTCACAAGGCTGGCTGAACAGAAATATACGGTACGTCTTTTGACATGTAAGCAATTTCACATACCTTTGTTTCCGAGGTGAATTTAGTTGTTTTAAATGCTCAGTTTTCCATACTTATTTAAAAGCAACCCAGGTTGTTACTGTAATACCTGTCAAAAAATATTTTTTGCACAGAAGAGTAAAAACTTGCATGTTGTAAAAAGAACTGTGACATGGGAACAACTCATATGTGAGTTACAACATTCCATAAATATGCAATTCTGTCATTTTTGTAACAAAATTTATTGGCATTTGTCTCATTTGTACTTTCTGGTGGGTGTCTGTAAAACATCAATATGTGAAAATATATTATTGCAGTCAGAGTTGCATTCCTTAGGGATAAATTAATATAAACACCCTGTAATCTTTATGTATGGGATTTATAAAAACTTAGGCATGATAGTCTCATTAAGGCCTCGTTCACACATTTCCTACTCTGAACTTTCCCACTTGTGATTTTATATGGTTGATTTTTTTGCCAGTCCACACGTCACGTATAGGGCAGCTCATTCACTTGAATGGGCTGCCCTATGCTCATTTTTCTATGCGCATTTTGCCATGATTCTTGTGTGTTTTGTGGCATGACAATCACAGCAAAATTGCACAGTGTTTGGGGTGCCATTAAGGATGAATGCCACCCAAACGCACATTGCACGTTTTCTGCAGTTTTACCATGATTTGGAATCTTGCGCAGAATCATGCCAATTCTGTTCACGATTCAAAATCGCCTAATGTGAATGGAGGACTATAGTAGTTAAGAATTTCCACATGTTCCTACATGAACCAAGTGGTTAGGATTTTAATATGGTATTTTTTTTATTGGTGTGATCTAAGACCCTGTACATACAGACATTGTTTAATCTCTTCTCACTAGCCTAAGATGTATCATAATTACCAAGTTTATTAATCAACTGTTAACATTTAAGCAGCTTTCTTAACAGTCATCTAAACCCACAAGCAAACATTTTATATATTTAGGCTTACCAGTCCTTAGTATTCTGTATTGGATTTTAAACTTAAATTTACACACACTGAATGAATCAAATGATTGACTCACCCCCCTCCCCACCCCTCCCATTCTCTGCTAAGTAGTTTCAGAAATAGAGAGAGCATGAAAGAAAACAGATTGTGCCTCTATTTTTAGAAAAATCCACAACCATCTGTGACACCAATGACATGGGTATACCCTGGAATAAATTTTGTGCAAAATTAAAATTTGATAGAAATTTTATTTTTTTTATTAAAAAATCTAAAACATTAATTTTAAATGTATTAACAAATAAACTGGAATATAAACCATTGATGTTTCATTTTAAAATATTTTAGTATGTGCGGGAAGCTTTTTGAGCTCTACTCAATCCTTGTTAAACCCAACTTCAGGCACAGCTTTTTTGTTATTTGAATTTTATCTTTATCTCTCACATGAACAATATCAGTTTGGTAGTACTTTAGGAGCTCTCTAAGCTCTGCTGAAAGGGCATGGTCTGAGTCAACCTATAGTATGTGCTGTTAACAGTCCACAATCCTTGTACCTACAAAATAGTTACTGTTCTATGAGTGACAGCTTACTGTTCTAAAGACAAGACAAAAGAGTACCGCTCAAGATGCCCCAGTGTGTTGCTCTTGCCAGCTTAATTCCTGCTACCAGGTGCTGGTTAGGCTTGGTAAAGGCTTGTCAGGTTAAGCCCCAAATCAGGTGAATAACCATAAGCGGAGATCAGACTGAAGACATTTTAATATAGTCACGACTGGTGGTGTGCATTAACAGTGTGCGAGGAGGTGCCATTTTGTCATAGACCTATGAGTGAGAGTGTCACAACACGCATATATCTAAAGGACAATTATTATTATTATTATACAGGGTTTATATAGCGCCAACAGTTTGCACAGCACTTTACAACATAGGGGAAAACAGTACAGTTACAATTCAATTCAATACAGGAGGGATCAGAGGGCCCTGCTTGTTATAGCTTACAGTCTATAAGGGAGGGTCAAGTGCAACAAAAGGTAACAGCTTTTGGGGATGATCAGATACAGAAAATAAAAATAAAGTTGTTAGGTGTGGGTAGGTTAGGCTTCTCTGAAGAGGAGGGTTTTCAGGGATCGTCTAAAAGCTAATAGAGTAGGAGATAATCGAACAGATTGGGGTAAGGAGTTCCATAAGATTGGCGAGGCTCAGGAAAAGTCCTGAAGGCGAGCATGGGAGGAGGTGATGAGGGAGCTAGAGAGCAGGAGGTCTTGAGAAGAACGAAGAGAGCGATTAGGTTGGTATTTTGAGATGTGATGTAGCTGGGGGCAGAGTTGTGGATGGCTTTGTAAGTAGTTAGTATATTGAATTTAATTTGTTGGGTGAGCAGAAGCCAGTGGAGGGATTGACAGAGAGGAGTAGCAGACACAGAGCGATAGGTAAGGTGGATAAGTCTGGCAGCAGCATTCATGATGGATTGAAGGGGGATAGACTATGTAGAGGTAAGCCAATGAGGAGGGAGTTGCAGTAGTCGAGGCGAGAAATGACCAAGGAGTGAATTAAGAGCTTTGTTGTGTCATTGGTTAGAAAGGGCGTATTTTGGAGATGTTGCAGAGGTTGAAGTGGCAAGATTTGGACAGTGATTGGACATGGGGCTTAAAGGAGAGTTCAGAGTCCAGGATTACACCTTGGCATGTAGGGATGGGCTTATAGTTGTGCCATTGATGATTTGCGATTGAGAAAGATCAGGCAGGAGTAAAAAAGAACTCTGGACAGCCGCACACCACCGGTTTGCGGCTGTCCAGAGTTCTTTTTCACTCCTGCCTAATGTGATTGTGCTAGCCAGCACCTGGGGCTCCTTGATTTGGGAAGATAAGCACTCTCCTTGAAGAGCCATCCTGAAGCCGTGGTTCTCGTTTTCTCTGAGAAAGATCAGGGGAAGAGGTACGAGGGGGAGGAAAAATAGATAGATTACGTTTGAGGAAGTGGTGTGACATCCAGACTGATATATCGGATAGTAAATCAGTGATATGAGAGGAGACTAAAGGAGTGTGCTGAGGGGTAGAGAAATAGATTTGAGTGTCATCAGCATAGAGATGGTATTGGAAGCGATGGGAGCTGCTGACCCAGGGAGGAGGTGTAGATTGAAAATAGGAGAGGTCCAAGAACAGAACCTTGGGGGACCCTAACAGAGAAAGAAAGAGGAGAGGAGGAAGTAGAATTGTAAGTAACGCTAAAGGTGTGGTTGGATAAGTAGGAAGAGAACCAGTGAAGAGTACAGTCACGGAGACCAAAGGCGTGGAGTTTTTTGAGGAGGAGGGGGGGGGGGGTCAACCGTATCAAAGGCAACAGAGAGGTCCAGGAGTAGGAGTACAGAGTAGTGTCCATTGGTTTTGGCCTTTAGTAGATCATTTGTTAGTTTTAGGAGAGCAGTTTCTGTGGAGTGTGGAGGACGAAAACCAGACTGAAGGGGATCAAGAAGTCTATTATCAGCAAGGTGGTCGCTCATCTATCTAAAGAAAGTAGAACAGAATACAGTCAGAGGGCTAAAACTTTGTCTATGCTTACCTTAAAAAAGAACTTCATTAAAATAGTTTCACAATACAATAAGTACCTGTTTAAAAAAATAAACACTTTTGTCAGGATTATGTAACACACAACATAGTGTATAGAGTGCATGGGTTTGGTCAATGTAACATAGCACATAACACTAAAGCCCCATACACACGCTCGGATTATCCGATGACCAGTTCCGTCGGATCATGTTCGTCGTACCCTGTCCGATGTTGGTGTTGCGTACACACGGTCGGACAGCGTTGTCGGAATTTCCGGTCTTCAAGAACGTCGTGACGTAAGTCGTCTTCCACGAGGCTAGAAAAGGGAAGTTCAGCACCACGTCCCGCACCCGTTGGGCTCCTTCTGCTGATCCCGTGTTTATCGCGAGTTAGTTGAAGTTTGGGGACTTACGATTCGCGCTTCTCAATTTTGTGACTCGTTACTGCTCTTCAGTTTGTGCTTGTCGTGCGTATCTGTTTATTAGTGCGTGTAGTCAGTTCGCATTTGTTGGTCATTGCGGCCTATAACTTGATATAGGACGCTTTGATTTTCACTGCTTATTGTCTGCTCGTTTCTGGTATTCATTTCGTTCTTTCAGGCCTTGCTGTTTATCGGTGCTTTCTGTTTGTCCGTTCTGACCAGCCGACCATTTGTGAGCGATGTTTCCCATACGTAATCGTCGCCGAGTTCGTGCTGTACGCGCAATTGGTGTCGGGCTTTTAGCTTTGAGCCAAGACCCGTCCATGAACAGAGTGACGAGGAGTATGTCAGCGTGATCAGTTCTCGCACATGCCTTTGCTTCGTGAGATCCGGGAGAATAATCCTGATGATTTCAGGAACTTTCTCCGGATGACGGACCCCGTTTTTCACCGTCTTTTGGCTTTGCTGACCCCTTTTATCAGCCGGCAGGATACCTGCATGAGACAAGCCATCACTCCGGAGCAGAGGCTTGTTGCCACGTTGAGGTACTTGGCGACAGGGAGAAGCCTTCAGGATTTGAAGTTCTCCTCAGGTATCTCTCCCCAGGCCCTGGGAATCATTATTCCAGAGACCTGTTCTGCCATCATCCAGGTCCTGCAGGAGGACTATATTAAGGTAACATTTCTACTTTACTATTCCATTCTATGTATGCTCTGTTTGCTAATGTCTTGTATTTTTGACCTCCTTCCCTAATTACCATGCTTGCAATATGTTCTAATATGCTGTGGCCCTTTTGTCCTTCATGCATTTTTGCCTTCACTTACCTCCCCAGCATGCTCTTCTGCCCCAATAGACACCTATGGCCTAGTCACTTAAGCAATGTATTTTGTCTGCTGCATAGTATTGTTTTCCCACAAACACCCCCTAAAACATGCACAAATGTTTGCTGTGTGTTTTACTTCATGCAGAGCCCCTTTTTTTCCCCATTTTTTTGGGGGGGGGGGTGCCAAACTCATTAGGAACCCCCTCCCCCAACTGCTCTGTCAGATGCTACCAATCCTCTATCTGCTGGCTTTCCCAAGGTCAATACACACTATATACCTACCTCTTTATAGTGGTCATCTTTAGGGATGAATTCAGCAAAGCATGTAGTGCAAGGGGCTGGCTCCATACTTTCCATTTCCTTTTTTTTTGGGTTATTTCCCTCCTATTAGCTTGCTAGGTAATTGCAGAATGTCAAAATGTGCTTTCCTTTTTTTTTTTGGGGGGGGGGGGGATTTGGAATGTTCTTTTATCTTTCCTGTGGGCTGCCAATAGTGTTAAGTAAGGAGGGTCTGGCCAAACTAGCACACATTATTGAGCCATTTGGCAATCAATGAAGTGCAGAGGGTTACCTGTCCAAACCCCCCCCCCCCCCCCCAAAACCCCTAGTTATTGTCAATGGCCCATCAGAAGTGGGGGGATTGATGGGGGGTGAGTTATCTGCTAGGGGGACCCTCTACTTTTCGGTGCAAATACTTTCCATCTTAAAATGTAAAAGTCTGATCTTGTTCCAAGATGTTTAGTGTCTAATCTGCTTGCAATGTTTATGTGCAAAGTGACTAATTTTTTTTTCTTGTTTCACTCCACAGTTCCCTTCCACGCCACAGGAATGGCAGACTGTGGCCTCCCACTTTGCCAGCCATTGGGACTTTCCTAACTGCGGAGGTGCAATTGATGGCAAACACGTCCGCATCGTCCCACCCCCCCCAACTCGGGGTCCTACTATTATAATTACAAGGGGTTTAATAGTGTAGTGATGTTGGCGGTGGTGTCGGCGACATACGATTTTTTGTATGTGGACGTGGGGATGAACGGCCGGATCTCGGATGGTGGTGCCATTGCACACACAGAGTTCTACTGGCGTCTCCAAAGTGGCAGTCTGTGCTTGCCACCTCCAGAGGAGAATGCTGAAGGACTCCCCTTCGTCTTTGTCGCAGATGAAGCGTTTGCGTTGACTCCCCATCTGATGAGGCCCTTCCCGATGAGGACCCTCACCCCAGACCAGAGGGTCTTCAATTACAGGCTGTCGAGAGCCCGCAGAGTGGTGGAGAACACCTTCGGGATCCTGGCCAGCCGCTTCCGCCTGTTTTTGACGGCTATTAACTTGGCGGAATACAAACTGAACCAGTTTGCCTTTTGCATATTGCACAACTTTTTGAAAAGACACAACAGCAACTATGTGGTGCCCGTTGGCCCAGATGTGGAGGGCCCTTCCAATGCCGACCTCACAGCCCTTCAAGCGGCACGTCCAGGCTTGTCCCCTCTAAATGCCCGCGAGGTCCGCGAGCAATATATGGACTACTTTGTGGGTAGGGGGGCCATTGCTCTGCCTGACGATGTGTGAGAGGCATTTTTTAATAAATATATTTTTTAAACAAACCTATGATTTCTTGTCATTTCCATATTCTAGCTTATTTGAGATATACATTTTTGCCCTTTAGCTTCAACAGTGGGAATGCACTTTCTGGGCAAAAGGAGGTAACAGTCTCTTCTTCCCAAAAATAATCTTCTCATGTTGTGTGTGTGATACCTAATCTTTTGTCTAGAGAAGGTTTGTAGTGCATAACTGACACCCAAAATACTCCTTTTCATCACCATGTCAGACATGTGTGTATTCCCAAAAATGGTGTGCTACGTGTTTTCGTACAAAGCACTGTGGGTGTCATTTACATAAGTCAAATCCACTATGCTCTACAAGTGCAGTGCAAAAGTGCCCTGGAGAATATACTTGCAGTGCAAACTGGAATTGCCTTTAGTACATAACACCCATTGCCCCCCAAATCCTTTACATTTGACATACATAATGCTTTTGTGTTTTTCAATAAGGAAGCCACACATTTAGAAAATTAAAAAAGTTTACTTGCAACACATTCACAAGTGCGTTTCCAATCTTCTTGGCAAAACTGACAAGATCTTGGTTCTTTCCAACATTGTTTACAAACATTCCGCATTTGTTAAAACCAGGCATGGAGCAAAACAGAACATAGGAACTTGCAAAGTTCAACTTGCTAAAGTGAAGACAAGATCAGACATGACTATATGTTCAAAGTGTGTTTGATCTTGCCTTCATCACATGGGGTGTCACCCCTGGAAACTGGAAATTTAGAACATGCACACAATTTGGGTCTGAAAATGGACATTAGATGGTAAAACACATGCCTAGAATGTTCAAAAGTGCCATTTCCCATCATGGGGATCAATGGACGTGTTTTGGGGGTGCAACCCCTTCACCACACCCACTTTAGTAGTTAGTAAAGTGGTTGCACCCCCAAAAAAACGTTGTCATTCATCCACCATGATGGGAGCTAGCACATGTGGACACAATGTGTGCATGTTCCAAATTTCACACAGTTCTTAACTTCTTGCAAATGTTGTCACAAACAGCCACAAATGTGTGGTAATTACTTGGTGCGTTTTCATATTTTCCCTAAAACATCAATGATGTTCTTCAATTTTTGTTGAACATCATTGATGTTTTGCTTTATCTCATCTAGATCTCGATTGCAGACCATTATCTCCCCGATGTGTACGTGGGCACTTTCAGTGGTAAAGTGCGATTCTTCTTCCACAACATCCACGTCACCTAAAAACAACAAAAAAAATGTCTCTTGGAAATGAGGCAGGCATACATTGATTAGCTTACCAGTAGCTGTGTTCTCCCACACTCACCTGTTGTGGTGACAAGTTCTCCAATTTCTATGATCTCTCCTTCCTCCTCCTCCTCCTCTGCTTCTGGTCTTTCCCCTTCTTTGGGAGGTGTGGGTTTTCTGGTTTCCTCAGACGTCTCGAGTTTTGGCTCCCCTATGAGAATGTACAAAAGGAAGATTTAGCACCACAATCTATTGAGGGCAGAAATAGGAAATGTCAAACATTGCTTGAAAGTGAGGGACAATATTTTTGGTTGGCCAGTTACAAATGACAACAACATGAATGTAGTCACTTTGTAAAGGTGCTAAACTTACTAGCTTTTTGGTAGAAGTTTGTCTGATGGAGACCCCTCTCTAGTATCCACTGGAGCACATGTGTGGAAAAGCATAATAAAAAGGGGGTTTGGGTGTCCCAGCACTAGTGCTCTAGAGTCCAGATGGGTAAACAGCTACTGAGTGACCTCTCCTTTACATTGAATAAATTTGCTTTACATTCTTGATGACATCTCTAGTGAGAACAAACTTCCTTTCACTAAAAGCTTCACCAAACCTCGTATTATAAGTGGCCGAACGATCGAGGTTGAGTACGATCGAATGGACACACACGAACATGACAGTGGCAGAAAGATCGAGGTTGAGTACGATCGAATGCACAGACGAACATGAAAGTGGCCATTTTCTAATGTACAACATTGAAAAAATCCAAACACATGGAGCAGTATGCAAGCAAAAAATCAAACACAAAACACAACTACTTACTTTTTTGAAGAACTCGCTTGATCTTTCTGTACTGATCGGGCTCCCTCAGTTTCAGGTCTGACCAGCGTTTCCTCAGTTGCTCCTTCGATCGTTGTACCCCAAAATGATTGTACAGCCTCCTCACAACTTTAGACATGATCTTGGCCTTTCTGACATTGGGGTTGAGGTAAGGCCCATACTTCCCATCATAGTCGCTCCTCTTCAATATGTCCACCATCTCCAACATTTCTCCAAAAGACATATTGGAGGCCTTAAATTTCAGCCGCCGGGATCGGAACATTTCTGCCTCCGGCCTTTCCTCGTCCTCCTCCTCGTTGCTGCAATATTTGGGGCGCACCTGCTGTGTCCCCGCCATGTGCTCTCCACACTGCGCCGTAAAGAGAAGGGGTGGGGAATAGACAAGAAAGATCGCCAGGGGCGGGCGGAGTTTGACGCATGCGCACTGTATATAAAATGTCACACGCCTGTGTCGTAGCCACGATCTGTAAGACGAGGGGAGAGAAAGCTCACGCACGAGACGATCGCTAGAACGAAGGTACAATTTGAACTTGGTACATAACTAGCCTAGACTGATTAGACCTTGAGGCTTCTTTATGGAGAAGATTAGGAGAGTTTAGCCTAACATTATTTATAGTGTTTTGTGTGGTGTTGTGTCTTGCAGAGAATATGGAGGGATTCAACAACGTGAGTTTTCTCCCCCTCTTCATTGATAAATATAGGGAAATTACCCTATTATGGCAGGCCAAACACCCCGATTACGGCAGCAAACCAAAGAGGTACGCAGCCATGCTGAAACTTGTGGAATTTGTAAAGCCAAGGTTGCCCACGGCAACCGTTCGTAGGTTAAGACTCAAAATTGGCAGCCTGAGGAGTGCGTATATCAGGGAGCACAAGAAGGTCCTGAAGTCCCAAGCATCTGGAGCTGCAGCAGATCAGGTCTATGTCCCCAAGCTCTGGTACTATGACAGGCTCCATTTTCTCAAAGACCAGGCTGATGTCACGGAGTCACTCTTGACTCCTCCTTCCACGCTTCCTTGCGTGCAGGCCACCCCTGATGAGGCTTCCGAGGAGCAACCTGGGCCTTCCAGTCTGGAAGATGTGGAGGAGCCCAGCTTGAGCCAGGTATAGTAGTTTTGGAACAAATTATGTGAAAAATAAATGATGTTCAGTTAATTCAGGATCCACAATTGCTTAGTTCCTAACGTGTTTGACATATCAACAGACAGTAGTGTTGGAGACATTTGGGGCCAGAATCTAAACTGCTGGGCTGAGAATTGTATGGTTTTCTATTTGTAAACATTTTGCAACAGTCACTAGATGAAAATTGTGTGTGTTTGATGAACAAATAACTCAAACTATGTCCCTTTTTCATACACATGAAGACCTCAGCCAGGAGGTGGCTGTGGAATGTGGCAGTCAGGAGGAGGAAGGGGTTAGTGGCAGCCAAGAGGTGGGTAGTGGCAGCCAAGAGGGGGGTAGGCCTAGGAGCCTGACTGTCTCCCAAGTCCCTCCCCTCCGCCTTCCCTACAAAAGGGCGAGAAGGGGGGGTGAGGCGGGAGAGTCAGCGCTCCGGCTGATCAGAGATGCTTCAGCCTCCCTACATGCCACACCCACCTACGAGGAGGCCTTTGGCTCCGTGGTTGCCACGAAAATGATGGGTATGGAGGTGGGGCAACGCAACATGTGTGAGGATGTCATCCTCAAGGTCCTAAATAAGGGGATGGCTGGGGGGATGACCCCACTCACACATGTTTGCGATAGTGACCTTGCTCCGCCTCCTCCTTCTGCCACCCCACCAGCACCACAGCCACAGCGTGCAAGGAAGCGTGGAAGGAAGACAAGAGAGTGACGACCTGGATTCAGTCTGGTCTGAGAGAAGATGGAGCCTCTCGTAGGACCAGAGCCTGGGAACCTAGATGGCATCTGCTGCAGTTCCGGATGTTTTGGACTTCAGGACCAGATAGCACTCCCCTTAAGATACGTACTCCTCAGGCCCCCAATTTTAGAAGCTTCAAAAATGATGTTTGCCGTGGGTGTCCAAGGCTTTGCAAATTCCCCAAGTTTCTCCGTCGCTGCGTTCCTCTTTCGTTTGTTGCTGAGACCTAAATAAAGGTATTTTTGATTTGAAAAAATCCTTGCCTATGTGTTTTACTTTTCTACAATGACAGTTTATTTGTGAGTAGGCAGGTACATTTCACAAATAATAAAGTCCAATTAACAAGGGGCACCAACAACAAACAAACTCCTAGTAAATTTAAGCAACAAATACAAATGTTAATAATGTTGTTTTGCTAAGTTGAGACACACAACCCCCCTCAAAAATCTAAAGAAATTATCCTGAAAATATGTATTCCAAAAAAAAAAAAAAAAAATGACAAATCATCCCAAAAATATAACAAAGATTCTTTTACGATCTGAGGAAAAATAAACATCTAGTCTAGAAATCCTGAAAACGAATAAAGAAATAAGTTTGTGAGAAGTGAGGGTGAATAGGAGCAGCTAAAACACGTCATTCTTCTTGCATTGTAAAGAAAAAGAGAATGCGCTGCATTAAAGACATTTTAACATTGCAGCGTGACGAATGTGCTGTGTCGATTAGGAATGGTAGTTTTACCTGACCGAAAACTGAATGGTGTCAGTAGTCACTGGGAAAAAAAATGTCAGGCATCAGGGACTAGTGGGAGGATAAAATGCCTAGTGTTGGTGATCGGTTGGAAGAAAAATGCCCAGTGTCCATGGTCAGTGGGCCAACAAAAATGCATGGCATCAATGCCCGTAAGAGGAAGAATGTCTTGATGTCAGTAGGGAACTTAGGAAGCCCATTTAAATGAATGGGCTGCCTTAACACAGTGCACATTAACAATAAGGCAGCACAACAGAAAAAAAGCATTTGTGTCAGTAGAGGGTAAAAGAGGATTATCAGCAGGGTGGGCCCATTGGTGGGCAATATTAGTAGGGAGAAAGACATTTTTGTCTAATGTGGTAAAGCACTGTTGACTTTCCCTGCACTTTAGCAAGTGTCCCACACCACTGATTACACTATGCCTCTTCGTGATACCTGGATCATGCACCTACTGTTGGTAGGAGATTATGCCACTCGACAGTTTGTGCAAAGAGTTGGAACCAGGTGCTGGAACAAGTGCTCCTGCACTTGGCCCTTCGGACAGGGCCTAGATTTGCAGGATGCAAAGATAGTGCTACAATTCTTGGACAGTCTCGAGGAATCAGGGACAACTGGGGGGTATGACAGTCCTGAGCTTACCTTTCACTTGCCCGGGCCTGAACACTGTACAATCACAGGAATGCCAAGGAATAATGCCAATTTTCTCAGTTTACATTTGAGGAACAGAATAGAGCTGCTATATCTTTACTTCTATATCTTTATAGCACTGCAAAACTACTAGTTTGAAGCATATACTTTTGGATGGATGATGGAAACCAGGACCTGTGTGCACAAACTTGAGGATCTAATAGTAAAAAGGTGACAAGACTCATTTACAGTTGTACAGAATCAGCAGGTGTTTGGGACAAATTCCTAGATGTGTGGGGATCTGCTCTGATCTGTGATTGATGAGGGACCTCATTTCCTTTTGGTGTGAGTGAGCAAGAGGTCATCTATCACAATGGACATAATGACCCCCCCATGTAGGGTAGAAGTTCAGTGCCAGAAAGAGAACAGGCAGGATGTGTGGCTCTAAAGTAAGCACTACTCTCCCCGATGATTATCATTTTGTTTACTAAAGTACAGTGTATCATACACAACTGCCATGTTTTCAATTTTATAACAATTAACACATTTTTAACCATTTTACAGCTTGGTGCTTTTGATCTTGTCAAGCTCTCTTCAGCCATGTCCTGTTAACACATTGGTGCATCTGCATTGGCTGCATACTAGTGCTAATGATGAGCTTACTAGTAGTGACAAGGGTAGAACTTGCATGCACCATGTGCACTGTTGAGGCCATTTGTGGTCTCCAGCAGGGACATGCATAACAGGGGGATGGAAAACTATTGCAAGAAAGTTGTCATCCTTATGCCTGAACAAGGCATACCTCCCAACTTTCAGAGATGGGAAAGAGGGACACAATGTAGAAGAAAGTATGTAGACAAAGTCCACATTCTTACCATGCCCCGAATTATGTTAATTAAGCATTAATATGCAAAAATTATTGTTTAAACAGATTTCACCATGACATTTCCTTTATACCGGCTTTTCATAATGACAAATGCAATATTTAGGAGGTTGGGTGAAAAGTTTATTTACTTTTGATAAATAGTACATTTTTAATACAAGTCTATACATAAGGTCAAAAAGAGGGAGAGCTACGAAGGAAAAAAGAACAGAGGAACTTCACCTGAAAAGAGGAGCTATCCCTCCAAATGAGGGGCAGTTGGGAACTATGACAAGGATCCCCATGGTAGGATTAACAGGTATTAGTTTAATAAAACTATTATGATTTTTATGAATGGGTTTAGATCTTCTTCAGCAGGCTAGATATTTAGTTGGAGGCCTGTAGACTACATTCCAGCCTGTGGTTCAAGCATGTTCAGTGCATTACCACTAAAAGGTATCCTTTCCGGTTTACCTTCCAGTTTCAACATTTGGAATGGTGCTGTTGATAAGAGACAGCCTTTTACTTTCAGCTCCCTAATGATCCAGCTGCTTCAGAACCAAATAGTTATTATTATTAATAATAATAATAATAATAATAATAATAATGTCTCTAGATGGACTTATGACAGGCATGCACCTATGACAGAAATAATTTCATAAATATTATGCTATAATGTCTGATAACAATTTTGATACAAAGAGTATTGTAATCATGACACTGAATATAGTAATATAGTAGAGATATAGAATTAAATTGTATTAAATATATAAGGCCGTACATTGTTATAAAACAAAAGTGCTCTATAATTTTTCTTGACTATACCGACAAAATTAGCTTGTCTTTATCAACATTACAGGTGCACATAGTAGGGAAATCACAGTTAAATGTCAACGATATAATCTTTGGGTTGCTCTAGGTGTGTTCATTATTTGAGTTGTCAGAATCCCTATCATATAATCAATCAGGCCTTCTGGCCTTTTCTCAGGAACTGAGAACGGACCAAGCTACTCTTGTCACCTGGCAAAGTTAATGTTAAATAGTTGAGTTTAAAAACTGCACGACTTCTAGTACACAAGATACTTAGTATTAACCATTCTGATTTCAGGAACTGATATTTTTATTTTTGTTTTCTACATTTTTAATGGTATTTGCCCATATCATAACACCCAAAATTATTGACAGTAGAAAGTAGGCTAAAGAGATAACTACATTGCCATCAGCAGCATATTTATATATAGGTTGTAAATATGCTGCTGAATGCAATATAATTCATCTTTTTAGCCTAATTTCTACTGTCAAACTTTTTAGGATTTTAATAATAATAATGATAATAAATATATGCTATACAAATGCCTATAATGAAAAAAAATTAAAAATTAAAATAGAAAGCAAATGGGAAACAGCTAAACATTTTCTTGTGTATTTTTTGTCTCCTGTAGCCACTCACAAACAGCTTTGTGTGCATGATAAAAGTTTTGCTTTACAACTGACTATAGTAAGATTGAAACTGCTTTCTGTAGTCCAGAATAAATGGCTCTATAATATCGGATGTATCTATACTATATAATAGTGGATATACAGTTGGTCTATGGGCAAGAGGAAATGGTTGGCATGGATTTCCCTATCCCTATCTAAGTAGGAATGAACCCATTTTTTTAATTTGTAATGGAAATGAGATGTACACATCCCTATGTTTTATGAAGGCTTTGCGATGCTTGAGTGGTAAGTTACAGGTTTTTTTTGGTTCACCATGACCTGTGAGGTTATACAGGCAGTCCCCAGGTTACAAACAAGATCGGTTCTGTAGGTTTGTTCTTAAGGCAATGACGTGAGTATAGCCTCAAATAACAAAAAATATAAAGAAAAGATTTGGAGTACCATCATCCATAAAGGTTTGTTCTTAAGTTGAATTTGTATGTAAGTTGGAACAGGTACATTATTTAAGTGTAACTCCAGCCAAAAAAAATATTTTTGTGTTTTTTGGATAGCATAGGGAAAGGTTAACACCCCTGTAACTTTTTTTTTTTTTTTGCTGTCTGTGCTGTTCGGAAGATTTCACGTCACTTTCTGTCCCTGTGACAATTGGATTTTGAAAATGTTGGGCTGGAAACAAGAATTGGTAATAAATCTTCAGCGCAGACACCTTTTTCCCATGATAACCCCTACAGGAGTGATTTTCCCTTCCTAGGAGTAGATTTCTTCCCACTTCCTGTTGTCTCCCTCAGTTTGTAAGTATTAGTCATCTGTAAGTCAGATGTTTGTAACTCTGGGACTGCCTGTACAGCGAAATATCACAAAGGGGACCCAGATTCACTTTTTTAGCCTGTGTGTAGGCTGATAAAAAGTCTTATGCCCCGTACACACGGTCGGATTTTCCGACGGAAAATGTTCTATCGGACAATGTTGTCGGAAATTCCGACCGTGTGTAGGCTCCATCGGACTTTTTCCGTCGGATATTCCCACGGACAAAGTTTTATCTCCTGCTCTCAAATTTTCCGACAACAAAGTCCTATCGGACTTTTTCCGATCGTGTGCAGCGAATTCCAACGGACAACGTGCCACGCATGCTCAGATCACATTACAAGACCAAAGCTATTGGCTACTAGCCTCTACATAGTCCCGTCGTAGGCAACAAACGTCACCACGTTCAGAATGATCGGATTTTCCGACAACTTTGTCCGACCGTGTGTATGCAACACCAATGTCGGACAAAATCCGTCGGAAAAAATCCGATGGATTTTGTGGTCGGATCTTCCGACCGTGTGTATGGGGCATTAGATTGGACACAGCTTATGTGCTTTACACAGTCTGAATATGTAAAACTCATCTTATTTTAATTACCAGAAAGCATTGGGTGATTGTGTTCTAGAGTTAAACTCAAACTGACTAAAAAAATAAGAGCTGAGCTCACTCACTTAAGGAATTATGGTGACAAAGTTCTTGAATCCATGCCCGGACTGCTTTGTCCAACAAAAAGTGCTTTCCTGAGGCTCTCTGAAATTCCCTCTAGGAGTGCTAAATTAATCAAAACACGATCTACTTATGTTGCACATTTTAGACAGCTGCAGAGATATCTATAATTACAACCATTATTTTATTATTTTTTCTACCTGAATCTGAGAACACAGAACAGGGTAGTGTACTGGTTGAAAAGCTTAAAATTCTTTTAAACAGCTTAATGGCAAACATGTGGGCACAAAATAGTAAGCTAACCAGCACTTGTAGTTCATAGTAAGCTTCTCCAAGTGCTTGTACATTAGTACAGCAGTACCCCTAAATACCAAGGGAATTCTGTTATATGAAAAGCTATCAAGCTAGTAAAGATGTATGGTCTGAGCTTATCCCTTCTTTCTCCCAAAACTCACTATTGTACTGTGGTTTTGATGGGCAGGCTTACTGATTTCTCTCAAAGTTCAGGAGGTGATGGGGGATGAGCTAAAGCCTACAACCAAAAGGGGGTGGTTGATATCCTGCTGGTTGAGGCGGTTGTGTCCTGATGAGTAAATTTCCTTCCATGTCCTGTTCAGGGGCCCAACATACATCCTCTTAGAAAAATTTCCCTTTACCCCTGATCTAGATTTAACAGTAATACTTGAATTTCCCATCATTTTTTGTTTTGTTAACAATGGACACCAGGGCACAGGAAAAGACAAGGATGAATCTCCCCACTGGGGACACAGACAGCAGTAAAAACATGAGAAAGGCTACACCTCCCCTAATCTATCCTAAACAAAAAATATACACAGTATATTTGACTAGAGATGCAAACTATTTATGTAACTTAGCTGCACATTACCTTTACAATCATGGATATTTGTCATAAAAAAATAGCTTTCTCTGTTAAAGGAGAACTCCTATTTTAAACTTATTTTTTGCAGGAATCCTATACTTTTTAAATTTGCTTTGTTGCAACATTCATCAAGGCCAAATCATTACAACTGGAAAAAGTAAAGGAGCACAAAACTTGCCCATAGAAACCAAACAAATAATGTTTCAATGACTCATTTTCTTTTCTTCAGGTTTAATTAATCACTTCCAATATTTAACATGGCATTTCATAATGTCAACTTTCAAATTTAAATGATTTTATCAGAAAGATAATTTTTTTACATCTTTTTATGTGTGCACTTATGTGTACAGCAATAGATGATCAACTGTATAGCTGCAGTATAGCTGCAATCATGGTGTCTCCACCTAAAAAAGCACCACCTTCTTAACATGTTCGGTGGAGACACCATGATTGCAGCTATACTGCTGATGCTTGATTAAACAGTGGAGATCAGAATGTGGCTCTTGTTCATCTATTCTCTACAATGATGAGCCAGGATGGGCTTCTTTGAGCCAAATTCCTGTCTATCCATGAAAAAGTAAGAGGAGCAGGACTGTAGTGGTGCTGCAGGCTTGGGATATTTATTCCTGTTAGTACCGCCCAGCTCCCCATGTCTTTCTCCAGAAACATTTTACCCAAAATGGCCAAAATAAAACAAAGATTTGGCTTCTTGAGACATCAGTGGGGTTTGGCACTAGGCTTGGGGTTTGATGACTTTAAGCAGGATTTGACAAACCTGACTCGAACTGAATCCAGACAGATTTGCTCAGCCCTAATAATAAATAATTATAGGGTGTAAATTACTACTAAAAAGTTGCTAGCGTTTTAAGCGAACCTTGCATAGGAGATCAAGGTCTGCACATTACCTCAGGGTCTCTACCCTCTCACTCTACTTTTATATACTTATCTTACCCCTGGCTTCCACACGACAGGGGGTCACGATCCTTTCTGGTAAGATTCCAAGGAATGGTGAGTACCCCATACCTTGCAAAATGATGCTCCAGCAAAGTAAGGGAGCATCTTCTCAGGAGAGATGGGCTCCTCATCCCTTCCAGAATCTGGTCGGAAAAATCATTACCTCACCCTTGCCTAGGCACCATAGGTGGAAGCTGATGGTATGGTAGGTATACATTCTAACTTTTTTACCCACAGGTGTGTTTTTCTACATCTATAATACAGTGACTTATATAGGTAAAGGGGGCTCTGATGTAAAAAGAGGACCTTGTTTTCTAGTGGTGCAAGGTTTGCTTTACTAGGACACAAAGTAATATGCAGTTATTAAGTTATCTTTATCAACTAATTGCAAAATCATATTTCATTTTTCTAAATAAACTAAACTGCTGATTGCAGAAATCCGATTGCTTTTTTATAAGCTCATTAAATTCTGACTATGGAACTTGAGTCATCAATTGAGATGGAACTTGATAATGGTTTACGGCAATGAACACTGGTTACTGTGCTTGTTTTTCAGGCTTATATGTTATTTGCAAAACACTTACATGGTAGTAGGTGCAGTCTGGGACAGCGTGCCTCAAATATTTGCAGTTTACATAGCACCTGCACTTGATTTGTGCAGGTTGATAGTCAACTTTAAAGACCAGATGATGTAATGTTTGGATAGCAAAGTTTAGATTTACAGGTAGAATAAGGGATAAGCTTGCTGACATTATTGATCAATATCAGAGTTTTTCAACCCTGATTTCTAGCACTTTTACAAAAGACAACATTTTCTAAATAACTCTCCTTGAACTAAATTCTTTATATTAGAAGTCCAATAAATGGCCGAGCCAGTCTAAACTGTACAGCTGCTTTTAGACTTGCATAGATATTAACCCACCACATGTTTGAGTTAAACTCAAAACCCAGGGTGTAGTCATAATATATTTGGTAAAAAAGCAATTATAAATAAAATGTTTATAAAATTTAATATATTGTTGATTAGTATCAAAATGCCAGGAAATAAGGAAGGGATCTCATCATAACTGTCAAAAAATGTATATTTCTTAGCACTCTGTGGGAGGGGGGTTAAATCCACAGGTAAATCCACAGGAAAATTGCTGTTTGGAACGGACTCAATAGGCAATCCTGCACCCAGTGGCGTCACTAGGGTTGGTGTCACCTGGTGCGGTAAAATATGGTGTCACCCTCCCCTCCCCCCCGTCACTGAGCAATCCGGGGCACTGAGCAGGCTAGCGCATCAGCACAGCTCTCCCCCCGAGCCTGCCATAGTGCTCTGTCCTGCCACTGCGGAGTGACAGCAGGAGTAGGACAGAGCAGTAGACACTGAGCAGGCTAGTGCATCAGGCTCTCTTCTGCCTAGCCTGCCACGGTGCTCTGCAGGGTACTGGGTAGGCTAGTTTTGGGACGGCAACATCATGGTGCGCACACGCCAAACCAGCCCCTGTAAATGTCGTGGTTTATGCCAGTGCGCCAATCCATGCACTGTCACGGATGGGGGTGACATCATCACAGTCGGATATCACTTCCTTCTTAATGGTGTCACCCAGGCCTGGACTGGGACAAAAAATAGATAAAAGCGTATTAGACTGAGCCCCAAGTCTAAATACCCCCCAACGAAACAGTGTAATCCCCTTCCAGCTTAATCCCCCTGATGTAACCCGCCCTGTGTAGTACCCCCCTGTAATCCCCCTAAGGTACCCCCGTGTAATCCCCCTTAAGGTAACCACCCCCGTGTAATCCCCCTTAAGGTAACCACCCCCGTGTAATCCCCCTTAAGGTAACCACCCCCGTGTAATCCCCCTTAAGGTAACCACCCCCCGTGTAATCCCCCTAATGTAACCACCCCGTGTAATCCCCCTAATGTACCCCCTGTGTAATCTCAATACCCCCCTAATGTACCCCCTGTGTAATCTCAACACCCCCCTAATGTACCCCCTGTGTAATCCCCCATAATGTAGCCCCTGTGTAATCTCCATAATGTACCCCCTGTGTAATCTCCATAATGTACCCCCTGTGTAATCTCCATAATGTACCCCCTGTGTAATCTCCATAATGTACCCCCTGTGTAATCTCCATAATGTACACCCCCCCTGTGTATATCTGCCCATAGTGACATTGCATACATCTCTCCCCCTACATTCACAGACCTCAGATCATCGTGGCTCTGTCCACATGGATGTCCATTGTCCCTCCTCCTAGGCTCTTCCTCCTGTTGTGTCCCGTCAGTGTGGAGGAGGAGCCTTGGCTCCGAGGAGTGTAAATGTGATAGGCTGGCAGCCGGCATCTCTGCCTGTCACAATAATAGGGGATTGCAGTGTCGCTTCCCTGAGGACATGCGGGCGCCGTGCACTGGGCTATATAGGAACCCGAGCTGCCTGTCTGCCTCACAATTATTTCTCCTCCTCACCGAACATCGCTGAGCAGAGATAGTGATCAGTGGATGGAGGAGGAGGAGAGAGCCGCGGTGCATCTCTCAATCCAGTGCCGTGCCGGGTGTCACCCCTCTGTCGGGTGACACCCGGGTGCGGCCCGCACCCCCCGCACCCATCTTGCAACGCCGCTGCCTGCACCATGATACTGTAATTTATCTCTGTCTGTATCAGCTTCCTAACTCTAAGCACTGAGGAGTTGGGCCCTCTGATTCCTCTTGTATTGTAACTGTACTGTCTGTCTGCATTTCGTAAAGTGGTGTACAAATTGTTGGCGATATATAAATCCTGTATGATAATAATATTAGGCCTATGGATGTTTTTCTCCACTGACTGTGACAAAGCAATACATTCTTTCATAAAATCTGAGGCTATAAGTACAGGGAGTCTAAACAGAGATAGTTGGCAGTTGTTTCAGAATTACAGAACAGCTGTACCATGACTTGGATAAAATATTATCTTCATAGAGAAGTAGAGGTAGCTGCAACTCCTGAAATACCTTTCTTAGCATGAGGGCCCCATTTGACCTTGGTAGAGTTCTTCCCTTTTGCTTAAGTTGCTGCTATTGTAGAATACATCTTCAATAGTATCTCACTATATCAATGATGGGCTCTGATCTGTTTGAAACTGACAACCTCCTCTAATTGCCTCCACCTTGTGTATATTGACTTGTATTACAGCTTTCCTTGTGATGTACTATAGATAATTTGCTTTCTTCAGGCCTATGGCACATTACATTGAGGTTACAGTTAACCCTGCCTTCTGGATAGAGTTTATCATTGGGGAGATTACTTCTAATTTCAACATGGCAGGTACTCTTAGATACCTGTTTTATAAACCAACACTTTTGATGTATAACCTGTGATTACCTCTACAGCTTTGAGCTATACTCAAACGAGTCAGGTGGACATCATACAAAGGTTTACCCTTACTGTGAGGGAACAAGACACCATCTTTGCTCTTTGGACTGCATTTTTACATCGTTTTATAAATTGTTAGGAAGAACAGCAGTGAAAAATAAAATTCCAGATTTTGACAACTATGTTATTTATGCCTTCCTAAACTTTTTACAGCTATCTCTTCGCATTCTAGCTTTTTTGCGGGGCTGCCAATAATGGGATTCCCATCTGTGAGGTGGGTGGGAGATGCAGGGTATGGAGATGGCAGTGATTCCCCCGGTATTTCATCTGGAAGGTCTGTGTAAGCCTCGCGGGCCGCAGCCGCGTTGGCGCCATCTTTGAGTACTCTGACCTCAGCCGCCCGCTTGAAGAAGGATGTGAGCTTTTTATGACGGTATAGTCAGCTGAGATGTCTGCTGCATCTGGAGTGATGATGGCTGTAGATTGTCCGTGGAAGCGGGCTCTATACGCTCCGTTACTCTCCCTGTGCTGACAAGCTGAAGGCTTAAGCGACCATCTTTTGATCCTGTAGAAATCTTCACTGCTGTTGGGGGTTAATCGTTTTAGGATGAGCTGCTGTGAAAAAGTTTTGCTGCTGACCCATCCCCTCTTCTTTTATTTTCTTTTTCTCCACCATTAAATAATTCTGTTACAGGCAGTGTAAACAATGAAAGAACTTGGGGGGGGGGGGGGGGAGGGGGGTTTCAAGCTCAATGGTTTAACAGCAGCTCTGCCTGGAGCCTGAAGCTTTTAACCCCAGCAGTGGCAGAAGTTCGGAAACAGGAAGAGGTTGGGGCATCCCTGCAGTGCAGATGGTGTTCAGTGGCCATGGGAATCTATTACAAAGTAAAAAAAAAACATTTGAGAAGTCTCACATGGAAGCTGCCATTCTCAGATCCTATACTTTTTTCAGGGCAGTAAAAATGAACAGATTGCACTTGTTATCACTTGCTATGAACTAATGTACAGCCCATGGCAGCTTTAATAAGACACTTTTCACATTGTTTTTTTAAAGACTGATTCCCAAAGTCTAGCTGGATATTCTGTGCAGAGCTTTTTTTTTACCTTCACAAGCTGACTTAATAGTGCAATTAAGATGGAAATATAGATAAATAATAAAGACTTGGTTTGTCGTCTACAAAGATAAGTGGCCTGAGCAATAGCTGGCTTAGCATAATGCATTGTAACATATTTGGATTAAGATTAATAATTGATACTAATTACAGCAGTGAAAATGTAATGAGCACCTTAGTACGGAAATTAGTATGGAACATTTCAGTAATGCACAACAAACCTACTCTCCTGTGTGTGTTTTATTACTGGAACTAGAACATGTTTCTGTTCTAGTAACAATAAAAGACACAGACCTTTTTAAATGTTCAAGTTCTATCCTTATAGATTGTGATACCAAAAGGATACTTATCATCTAACAGTTTTTCCCTTAGGCTTTGTTTGCATTGGCAATTGGGGAGTGGTAAAAATAGGCATGTTAAGCCACAGTTTTTTTAATCCCTCCCATCTCCTCCAACTGTGTGCCGTAAGTCTTCATGGGGGCTGGTATACCACATGTTGTGTTTGGTAGACTGTACCTTCACCAAATATTACCCATTCAAGTAAACAGAACTGTGCCACAACTATGAAGCAACTGTATCTAATAAGCAGAGGCCGCAGGCTTTCAAGGGGTCAATCAACCAGGAAGCGACATATCATTTACAAGCCTGTGAACTGCAGTCTAAAAAGCGATACATAATCTTCTTTTCCGAGGGCACCGCAAGTGTAAGTGAGGCCTCTGAAAAGTACTAGCATGACAAAATTTACCACAACCAAATAGCAACTGTTTAGGACCTGTTCACACCAGCGTGTTGTGGTAACATGAATGGCGCCCTAATGCATGTGCATTGTAGTGCACCGCAGTGTGCTGTGACACACTACCATGTAGTGCACTGCACTGCCACAATGTTACATGCAGGATTTTTGGTCTATTGTATTGGATTAGGGAACCTATTAAAATTAATAGGCTACCTTAACACAATGCACAATAGTCTATGTCTTACTGATCACTCACTGGGACTGTTAGAATATTTAAACTTTCTAGCAATTCACAGGGTGGTAGGAAGCAGTGGGAGGCTACTCTTTGTGAGATGTGTACATACTGTCAAGAACATAAAGCTACAGGGCCGGATTAACATAGGGGCTATTGGAGCTGTTGCTTCAGGCCCCTTACTTTAAGATAGGCCCATTTGCCCAAAAAAATAAATAAAATCACAACCCCCCCACCCAAAAAAAAAATGATTGAGTTTCAAGGGTCATAGAGACCCCAGCCAAAGACCTCGAGGCTCCTAGGACCTATGGTTCCAGAGATACAGGGCTCCTTGTGCAGCCTGTCAGAAGCTACATACAGAGCAGCCAGTTTAAATACAAGCTTGCACACTCTGTTTGCAGCAGACTGAGAGGATGAGCTCACAGTGCCTCTCACTTCATGTGAGAGGCACTGAGCTCAATGGACAGCTTGGAGCCTTGGACCAATGGTAAAGTACCATCGGCCCCAGCTGTCCAATAAAAGTGCTGCAGTGGAGGCTGTCCTCTCACTGCAGTGTCATGAAAGGGGCATTTGTCAAAAAGACACATGCTCCCTTCAGCCCAGCCCGCCAAACTTCAGTACTTAAAAATCCCCATAGGTGACGCTTTAAACATCAGGTTACATGTTTAGCGTTACCCACTGTCATACCCTCCACACTCCTCTCCTGAACATACTGCCCACTGCCATACCCTCCACACTCCTCTCCTGTACATACTACCCACTGTCATTCCATCCACACTCCTCTCCTGTACATACTGCCCACTGTCATACCCTGCACACTGCTCTCCTGTACATAGTGCCCACTGCCATACCCTCCATACTCATCTCCTGTACACAGTGCCCACTGTTATACCCTCCACATTCCTCTCCCTCACCTGCACATACTACCCACTTTTATACCATCCATACTCCTCCCCTATGCCTCTTACCCACAAAAACAGTTCTTTAAAATTATATTGAATATCCTCAGTGTTACCAGCTCTAGAATTGGCACACTTTTGTTAGTTCAAGTAAAGGAAATCTTCTCAGTCCTCATATTTGTTCTGCCTATTATTAGTACTCATTTAATTTTGTGATTACTATTGTGATGTATAGCGGAACATAGGGGATGTCAGCTACTGTAAATATAAACACTGAAGAAATGGCTGCACTCCAAGATCCATCAAAATTCTTATTTAATAAACGAACATCCCAAGTGTTACAGACAGTTCAAATGGTAGACGCGTTTCACACACAAACAGGTGCACTTTTGATTACTGATGTAATCAATAAGCGCACCTGTTAGTGTGTGAAACGCGTCTACCATTTGAACTGTCTGTAACACTTGGGATGTTCGTTTAATAAATAAGAATTTTGATGGATCTTGGAGTGCAGCCATTTCTTCAGTGTTGATCGTATGCGGAGGCGAGCCAAAGCGGGCACCTGTGATATCATTAGGCTTCCTGTCTCACCTGGAGCAGCGAGTTATTTGTTTACATACTCTAAATATACCACTGGTAAAAAAAAGTGTCCCTGAAAATATTTTTGAAATGTTGGCAACTATGCACTTGGGTACTGCCAAAGGGCCACTGAGTCAGTAGGGGGCCCCATGAGAGGCTCCTGGGATCCTGTGATATTAAAGCGGTAGTAAACTTCGCTAACATTACTACTTTTTAGAGGCCCTGAGGTAGGTTATGCCATAATGTACTAGTATGCACAGCATATGAGCACTTTAGGGTACACCTACTTGTCAGTCTGAGCCTTCCAGTGCTTCGCTGTGATCAATCCGGTGGGTCCTGGGCGCTTCCATCTTCACCCGGTCTTCGTTTCGGGTTCTGGGCCCTCGGTCACTTGCCTTGGCCGGGCTGCATTGATGTCACTCCCATGTGCATCCTCTCTCTCTCTAATCCCCCCCCTCTCTCTCTCATCCTCCCTCCCTTACCCGTCAGCCCTCTCTCATCCCCTTTATCTCTATCTCATCCTCCCTCTCTATTTAATTTAATTTGTTATAACAAAAAATTTTTGCATTTTTTTATTTTTTATTTTATAAAAAGCCCCACCAAAATCCTCAGCACCAGGCCCATGATGTTTTTAATCTGGCCCTGTAAAGCTATCTTTGTATTTAATGATCTGTAGAGCAGACATATGTAATGTTAAACATTATTCATTTTGAAAAAATGATCTACTATTTGGGTTTAAATTCCCCCATGTCAAAGCACCTAAAGAAGAAGTATGGGGTTTATAAAAAAAAGAACATCCATACTCACCCCCACGCTGCACCACTGTGTGATACTGCAGCTGTCCTACTTCCAACTGAAAACGTTTCTCGGTCAGCTCGGAGCTAAGAGCGGTGACTGTCAATCACCGCACTCCACTCTGCTCCTCCAGTGCTCACTGGAGCACCGGGCTGGGAGGGGGCGGGCGCAGATGGCTCAGGCTCTGGCAGTGCCAGCTGTTAATCAGGCAGCTCTGTGAATTCCAACAATATTGTTGGGATACTTCCAGAGCCTGGAGCAGCTCTGCCTTGTAAGTTCACAGTGGGCAGTATCCAGCTATAAGCTGACTCTGTGTCAAAGAGGAGAGCAAATGTAAGTATACACCTGTGACCGATAAGATACACTATATTGTCAAAAGTACTGGAACGCCTGCCTTTACACGCACATGAACTTTAATGGCATCCCAGTCTTAGTCCATAGGGTTCAATATTAGTTGGCCCACCCTTTGCAGCTACAACAGCTTCAACTCTTCTGGGAAGGCTGTCCACAAGGTTTAGGAGTGTGTCTATGGGAATGTTTGACCATTCTTCCAGAAGCGCATTTGTGAGGTCAGGCACTGATGTTGGACGAGAAGGCCTGGCTCACAGTCTCTGCTCTAATTCATTCCAAAGGTGTTCTATCGTGTTGAGGTCAGGACTCTATGCAGGCCAGTTAAGTTCCTCCACCCCAAACTCGCTCATTCATGTCTTTATGGACCTTGCTTTGTGCACTTGTCAAAATCATTTGGTGGAGGGGGAATTATGGTGTAGACTTGTTTTTCAAGGGTTGGCATTGGCCCCTTAGGTCCAGTGAAGGGAACTCTTAAGGCATCAGCATACCAAGACATTTTGGACAATTTCATGCTCCCAACTTTGGGAACAGTTTGGGGATGGCCCCTTCCCGTTCCAACATATCTGCTCACCAGTGCACAAGGCAAGGTCCATAAAGACATGGATGAGGGAGTTTGGGGTGGAGGAACTTGACTGACCCGATAGAACACCTTTGGGATGAGTTAGAGTGTCAAACATTCCTGTAGACACACTCCTAAACCTTGTGGACAGCCTTCCAAGAAGAGTTGAAGCTGCTAAAGCTGCAAAGGATGGGCCAACTCAATATTGAACCCTACGGACTAAGACTGGGATGCTATTAAAGTTCATGTGCGTTTAAAGGCAGGCGTCACAATACTGTTGACAATATAGTGTATGTATGGCCAAAAAAACTTTGGCCATACTTCTCTTTTAAGGCATAGGGCTGGTTTATGAAAACGTATATATTTAATGGAATCTGTCACCCAAAAAAAAAAAAAAATAAAAATTTGCTAATGCCACAATAAAAGATACTTTAATTAGTTCCCCAAACTGTCCAAGCTTAGGATCATATCAATATTGTCAACTCTATACAGCTATAGAATTGGATATTTGAATGCATGGTCCTAAAAGCTTTTTATTCCCAAATGGTAGCATTACATTAGAAAGTAAATTGATTATTTTTTTTCAATTTTGCTTCTTGACACTGTGCGGGAGATTTACTAAAACGGGGGGAGTGCAAAATATGTTGCAGCTGTGCAAAGAAATCAATCAGCTTCCAGGTTTTATTGTCGAAACTTAAGTGAACAAGCCGAAGTTAGAAGCTGATTGGCTACCATGCCCAGCTGCACCAGATTCCGAGTGCTCCAGTTTTAGTAAATCTCCCCCATGCGATCTTACTTCATATGTGACAGATTTGCTTGAATCTGTAAGATGCCATCTATCATTTTGCAACATCCTATTTTATGTCCTTTGCAATGAACCCAATAAAATATGCTCCAGTAAATGCAGGCTTCAATATTCTACAGATTTCAACATGCTTGAGCCCACAGAAAAATGTTTTGATCTTATCTTTTAACGTGTGTGTGTTTTTGTGTGTATGCGTGTGTTCTCAGCGTGCTGGATATGCTGTTCAAGCTTCGAAATGAAATTTTTTTATCAGAATACAACTAAATAATAAAGCAGTGTTCCACCCTGAATTTTTTTTCCATAATAAGATTCCTTTAAACCTATAAAGAAACATTTGGAGGAAACATTTTTTTTATACTTACCACAAACTATGTAGTCCTCCTAATCTACCACTTCCTGGTCCACGGAGCTCCTTGTCACTTCCTACCTCGCCTGCGCTCCTGTGAAATGTGAGTCATCATTTCCCAAATGTCTGTGGGCAGTACTGTGATCAAAAATCGCGTTATTTCCCAACAGGAAATCACACAATTTAAGGCGGTTGCCATAACAACGGGGCAGGACCTTCCTCCGTCGCCGCCTGTTGTTATGGCATCTTTAGAAACAATCAGTGCTACGATCGCCGGTGAATCGCGCAATGCGCGAGATCGAGAGGTGCATGCTGGTTACCCAGCACACACCTCTCCAATGCTTATCCCGGAAGAGTTATCGATTGGGCTTTACATGCCCACAATCATGATGGCAACAGCCAGAACAGGAGGTACAAAATATATATTTTAGCCCCATCCACTATTACATTAAACTTTTATAATCGTTTTTTTATGTAATAATGCATTATGCTCGGATCAATAAAAAATAAATAAAAACGTGGCCAGAACTCCGCTTTAATCAAGGTCAGAAGGGAATATAGGATTTAGTTACACAATGAAACCGCATGTTCTACTGTTTATTTCAAAAAGAAACAAACACTTGTACAGTACAGTCATTTCCCACAACTCTTCTGAACTCGGCACAATACAGCTTGGATGTATCACTATCAAAGGAGTATTTGTGGGTATAAGCACAGCAATCAAAACAATTGTTCTGAGCGCACATAGGTCACTATTGCATGCTCAGTGGTTATACCGCTGTCACACAAGGCCACTACGCTTGGATAAGACATTTTAAAAAGTTAAAAGAGGAACACAGGGAACATTTGCAGTTGCATCTCAAATCAGCAGTTGACATGAGCATGCAAATCGGTTATCCTTGGTCCATTTTACAACCAAAGCAAGTGTTGTTGTTGTGCGTGATCATGCAAATAGTGACGGTCTGCCTCTTTATTCTTGTTTATTTAGCCATTAAATTCCAACTCAGATCTGCCAAAGAACTTAGAAGTACCAATAAGTACATTTTAAACACACACAGATATGTTCATTTTCATTGTTTTTGTATAGCACAATTGCTTCCTGTAGACAGGCCTCTGAAGCTGATTTAGTACAAATAACATATCAGTTTTTAAATTTCATGTACAATGGATTAAGTGATTAAAGTGATTGTAAACCTTATTTTATTTTTTTAAATAACAACCATGTTATACTTACCTTGCCCTGTGCAATGATCTTGCATAGAGCAGTCCCAATCCTCCTCTTCTGCAGTCCCCCGAGAGGCTTGACCCCACTCCTTCCCCACTGGCTGTGATTGACAGCAGTGGGAGCCAATGGCTGTATCTGAGCCTATGAGGAGGGAGAGAGCCAAGAGAGACGCTGCTTCCATAAACATCACTGTATCGAGATTGGGCTCAGGAAAGTATAAGGGGGGGGGCACTGCACTTAGGAGGTTTTTACCTTAAAGTGTAAGTTCCCCTTTACAGAAAATCTGTATAGTGAACTTACACTGGATCCCCTCACCCACCCCCCACCCCCCCCAGTCCCCTGTACCTGAGGCCAGCAATCGCCCGCTAGGAGACATCAGGTTGCCACTACCGGTCTGGGGAATTGAAAAACCCTGCGACTCTTCTTCTCCCCCCTGCTGACAGAATGGGCTAGGCGGGTTTTTATTGGTCAATTAGAATTCCTCCTATATGTACCTTTACGAGGTATGTTTAGGAGATTAAGCCATGGAAGCGGCGACTCGATGTCTCCTAGTGTGTGCTTGCCGGCCTAGTGTGTGCTTGCCGGCCTCAGGGACAGCAGGACTGGGGGGAGGGGGTCCAGTGCAAGTTTAAACTTACCCTTTAATGCAGAAAATTCTATAAGGTAAAGAATCTTCAGCCTTTAGAATCACTTTAAAATTAAGAAAACATTTTTTTAAAGCCCCCCCCCCCCCGCACCCATGTACACGCACATGCCAACAACAGTGCGTGTGTCTGGAGTGCACGTATACACAAACAATGCTTGCGCCACACATTATAGGTATTGCTGCACATGCCTGAGTAAGATAAATAGTGGGTAACTCCTTCACTGCCAGTGTCATTTACACAGGAATCAGTGCATCTAAATAGCACTGATTGCTGTATAAATGACAATGGTCCCAAAAATGTGTCAAAAAATGTCCGATGTGTCCGCCATAATGTCGCAGTCACAATAAAAATCGCTGATCGCCGCCATTACTACTAAAAAAAAATATTCATAAAAATGCTATAAAACTATCCCCAATTTAGTAAACGCTATAAAGTTTGCGCAAACCAATCAATAATCGCTAATTGCGTTTTTTTTAACCAAAAATATGTAGAAGAATACGTATCGGCCTAAACTGAGGAAAAAAAGTGTTTTTTTATATATTTTTTTGGGGGATATTTATTATAGCAAAAAGTAAAAAATATTGCATTTTTGTCAAAATTGCCGCTCTATTTTTGTTTATAGCGCAACAAATAAAAACCGCAGAGGTGATCAAATACCACCAAAAGAAAGCTCTATTTGTGGGAAAAAAAGGACGCCAATTTTGTTTGGGAGCCACGTCGCACGACCGCGCAGTGCCAAATAGCAAAAAGGGGCCTGGTCCTTTGGCTGCAAATTGGTCCGGGGCTTAAGTGGTTAAGGACTTTAATTCAGGGTTAAATATAAATTGATGAGCTGTAAAGTCTTTTAAATTGACACTTTTGGGTTTCATGTTTTTTTGCAATTTTACTGGCCCACACAATTTTGAGGGTTGACATATCTGGTATCTATTTAGTCTACACAATCTTATCTTTTATATTTTACCAAAAGGGAATTATACATAGTAGCATGCACTTAAAATAATTTAAGGTTTAAATCTCTATTTTAAATATAGATATGTAAATAATAATAAATACTGTGTGTCATAAAAAAATTCCAACTACCACCATTTTATTTTACAGGTTTCCTGGTTTCAGAGACTGTATCATATGTTGTGTTTTTAAGTGCATTTTCATGTACAAAATGTGCTTTTTTGTATGTGTGCGCAAAATGAAAACATGGCTCTGCCAGTAAAGGGTTTACATACTGTAGATGCATGATCTCTAAACCAACAATAGTTCTATAGAGTTGCTTTTTATACCAAAGCACTACATGCTATAAACCCACAATATTATATATTTTATTAACTATTTAACTTAAAGGAAAAAAAGCTCATCTACTGTCAGGCTTTTGCGGCAGATCAATATAATGCAAGCAATATGATAAATGAAATGAGAGACTATTCAGGGGTCAGGCTTTTACCTTAATGCTGTTTCATATTGTTCTGCCAAATGCAATTGCAACACTTCTGGAAAATCAATGAGTGATCTCAATCAGGGGGCAACACAGCTCATTCCAGCCTAAATGTCAGTCTTTCATACAGTATAGTAAATGTTCACAGATACTCTAACGGTACCTCTGATTACTAAAGCGGCTCTACTGTCATTACATATTATGACCAGCTTTCATAAGATAATGGCACATGAGAAAATGGATTTTGGATTTTATGGAATATGTCATTTTGAATTTAACAAAAACTGAATTACGCTATGTGAGTCTCCTTTTTTGATGAGGGTGCATTTGATGGGGCACAGTGAGGCTGCATGTGATGTGCACAGTGGCTGCATTCAATTCTGCACAGTGGCTGCATTTGATGGGGCACAGTGGCTGCATAAGATGTGCACAGTGGCTGCATAAGATGGACACAGTAGCTGTATTTGATGGGGCACAGTGGGAGCATTTGATGGCAAAGTGGGAGCATTTGATATGGCACAGTGGCTGCGATTGATGGGCGCAGTGACTGCATTTGATGGCACACATCTTTAAACCACATTATTACCACCACCTGTGTCTTCCTGGACTTTTTATCACCAACTATCACTCTTCAATTTTCTCATGTGCCATTATCATATGAAAGCTGGTCATAATATGTTATGACAGTAGCGCCCCTTTGGTAATCAGAGGTACCTTTAGAGTATCTGTGGATTTACTATACTGTATGAAATATTGTTTCACATTTTGCACTTTAAGTGGCAGCTGACACTTTGAATCGCTGTGAAAGATCGAGTCATTGTGATTATTAAATTGTCTATATTTATAAGATCTAATATTTTCATAGCGCAGAGCTAGTGGAAGAAGGCCTAGGTTTTATTGATATTAAATTCCAGTCTTACCTATTTTTTATAAGTAACAACAAGAACACCTGGCAATGTAGATATGTAGATCATTATGTGGCTTCTAAAATTTTTAATTTGAATTATGTGAATAAAATTTACTGCAAGTATTACTTTTCGGATGAATTCCACTGAGCGATGGTTGTATATATACTGACCACATCACAAAACACAGATGTAAGTTTAGTAAAACATCAATATTTTTGTGAGAAAAAATATATAAAATCCAATACATTTATCATCCTAGTACATGTGGAAGAATCCAAATAGTAAGGACAGAAATGTGTCCACTCATCCTTCTGAGCATACCATAGCTGAACTACAAAAAGAATGTTCCCATAATTCAAAAGAGCCTACCATGTTTTACTTTGTATAAGCTGTGCTGTCAGATAGCATTATGTTGCAGATCTATATATTAACTACTCACACTTTACAATTAACTTAGGAAAATTGATTACTGATTACATTAATTTCATATAGGACTTGCACTGAAGGGTTAATGCATTCATACATCATACATTCTAGGTGGAGTACAACTAGGGGAGTCAATGGTGGAGAAGGATCAGGGTGTTCTGGCAGATCATAGACTAAAGCCTAGTACACACTAGTAGTTTAGTACAGCGATCTCCTCTGCTGTGATATTGTGTTCTGACAGGGGGATGCCCCCATTGCCAGAACACTCCGGTCAGGAGCTGATCGGCAGACCTTTTTCATCATGCCCCATCAACATGTCGGACCAACTGCAGTAAACACACGTGCCGAATGTTGGTCGGTTTGTATTGTACCAGCCGATGCTGCCCGAAATTTGGCCCGTATGTGCTAGGCTTTAATAATAGCATGCAATGCCAAGCTGCAGTTTCTAAAAGAGGTATAGACCCCAGAGAGAGAGACATAATTGTGATCCTGTACAAATCATTAGTAAGACCTCATTAGGAATAGGGATGAGCCGAATACCCCCCGGATGGGTTTGCACCAGAACTTGCGAACAGGCAAAAAATTTGTAGAAACATGCGAACACCGTTAAAGTCTATGGGACATGAACATGAAAAATCAAAAGTGCTCATTTTAAAGGCTTATATGAAAGTTATTGCCATAAAAAGCGTTTGGGGACCCGGGTTCTGCCCCAGGGGACATGTATCAATGCAAAAAAAAGGTTTAAAAACTGAAGTTTTTTTCGGGAGCAGTGATTTTAATAATGCTTAAAATGAAACAATAAAAATGAAAAAGTCCTTTGAATATCATGCCTGGGGGTGTCCTTAGTATGCCTGTAAAGTAGCGCATTCTTCCCGTGTTTATAACAGTGCCACAGCAAAATGGAAAAAAAGTAATTAAAAAAAACTGCTCGTGGCTGTATTGTACCGCCGGGTCCCGGCAATATAGATAAAAATCATTGAAAAAAATGGCATGGGTTCCCCCCCAGTCAATTACCAGGCTCTTTGGGTCTGGTATGGATATTAAGGGGAACCCCGCACCTAAATAAAAAAAATTGCGTGGGGGTCCCCCAAAATCCATACCAGGCCCTTCAGGTCTGGTATGGATTTTAAGGGGAACCCTGAGCCAAGATTTAAAAAAAAAATGATGTAGGGGTCCCACCCAAAATCCATACCAGACCCTTATCTAAGCATGCAACCTGGCAGGCCGCAGGAAAAGGGGAGGACAAGAGAGCACCCCCCTCCTGAACCGTACCAGGCCACATGCCCTCAACATGGGGAGGATACTTTGGGGTCGCCCCCAAAGTACCTTGTCCCCATGTTGATGGGGACAAGGGCCTCATCCCCACAACCACTGGTCAAGGGTCTGTGGGCAGGGGGCCTATCGGAATCTGGAAGCCCCCTTTAACAAGGGGACCCCCAGATCCCCCCCTATGTGAATAGGTATTGTAGGGTATTGTACATTGTACCCCTACACATTCACCAACAAAGTGTCACGTTAAGGTCAGAGGGGGGCGGGGTCACCCATTTACGTCACTGGGTGGCCCTGCCTTTAGCTATATAACAGCTGTCATTGCGAAGAGGCTTCAGTCAGCGTGTTTTTTCCATTTTTATTTTTTTAATGAATACATTTTTTTCTATCGGGTTGTTGGACGCTGTGCTCGAAGATAAATGGACATCCCGGGACAGTTTTTTTTTTTTTAATAAAGGACTTGTCCCAAATTGTCTCTTGTCATTTTTAACATTTTAACACTTTTTATGGTGAATGGGTATGGGGTACAATGTACCCCATACCCGTTCACATGGTGGGGCTGGGATCTGGGGGTCCCCTTGTTAACGGGGGCTTTCAGATTCTGATAAGCCCCCGCCGCCCAGAGACCCCCACAACCACCAGCAAGGGTTGTGGGGATGAGGCCCTTGTTCCCATCAATATGGGGACAAGGTGCTTTGGGGATGACCCCAAAGCACCCTCCCCATGTTAAGGGCATGTGGCCTGGTACGGTTTAGGAGGGGGGCGCTCTCTCTCGTCCCCCCCCTCTTTTCCTGCGGCCTGCCAGGTTGCGTGCTTGGATAAGGGTTTTGTATGGATTTGGGGGGGACCCCAATGCCATTTTTAAAAAAAGATTTTGCCGCAGACCTGAAGGACCTGGTATGGAATTTGGGGGGACCCCCACACAATTTTTCTTAAATTTGGGTGCAGGGTCCCCCTTAATATCCATACCAGACCCAAAGGGCCTGGTAATGGACTGGGGGACCCATGCCATTTTTTTCAATGATTTTAATCTATATTGCCGGATCCGACAATATATTACAGCCGCAAGCAGTTTTAAATGACATTTTTTCCTTTGCAAATGTCATTTTGCTGCTCTCATTCATAAAACTATGTATGGCTGCCATGTAAGCAGCCTTACATAGTGTGGTGCATGGACACCCTGCCTTTGGCCAATCATGGCTCTCACGGCCGAGCGCACTGTGACTGGCCAAAGCATGCAGGTAAGGCGCATGCTTTGGCCAATCAGCAGCCAGCAGCCGTCAATGCACTGCGATCTTGCAGTGCATTGACGGTCTCTCCATTCATTATGGCGTGTTCTGCGGGTGCTTGAATTTCCTGTGAACGCCCCATAATGTTTGGTATTTGGCGAACGGGCGAACACCCAATGTTCGAGTCGAACTTACGTTTGACTCAAATCGTGGGCTCATCCCTAATGGGGAATATGCAGTTTTGGGTACCAGTTCACAAAAAGGATGTTGGAATTGGGGAAAGTGCAGAGAAGGGCAAACAAACTGATAAGAGGCATGGATGAGCTCAGCTATGAGGAAAGATTAGCTGAATTATTCTCCCTTGAGAAGAGGCAATTAAATATGGATATGATCACCATGAATAAATATATGAATGGTCCATCTTGTGAAATTGGTGTAGAGTAATTCACTTTAAGGTCATCACAGAGGAAAAGGGGGCACTGTTTACATCTGGAAGAAAGGAGATTTACATCCACATACTGAATAGCTTCTTCACAGTAAGAGCTATGAAAATGTGGAATAGACTCCAAGTTCTGTACTAGTAGTACTAAGGGCTGTAATATTTGCTGGGTCCCACACTTCCTATAAGCTTCACATCTCTGACCATTCATACTCCAGCTTTTGTTTTCCACTCAACTCCCCACAAGTCACCTGTGTGAGCTCCTTGTCAGCTTCATTTATTTGGGACACTATCAGCACGCAGCCAAAAGTTTTTTTACCTTAATGCATTCTATAGAATGTATTTACCTAATGCGTTCTACATGGCTGAGATGTGCTGTGTGTGTGTGTCTATGGATGCAAATAGCTTGTCTTAGGAGCCACACCCGCAGATGTGCTAATATAGGGAGCAGTTTCCTATGGGAGCACACAGAGAAAAAGCAGTTTACAGAGCACTGCCAGAGGACCTCAAAAAAGCAGGCTTGGGGCTGCTCTGTGCAATACCCTTGCACAGAGCAGGTAAGTATTTTTTTTGCACTAAAATGAGCACTAGAATCTGATATAGGCCTGATATAGGCCACGAAGATTATAAATCCTATTCATCGTCCATTTTTGGTATATACTGTATATTCTAAAAATGTGTGTGATGCTTTTGTATACATATGTGCCAAATGGCTCTTTACATTTTGAAATCAGACAAAATATGACCTAATGACTTTTGAACATAAAAAAAACTAAAGATATTTTTCCAGGCCAAAATAGGAGCAATGAATGTAAAGGGTCCTATGATTTTACATGCAAAGTAACTTTTCAGTGGCAAATTTGTTAATAACTGCTTAAAGCGGTTCTGCACCGGTGTTTTTTTTTTGGGGAATATGCTAAGGGGTAATAGGAAAATTAGGGGACTCACCTGTTCCATCTTCATTCGTGATCGCTGCTGGTTTTCGTCCGATGAAGTTCTTTATCTTCTTCTTTTCTGCTGGGGGCCATCTTGCCTGTGGGCATGTGAAACCCCACAGGCACTTTAGATGGCCCAGCATGCACCGCCGTTACTGCGCCGAGCTCGCGCGTGCGCAGTAACGGCAAAGTGCAGCTCACGTTCTCCGAAATCTCGCGAGATGTCGGCACATCGGAAGATGTGTCCGAAATATCGCGAGATTTCGGAAGATGCCCGCACAGGCTCCTGGGATCAATGACACCAGATCCCAGGAGACAGTGTGTCGTGACGAGGATCCCCGCACAGACCCAGTCCACCCCCGCAGAGACAGAGGACCGGAAGTCATTGATTACAAGGTAAGTGAAAAAAAAAAAAAAAAAAAACACATTTCATTTAGTACTCTTTGCCTGATTTGGAAGGCAAAGAGATTTACTAAATAAAATGTGTGCAGAACCGCTTTAACTGTGCCATTGTGTGGGGATAAATGATCCTCTGGAGTCTGGAGATGTTTGTGACATCACAGGAATTTTGGATGGGCAAGACAGCTATTTCTAGCATTTGAAAAAAAAAAAAAAAAAACAGATGCCAGTACACAAACTAAAATACCAATATTGTTATCAGTATATTTCAAATTTTGCACCTGTTGGCTCACTGTATTTTTAGGTAGCAACTTTGTTCTAAGTTGTTAACTGTTTACCGTGCCTTGGGTTAAAGTTACTCTGCTAGGGCGATTAAAAATGTTCAGTGGAGGAAAATAGTGCATACATTAATTACCAGGCATGTGCATATATCTGTACAATTAAGACTTCTGGATTATATATCTTATCAATTACTATATTGCATTTACTGTATATGTATGCAGTGAGATGTGATAGAATTTTTCTATATGCTAAAGCACACAAGCTGTTGCATACATAAGTGTAATCGATACTGTACTTGTGTTGTGTGAACTCATGACAAGCATGGTTCTTGGAATCAATTTAATTTATATCTGTTCAGGTGGGTCCCTGCAATAGACAGTTTTTAGTGAATGTAACATGTACAACCAGAATGATAGCGAGTGTGATCAGCTTACGAATTCCATTTTTAACCATCTAACAAAAGGATACAAGACTGCTCTATTTACGTAGGGATATCCCATTGTGGCTGGCATTGCCTTTTACTTAGAGAGGCTTAATGACTCTGTAGGTTCAGTCTCTGAGCCTTTGATTTCCACCTCCCAGGAATACTAAACACATATTAGGACATTGGAACAAATTTGTTTGGGTTTATGATCACATATGGGCCCATTACTCATATACAGTGGTGTGAAAAAGTGTTTGCCCCCTTCCTCATTTCCTGTTCCTTTGCATGTTTGTCACACTTAAGTGTTTCGGAACATCAAACCAATTTAAACAATAGTCAAGGACAACACAAGTAAACACAAAATGCAATTTGTAAATGAAGGTGTTTATTATTAAAGGTGAAAAAAAATCCAAACCATCATGGCCCTGTGTGAAAAAGTGATTGCCCCCTAAACCTAATAACTGGTTGGGCCACCCTTAGCAGCAACAACTGCAACCAAGCGTTTGCGATAACGTGCAATGAGGCTTTTACAGCGTCCTGGAGGAATTTTGGCCCACTCATCTTTGCAGAATTGTCCTAATTCAGTTACATTAGAGGGTTTTCGAGCATGAACGGCCTTTTAAGGTCATACCACAACATCTCAATAGGATTCAGGTCAGGACTTTGGCTAGGCCACTCCAAAGTCTTCATTTTGTTTTTCTTCAGCCATTCAGTGGTGGACTTGCTGGTGTGTTTAGGATCATTGTCCTGCTGCAGAACCCAAGTTCGTTTCAGCATGAGTACACGAACAGATGGTCGGACATTCTCCTTCAGGATCTCTTGGTAGACAGCAGAATTCATAGTTCCTTTTATCACGGCAAGTCTTCCAGGTCCTGAAGCAGCAAAACAGCCCCAGACCATCACACTACCACCACCATATTTTACTGTTGGTATAATGTTCTTTTTCTGAAATGCAGTGTTCCTTCTACGCCAGATATACTTGGACACACACCTTCCAAAGAGTTCCACTTTTGTCTCATCGGTCCACAGAATGTTGTCCCAAAAGTCTTGGGGATCATCAAGATGTGTTGTGGAGAAATTGAGACGAGCTTTGATGTTCTTTTTACTCAGCAGTGGTTTTCTCCTTGGAACTCTGCCATGCAGGCCATTTTTGCCCAGTCTTTTCCTGATGGTGGAGGCATGAACGCTGACCTTAACTGAGGCAAGTGAGGCCTGCAGTTCCTTGGACGTTGTTGTGGGGTCTTTTGTGACCTCTTGGATGAGTTGTCGCTGCGCTCTTGGGGTAATTTTGGGCGGCCGGCCACTCCTGGGAAGGTTCACCACTGTTCCATGTCTTCGCCATTTGTGGATAATGGCTCTCACTGTGGTTCGCTGGATTCCCAAAGCTTTGGAAATGGCTTTATAACCCTTTCCAGACTGATAGATCTCAATTACTTTCTTTCTCAATTGTTCCTGAATTTCTTTGGGTCTCGGCATGATGTGTAGCTTTTAAGGATCTTCTGGTGGACCTTACTGTGTCAAGCAGCTCCTATTTAAGTGATGCCTTGATTGTGAACAGGTGTGGCAATAATCAGGCCTGGGTGTGGCTAGAGAAATTGAACTCAGGTGTGGACAACCACAGTTATAGTATGTTTTAACAAGGGGGGCAATCACTTTTTCACACAGGGCCATGATGGTTTGGATTTTTTTTCACCTTTTAATAATAAACACCTTCATTTACAAATTGCGTGTTGTCCTTGACTATTGTTTAAATTGGTTTGATGTTCCGAAACACTTAAGTGTGACAAACATGCAAAGGAACAGGAAATGAGGAAGGGGGCAAACACTTTTTCACACCACTGTATTCCTCACCAGGTTTGCTGGCAAATGAAATGGTGTTTTTTTTGGAGAACCCTGGTATGGCGTGAACTGTCTAGATTTGCAGGTTCCAACTCATGTGAATCCATTTGCTCATGCCTAGGGGTCTGTTTGTCAATATTCATACATTTTTCGATTGAATCTTATATGAATAAATGTGAAAATCTTGGGTGAACGTTGGTGAAGCTTGGATGAAAATACTGATAAACAGATCCTATAGTGTTTTTCACCTGCTCTTTTGCAGAGCTACTATGAGAGCCTAATTCTTCCCTTCCCTTGCAAACCTCTAGGTGGGCTGGTGAGTGGAATTTCTGATATTTACAGATACTACCCCCTACAGTAAATATATCATATAGTATGATATATTGATAGCCATTGTTTTACCAAGAGTGTTACTTATATCTGGAGAATTTAATTTAGTTATGCAATACATTAAATGTAACACTAGTATAGTAATTTATGGTGTAAATGTACTTACCTGCAATACATAAAACACACAGCATGCCCATTAGGACTGAGGATCGCTAACCACTATATAAAAGTGTCTAGACCCAAATGCCTCAAACCAATCCAACTGATCTAAACCTTTTGTTATCTGTTAATTATACAGAAAAGTTGAGCTTTGTATTTTATGGTGTGGAAATTAATCTTTGTCCAAAGCATAATGGGAATATACAGAAGTAATAATGTAGTTGTAAAATGTAATAGATCTTTTGGTTGAGGAAAGATTTCTAATAGATAAACCAAAGGTGGGATATTATCTTGCATGTGTAATATTTTTTCACAGATGTCCGTAGTATGTAAAACTTTTTTGCTAGTTGTCCATTTTAGTGCACTAAATTCACTTACCTAATTAAACACTAGGGATAATGGAAGTGAGTTCAGTTAAAGTGATTTTGCTGCAAAATTACCAATTTTGTTTTCACTGAAATTACACTACGATTGCCTGTTTGCTGCCCATATATTGTCAAGGTATTTTCAGCCCATGTATTGTCAAGGTAGGGCATTTCTTGCCTGTGCATTGTAACAACTGCCCATGGGTTACACGTGTATTGTCAAGACTTTCAAATTATTGCCTTGCATATTGTAGCAACTCTCCTTATGTTACCCCTTTATTTTGTAAGAGCTGCCTGTTTGTTGCCTGTGCATTATTACAATTGCCTGTTTTTTGCCCTCAAATTGTCTTAAATATCCACTTATTGCACATATATATAGTAACAGCTGACCTTCTTAAGCCTGTGTAGTCTAGATTTTGCTGCCATACTCTGAGTGTACCACTATTAGCTCAACCCCATTGAACCCTGTCCTCCCAATTCAGGCTTACTGATTTTTACATTTCCAGGAATAGGGATGGCCATTCACTGATTGGTTGCCACTAGGCTTACAAAGCAACATGGGAAGGTTTTCTCAGAGCTAGTTAAGTTTTCTTTTTGGAATTTCCCCTTAGCAGCAACATATTAAAATAAGAGGCAAACATCAATCAAATTTGATTAAACAGAAAATAAATTGTAATTTGCGGAGAAATCACTTTAGACAAAATAACTCCACTCATCACTTGAGCGTATCCAGGAATAGATTCGTTTAATTCCACACTACCAAGCTAAAATATATATATTGCTGCTGGAGAGAGGCATGTCATCTGTAACCTTCCCCCATGAAAAAAAACATTGCCATGCAAATACAGGCTTAGCTTTAGCAGTAATAGTGTGATATGTTTAACCTGCTGTTAAAGAACTTCTAGTTACTTTGACCAATATTTCATAATCACAAAGAAACTAATCTGAAGTCATATACAGTATATCCCTATCCAGATATTTTTTTTTACAAAGTTTGCATTTTTCACCAATGATTTGCTAACCATGGACTTGATAACTTTGGACCAGGCTAATATGTTGCTATTCTGTCTCTTGCTTTGGATCAATGTCTTATTCAGCAGTATGTAGCATCTTTATCATTTCAAATCACAGTATTTTTGGATTGTAATGTTCTCAGACAATAGTAGGTGAGTAAGTGTAACACAAGTTGAAAGACAATTGCATTTTCCAAATAGGACATTCTTGGCTCAAGGGACTCTATAATTTCTGGCACAATTATAGCCTTCTTTGTTTCTTATTTTAAAGGGAAACTGTTATCAAGCTTAATACATGTCCTATGGAAGCTGCCATTATCCAATGCACATTATCCAAACTTCACGCTTGTGGAAATATGACAAACAGTGACAATTGCTTGGTACTATATAGGCATGCCGAGCATTCAGAAAAGAATGTTGAAAAAATTCTTATCCTCTGCACTGGTTGTGTGACCTCCTAGAGTGAGACACAAATTTTTTTTGCTGGGGAATGCACCTATGTACAACAACTAGTGAATGTATTTTCCTCCAAAGTTAAAGCGTCTAAACAGAACTGTCATACAACATAATAAAGCAGAGCTAAAGTTCACTGGGTGAGCATGAGCTCTTGCCATATTGTAAGACATTTTAGATGTTTACCATATTACCTTGGCTGGAAAAAGAACCCCCGATTTCAATGAGTTGTGACGGGCATGTCATATAGTCCTTGGGTTTCATTTACTAAAGGCAAAGGCTGTTTGCTTTGGAAGGGAAGTTATACTTTACAAAGGTATTTCCTCCAGGTGAATGAGATAAAAGCTCCGCTGACCCCCATCATCCAATCGTGTGCAAGAAAAAATGCTGCTTCTTATTTTTCTTGCACATGATTGGGTATTCATTACAAAGTAAAATTTCTCCACATTCACTAAACTCTAGGAAAATTCCCTTGCAAAGTGAACAGCCAATTAGCCTTGTAGAACCAAAACATTTTTTTAATTTAGGATAGAGTCGTTTTTTGCCATCTGTGACTCATTGAGGAGATTTCCCTTCACTTTCTGGTGTCCTTTTATGAAGCAGTGATCAGCGGAGATCCTGAGGATCACCACTGATCACAGCCCATAAACAGTTTATAAACCAGAGATAATCGGGGGGAGAAGTGTTTGAACTTGTTCTCCCACCGATTATTTCTACACATGGAGAATCCTCATAGAATGACACAGTAACGGCCAGTGTATGAAGCTGCGATCTGAGCGCTTCACTGGCGATCTGTGTCAGAATTCACACTCCCCGATTCACCATCTCAGAGGAGGTGAAGCGGGGAGTGAAGAGAGAAACCCAGGGATCTGAGGAGGAAAGAGGAAGATTATTAACTTCCTTATGCCTCGTTCAGAACCCCCAACACTGTAACCATGTCCCCCTGTCATGTATATGTGTATACATATATATATATATATATATATATATATATATATATATATATATATATATATATATAATGTGTATATGTATATATATATAATGTGTGTATATACATGTATATATGTGTGTGTGTGTATATACATGTATATATAATGTGTGTGTGTATACATGTATATATAATGTAGGGGGGACTCTTTATTTTATTAACATTAATCACACTGGTGTCTGTCCGTGTATTGAGCTGTGATAATCTATCACTGCTTAATAAATGGACATCTCAGTGTTTCAGTGAATTTCTGGTACTGTAATCTCGTAAAGTCTCACGAGATTCCAGTATCAGGGGCTGTTCTCCACTGTTTGAAGCGTTTGTAGATCACTCCACTCCTCCAAGGGTGAAGCGATCTCCTCCGCTTCATGAACTGACACACAGAGGAGAAAGATCTCCTCTGTGAATGCCGGAGAATGAAGCAGTGAATAGATTTCACTGCTTCATAAAAGGACACCTCTGTCCGAAAGCCACAACAGGAAGTGAGAGGAAATCCCTCCAAAGTTACCAGCGTCTTCAGAACTAGTGTCCCTATTTGAAAATATCCTTTATATTTTTGTTCTAGTGACCACTCAAAATCTGGAACTTTTTTTCACTTCTGGGGTCACCAGGACACATACAGTGGGTGAATCTTCCTCACAGGGACACAGACAGCAATACAAACCTGCACAGGTGTTTTAAACCTTCAGTTCTACTTTAAGATTGAATTTTAACTGTGTGAACCACATGAAGATCCAGAATGCTGATACAATTTCCAATCAAAGGAAATATGTTACTTTGGATAAAGACAGCAAAACCATACAATCCTCTTATTTAGCTTGTTATGGGCTGTTGTGTCCAGTGTGAACGTTTTTAAAAGTGACAAAGTTTCAAGGAAGAAAATGTATCAGCAAATCAGGACTATACAGGGCCATGCTACTATATACATCATGAATGTCCATCACGAATATCCTTCAAGCTTGTTCTACTAAATTCCCTTTATTCTATTAGTTGGGCACAGTAGAATTATAAAGCTTTTCTTATGTAAATGCCCATTGCTTTCATGCTGGCTTCTACTTAGACAACCTGGCTTCTGCTTTTAATAGGAGCCCAACATTTCTTGAGTTGTAGGTTCACCTTAAGTGCTTTGTCAAATGCATTCATGTAGAAAAGTATTGCTTATTGATCCCTATCAGTCTTCTTTGAAAGCACTTCCCATTCTTTGAATAATCACTATGGTAATAGATGTGGGCTCAAATTCTCACTTTTGGGCCTGATTTACTAATGTAAAATGTAAGGTGAAGTGAGCTGGTATGTTATCCCAACATACATTCATTTTCAGGATCATTTAAGTTACTTGTTTGGTTCACTGCTTCACATTTTTTTAATTCATTTCCTATGACTACAGCATTTTACTTAGTATGCAAAAGCCTGTCCTTCAGCTTTGTATTTTCTATTAAATAGATTTTACAGGACATGCACTTTGTTGTGTTTATTCTTTAAGTAAGGCTTCATACTCTATGTTTGAGAAACCCCTCTCAGGAATACATTTTAACATTTTAACCCAAACGTTATCAGATCACTTCCGTTCAAACAACATGTTCTGTTAAATAATTTGTGAAATTTTTAAAGAATTGTCTTAGGAATACATTTTTCGCAGGCAGAATTTTGTCTGCCACACAATACTTAAATTTGTAATACAATTTACTCCAGCATAGAAAAAGGTCTTATTTACCTCCACTTTCCTTATTACCAATATGGCAGTATTTCTTTATGAATTTGTCCCAATAGTGGCAGACAGTAAAAGCGGCTCAAATAAGAAATACATACATTTGTAGTACATGTCTGCATTGACAAAGAAAACGTTGCATGGGTTTCATGTATTTGGCACAAAGGTTCTGATCACACTATCAGAAAGGTGACACAAACGCCATACTGAATCACCCCTAATGTGTTTATATGCAACATTTATTTGTGAAACTAAGTAACAAGATCTGTGTGTGGCCATTGTGGGTTCACTTTCTTCCCATTTTTTTTTTTAAAGATTGTCATCTGCATTGCTTGCCTTGGGTTGTTGAGACTGGGTGATCGGGTTAAAGGCCTGTATACGTATGGATAAGGGTTTTTTACAAACTTAAGCTTCAGTGCAGTTGTGTCTCTTATCAAGAATGACTGGAATGAAAGAATTGTAGATAGAGAGTTCTTTGAATGATAACATCTTCAGAGGACTGCAGTACTTTGAGAGAAAAAAATAGAACAACCCATATTTGTATGAGACATAACTCATCAAGCTGAGGGAAGATGGCATCCCGTGGTTCTGAATAGGGGGCCTATGTGTATGTCTACATGTGCAAGGACTTTTTAGACAGCACTCCCCATTTAAGTAACTCAGAGGAATGTTAGCCTGTCAGTAGTCTTAGTATAAGATGACTGTCATTCCATTGGCAGTGCATTCTTTCTTTAATGACTTGAACTTCCTGGTGTGGATTCATAGGTCACAGACTTCTAATCTTCACCCCATTAGCCTTTTAAATACAAAGATAAAATGAGAATATACATGTAACGAATAGTTGGGGTTGACATGCTCAGATTTCTTTCCATGCATCTTGTTAAAGACAGGCATATGAATGGGCTGTGTTGTAGTGAAACTGTCTCTGTTGTATGGCAACAGTAATGACATCAGAAATGGGGCCCCTTACTGCATGGTGTGGCTTCTTACCCAAAGCTACATATTATTGTACAATGACAGATGATATCATAACACTTTTGTGTTCTTATATTTTAGTCAAGCTTCCTGCAACCTTAAAGTGGATGTAATACAGATTCATGAAATTTGAGCTGGGCACATATATCTGCAGTGTTTTCTTATCTCTCTTTAAAGCACTAAGTCCCATAGCTTTCTCCTGCTCCATTCTTCTGTTATCAGCGTGATAACTTCTGACAAGTTCTCTGACACCTGATAAAACCAGCCTGAAATTTGTGTCAGGGAGAGTGCTATAAATAGATTAGCAGAAAGCTGCTTTACTCATAGGACAGCTCTGAAAGTCTCTGCCTATCTGGAAGGGGGTGTGTTCTTTTCCTCCAATCAGCTGTCTCCCAGTGTAATCCAAGGCTTCTCTCACAGTGCAGAATGAAGAAGTGAAGATTCTAACACGATGTGCACTTTCTAAACAGTATATAAAGGTGAAGACAGCAGATATACATGTAAAACTTATGTAGGAGGATTTGTTTCATCTCTGTGTATCATCTGAGGCTGTTCACTTCACTGGGTATATGTGAGGGTTTACATCCACTTCAAAGTAGTATTACACCCACAGTGTTTTTTAGCTTTAAACATTGAGCACAATGAAATACAAATGTCCCAGTAAACTATTTGTTGAAATCCTTAGTCCAACACTTGTAGTTTGTAACTTCCAATGCTGCTGGCTCTTACTCTCTCAGTGCTGCTTTTCAGAACTAAAAGTGATGATACTAAATAATAATACAGTATCCAAAAATAAAAATTAATATATGAATGTGTGTCACTAAAAATAGTGAACAAACAAATATGATAAATCAAGTGGATTGCGAATCAAAAGATCATATATATACGGAAAGGGTTGGTAGACCTACTAATCACATAATCGCATAGATCACATATACAATAAATATGACAGTAGAAAAATCTTGAATATATATCACCATATAAACAAAACCATATAGCAATGTGTGTTACAAATAGTGATCTAAGCAAAAAACACCCCCAGATGACCCCCAGATGATGCCTGTATGAGGCGAAACGCGTCGGGGCTCGGTTAGCTGTTACCACTGCGTTACCAGTAGACCATTATATGCTTTTACATGTCGTTTAAAATGTGGGTACCCATTTTTATATGCTTTGTCAAAATAAATCCCCTATGGTATTACACTATGTGGCTCCATTTTTTCTCTTTATCGGTCCCACTAATTTGAGTACTACCAGTGGTATAACATCCATCATCCCTCCCTCCTGAGAGTTCTTTGAATATATCCAGTGAAGGATCTTGTCGTTTGGAACCATCCCCAAGTAGTGACACCAACTGCCTTTTGTGACTCATACGGCGTAAGCCTATCTGAGTTCACGCTATCTGGTAAGCGCATTCCCAAGAGGTGGTGGACTGCAACAGACAACTTGCACCAAGTCACCTGTTATATATTTCTCAACGCACCAATGTTGAATTTATGTCACTATTAGGTGGTGTTTTTTGCTTAGATCACTATTTGTAACACACATTGCTATATGGTTTTGTTTATATGGTGATATATATTCAAGATTTTTCTACTGTCATATTTATTGTATATGTGATCTATACGATTATGTGATTAGTAGGTCGACCAACCCTTTCCATATATATATGATCTTTTGATTCGCAATCCACTTGATTTATCATATTTGTTTGTTCACTATTTTTAGTGACACACATTCATATATTAATTTTTATTTTTGGATACTGTATTATTATTTAGTATCATCACTTTTAGACATTGATTGTTATTTTCGTGCTCTATGAGCGCCGCACTTTTTTATATTTAAATTTTATTCACTCATTACAGTTACCTGTTGTGCAGGCCGCTAGTATACATATATTTTTCAATATCTTTATAAGACAGCACAGTTTTTCTTTCCTTTTGCACTATTCACTGCTTTTCAGAACTTACAGTCTTCACAGGAAAGAGTTAACAATGGACAATGCAGTCTTGATCTGGTCTGTTAATTTGGAAAAAGAAGGGGGGTTGGGAGGAGCAGGAGATAGCCTTGGCGTCCAAGGCTTTGGGGCTGTGGACTTCTACTGATGCACACAGTGTAAGGAGCCTTCTAGCCTGTGCATGCATGGCTGGCTCCATAGGATGTTGTAAGATAAAGGAATTGGAATCCGGGGGTAGCGGTCATGGCACCAGCTAAAAACTGGGGCATAGGCAAAGATTAAAAGATAAAGAATACTCAGTAAGTGACTAAAGCTGATGAAAGCACTTAAAAAACTGAGGGTTGAATATCACTTTAAAAGGTGAACTAAATGAACTAACACCGTACCTCTTACCACACCCGCTGGTCATGTCCAGGATTTAAAATCTGCGCTCTACATCCTCTACTTTCTGCAGGGCTTGTGGGATTGATCAAAGTGATGCCCTGTGCCAGCACTGACCATTCAGAAACTTCTCTTTGTCTTAGCTTGGTCAGTCTCAATGTTCTGCCCATCAACCTTCCGATGACAGTAACCTTTTTCCTGCATGGAAAGTAATGTAAATTTTGGCTGGTGTGGCCCCATCCTAAAAAACATTGGGCCACTGCCCCTAATGGCTTAAAGTTTATGAAAACCCAAGAACAAAAATTTTATTTATCGCACACCTTTTCCTAGAATAACTGTATTGTATTAATAGAGGAACAGAACAATTTTTTTTTTTTTTTTACACTAATTAAACAAAATACTTCCAATGGTATATTTACCAGACCAAAAGTTCAATGTGAGACATTTATATACAATTTAACTACCATTAATACTGCCCTGGTTGTGCTATGATATACATATTTTGGAGCAGAAAAACATGACTACAGTAGCTCAGGTTAACATGTATTAAAATGTAAATCTCTCTGAACAAATATCCGTACACTAAAAGATGAAAAAGTGTCAGACTTCATAGTCTCTACTGTGAAAACTCAAAGACGTGACAAATTTGGCTGCCCAGCACAGTGGCCAAAACTGACCAGTAATGATGTTTGGCATTCATGCTAAGCATCTGGATAATGCAATTGGCACTAGTAGTGGCTATATACGCATTTGCCAATCCATATTTTGTATGGCTTCATCTCCAACCTTGTTTTTTTTTCCGACGGATGTTGGCTTAAGCCCCATACACACGGTCGGACTTTTTCATGGATTCTGTCCGATCGGACAATGTTGTTGAAAAATCAGACCGTGTGTATGCACCATCGGACAGTGTACGTCGGATTGTCCGACGGACAAAGTCTTATCTCCTGCTGGAAAGATTTGCCGACAACACGGTCCGATCACACCAAATCCGATCGTGTGTACGGTTGTCCGACCGGACAAAGTGCTACGCATGCTCAGATCACATTACAAGACCAAAGCTATTGGCTACTAGCCTCTACGTAGTCCCGTCGTAGGCAACAAACGTCACCACGTTCAGAATGATCGGATTTTCCGACAACTTTGTCCGACCGTGTGTACGCAAAACCAACATCAGAAAAAGTATGACGGACAGGATCCGACCGACCTGGTCCGCGGATTGTCCGACCGCGTGTATGGGGCTTTAAAATTGTCTTGCATACACACGGTCGCAAAAAGTTGGTTGGAAATTCCGAACGTCAAGAACACGTGACATACAACACATACAACGAGCCGAGAAAAATGAAGTTCAATAGCCAGTGCTGCTCTTCTGCTTGATTCTGAGCATGCGTGGCACTGTGTGCATTGGATTTTTTTTTTTCGAAAATTTGAGAACCAGATCTTAAATTTTGTGCAACGGAAATTCCGATGGAAACTGTCCGATGGAGTCTACATACGGTCAGAATTTTACGACAACAAGCTCCGATTGCACATTTGCCGTCGGAAAGTCCGGCCGTGTGTACGTGGCATTAAAGTAGATTCTAATCTCTCCTCACCTGGTCTTCTTCCAGGGTCAGGATCTTCAACTATCATGACTGGTTGAGCTGGGGTGATGTAACTTTATTCATTCATCCCAGCATCAAGCTTTGCCGCAAACTAATAGTGAGCTGCACATGCACAGCTCAGTGTAGAGCCTTAAGAAGATAGAAAAAAGGCAGAAAATAAGGCTTTAATGCAGAAGAGAACTAATATGTCTCGTCTACAATTAAAAGCCTGTCTTCTTAATTTTTTTAATTCTAAATTATAGTTCTGGTTTATTCTGGCCACATATTTTGGAATCTAATTGGGCAATCTTCTTTAGATTAATCAGCAACTGTGCACCGTTGGAGGCTAATTGGGTTTAAATTGAATAAATTGATGGTAATATGAGTGAGATAAACTCAAAAGATCAGCATTGTTTGGAAAAATCAACCTGCATATGTTAATAATGTAGAAATAAGAAAGTGTAACTCTTCACAGCCTATGAAATTGTTAATTGCATACACTGAAATGTGGAATTGCAAACTAAGGAAGCAAGGATATTTTGACAACTTGACCACTTCCAAGCAAATTGGTAGAGACCCTTTTGTATGGCCGGCTCACGCAATGGGATAATTATGCATGCATGACGACACTGCTATTGCATATAGCAGTGTCGTCATTTTGGAAACTGGTCTAGTACATTATCAAAAGTGTATTTATTTTATCGCATTTAAAGTTGATTTATATTTTTTTCTGGTTTGAGCACCCCAGACAATATACTTTATGGACCACTGTCTCATTACTGATTAAAGGAAACCTTCTATGTGTCTTCAATACTTGCATGTAAATTAGTTCACAGGTACGTGAGCTTTGTGTGAATAAACAGCAGAAACTACTTTGTAAACATTTGCTGCGGGCTGTTGTCATCACAGCAGTAAAATGAACCAGTGCTGTTGGCCGTCTGCACTGAACGTTCTACAATACTCTGCACTTACACATATTGATTACATTATCGGAATAGTGGATATTTAAAAAACTGAAGTTATTTCAAAGTACTAAAGCGAGTAGGCAAACAAGTTGAGCAACTAACATTGTTAGAAAAAGAGGTCAACGTTTTTCTCACAACAGGTTCAGGTTAAGCCTATCTACTTTTGAATTATTACATTTTTTTTTTTTTAAAAGCAATAATTTTATATTAAGTTTTTTCATTTTAGTCATGTCATCATATTTATGACATCATAGATATGATCTGATTATTTTAATATGAATGAAATGCATTCCCAAGTATAAGTACATTTTTTTAATTAGGGATATGGATTATAAAATGTATAAAGAACCAGAGCTTTAAAGAGGTAGTAAACCCTGATGGGTTTTACTTCCTCTTTGTTTCCCTGCAAAGGTAAAGCATAATGGGCTACTATGCATCACATAGTAGCCCATTATGTGACACTTACCTGCAGGAGAAGCTCGCGATGTCCCCCTATTCCTCGCTAGCAGCGAGTGTCCATTCTTCACCCCTCTTCCTTCCAGGGCCGCAAACTCTGCCTCTGTGACTGGATGGAGTCGCGTAACGTAACTGCCGTAGCTGCCAGTCGCGTCATAACCCGAGCTAGAAACGGCACAGCATGCCCTTTCTAACTCCGGCGCATGCGCAGAAGAAATCGCCGTATGGTCTAGGAGATATTTCAAGCACCTACAGGTAAGCCTTAATCTAGGCTTACCTGTAGGTTAAAGTGGTCTGTAAGGGTTTACAACCACTTTAAAGGCTCAGTTTTACAGATTATAACTGGAAACAGGGAAAGTGACAAAAAGAGAGGTAAGACAGCAAAGAAAAAAGAGAGATAACAAGGGGAAGAAAAATGGACTACAATAAAACCCACTATTATTATAGCGCCGTCGATTTACACAGCGCTTTACATATATATAGTACATTCACATCAGCCCCTACCCTCAAAGAGCTTGCAATCTAAGGTCCCTAACACACATTCATATACTAGGGCCAATTTAGACAGAAGCCAATTAATCTACCAGCATGTCTTTGGAGTGTGGGAGGAAACTGGAGTACCCGGAGGAAACCCACACAGGCACAGGGAGAACATGCAAACTCCAGGCAGGTAGTGTCGGTGGTTGGGATTCAAACCAGCAACCCTTTTTACTGCTAGGCGAGAGTGCTACCCACTACACTACTGTGCCACCACTATTGGTTGTCTAGGTTGCCCAGGGATATCCTGGGTCATTTGGGAACTTAGAAATACCCCTTTACATATCTTACAATGGTTGTGAATGTATTTACATATAAATTGGGTTGGGAAAAGTGAAAATGTAAGACAATGGAGTTGATTTATTAACTTTGCAAAGGAATTTTCCCTTAGCCTAGTGAATGTGGTTAACATTTCCTTTGCAAAGAATACCCAACCACATGGAAAGAAAATAATAAAAAAAAGACAGTATTTTTGCTTGCACACGAGTGAAAGATGGAAGTCAGTAGATCTTCACCTCATTCAGTAAGCTAAGTGGAAACTCCTTTGCAAGCTGAAAATTCTCTTGCACAGTGAACAGTCTATTTGTCATCAGCAAATCACCGCCAATATCTCAGCAACAGGTCAACTGTGTGAGGTTTGAATCACTTTGAAAGCAGATCTAAATCTAATCATCAAAATCACATATACTGTATGTGTGCTTGTTCACGCACTTCTTGTTATGAGGTGACAACTTTTTCCAGCAGCATTGCACCCCTATTACATGCACCCCCGATGGTGTCTAATATGCAACCACATATTGCACAAGCATTGCCTACTGTTATCACTATCGGGAAACTGGTCCAGATCAGTTCAGTGCAGCTGACACTGGAGCAAGTGCATGTAGACAGAAAGGGTATGAAATATGAGATCAGCAACACTAAGATGCAAAGAAGGATTAAAAAAGTAAAGCATTATTTATAAGAAAAAACAAACAAAAAAACATGCAATTTTATATAGTATATTGTTTAACCAAGCTAAATGTCATCTAGTGAGGCTGAATTCGCATTAGCATTTAGTCACAGTGTGAATTCCAGTGGCGGAATCTACTGATTCCTGCTGCTGGATTTTACAGTGATGCGTGGATGGCTACAGCTGCCGAACAAGTACAGTGCAATGACAGGCTGTTGATGGCTGCACCTATTTGTTGCTGTTTGCACAGCCAGTGATTATGCCTCTGTGAATGCAGCCTAAGGCCTCGTACACACAATCGGATTGTTGGCCAACAAAACCGTGGACTTTTGTCCGAAGGGTGTTGGCCCAACCTTGTCTTGCATACACACAGCACACAATTGTTGGCCAACAAACACGAAGGTAGCGACGTACTACCTGGTTTTTCAGCTCTTTAGTGCCACCCTTTGGGTTCCTTCTGCTAATTTTGTAGAGGTTAGGTGTGTGTTGATTCGCAATTTTCAATTCACGCTTTTCATTTTGCGCTTTTCATTTCGTGCTTTTCATTTTGCGCTTTTCATTTAGCGCTTTTTAGTTCACGCTTTTCATTTCGTGCTTTCCATTTCTCGCTTTTCATTTCATGCTTTGCAGTTAGTTTCTGAACGGCCATTCGTCAACCAGACATGTTGCGGAATCGGAGGAGATAACGTGTTATTTATTATTGGCCTTGGAGTTATTGCTTTGACCCAAGTCCAGTCCAGGAACAGTAGGAGGAGGAGGAGTTCTTGGACCAAAAATTGGTTGTTTTATTAATCGTGACCAATTATGTCATATGCCTTTGCTGCGGGTGCTCCAGGAGACTAATCCAGATGATTTTCGGAATTATCTCCAGATGACGGACCCCTGCTTTCACCAACTCTTGACATTGTTGACCCCCTATATTAAGAAGCAGGACACATGCATGAGGCTTTTATTTTATTTTTTGGTTGAATAATAATGATTTGATTTGGTATATTTTCTATATTTTTGGAGGCATGGAATGCACTTTTTGGTTAAGTTATGTTTCCAACTCCAGTCCAGTTTTTTTTCAAATCCAGTCCGGGTTTTTTTTTAACTCCAGTCCAGTTTTTTTCCGAATCCACTCCGGGTTTTTTTTAAAACTCCAGTCCAGTTTTTTTTTCAAATCCAGTCCGGGTTTTTTTTCCAACTCCAGTCCAGTTTTTTTTCAAATCCAGTCCGGGTTTTTTTTCCACTCCAGTCCAGTTTTTTTTTCTGAATCCAGTCCGGGTTTTTTTTTTCAACTCCAGTCCAGTTTTTTTTTCTGAATCCAGTCCGGGTTTTTTTTCAACTCCAGTCCAGTTTTTTTTTCAAATCCAGTCCGGGTTTTTTTTTCAACTCCAGTCCAGTTTTTTTTTTAATCCTGTTCGGGTTTTTTTTTTCAACTCCAGTCCAGTTTTTTTTCCAAATCCAGTCCGGGATTTTTCTCAACTCCAGTCCAGTTTTTTTTTCAAATCCAGTCCGGGTTTTTTTTTCAACTCCAGTCCAGTTTTTTTTCCAGTATCACCAGCAGAGCAGCTTCATTATTAAGTTATTATTATCCCATTAAAGATGAAGAGAATGTGCGCTGCATTTGGAGATTTCATAATCTGCCACGTCACGAATGTTAATTCTCCATTACGACCGCTAGTTTACAAGACCGATCGCTTCTGATCGCTTCTGACTCGAGCATGTGTGTTTGTACTTTGGACTTTTGTCCGACGGACTTGTGTACACACGCTCGGAAACTCCAACAACACACATTTGTCCGCGGAAAATGTTAAAACCTGCTAGCCAACATTTGTCCACGTAAAATCCAACAACAATTTGAAAGTCTGATCGTGTATACGCGGCTTTAGAGTTTAGATCTTTAAAGTGGAATTTTACCCTTTCTAGCAACTTCATATCATTTTCCTCTTGCCCCCAAATATAACAGGATTTGATATTTTTTTTATTGGGGGGGGGGGGGGGGGGGGTGGAATACCTTTTTGAGTGCACCCCTCCCCTCACTTGCTTATTTCTGGCCGCAGTGATTGCAGTCTTTTGGGACACCCACTTCACGGGTCCCAGTAGGTGTACTCTATGGGGACATGTGCCACATCTTCACAGGCCAGCTGTCTACTCAAGGTTTTTGCAGCTACCCAATCGATGATGCAGCAATGCAGCATATTACATGTGCATTATCACAGGGCTGTTGCGCAACCCAGAAGGCAGAGTGCCCCCCCCCCCGGTGATGTCAGAAAAAGATGGCTGTGTGGAATTGGGTGTGCTGTGGCTTAGAGGCAGATCTATAGGGATCGCCAGGCCTGTGGATTTGCTTTTGGAGAACAATCTGGTTAATCAGGTAAGGGGGGGGTTAAGTTTCTCTTTAAGCATGAGGTTTAACCCCTTGTTGACAAGCGCTGTTAATTAGGCAGTTGTCAACAAGGGTTTAAATCTGATCCTTACAAGCTCACCTCACTAACCTCATATGTAGTTGAGGCCATAATGTAAGCAGAGGAATGTGCAAGTTGACATATCTCAGAAGTCTCACACCCGGACTGTTAACTCGAAAATGGGCATAAAGAGGGGCTTCATTATCTACACATGTATATGACATCTCACTGATCTCTCCTGAGCCTAGTCATGCTGTAAGTATTGACATCTTGTAATTGAGCTCATATAGAAAAATCTAATGTATTTAGAAAATAGCAAGCTGAGACGCATCAGAAATAAGAACAAATCAATAGCTCTGACCTATTCCAGTATATGAATAAATGATAAATATTTCTACATGAAATGTCAATGCTATATATAGTCATTTACTATAAAAAAAGCGTATATGTCTATTTAATTCTGGGTCAAATAAGGAGAAACTGTACACATAAAACAACCAGTGCCAGGAATTAAAAAAAATGCTGCTCTGCCGTCATTTCGTGTAGCTTTGGAAGTACTCGTTAAAAGTTACTGTTGCATACACAAACCGTTTTAGCTTGTTGAATAGTAGCGTAAACTTTGTTCAATAGTTATAAATACTGAACAGTAGCTCAACACTTTGTAGACCGCATTAAATATTGTTCTGTCAACTAGTATCATTTGTGCGTCTGTAAAACAGCATTCTTAAAAAAATGATATGAGCATAACATTTCCAATAAGCCATTTAGAGTGACAGTAAAACAAATGGGTTTACAGGGGTTATGTTTGGACATATCAGTATTTTAACAAGCCCATACGACTAAATGTCATAATATTTAGTAACAGTGTATATATTTTTTTAAATATACATTTTACTAATATTGTGCAGTAATTACAGGGGAATTTTATATTTTGTCTTCCCTGCTGTTCCCTTTCCCCATAAACATGCTAATGAAATAATGAAATAAAATCTCTTAGGCCCCTTTCACACTGGGGCGGAGCGGCGTCGGCGGTAAAGCAGCGCTATATTTAGCGCTTCTTTACCGTCGTTTTAGCCACGGTATTCGGCCGCTAGCGGTGCGGTTTTAACCCCCGCTAGGGGCCAAAAAAGGGTTAAAACCAATGTTACCACGATTTTGTCGCAATTTGCTTTTTTGCATGTATATAGCTGGTTGCTAAGAAGGGGAAGCCGGCCGCCGTGTCCTTAACAACCGGTGAGTCATCAGTTGTCAGGGGGCTTCCCGTAGTATGGATTTGGCGGAGACCCCCACGCCAAAATGTAAAGAATAAAATGGCGTGGGGGTCCCCCCAAAGTCCATACCATAAAAAATGTTCCTGCATTTCTGAAAAAAATGCATCAAAAAACGCATTAGTGTGTGACGGACATTATTTTAGACCAAGTGACATCATCACTATGCAATGTAGGCAGCTAATGGCTGGTGGGAGGGACCGGCAGTGTGCTGTATGTAGCTTCCTGAAAACAGGAAACAGGGTAATGCCCATATGAGATGCTGAGCCTCTATATTTGAATGATCTGAATATATATTGAATGAAAGTGATTGGTCAGGGACAGTAAAGCCTAGTATACACAATGAGATTTGTAGACATGTAGGTAGGTTAATTGGCTTCTGTCCAAAAATTGGCCCTAGTATATGAATGGGGACCTTATATTGTGGGCTCCTTGAGGGTAGGGACTGATGTGAGTGTGCAATGTACAGGGATGGGGACAATTGTAGACACTCGCTCAGGTTGAACTGGATGGACTGATGTCTTTATTCAACCTTACTAACTATGAAACTAACTATTACTAACTATAAGATTATCGGACGAATGATCGTCTGTTTTTTTTTGAATGTTATTCTCCATATCGAAAATGAAGATGTTACTAATGTACGAAAGTTCTCGTTCAACAGAATAACATTTTGGAAGTGATGTAATGTATTGTATTGTATTTGTATTGTATTTTCGGATGAAAACTGTACTGATTAAACGAAAATCGTACAATCTGGTATCGTACGAGAAAAATGTACGTGTTTGTCCCTTCAGAAAATTTCTGACGCTGTGTACTAGCAATCAGATTATCGTGTAAGCCCTTCAAAAGCAGTATTTTTTGTACGATTTTCTGATCGTGGTATGGGCCTTAAGGCTTGGGAGGAAAGATCTAAATAATTCTGGATGTCCTCTAGCCAGGAATTAAGGTGAGCTCTAAATGACTTGCTGCAGCTTCTAGTGCACAATGTTCAAAGCTCACATTGTGCAGTGAAAGCTATTTTAGTATGAGAGGAACGTGTATAACTGTTTAAGGTGGAAGGTAAATTCAACTTTAAGCTCCAGGCATGTGACTGTGCCTAGGACTGAGTGTGTTCTAGGAGAACAATGTCATCAATGTGCTGCAGGTAGGAAGGTATTATTAGTTTCCCCTCTCCCAGTGATCACTTATTCAGATTGTACAATAAGACAAGGAAGGTAGTGTCATAGACACTCCCCTTATAGAGTACATACATACAAACTCCTTGTAGATAGTGTAATTCGCAGACTTTGATCCAGTGTGTGACTATCCTTATCCTTAGGCTGGCTATACATTATACAATTTTCCTTTTGATTTACAAAAAACATATAATATGGAGGTCAAACCTAAACCCTTTTAATTTGTCTGCAATCAGACAGGCCCTTGCACTATATAGTTGAAGGTAAATCTAGAGGAAATTGAATAAGAAGATTGAATAATGTATGTTTGTCACGTTTGTCAATACGTGTGATTTGGAAAGATTTGGGAAGAAGAAGACCTTAGCTTCCATAATGCAAGCTTTCAGTGCTTAGTCTTCATAGGTTGTACAGTCAGTTAGCAAGATATAGTAGAAAGAATAGGAAGATTTTTAGATCAACTGCTCTTCCTAGGAACCTTTTTAAAACATGTTTATTGTATGTTGTATGAGGTTTGCAGCTTGAAGCAAGAGAAGGCAATACTATTAATGCCTAAGAAGATTTCAACAGCTTTTCTCATAGGATTTGGAGTTAGAGCCATGTGAAGTTAATAGCTTGATAAAAGAATTGCCAAACCTTCAAGGCTGCAGCAGCATAAACCCACTTAGCTAATGAGTAGCAAAGAAATTCCTTACTTCTGGTGGTCCTAGATTGGCTGATTGGCTGACATTAGTGGCAAGGCACCTTCCTTCCTTTAAAGTTATGTACTGCCAGCACCCATCGCTACATTGTTCCTGAATAAGTGTTAAATTATAACTAAGGAGAGGGGAGGTGAATTAGAACACCTGCCAGTGTTTATTTCTGTCTGTGTCCCCATCTAGGAGATTCCCCCTCTCTATTTGTCCTGTTTACTATTATCATTGCAAGTGAAACTAAAAGAAAATCCCAAATTTTTGATTGTCCATAGAAAAGTGAAATCTTCCCATGTGGGAAGTTCTGGTGACCTGGGGATCCCCAAGAGATTCCCTTAATTTGCAGGGGTTTCCTCTCACTTCCTGTCTGGCCATGGGACAGGAAGTGAAAGTAAATCTCCCCAATGGGACAAATATTGCAAAAACAAACCTTGAGTTTATAACCCTCCCTTATCCAAAATGAAAAAAGTTTTGCCTATAGTTATACTTTAATACTTTAATATATTTCTGAACGGCCGTTCGTCAACCAGACATGTTGCGGAATCGGAGGAGATAACGCGTTATTTATTATTGGCCTTGGAGTTATTGCTTTGACCCAAGTCCAGTTCAGGAACAGGAGGAGGATTTCTTGGATCAAAAATTGGTTGCTTTATTAGAAGCAGGACACATGCATAAGGCTTTTATTTTATTTTTTGGTTGAATAATAATGATTTGATTTGTTATATTTTCTATATTTTTGGAAGCATAGAATGCACTTTTTGGTTAAAAAACATTGTGGAGAATAATACTTGACTATGTGTTTTACTTCAAATGACAGTTTGGGAGTAGGTAGTTACATTTAACCACTTGCCTACCAGGTACGAACACCTCCTTCCTGACCAAGCCATTTTTCAGCTTTCAGCGCTGTCGCATTTTGAATGACAATTGCGCGGTCATGCAACGCTGTACCCAAATAAAATTTTTATCATTTTTTCCCCACAAATAGAGCTGTATTTTGGTGGTATTTAATCACCTCTGCGGTTTTTATTTATTGCGCTATAAACAAATTAAAAGGGACAAGTTTGAAAAAACGCAATATTTTTTACTTTTTATTATAATAAATATCCAATTTTTTTTTTTTTAAACATTTTTTTTCCTCAGTTTAGACCGATACGTATTCTTCTACATATTTTTGGTAAAAAAAATCGCAATAAGCGTCTATTGATTGGTTTGCGCAAAAGTTAGTGTCTACAAAATAGGGGAAAGATTTATAGCATTTTTTTTTTTTTTTTTTTTTTACTAGTAATGGCGGCGATTTGCGATTTTTATCGTGACTGCGACATTGCGGCGGACATATCGGACACTTTTGACACATTTTTGGGACCATTCACATTTATACAGCGATCCGTGCTATAAAAATGCATTGATTACTGTATAAATGTGACTGGCAGGGCAGGGGTTAACACTAGGGGGCGCTGCAGGGGTTAATATGTTCCCTATATGAGTGATTCTAACTGTGGGGGGGGAGGGGACTGACTGGGGGAGGGGACCGATCGGTGTCCCTATGTACAAGGGACACACCATCGGTCTCCTCTCCTCTGACAGGATGTGGATTTGTGTGTTTACACACACAGATCCACATCCTGCTCAATTACCGGGCAATCGCGGGTGCCTGGCGGTCATCGCGGCCGCCGGGCACGTGCATCGGCTTCCCAGCTACGCGGCGGGCACGCGCGCCCACCTCCCGCGGCGCGCCCCCTAGTGGCCAAAAAGCGAGCGCCGTCATATCACGGCGGCCCGCCACAAGAGCTGCACCGTCCCGCCGTCATTTGACAGTGGGCGGTCAGCAAGAAGTTAAAAAAAAAAATACAATGTAAAATTGACAAGGGACACCAACATAGTTGTATCTTAGATCTTTAAAACTACGGGATAATGGTGTTGTGGGAACTTGCCCCCCCCCCCCCCAAAAAAAGCATAATATTATTATTCTTGATATCACTAGAAAAGAAAAGCCTTTGCAAATTTGTTTGCAATAACTCCATATCTCCATCAGGATCACCAGCAAAGCAGCTTCATTATTATCCCATTATAGAAGAAGAGAATGTGCGCTGCATTTTGAGATTTCATAATTTGTCTTGTGTACACATGCTTGAAAAATCCGACAACAGACATTTGTCCACGGAAAATTTTAAAACCTGCCATCCAACATTTATCCACGTAAAATCCGACAACAATTGTTCGATGGATTGTACAAATGGTTGGATTTTCCGCCAACAGCCTGTCATCACACATTTCCCGTCGGAAAATCTGATCGTGTATATGAGGCTTTTCTCTCTCTACTTGAAAAAATATTTATAAAATCCAAATTGTTGAGTTGTCACCCGAAAAGGAGGTGAAGAAAAGTCTTCCTATGGGTATACAGTGGTGTGAAAAAGTGTTTGCCCCCTTACTCATTTCCTGTTCCTTTGCATGTTTGTCACACTTAAGTGTTTCGGAACATCAAACCAATTTAAACAATAGTCAAGGACAACACAAGTAAACACAAAATGCAATTTGTAAATGAAGGTGTTTATTATTAAAGGTGAAAAAAAATCCAAAACCATCATGGCCCTGTGTGAAAAAGTGATTGCCCCCTAAACCTAATAACTGGTTGGGCCACACTTAGCAGCAACAACTGCAACCAAGCGTTTGCGATAACGTGCAATGAGGCTTTTACAGCGTCCTGGAGGAATTTTGGCCCACTCATCTTTGCAGAATTGTCCTAATTCAGTTACATTAGAGGGTTTTCGAGCATGAACGGCCTTTTTAAGGTCATACCACAACATCTCAATAGGATTCAGGTCAGGACTTTGGCTAGGCCACTCCAAAGTCTTCATTTTGTTTTTCTTCAGCCATTCGGTGGTGGACTTGCTGGTGTGTTTAGGATCATTGTCCTGCTGCAGAACCCAAGTTCGTTTCAGCTTGAGTACACGAACAGATGGTCGGACATTCTTCTTCAGGATCTCTTGGTAGACAGCAGAATTCATAGTTCCTTTTATCACGGCAAGTCTTCCAGGTCCTGAAGCAGCAAAACAGCCCCAGACCATCACACTACCACCACCATATTTTACTGTTGGTATAATGTTCTTTTTCTGAAATGCAGTGTTCCTTCTACGCCAGATATACTTGGACACACACCTTCCAAAGAGTTCCACTTTTGTCTCATCGGTCCACAGAATGTTGTCCCAAAAGTCTTGGGGATCATCAAGATGTGTTGTGGAGAAATTGAGACGAGCTTTGATGTTCTTTTTGCTCAGCAGTGGTTTTCTCCTTGGAACTCTGCCATGCAGGCCATTTTTGCCCAGTCTTTTCCTGATGGTGGAGGCATGAACGCTGACCTTAACTGAGGCAAGTGAGGCCTGCAGTTCCTTGGACGTTGTTGTGGGGTCTTTTGTGACCTCTTGGATGAGTCGTCGCTGCGCTCTTGGGGTAATTTTGGGCGGCCGGCCACTCCTGGGAAGGTTCACCACTGTTCCATGTCTTCGCCATTTGTGGATAATGGCTCTCACTGTGGTTCGCTGGATTCCCAAAGCTTTGGAAATGGCTTTATAACCCTTTCCAGACTGATAGATCTCAATTACTTTCTTTCTCAATTGTTCCTGAATTTCTTTGGGTCTCGGCATGATGTGTAGCTTTTAAGGATCTTCTGGTGGACCTTACTGTGTCAAGCAGCTCCTATTTAAGTGATGCCTTGATTGTGAACAGGTGTGGCAATAATCAGGCCTGGGTGTGGCTAGAGAAATTGAACTCAGGTGTGGACAACCACAGTTATAGTATGTTTTAACAAGGGGGGCAATCACTTTTTCACACAGGGCCATGATGGTTTGGATTTTTTTTCACCTTTAATAATAAACACCTTCATTTACAAATTGCATTTTGTGTTTACTTGTGTTGTCCTTGACTATTGTTTAAATTGGTTTGATGTTCTGAAACACTTAAGTGTGACAAACATGCAAAGGAACAGGAAATGAGGAAGGGGGCAAACACTTTTTCACACCACTGTATTAGTTCGGGAGACTACTATAGCCAGTGAGCCAATGAGGAGATGACGGGGAGGGACAGAGCCACACTCTGTGTGGCCCTGGACAGAGTCTGTTGGAGTGTCCCATAGCAAGATGCTTTCTATTTGAGGGGACTCTGCAGGGGGGAGGAGCCAGAACTGCTGGCAGGGACCCAAAAACAAGAGGATCAGGGCAGCTCTGTGCAAAACCATTGCACAGAGCAGGTATGCATAACATGTTTGTTATTTTTTTATTTATTTTTTATTAAACTACAACCTTTCACTTTAATGCAGCAAAAAAAAACTCCTTGATTGGAAGAGAGCATGACGGGTCACATGAGCGGGCTCCCTGCTTGGCTTTTTATTTTACATTTTCAATTCATTTTTGTTGCACTCTGCCAGCTTGGGACTCCTGTTGCCAGCAGACCACAATGTACCTGCAGATCACTGTGTAGGTACTGCACAAAGCTCTTTCTTTTTAACAGCAATACTGTTTTTTTTTTTTTGTTTTTTATTTTCTTATTTGTATAATTAATTGTATAGCCATTCCTGTCTTTTTAACATGGAGGAACCCTTGAAATACCTTTCTGGTCTCAGGGAACCCCTGCAAATAACTTCTATAATCTAAGCACACTGTACATTAGTGCGATGGTTAAAATAAATAATGCTCTTTACATTTAGGGTGCTTTCACACTGGGGCGTTTTTCAGGAGCTACAGCGCTAAAAATAGCGCCTGGGTAGCTCCTGAAAAAAGTGGGTCCTTTCACTCCAGTGTGAAAGCCGGATGGCTTTCACACTGGAGCGGTGCGCTAGCAGGATGGTAAAAAAAAGTCCTGCTAGCAGCATATTTGGAGCGGTGAAGGAGCGGTGTATTCTCCGCTCCTATACCACTCCTACCCATTGAAATCAATGGGACACCGCGGGGATACCGCTGGCAAAGCTAAATATAGCGCTGCTTTAACGTCGCCACCCGCACCGCCCCAGTGTGAAGCCGGCCTTAGAGTCAATAAGAAGAATGCCCCCTTACAGATAGCTAAAAAGATCATTGGTGTCAATAGTTACAAAATCAAAATAAAAAAAACTAAATAGTTACAAAATACAAAATCGTGTATAATAATAATAGAAACAGAAAGCGCTCATTGATCAAGGAACCCCGAGCAACCTCTGGAGGATTCTTAGGGTTCTATGGAACCCTGATTGAGGAAGGCTACCTTAGCATGATAATGATTACTTACCACAGTTCTACAGTGCTCAACTGTCACATGTGATGCTTAGGTCATTGACGGTGCATGCTTATATTGGACTGCATATGGCCATCTCTAGATAAATAGACAGGTGTAGTATGTTATCTGGCCTTGCTAAAATATAAGGACCTCTAATATAAGTTTAGCTGGTCATAGACATAAGAGGGTATATAGACATGCAGGTATAAGGTGACCTCTTTCCAGAATTTATCCCACCTGGTCCTTTAACTATACCCTCAAAAAAACGAATTTTGGCTGAGCAGACAGTCTGCTGCTTTGCAGAGCGGGAAGAGAAGATCAGTAAAAGCAAGCTCTAGTATCAATTGTTCCCCCTGAGAGGGTTCAGTAAGCTGGACCTCCCTGACCCTGAGTCATGAGATCATCACAAATTCAATCCAAGACCTAGCATCTGTCTACTAAAGTCTAGGAGTAATAGTAATGTATATTATGTTTGAAGAAGCCTTTTTAGATCTTGAGTTGTGTTTGTCCTCTACTATCACATCCCCGGACATTTTTTGTTTAATTCTACTTTCCAATGTATAGTCTTCAAAGGTGTGCCTGCTAGCTAAACCATAATGTAGGTGCAATAGTTTTAATACAGTGCACCTTATCCCAAGCAGCACAGCGGAAGGTATTTCTTTTAGTACCTTTAGCTTCCTGAGTGTTTTTGAAGCAGAAGTCAGGGTTCCTCAGGGAGTGGGAAATTTAAAGGGAGATTGCTTGTATTTAACATTGGAGGTTTTGCACAATGATTTAGATTCTGTGGTCTGCAGTATTTTCAGTAGCTTTCCTTCATAGACCTATATACTGTAAAAGTGAAAATCAGCAATGCTAACGGTTGACCTTTATATGCCAATTTTACCAATTTTATACATAGTTGATTTTTGTAGAACATTTGTTCAAACTGTTATTTAAACATTCAGCTTTTTCTATTCAGAAGTTATTGGTGCTATACATCTAACAGTAAAGGTGTAGTGAGAAATGTTTGTTGTTTGTACGAAGGAGAATATAAAAGATGGGCTGTACTCTTTTATGGACACATTTCATAGCATTTGGACATTTCACAATGGGGTAAACACTGACCTATTCTGGCACACTGGTTCTTCCAAATGAGCCAAACATAAGCAGATCTTTCATGAAATGTGACTAAAGCCAGATTAGGAATAAACAGAGCCATAGGCAGTCAGGTAGCTTTGGGCCTCTCTGTCCTTATTGTCGAGATAAAATTATCAAGACTGAAGAACACGTAACTGGACAAAATCACAGAACTGTGATCAGAGCTGTAAATGCTCCATAAACACTTTTTTTCTTTTTGTAAAATACCTGAACTAGTTCACCTACTAAAAAAAAATACCGATGCAGGTAAGGGGTGCCTGTAAATAATAACAATCTGTGTAGCTTTGACTAAAGTTAAATAATACCCTTGCTATAGTTGTAGGCCATTTACTTAACTATGAAAGCATGTCTGCAAAGCTCCCAGAGATGGCACCATCTTGTCCTGCCTTGTTGCTAGGACATTGCTAGGACAATTCCATCCATTCAAACCCCCTTGCATGTGCTCTCTCATCCTTCTAACAGTAGCTGTGAGGTCCCTGATGCTGCAATGGAGGAGATTCAGTAGTGGACCATGTATATATTGGTTAGAGAGCTCTCTCCTGTGATGTAGAATGTGAGCAGTAACGGCTGGGAGTGTCTTAGCAATGCCCTAGCTACAAGGCAGGATATAGAAAGAACATTGTCTAACTTTAGTCAAGGCTGCACAGTTTAATTTATCTACAGGCACCCCTTACCTACATAGGCAGTATTTTGGTAATTGTGAAGCTGACTCGAATATAAGCCGAGGCACCTCATTTTACCACAAAAAACTGGGAAAACATATTGACTCAAGCCTAGGGTGGGAAATGCAGCAGCTATTGGGTAAACAATGCCCATCTGCAGGCTCACTGTGCCCACCTGTATCATCTGTGCATATCTGCAGCCTCATTGTGCCCATCTGCAGCCTCACTGTGCCCATTTGCAGCCTCACTCTGCCCACCTGTATCATCAGTGCCCATTTGCAGCCTCACTGTGCCCATCTGCAGCCTCATTGTGCCCATCTGCAGCCCCAATGTGCCCACCTGCAGCCTCATTGTGCCCACCTGCAGCCTCATTGTGCCCACCTGCAGCCTCACTGTGCCCACCTGCAGCCTCACTGTGCCCATCTAGCTGTACCTTTGATAACCAAAACAGCGGGTGTCTCCCGCTGTGTCATGCAGTCTGTTTGGCGGCTGTCCACTGTAACAAAGCCCCGCCTCCTCCTCGTCCATGATAGACGGAACACTGATTCAGTTTCCCAGCATTGTATCAGATGGGCACAGTGAGGCTGCACCTTCACTCGAGACCCTCACTCAAGTATAAGCAGAGAGGGGGCTTTGTAAGCATAAAAAATGTGCTGAAAAAGTCGGCTTATACTCAAGTATATACGGTATGTCCTTCCTGTCAATTTATGCAACTGTGCCCGTCTGCTGTAGCTAGGTGTTTCATTATTATATAACAAATGTGTGGCCAAACAGTGAATAAATAGATGAAATAACTATAAAAAAAATATGTATATATATATATTACACAAATCTACTGAAAAATGCATAATAAATATATCCTGTGAAACAAATACCAAAAACGTGCAAATAACATTCAAATATTTACAGTATAATGTCCACAATAAAGTGCAAGTGCTCCGTGTGCTGCACAATATCCTTAATATATAGATTGAATCAGAATCTTTAACAGTCCATCATAAAGACATGGATAAAAGTGATGCTGATGCCTTCATGCAGTGTGCACACAATCCTAGTGTACCCCTGCACCAGATGTACCCTCACCTTAAGGGCTTTGTATAAAAGCCTGTAGTTAATGCTAACAGCTTAGGAGATCCTTCTGTGATTCCTCCTTCCTGTGGTAACTATTTGGCTCAAATTACGGATCCAGAACAACTCCTTCCTCCTGGTTACCAGTGACCTCTTCTTATATACTGTATGTCACATGTAGAAAAAACAGAGGCTTGCAATAGTGTGCTATTGTTTTAAAAAGATTTATTACAACTAAAACCCCACAAAATGCCACACACATTTCATAATAAAAAACACGCCTTTGTATACTCATGTAAGTTGGGGTGATGGTGTCACCTGAAACTGCATCCGCTCACCCCGCCCTAAGCCTGTGCTCCAAAACACTTCCTGATTCCTTTCACGTCAGCTGATCAAGCTCCTCCTACCACCGGTTTTGTCACTATCTCGTAGGGGTGCAACGGATCAAAAAACTCACGGATCGGATCGATCCTCGGATCAGAGTCACGGATCGGATCATTTTTCGGATCAGCAAATAATAATTGAATTTGCAAAAACCTGTGAAAATTCCGCCACCATATAGTCCCCACTGTAATATCCACGTCCTCTCCCCCACTGTAATATCCACGTCCTCTCCCCCACTGTAATATCCACGTCCTCTCCCCCACTGTAATATCCACGTCATCTCCCCCACTGTAATATCCACATCATCTCCCCCACTGTAATATCCACATCATCTCCCCCACTGTAACATCCACGTCATCTTCCCCACTGTAATATCCACATCATCTCCCCCACTGTAACATCCACGTCATCTCCCCCACTGTAATATCCACGTCTTCTCCCCCACTGTAATATCCACGTCTTCTCCCCCACTTTAATATCCACGTCATCTCCCCCACTGTAATATCCACATCCTCTTCCCCACTGTAATATCCACATCCTCTCCCCCACTGTAATATTGTCTGAGTATGGCCGAGTATTGTCAGGGTATCGCAGGGTATTGGCAGGGTATCGCAGGGTATTGGCTGGGTAACGCAGGGTATATGCTGGGTAACGCAGGGTATATGCTGGGTAACGCAGGGTATATGCTGGGTAATGCAGAGTTTGTTTACAAGTGATCGCTCCGTCATTTGACGGAGCGATCACATTGTAAACAGCGGCCGTGTGTACCAAGATGGCCGCCACTCCGGAGCTAGGCCGAAGCCGCGGCCTTTCCTAAGGCCGCCGGGTGTACCAAGATGGCCGCCGCTCCGGAGCTAGGCCGAAGCCGCGGCCTTTACTAAGGCAGAGGCCGCGGAGCACTCCGCGGTTTGCGGGGTGTGCCGATCCGAACTGGGTGACCCGTTCGGATCACGGATCGGCGTCGATCCGTTGCACCCCTACTATCTCGTGACTATATATATTTTTTTTTATAGTTGTTTTTTATCTAGTTATTCAGTGTTTGGTCTTAGCACCGCACGTTTGTTATATCATTTTGTATTGTCACATTCAGGGAAGTGTGGGGAGTGCTGGCAGCTGTCTATTTTATTTTACTTTAGTTTATTATTTATTTTTCATTGGATTTATTAATTTTAGAAGCTCACAAGGTTTTCACCTAGTAGGTGTTTCATTGACCAATGCACTTCTAGGAACAGCTTAAAGTGATTGTAAAGTCTCGTTAAAAAGAAATAATAATAATAACAAACATGTTATACTTACCTTCTATGTGCAGTTGGTTTTGCACAGAGCAGCCCAGATCCTCCTCTTCTCAGGTCCTTCTTTTCTGCTCCTGGCCCCTCCCTCCTATTGAGTGCCCCATAGTCAGCAGCTTCCTATGGGAGCACTGGAGCCAAGTCACAGCTCCCTGTGTCCATTCAGACACAGAGCCCCAACCCGGCCCTGCCCCCTCTCTCCCCTGATTGGCTGACTGACTTTGATTGACAGCTGCGGGAGCCAATGGCGCTGCTGCTGTGTCTCAGACAATCAGGATGAGTGTCCCGGATGTCTTAGACATTGGTGGACATCTCTGGAGAGGGATGGGGCTCAGGTAAGTAATTAGGGGTGATGATACGGCACTGTGTCGTTTTAACTGACAACCGCGTGGTCGTGCAACGCTGTACCCAAACAAAATTGACTTCCTTTTTTTCCCACAAACAGAGCTTTCTTTTAGTGGTACTTTATCACCTTTGCATTTTTTATTTTTTGCGCTATAAAAAAAAGGGCGACAATTTTTAAAAATATATATATTTTTTTTTTATTTTGCTATAATAAATATCCAAAAAAAATGTAAAAAAAGAAATGTCTTCATCAGTTTAGGCCAAGATGTATTCTTCTACATATTTTTGGTAAAAAAAAGCCGCAATAAGCGATTGGTTCGTGCAAAAGTTATAGCATCTACAAAATAGGGGATAGATTTATGGCATTTTTATTATTCATTTATTTATAAATTTTTACTAGTAATGGCGGCGATCAGTGATTTTTAGCGGGTCTGCAACATTGCAGCGGACAGATCAGACACCTAACTGACATTTTTTACACTTTTTTGGGAACCAGTGACATTATTACAGAGTAATCAGTGCTACAAATATGCACTGTTATTGTACTAATGACTCTGGCGGGGAAGGGGTTAACCCCAGGAGCGATCAAGGGGTTAAATGTGTTCCCTGGGTGTGTTTACAACTGTATGGGGGAAACACACTGACTGGGGAAATACACAGATTCGGGAAACACACAGATTCATCTTCCTGCATAGCAGAAAGAAAGGATCTGTGTGATCTCCCCTGTCAGAACAGAGATTTGAATTGTTTACACAGGCAGATCCCCGTTCTGTCACTGCGGGGAACGATTGTGGGTGGCAGGTGGACATTGAGTCCACCCCACCCGCTGATTGGCTCCTCGCTTTCCAGTGGGCATGTGCGCGAGCCCACAAATCGATGTGTATGAGCCGACGTACAATCACAGCGAAACGCGGGATCGAGCGACATTGCTGCAGTACAACTGCGGTGGCTGATCCTTAAGCAGTTAAGCAAGGTGTTTTGGAAAGCGTCCTCCTCAGTGGAGGTGTGCATACTAAAGTAGAGTCTGTGGCTCCCTCTAAATACTCATGAACCAGAGTTCACTGACAATAGATTGTGAGTTGTGAATAAGGATGATCATATACTGGTAGTATCATTCCCTAAGCCCCCTTTCACACTGGAGGCGTTTTTCAGATGCTTTAGCGCTAAAAATAGTACCTGTGTTTTCACACTGAGGCACTGCGCTGGCAGGACATCAAAAAAGGTCCTACAAGCAGCTTCTTTGCAGTGCTGTAGGAGCGGTGAATAGACCTTTGCGGGCAGTTTTAAACCTTTTTTGACCATTAGCGGGGGTTAAAAGGGCTCCATTAGCGGCCGATAAGCGCTGCAAAAACAACTGTAGAGCCCTGCTAAAAATAGCGGCGCTTTACCGCTGACCGAGTGCTGGCAGTGTGAAAGTGCCCTAAAATGATGAGTGGGGAGATACCTGGCCATTTTCATTTTACTTTAACCACTTCCCGACCGGCACACACAGATGTACGTCGGCAGAATGGCACGGACAGGCAAATGGGCGTACAGGTACGTCCCTTTAAATTTGCCGCCGTGCCATCGCGTGCGCGCCGGTCGAGACCTCCGTGAGTCGGATCGCAGGTCCCGTGGACTCGATCGCTGCCGGGATACACGTAATCGTCTCATGGGGAGGAAGAACGGGGAGATGCTAAAGTAAACAAGCATCTCCCCGTTCTGCCTAGCAACAGCGTCAATGATCTCTGCTCCGTGTGATTGGAGCAGAGATCAGTGACGTGTAAAACACAGCCACGCCCCCCACAGTTAGCAACACACCCCTAGGACACACTTAACCCCTACACTCCCACCTAGTGGTTAATCCCTTCACTGCCAGTGTCATTTACACAGGAATCAGTGCATTTGTATAGCACTGATTGCTGTATAAATGACAATGGTTCCAAAAATGTGTAAAAAATGTCCGATGTGTCCGCCACAATGTCGCAGTCCCAATAAAAATCGCTGATCGCCGCCATTACTAGTAAAAAAAAAAATTATTAATAAAAATGCCATAAAACTATCCCCTATTTGCGCAAACCAATAAATAATCACTTATTGCGATTTTATTTACCAAAAATATGTAGAAGTATACATATCGGCCTAAACTGAGGGGACATTTTTTTTTAGACATTTTTGGGGGATATTTATTATAGCAAACAGTAAAAAATAATGCGTTTTTTTTTCAAAAATTGGCGCTCTTTTTTTGTTAATAGCGCAAAAAATAAAAATGCAGGGGTGATCAAATACCACCAAAAGAAAGCTCTATTTGTGGGAAAAAAAGGACGCCAATTTTGTTTGGGAGCCACGTCGCACGACTGCAAAATTGTCAGTTAAATCGACGCAGCCGAATCGCAAAAAGTGGTCTGGTCTTTGGCCAGCAAAATGGTCCGGCTTGAAAGTGGTTAAGACCTCATTCACCTGGGTGTACCTATCTTTACACCCATGCAAAAGACAATTTTTATACGTAGGGGATGCACAGGTGTTTCATGCATCCACATGCAGATAGTCTCGTTCATGTCTACTGAGATGCAACAGCTGCACGGACGCAGCCACAGGACGAATTTGACAGCCATGCAGGTGCACACTATCTTCATTTGGGGGCACACACCGCTACAGCTCTCAAATTCGGGCAACCACTGCATTTCAGTAGGCATTGAAAATATTGCCTGCATGCAGATGTACTGAACACCTGTGCATCCTGTGTGGGCAAAGGCAGCTAGAATTGCCACCTCATCCCTTTAAATCTGAACACATATGAATTACACAGGTTCTGTGGCTAATTGAATGCAGGTAAGGCACTAAGGCCCCTTTCACACTGGGGCGTTTTTAAGGCGGTACATCGCTAAAAATAGCGCCTGTTCACAGCCTGAAAAAATCCGGCCCCTTTAACTCCAGTGTGAAAGCCCGCCGGTGGTGCGCTAGCAGGACGGCAAAAAAAGTCCTGCTAGCAGCATCTTTGGAGCGGTATAGGAGCGGTGTGTTCACCGCTCCTATACCGCTCCTTCCCATTGATTAGAATGGGACACCGCGGTAAAACCACGGCAATACCGCCGCAAAGCGCCGCTACGGCGGCGCTCTGCGGGGGTCTTTAACCCTTTTTCGGACGCTCGCGGGGGTAAAACCGCACCGCGATCGGCCGAATACCGCGGTTTAAAACGACGGTAAAGCATCGCTAAATATAGCGCTGCTTTACCGTCACCGCGGCTCCCCGCCCCAGTGTGAAAGGGGCCTTAGTGAGTTTAATTATCACCTTAATCAGCCCCAGAACCTGTGTAATTAATATGTGTTTGGGTTTAAAGGGATGTGGTGGCAACACTAAAGGCAGCCCTTTGCATGGGTGTATGGATAGGTTACTCATGTGAATGACGCCTAAAATCTGCTTCATACATGTGCAGTGCATTAATACACACAGGTTAATGTGCGTTAGGATGCACACTACCATGTGTTGCAATAAGACAACCCATTAATTTTGAATAGGCTGCCAGCACTGCTCCCAACTGTCCCTGATTTCGATGGACTGTCCCTCATTCAGAACAATGTCCCTCTGTCCCTCTTTCCTCCTCATTTGTCCCTCAATTTGGTCTGATCTATATAGTTGTATATAAAATACACTACTTACCTATCAGAAAGTGTTTCCCAGGGCTAAACCTTTCATCTAATTTGCTGCATTTGTACATTCCAAAAGCTAAAATAAAGGAATAGTAGTGGTAAAAAAAAGCCCTTGTAGATTTTCTTTATTTTTCTTTTTATAATAGGAGAAAAATGAACAATCCTTCTGTATATAACATTTAATTTCTGTACATACAGCCAGACTTAAAAAAAACATAATAATACCTCATTGCATTCCATTCCATCTACTCCTCTAATATACTATCCAATAAAGATGGATACACGAATGAACCCAGGTAAAACAAAAAAAAAAAAGGCGATGAAGACAGAGAAATAAGAAGAGTAAACTTCCTCTCTTAATTCCATCCTCCCTGTTGTTACTCCATGCTACGTCAGGAGGGAGACGCTTCCCCCAGACCCTGCCGGGACACTTCAACTACCTCTCGATATTCCGGCTGCTGTTTCTATTTATAGTCCATTTCCTCCTCCTTTCCTTACCTACATCCCCCAAAAAAAATAAAAAATGTAACCAATAATTTTTTTAGTAAAATTCTCCTTTAATGGGGGCGTGGCTGGGGGTGTGTCCTATCCCTACATACTTTGCTAATAGGTGTCCCTCATTATCATGTCAGAAAGTTAGGAGGTATGTGCCAGCGTACTATGGTGCATTACTGCAACAGGAAAGTGTGAACTCACAGTGGCATACATGTGGCACTATAAAATCTTTATTCTTCTAACGAGCAGGACTTTCTGATTCCTACTGTGTTATATTGTATTGTAATTGTATTGTAATTGTACTGTCTGCCCCTTATGTTTTAAAGCGCTGCATAAACTGTTGGCGCTATATAAATCCTGTATAATAATAAATTATTTTCCATAGAGGAGTAAGACCCCTTTCACACTGAGACGCTTTTCAGTCGCTTTCACGCTAAAAAAAGCATCTAAAAAGCTCACGCAAACCTATTTCCATTAAAATCAATGAATGCTTTCACACTGGGGCAGAGCGCTGGCAGGGCAGTGAAAAAACTCCCCTCTCCATTGAAATGAATAGAAAGCTCTTGAAAAGCGCCTGAAAAGCTCTTGAAAATCACTCAGTGTTTTACTGGCAGTTTAGAAGCGCCTCAGTGTGAAAGGGGCCTTATGCCCTGTACACATGATCCGAATACCGTACGACCGTTCGTACGACCATTTTCGGTTAATAATCGCAAGTAGAAATTGAATAGCTAATAAAGTCACGAAAATTCCCGTACGATAGAAAAAAAATCGTAAGTGATACCATGTGTTGTAAGGTATTTGTATTGTATTTTTGGCCGACAACTATACTGACTAAACGAAAATTGTACGATCTGGAATCGTAAGAGGAAAATTGTGTGTATGGGCCATAAAGGATCGGGACCTTATCTAGAAAAGCCATACACATAGCTATTTGTGATCGATCTATGTACAAGCAATCACAAACAAATCAATCAAATGTGTGGCTCCATCTGTCAATAATTGAAACGGTGAAATGTGTCAAAAATACAATTTATAATTTCTTGTTTTGATCATCAAAGGCACAAGTTCAGCTCTCAAGTTAAACCATTCTTCTTTATTTGTAATGTAAACACAAAATATTTTAGCAAAGGAAGGAAGTTTTAAAGGAAATGTAAAAAAATCTATAGATAACTGCCTTTGTTGTTAATGTAAAACTTCCAGTAGCTTTAAAGTCTATCAGGGTATTGTTAGCCAAAATATTTTTTATATAGTTTCTGGCTACAGTAGTGAGGGGCAGGTTATTATTTTGTTTAACTAATGTATTACAAATTAAGAGAGCAATAGTGGTTAAGTTAGGCATACATCGTTGAATATATTTTTTTTTAAACCAACTTTTAGTGTCAGTACTTGAAAAATATAGAAATAGTTGCAGACCAACAGGGGTGATCCTCTCTTGTAAAAAATATATGATAATAGAATCCTCAGAATTGTAAGGCCCATAGAACAGCTAAGTCTATATTGCAGCCACTATGTTTTAACAATGGAAATGAAGCTAGTATTCTCACAATGGGTTGTAATAACATACAATAAAAGAATAATATGCAAGAAAAGGTACATGCAATAACAATATGTTTAAACATAAATCTGAACAATATACACATGTGATGACTATGTTAGTTTAATAACCTATGCCTCTGTGCCTCTACTAGAAACATGATAGAATTCGGATCATTCGGCATCAGGTTACTGCACAGAGGTATAGCGCAGGTGGAAAGGGACAGCCCAGGTCTAAAGCCTTTATTGAGCTGTTAATCAGCTTGTTCATGCACTGTGTGTTTAGCCTAGCTGATGTCACTGTCTGCTCGGATTACTGATCATATACAGATCACGCCTAACTATTGTGATTAAAAAGAAATGTAGTAAAGTAAAGGTTAATTACAAGCGAAGCACAAAATTTTGCAATGCAAGCCAATAGAATAGCTGTTTGTTTTGGGGCTAATTAAGGTGATAAGTAAATCTACTCAAGGTTGTACCTGCATCAATTTTGATAAAGTTTTAGTCCAATGCCGCATACACACGGTCGGAACTCTCGTCGGAAAAAGCTCTGATGGTTTTCCCGTCGGAATTCCGACAGAATTTTGCTCAAACTGTCTTGCCTACACATGGTCACACCAAATTCCGACGGTCTGTAACACAGCGGCATAAAACACGTTTGACAGCACTATAAGAGGGAAGTTTAATGCTTCCGAGCATGCGTCAAATAGTTTCCGAGCATGCGTCAGAATTTTGCATGTCGGAATTGCCTACACACGATCGGAAAATCCGATAGAAAGGTTTTCCGTCGGAAAAATTGAGAACAGGTTCTCAATTCAAAGTCCGTCGGAAATTCCAACAGAAAAAGACCGTTGGGCATACACACGGTCGGAAAATCCGATGAAAAGCTCCCATCGGACTGTTTCCATCGGAAATTCCGACCGTGTGTACGCTGCATAAGTCTTAGGACTAAAATGGCATTTTAGTTTTAGTCCCAATTTTAGTCTTCTGCAATTGTTTTAGTTTTAGTCGACTAAAATGTACTGGAGATTTTAGTCGACTAAATCTCCAGTACATTTTAGTAGACTAAAACTAATTTTAGTCGTCTAAAATCTAATGGGCGTAATTAATTTGTAATACATTAGTTAAACATTTCTCTACAATTTCCAAACTCATTATATACTGCTGGAGTGAAAAATTGAATATGTTATTATTTATGGTATTGAGGTATGAACATGCACTACAGACCAGTGTTAATTTTGAAGTCAAATTTCAATTTAGTTTTAGTCTTTTGACTAAAATGGCATTTTAGTTTTAGTTGTATTTTAGTCATCTCAGTTGTTTTAGTCGTATTTAGTCATACAACACTGTACCCATATGAAATTGTTGTCCCTTTTCACACAAATAGAGCTTTCTTTTGGTGGTATTTAATCACCACTGGGTTTTATATTTTTTGCTCTATAAATCAAAAAAGATTGAAAATTTCGTTAAAAAAAAAAAAAAAAAATTCTTTGTTTCTAGTAAAATTTATTGCAGAGTGTTGGCAGAGTGTTGGCAGAGTGTTGGCAGAGTGTTGGCAGAGTATCGGCAGAGTATTGTCACAGAGCAGCGCTATGGGCACTACACATCCAGCCCACAGCGCTGCTGCAATCTCTCCCCCTCTCCCCTCACACTGTACCGATCAGTACAGAGAGGGGAGGGAGGAACCGGGGTCATGGCGTGACGCTGGTTTGTTTACAAGTGATCGCTCAGTCATTTGACGGGTCGATCACATGGTAAACGCCGGCTATCAGCGGCTATTTACCGTGATCTGTGATGCGCTGGGTCCTCCGGACCCGGCGGTCATGTATGTTCCCGGGTGCGCGCCCCAGGGGGAGATGCTCTAACCTTAGTGCATGCTATCTAAAACTGAAAAAAAAAGGCATTTGATTAAGTCCTGTTTTAAACTCGACTTTTAAACACTGCTAGTTTTTATGCTTCTATATAATTCTGATGTTCTTTGTTAATAGTAGAAGAAAGTATTAACAGGACTCTTGGTAACATAGTTGTGTTCAGTGTTGTCACAAGTGGTCCCTAATTCTGGTGACTACCAGGGATTTCCTTCACTTTGATTGAATTTCCTCTCACTTCATGTGGTGGCTATATGATGGTAAGGGAAAGGAAATCTCCCCAATGGGACACAGATGACAAAAAAAAGGAAAAAACTGACAGGAGTTAGAACTCTTGCTTACTCCAAATCATTTGGTGGAAGAGGGGTTATGGTGTGGGGCTGTTTTTCAGGGGTTGGGCTTGGCCCCTTAGTTTCAGTGAAGGGAACTCCTAAGAGGTCAGCATACTGAGACATTTTGGACAATTTCATGCTCCCAACTTTGTGGGAACAGTTTGGGGATGGCCCCTTCCTGTTCCAACATGACTGCACACCAGTGCACAAAGCAAGGTCCATAAAGACATGGATGAGCGAGTTTGGGGTGGAGGAACTTGACTGGCCTGCACAGAGCCCTGACCTCAACCAAATAGAAAACCTTTGGGATGAATTAGAACAGAGACTGCGAGCCAGGCCTTCTCGTCCACATCAGTATCTGACCTCACAAATGCGCTTCTGGAAGAATGGTCAAACATTCCCATAGACACACTCCTAAACCATGTAGACAGCCTTCCTAGAAGAGTTGAAGCTGTTATAGCTGCAAAGGGTGGGCCAAATCAATAATAAACCCTACGGACTAAGACTGGGATGCAATTAAAGTTCATGTGCATGTAAAGGGAGGTCTCTAAATACTTTTGGTAATATAGTGTGGGTATATATATATATATATATATATATATATATATGTATATATATATATATATATATATATGTTATATTTATAGGCATATACCAACTTGTGTATAGGATTGTGTAGCAAGAAACAGCCTTTTAATGTTTATAGATGTTTAGATACAGCATCTTGGCACCAATGTGTCCAGAGTAATACATTTGCATATTAATCCATAGATATTTATTGGTTTATAAGTAGGTGTTTAGAAATCCATTTTAGAGTTGTCATTGATCCATTGAGATTGTGCCACACTATGCTTTTCCTAATTTTTTTACTGGAAGCATTTGTTTCCTGGCCCTTTTAAACACCTGCTGGTTCCCAAATTTGGCTTATTGGGCTCAATGTTATGTGTCGGCTACTATTGTCACATAAGTCTGCCTATTTATTTTCTACAGAAGTGGGGGCTCATGGAAAAGAGCTGACATCTACGTCCAAAGATCCAAAGATCTACTGCTGGAGTAAAAAATTAAACCTTTTGCTATACATTATGAGACCTGTAACTAACTAACATACCATCACATCCAACAAGATGCAATAGTTCTTGACACAGAAATAACTGAAATTTTTTAAATAGGGCTTTTGAACTTCACGAATAAGTGTTACAACGTGCTTTTTTTCTGTTTGCAGCTTTTACATAAGAATGGAAAAATTGCAATACTTAATGGAACATCTGATGGAGAAGAGACCGTTGAAGTGATCATAGAGGCTGAGGATATAAATGGATTTCAGGAGGAAGAGGTAGCAAAAGAGGGTATGTACGTGACATTCTGTAATTATTTCACTGTGTGTTTAAAGGAAACAATACACCATTGCTACATAACCCATTTTGCAATTTAATATAACTGAACATTAACTTTGCATTTCAATTTGCTGCCAGGTGTGAGTTACTAATGCCGCGTACACACGATCTGAATTTCTTCCAGCAAAAGACCGATGAGAGCTTTTCGTCGGAAAATGCGACCTTGTGTATGCTCCATTGGACTTTTGCTGGCTGAATTTCCACCAGCAAAAGTTTGAGAGCATGATCTCAATTTTTCGGTCAGAAAAAGTTCCGATCGGAAATTCCGATCGTCTGTAGCAATTCCGATCGTCTGTAGCAATTCCGAGGTGCAAAATTCCTACGCATGCTCGGAAACAATTTGACGCATGCTCGGAAGCACTGAACTTAATTTTCTTGGCTCGTCGTAGTGTTGTTCTTGACGGCCAAAAGTTCAGAGAACGTTTGTGTGACCTTGTGTATGCAAGGCAAGCTTGAGCGGAATTCCATTGGAAAAAACATCCAAGATTTTTTTGACGGAAAATCCGCTCGTGTGTACGGGGCATAAAACAAAAAATCAAGTGTTGCTCCCTTCCATGGTAACAGTACAGAACATGGCAGGCATCCCTTGGTTGGTCCATGTTTTTTTTTTCTCAGAACTGTGCACAGAGCTTGAGGTACCATTTCCGGCATCTCTTTCATTAAGAGGCTTCAGGATGATATACTGGCCAAGGTTCCAAACGGGGGCTGTAGATGCAACACCCTACTTTTTACAGATCTGTAATAGGGATGAGCTTCGAGTTCGAGTCAAACACATGTTCGACTCGAACATTGCCTGTTCGCCTGTACAGCGAACAGCAAACAATTTGGGGTGTTCGCGGCAAATTCGAAAAGCAGCGAGGACCCTGTAAAAGTCTATGGGAAAAATTTCAAGTGCTAATTTTAAAAGCCTATATGCAAGTTATTGTCATAAAAAGTGTTTGGGGACCCGGGTCCTGCCCCAGGGGACATGTATCAATGCAAAAAAAAGTTTTAAAAACTGCAGTTTTTTCAGGAGCAGTGATTTTAATAACGCTTAAAGTGAAACAATAAAAGTGTATTATTCCTTTTAATTTCGTACCTGGGGGGTGGGTATAGTATGCCTATAAAGGGGCGCATGTTTCCCGTGCTTAGAACTGTCCCTGCACAAAGTGTCATTTTTGCAGGAAAAAAAGCTATTTAAAATCATTATAATGAATTGCGGCTCCCGTAATACAGAGAACAGTCATTCATTGAAAGTCATTGATAAAAAAAAAAGCGTGGGGGTTCCCCCAAATTCAATTACCAGGCCCTTCAGGTCTGCTATGGATATTAAGGGGAACCCTGCGTCAAATTAAAAAAAAAATGACATGGGGTTTCCCCTAAATATCCATACCAGACCCTTCAGGTCTGGGATGGATTTTAAGGGGGAACCCCGCACAAAAAAAAAAATGGCGTGGGGTCCCCCTCAAAATACATACCAGACCCTTATCTGAGCACGCAACCTGGCAGGCCGCAGGAAAAGAGGGGGGGCGAGAGCGCCCCCCTCCCTCCTGAACCGTACCAGGCCACATGCCCTCAACATTGGGAGGGTGCTTTGGGGGTCTGTGACCCCTCAAAGCACCATGTCCCCATGTTGATGGGGACAAGGGCCTCGTCCCCACAACCCTGGCCATTGGTTGTGGGGGTCTGCGGGCGGGGGGCTTATCGGAATCTGGAAGCCCCCTTTAACAAGGGGACCCCCAGATCCCGACCTCCCCCCCTGTTTGAAATGGTAAGGGGGTACAAAAGTACCCCTACCATTTCACCAAAAAAGTGACAAAAATTTAAAAATGACAGGAGACGGTCTTTGACAATTCCTTTATTAAATTCTTCTTTCATCTTCTTTCTTCTGGTCTTCTTCCTTTCTTCATCCTTCGGTTTCGCTCTCATCCCCCCCTCTTTTCCTGCGGCCTGCCAGATTGCGTGCTCGGATAAGGGTCTGAGGGGGACCCCATGCCATTTTTTCCTGCAAAAATGACACTTTGTGCAGGGACAGTTCTAAGCACGGGAAACATGTGCCCCTTCACAGGCATACTATACACACCCCCCAGGTACGAAATTTTAAGGAATATTACACTTTTATTGTTTCACTTTAAGCATTATTAAAATCACTGCTCCTGAAAAAACGGCCATTTTTAAAAACTTTTTTTTGCATTGATACATGTCCCCTGGGGCAGGACCCGGGTCCCCAAACACTTGCATGCATATTAGCCTTTAAAATTAGCACTTTTGATTTTGAACGTTCGAGGCCCATAGACTTTAATAGGGTTCTAAAGTTCACACGAGCTTTAGGTCTGTTAGCAGGTTCTGGTGCGAACCGAATAGGGGGGTGTTCGGCTCATCCCTAATCTGGAACTGTGATTATAGTACACAGCCTATCTAAAGAACAGAAGCTGCGAATCTGCAGACATGTTTGCCAAAATCCTTGCAAGCACATGTGTATTATGAGGGATTGAAAAAAAAACATTTTTTAAACTTACTTGCAGCAATGGTCCCCTAAACTTGCAAATGCACCTGCTTCAGGAAAAGTCAATTCCGTGTACCAGCCCTCTCCTCCTTGCAGGGCATAGCCCTTTCCTATTCAAGGAGTGTCTAATTGCTTTCTGTGCTGACACAGCAAATCTTTCTTTATATCTCTTTATGGAGCTACTGGGGTAGGAGCGAAGGTGAACACTGTAAAATGTAACATGAGTGAAAGCTTTGAATCTGCTGGCATCACATCCTAGATGGCTGTGCCCAGCATTAGTCTCAGGGCTTTTATGCTTCATGTATATCCTGCCTACATTTACCGCGGCCATGGGAAAGCGCAAAACACGTTTAGCGTTTTCCCACGGCCGCGGTCAAAGCGCTTCTATTCTGAATGCGTTATTTCCAGTGCCGATCCTGACCTCCCTGGGGCCCTAAGCAAAATTCTGCTAAGGGGCCCTCTACCTGACCCGTGATGCTGTGAGCTATGGAAACCATTTGCCATTGCCACACAGTCACACCTGACACTTCAGCGCTCCCAATACAATCCTCCCTCCTTTAAACAAAACAGTCAAAGAATAAGTACAACAATATAGAACAGACATATATATATATATATATATATATATACCCTGTTTCCCTGAAAATAAGACCTAGCGTGATTGTCGGTGATGCTGCAATATAAGCCCTACCCCCCAAATGCCATCACAGTGTGGATCCCCCACTTACATCAGGGTCCCCAGAGAGCCCCTCCTTAGACCAGGGTCCCCAGAGAGCCACCCCTTACATCAGGGTCCCCAGAGAGCCACCCCTTACATCAGGGTCCCCAGAGAGCCCCTCCTTACATCAGGATCCCCAGAGAGACACCCCTTACATCAGGATCCCCAGAGAGACACCCCTTACATCAGGATCCCCAGAGAGACACCCCTTACATCAGGATCCCCAGAGAGACACTCCTTACATCAGGATCCCCAGAGAGCACCCCCTTACATCAGGATCCCCAGAGAGCCCCTCCTTACATCAGGGTCCCCAGAGAGCCCCTCCTTACACCAGGATCCCCAGAGAAACACCCCTTACATCAGGACCCCCAAAGAGACACCCCTTACATCAGGATCCCCAGAGAGACACCCCTTACATCAGGATCCCCAGAGAGCACCCCCCTTACATCAGGATCCCCAGAGAGCCACCCCTTACATCAGGATCCCCAGAGAGCACCCCCTTACATCAGGATCCCCAGAGAGCACCCCCCTTACATCAGGGTCCCCAGAGAGCACCCCCCTTACATTAGGGTCCCCAGAGAGCATCCCTATAAAGCCCCTCCTTACATCGGGGTCCCCAGAGAGCCCCCCATACATCAGGGTCTGCAGCATTGCCCTTTACATCAGAGTTCCCCCTTGCACTGTAAGGTGGAATCCTGCATACTATGATGTAAAGGGGAACTCTGGGAACGTGGGGAGGACTCTGGTGACCAGAGAAAGAAAACGCTAAGATAAGGGGGTTTACTGATATGAGGGGGAAACCTTTATATCAGTGCCCCCTTACAATATTGTATTGACCCCCCCTAGACTGGCCTGGCGGTGCTGTCACTGACCTCCTCTCAGGTTCATCATGCAGGGCTCAGTCAGTCAGCTCCAGCTTGGTGGCTCTGCTTTTATCCCATAGTTTCTTCTCCGCAGTCCATACATGTCTGACTTCTCCCATGACCCCCATCCTGGCTGCACTCCCACTCCTCTCCAGACGTGATATAAGACAAGAGATGGTCAGAGGCTGCGGATGGTACAGGGGGGGTCAGAGGCTGCGGATGGTATAGGGGAGGTCAGAGGCTGCGGATGGTACAGGAGAGGTCACAGGCTGCGGATGGTACAGGGGAGGTTACAGGCTGTGGATGGTACAGGGGAGGTCACAGGCTGCGGACGGTACAGGGGAGGTCACAGGCTGCGGATGGTACAGGGGAGGTCACAGGCTGCGGATGGTACAGGGGAGGTCACAGGCTGCGGATGGTAAAGGGGAGGTCACAGGCTGCGGATGGTAAAGGGGAGGTCACAGGCTGCGGATGGTAAAAGGGAGGTCACAGGCTGCGGATGGAACAGGGGAGGTCACAGGCTGCGGATGGGACAGGGGAGGTCAGAGGCTGAGGATGGGACAGGGGAGGTCAGAGGCTGCGGATGGGACAACAGGAGGGTTCAGAGGCTGCGGATGGGACAACAGGAGAGGTCAGAGGCTGGGGTGGGGGGGCAACAGGAGAGGTCAGAGGCTGCGGGGGGCAACAGGAGAGATCAGAGGCTGCGGGGGGCAACAGGAGAGGTCAGAGGCTGCGGAGGGGAAACAGGAGAGGTCAGAGGCTTTGGGGGGCAACAGGAGAGGTCAGAGGCTTTGGGGGGCAACAGGAGAGGTCAGAGGCTGCGGGGGGGCAACAGGAGAGGTCAGAGGCTGCGAGGGGGGGACAGGAGGTCCGAGGCTGCGAGGGGGGGCAGGCAGGAGGTCCGAGGCTGCGAAGGGGGGGACAGGAGGTCAGAGGCTGCGAAGGGGGGGGCAGGAGGTCAGAGGCTGCAAGGGGGGGCAGGAGGTCAGAGGCTGCAGGGAGGGACAGGAGGTCAGAGGCTGCAGGGGGGGACAGGAGGTCAGAGGCTACAGGGGGGGACAGGAGGTCAGAGGCTGCGAGGGGGGGGGCAGGAGGTCAGAGGCTGCGAGGGGGAGGGGGGAAGGAGGTCAGAGGCTGCAAGGGGGAGGGGGCCCAGGAGGTCAGAGGCTGCGGAGGGGACGTTTTATTTTTTAAAAATGGCGCCACTCGGCGCCATCGTGTCACTGCACATGCGCCCGCCTTTAGGAAAATTGCCGAGCAGCGGCAACAGCACTGGCGCATGGGCAGTTGCATGTCGGCCCCGCGGCCATCTTTTTTTCAGGCGCCTCTGCCCTCACAGAAGCGGCAGCGGCCCCAGGGGCCCCCGAGCAGAGCCGATCCGCCCTTGGGGCCCCGCACAGCGGCGGGGCCCTACGCAGCTTGCATAGTCCGCATATAGGGCGGATCGGCTCTGGTTATTTCTGCCTTCAGGAGAGGGAGGTTGAAGTTCTCTTAACTGTGGCAGCTCCTAAACTCTGCTAAAAGCCTGTGCTTTTATGGAGTTGAGTTTAGGAGCTTTGGCTAAAAAAATGCCCAAAGCTCCTAAAATCAAGTTTGGGAGCTGTTAGTGTACATGAAGCCTCAGATGTCTGCACATGGGAGGCTTTTGTAGGTAAATACCATGTCTAAAATACATGAAATGAACATCTATTCTTATAGGAATATTGTGGTGAAATGAATGGTCTAGCAGATGGGTCTTTTTAAAGGTACACTCAAAACCCAAACACATGTACCTATCTTGACATAACATATAAGAAACTACCCTATTGGTTGACTGGAGGCACCATCTGGTACCTATAGGTCCTGTTTGCTACATTTATGGAATTCTATTCCCGCTTGGTAATCCAAAGAAAATTCCCATGTAGGCTCTGGCTTTTTAGAAAGTGGAGCCTAAGGTCTAATTATTACATGCTACAATGAGTACTGCATTTAGTAGTTCACCAAGGTGACTGAATCTGAATAGGCGGTTCTGGTTTATTATAATCAGCTGGTGTACTCTCAGTGTTCTAATGAGAAATGCTGCTGGGTCTGTATCCCTTTAGAATTATTTAACATGGAAAAATCAGTGAGCCTATCACACAAGCAGGAAATTAAATTTCTAGGAGTGTTCTGTGCACCAACGGTGTACAGAATGCCTCGAGTTTGACATATTACATTGAATTCTAAAGAAAATCATGGCAGCTGCAGATTGAAAAGGTAAGGTATTTTCCAATAACATCAACTTACCACATGGCTACAACATAAGTAGAATCTGCAGGCATTTAGTGGTGCCTGTTATCGACAGATGACTTTGGCTGACAATGTTTTGCATCTAAAAATTATTCACTATAACACCACTTCTTTCTGGAGCCAACTGCAACTGCAGAGCCATGTGTATGTACAGGTCCTACCAGAGGTGCAGATTAAACTCTTGCAGAATCTGATTGTAATGCAATATAAGATTCTGCTCTATCCTTGTTCTCCTCTTACCTATCACAGCGCTCCTTCAGTGTTACCTACAACTCTGCCTCCTTCCCTTAATTTCCTCCTTCTGTTGTTCTGTTGGGGTCCCCCAAGACTCTGTCCTTGGACCCCTTCTCTTCTCTATCTACACGTCCTCCCTTGGTCACTTGATGACCTCCCACTGCTTTCAAAACCATCTCTAGGCCAGTGACATCCAAATCTATCTGTCTACTCTTCACATCACTCATTTGGTCTCCTCTCACATTACTAAATTACTAACTGACATATCAGCATGGATGTCACACCACTTCCTTAATCGAAATCTCTCTAAAACTGAGTTGATATTATTCCCTCCTGCCCGTGCCCCACTCCATGACTTTTACATCAAAATCAATATTGCAACCATCAATCCCTCCCCTCACACCAGGGTACTAGGTGAAATCCTAGACTCTGACCTGCCCTTTTAGCCCCAAATCCAATCATTGTCAAAAGCTTGTAGACTTCACCTCCGTAACATCTTGTTATCTCTCACCTTGACTATTGCAACTCTCTCCTCATAGGCTATCCCCTCTTCAGTCTATCATGAATGCTGCTGCCAGGGTCATCTACCATACCAACCATTCAGTGTCTACCACACATTTGTGCCAGTCCCTATACTAGCTTCCGATTTCCCAGTGAATTAAATTCAAAATACTAACTACAACTTACAAACCCATTTACATCACCAATCTTGTCTCCAAATATCACCCAAACCGTCTTCTCCGCTTCTCTCAAGACCCCCTGCTCTCAAGCTCCCTTGTCTCCTCCTCACATGCTCGTCTCCAGGATTTCTCCAGAGCCCCTCTCCTCCTCTGGAACACTCTACCACAATCTGTCCGGCTATCTTCTACTCTGGCTGCCTTCAGGCGATCCCTGAAAATGTATCTCTTCAGGAAAGCCTATCACTTCTCCAAATAATCTTTTACAACTTCCATCAGCTCATTTCCCACAGTTACAACCTTTTGTACCACTTGCCCCACACTATTATGCTTCGTACACACATTCGGATTTTCTGACGGAAAATGTCCTATCGGACAATGTTGTCGGAAATTCCGACCGTGTGTGGGCTCCATTGGACTTTTTCCGTCGGATTTTCCGACGGACAAAGTTTTATCTCCTGCTCTCAAATTTTCCGACAACAAAGTCCTATCGGACTTTTTCCGATCGCGTGTAGCGAATTCCGACGGACAAAGTGCCACGCATGCTCAGATCACATTACAAGACCAAAGCTATTGGCTACTAGCCTCTAAATAGTCCCGTCGTAGGCAACGAACGTCACCACGTTCAGAATGATCGGATTTTCCGACAACTTTGTTCAACCGTGTGTATGCAACACCAGTGTCGTACAAAATCCGTCTGAAAAAATCCGATGGATTTTGTGGTCGGATTTTCCGACGTGTGTACGGGGCATTAGACTGTAAGTTCTTCTGAGGAGGGCCATCTTAACCCTCTTGTATTTTATTGTATTGTAACTGTATTGTCTCCCTTTTATATTGTAAAGCGCTGCGTAAACTGTTGGCACAATGTAAATCCTGTATAATAATAATAATAATACAAGAATCATGATAAAGTAAATTGGGTGATCAATATTTCAAAGCAGAACAAAATATTAGTGTAGTACACAGTGTAGTAAAAATAGGATAGAAAAAATATTTAAAATAATTCATAGTACGGTATTTCCCATAAAAACAGTGGGAAATAATTTCAAATGTCTGGCAAGATGGTACATAACCCCCGACAAACTGAGCAAGTTCCAGGCTGGGGCATCCCCCGAGTGTTGGAGAGGTTGTAAATCAAGGGGTACGTTGGCTCACATTTGGTGGGACTGCCCGATGATTAAAAAATTCTGGAAAGGAGTATTGGATTTGATTCTTGAAATAACAAAGGAAGCAATTACAGAAGATCCATGGATGTGCCTGTTTCACGGGACGGGGATTCCATGGAAACAATACAAGACATCTCTGATCCCAATTCTCCTAAACGAAGCAAAAAATCTAGTTCCGAAGAAATGGCGAGAAGCTTCTGGCCCGACTATCCGGGACTGGATTTTTGGCGTTAAAGCGACTCAAAGAGTAGAAAGTGCGGAGGTGATTGAGGGAGGGGCCGAGACAGTCGGGAAGGATAAGTGGGCGGACTGGAATAATTTTAAGGATTCATGGAGATATCTAGCTGAGATTACAAAATAGATTTCCTTTCACATTCTTTTTGTTAGGAGTCTCTGTCTACAAGTGGGAATGAAGACCCGGACCCCTTAGAGTGTTAAGCAAGGCAGGGGGGGGGGGGGATGGGGAAGATAAAAGTATGTTTAAAGTAAGTTAACCACTTGCCGACCGCGAATGAAGACCCGGACGTACGTGCCATTCTTTAGGCGGTTGGGGGGTCCGATCGGACCCCCCTCCGCCGGCGGGGACGGTCGGCATCGCTTCAGGAGCGATCGGAGGCGACGGTCGGGGGGGGGGGACGCCGGTCTATGTGACCGGGACGCCGAGCGGCGAACATGTTAAGGTTAGTGCACAACACTACTGACACCAGTACAGTTAGGCACACAAAAAACCCCCTGTCACCCCCCAGATCACCCCCTCCCCCCCCGCTCTAATTGCAGTGATCATTTATTTACTGATCACTGCATTTAGTGTCAGTGTGACTGTAATAACTGTCAGGGCAGTTAGTTTTAGGTCCTAGGTAGCCCCCTACCCCCCCCTAATAAAGGTTTAACCCCCTGATTGCCCCTAGTTAACCCCTTCACCCCTTTTGCCAGTGTCACTAAGCGATCGTTTTTCTGATCGCTGCATTGTGTCGCTAGGTAACCATTTTTTTTTTATTTTAACCGCCATGTTTTATATAGGTTCATAAATAGTTTTATAGGTCAGGTACCCCCATATTACAACCTAAATAAAGGTTTTAACCCCCTGATTGCCCCTAGAGTTAACCCTTTCACCAGTAATCACCGTATAACTGTCACTGGTGACGCTGGTTAGCCAGTTAGTTATTTCGTTATTTAGGTTCCCCGTCAGGTTTTTATATAGCGTCAGGTACCCCCATATATTACCTAATAAAGGTTTAACCCCCTGATTGCCCCTAGTTAACCCTTTCACCCCCTTTTGCCAGTGTCACTAAGCGATCGTTTTTCTGATCGCTGCATTAGTGTCGCTAGGTAACCAGTTTTTTTTTTTAGGTTAACCGCCATGTTTATATAGGTTCATAAATAGGTTTATAGGTCAGGTACCCCCATATTACAACCTAAATAAAGGTTTTAACCCCCTGATTGCCCCTAGAGTTAACCCTTTCACCAGTGATCACCGTATAAAATGTCACTGGTGACGCTGGTTAGCCAGTTAGTTATTTCGTTATTTAGGTTCCCCGTCAGGTTTTTATATAGCGTCAGGTACCCCCATATATTACCTAATAAAGGTTTAACCCCCTGATTGCCCCTAGTTAACCCTTTCACCCCCTTTTGCCAGTGTCACTAAGCGATCGTTTTTCTGATCCCTGCATTAGTGTCGCTAGGTAACCAGTTTTTTTTTGTATTACTGTTACGGGTGACGCTGGTTAGTTAGCTTGTTTTTTATACTGTCAGGGCACCCGCCATTTATTACCCAATAACGGTTTAACCCCCTGATCGCCCGGCGGGTGATATCAATTAGGTTTTAGGGTCAAATAAGGTCTGCGTCGCCCCAGGTTAGTGCCAGTACCGCAAACACCCACGCGCAAAGCATACACCTCCCTTAGTGGTATAGTATCTGAACAGATCAATATCTGATCTGATCAGATCTATACTAGCGTCCCAGCAGTTTAGGGTTCCAAAAAACCGCATTGTTAGCGGGATCAGCCCAGATACCTGCTAGCACCTGCGTTTTCCCCCTCCGCCCAGCCCAGCCCACCCAAGTGCAGTATCGATCGATCACTGTCACTTACAAAACACTAAGCACACATAACTGCAGTGTTCGCAGAGTCAGGCCTGATCCCTGCGATCGCTAACATTTTTTTTGTGGTAGCGTTTTGATTCAGTCGCTAACAGTCAGGAGCTTTTTTACCTGTGAATCTCAAAAAAATAAAAAAAACAAAAATAGTTGTCGTTTTATTGTTCTCTCTCTCTCTCTATTGTTGCTCTTTTTTTACTCCATTCTATTCTGCAATGTTTTATTATGTTTTATCATGTTTTATCATGCTTGCTTTTCAGGTATGTAATTTTGTTTACTGTGTTTTAGTGTTAAGCATTTTTTTGTTTTCAGGTGCGCCATTCAGTTGCAGCGCGGATTTATTTATCTTGACAGCAACAGCGTTTGCTCCCACGATACATAAAGCCGCGACTCCAACGCTGTAGGAGGTGATTTCACCACCACAGTTAAAAAAAAGAGCATATATGCCGAAGCATGGGGGCAGCAGGGGGCGGGGAGGAGCGATTGGCTCCTAATGCCACGTACATACGGTCGAAATTCCGACCGTGTGTACACGGCATAACTTTTGCGGGAGGATGCCCCCATGCATCGGCATATATAAATGGTGCATGTATGCCCATCATTAGAAGTGGGTGGATGAAGGGAGGTATTCTAATGGTGGGCATACCCACCAATCAATCTCTTTTTTTCGTTCAGCCAAGAGGCTGCATGAAAAAAAAAAAGATTACAATATATGTCCAGTATGTTGCTGGACTTTGAATGGTTATACCAGAATGATGCCTGCAGGTTTAGGTATCATCTTGGTATCATTCTTTTCAGCCAGTGATCGGCTTTCATGTAAAAGCAATTCTAGCGGGTAATTAGCCTCTAGACTGCTTTTACAAGCAGTAGGAGGGAATGTCCCCCCTCCCGGATATAAACCGCGCCATTGGGAAATTGGGAAAGCATTTTATCACACCAATCTTGGTGTGGTCAGATGCTTTGAGGGCAGAGGAAAGATCTAGGGTCTAATAGACCCCAATTTTTTCAAAAAAAGAGTACCTGTCACTGCCTATTGCTATCATAGGGGATATTTACATTCCCTGAGATAACAATAAAAATCATAACAAAGAAAAAAAATGGAAGGAACAGTTTAAAAATAGAATAAAAAAGCTAAATAAATAAAAAAAAAACTAAAAAAAAAAAAAAAAAAAAAAGCACCCCTGCCCCCCCTTCTCTTGCGCAAAGGCGTACACAAGCGTTGGTCTGGCGTCATATGTAAACAGCAATTGCAGCATGCATGTGAGGTATCACCGCGAAGGTCAGATCGAGGGCAGTAATTTTAGCAGTAGACCTCCTCCGTGAATCTAATGTGGTATCATGTAAAGGCTTTTAAAGGCTTTTAAAAATGTATGTAGTTTGTCGCCACTGCGTGTTTGTGCGCAATTTTAAAGCATGTCGTGTTTGGTATCCATGTACTCGGCCTAAGATCATATTTTTTATTTCATCAAAAATTTGAGCAATATAGTGTGTTTTAGTGCATTAAAATAAAAAAAAGTGTATTTTTTCCAAAAAAATGCGTTTGAAAAATCGCTGCGCAAATACTGTGTGGAAAAAAAAAATGCAACACCCACCATTTTAATCTGTAGGGCCTTTGCTTTAACAATATATATAGTGTTTGGGGGTTCAACGTAATTTTCTTGCAAAAAAAAAATATGTTTTCATGTAAACAAAAAGTGTCAGAAAGGGCTTTGTCTTCAAGTGGTTAGAAGAGTGGGTGACGTGTGACATAGGCTTCTAAATGTTGTGCATAAAATGCCAGGACAGTTCAAACCCCCCCCAAATGACCCCATTTTGGAAAGTAGACACCCCAAGCTATTTGCTGAGAGCAATGTTGAGCCCATTAAATATTTTTTTTTTTTGTCCCAAGAGATTGAATAATGAAAAAAAAAAAAATATATATATTTTTTTTACAAAAAGTTGTCACTAAATGATATATTGCTCAAACATGTCATGGGCATATGTGGAAATACACCCCAAAATACATTCTGTTGCTTCTCCTGAGTACGGGGATACCACATGTGTGGGACTTTTTGGGAGCCTAGCTGCGTACGGAACCCCAAAAACCAAGCACCGCCTTCAGGCTTTCTAAGGGAGTAATTTTTTTATTTCACTTCTCACTGCCAATCACAGTTTCGGAGGCCATGGAATGCCCAGATGGCATAAAAACCCCCAAAATGACCCCATTTTGGAAAGTAGACACCCCAAGCTATTTGCTGAGAGGTATTGTGAGTATTTTGCAGATGTCGCTTTTTGTCACAAAGTTTTGAAAATTGAAAAAAAAAAAAAAAAATTTTTTTTCTTTACTTTCTTCATTTTCAAAAACAAATGAGAGCTGTAAAATACTCACCATGCCTCTCAACAAATAGCTTGGGGTGTCTACTTTCCAAAATGGGGTCATTTGGGGGGGTTTTGTGCTATTTTGGCATTTTATGGCCTTCGAAACTGTGATAGGTAGTGAGGAGTGAAATCAAACATTTGCACCCTTAGAAATCCTGAAGGCGGTGCTTGGGTTTCGGGGCCCCGTACGCGGCTAGGCTCCCAAAAAGTCCCACACATGTGGTATCCCCATACTCAGGAGAAGCAGCAAAATGTATTTTGGGGTGCAATTCCACATATAACTATGGCATGTGTGAGCAATATATCATTTAGTGACAACTTTTTGAAGAAAAAAAAAATTATTTTTTATTTTTGTCTTTATTCAATCACTTGGGACTAAAAAAATGAAATAGGCAGTCATAAATAAAAGCGGTGTAAATTCCAGAAAATGTATAGTTTTGTAGTTTCATGGTACTATTGGTGAATACTTGGTAATGAGATGTTGTTTTCATGGTTATGTACTTGGAAAATCAATAAAAAAAAAAAAGAAAAAAAAAAAGAACAAAATATTAGTCATGGCTCAGTGATTTCACACTTTACTTGCAGCTCTTCAATACATAGAAATTGATTGCTATGAGCAAAATGGACAAAGACACTGTGAAATGCCTTTGACCTCCTAATCCACCATCTTAATGTCGCATTGAATTGTTAATAGTACAAATGTAATGTAATATGGCATTAGACTAGAATATACTTGTTCTGAAAACACAAACATATATGTCAAAGGTCTGCTCTGCAAAAACTGTGGAACCCCTGTATATCTTCTGCGGGACAGCATTTATTGGCACATAGAAGTACAGTTTTAATCTTTAGAGTAGACCCTAGACCTGCTGAGTATTAAGGAGCACTAGAGCATGAGAAACCTCTGTGCTGGAGGTTACAGTCACCTTCCTGCTTTACCCGTCCTTGTTTTTTGCCTTTATATTTAATACAGAATCCACTATAACCAGTAGAAAATATTCCAGTCTGCTTGGTAGCCATGTTGTCTATCTATTCTACAGGTTTGCACAGTTGACAGATAAAATTCTTAACAGAGAATGAGGGTTGTGGTGTATCTATACAGTTCTCAAATATAATATATTAGACACCAGGCATCAGAAAGCAATAAGTATGAATTAGGATCATATACCAAGCTCCCCATGTGTATATGCTTTTGATGTTTCTCATTTGTGTATTTCCAATCAAGTTCAGATGGGCCATAAGAGGCCTTTCATACCAGCCGTGTCTCTTCCAATCAGCAGAGAATCTGTAAACAAATCCCTGGAGATGAACAGTATGGATGTCACTTTTTTTTTTTTTTTAATTCTTCTTTATTTCAATAAAAAAGTGCATAACAATAGGCATAGTCAACATTAATACAAAACATGTGATAGGTCAGAAAATTAGATTGCATTAAAGTGTTTAGTCAGCAATTTAAATTAACCAATCCTGTACCCTACTTAAGGCACAGTAGAAAAAAGTTCCATCATAGCAATGCTGAGGCATGCAAGGTCTGATGGGCTTTCCAATCATCGTTATTTACGACCCGTGGCTGATTATGACATGTGCTAAGTTACACAATGCAGCAACAAGGTCAAACATTTTCTATTATATAGGGAAGTATAGTAATTTGACTATTTGGTTGGATCAAACATGAGATATACGTTAATACATTTGTTTCTAGAGTGCTTTCATTATCCGGCCAGATACTCATGGGTGGGTACCAGCTACTAAGACAAGGGTGTACTATGGGGGGGTTGGAGGGGGATGATTAACCAAACAATATCAACAGGTAAAGAGCAAGGGGTCAGAAGAAAGGAAGGGAGGGAAGGGGGGACCAGTGAAGGGGGGGGGGGGCGAAGGGAGTAGGGAGAGCAAGTTAGGTGACAAGGGAAGATTGGCAGTGTAGTGAATGTAAGGTAAAAGAAAGAGAGGCAAGAAGGAATAGAGCAAGTTAAGGTGATGCCCTCTGCCTGGGGGGTGGAAGGGGAGAGACCAGCCCATTGGGTCAAGTGTTTCGGGCCATTACTTGGAGGTATGCATCTATATATATGAAATATTGCCAGGGTCTCCAGGTCTCCCGAAAGGTCTCCTCCCTATTATGTAGAGTGGCGGTGAGGTCCTCCATGTCCCTTTACTCGTTCACTTTAGCGAACCATAGGGACTTTGCTGGTGGGTTCTCTGATCTCCAACACAGGGGGATGCAAGCTTTCGCCGCGTTCAATAGCTGAATAGTCAGGGAGTTCTTGTATTTTTTGATGGGTCGTTCCGTCAGGTGGAGCAGACAAGCCGCCGGGTTCCCCTCCAGCGATACATTGGTTAGGTGCCTGATCATGCTAGTCACCTCGCGCCAAAAGGAGGCAAGCCTGGGGAAGGTCCAAAAGACATGTAGCATTGTCCCCTCCGCATTGCCGCACCACCAGCAACGGTCCGACACCTGCTGAAAGATGCGGTGCAGGGTAGTGGGTACTCTGTACCATCAAGTCGCTATTTTATAACAAGTCTCTTGGACTCTGGTGGCGATGGACGATTTCTGGGCAAAATTAAGGATTTTCTTCCTTTGGCCGTCGATGAGTGTCACTTTTGTGACATCCATGTCTGTTCAATTTTGCCTTCTTAGAATGTTAGGTCTACGGGCAGGTGAATGTAAACGGATGTGTGCCCTTTTACATCTGCCTACCTACCTGTTATGCTTATGTCCAAAAATACAGAGGATGCAGACATTTTTCTTTTAGTTCTGGACCTAGATGAGCTCATACAAGTGAAACAAATTAAATATTGCAAAGTGGGTACTGTAAAGCAATATTTTTTGACCTTTCTTTAGCCATACCATACCATTAAACCCTTTAAAACTATGCAAAATATCATGGGGACCCCAGTCTAAAATGTAAATAATAAAAATGTTGCTTATTAAGAGGAAAACTAAGCCTGGAATGCTGCACACAACTGCCTTAATAAAATTAACATCAGAAGCCTCCCTTCACATTAGAGTCCTCTCTTGGCAGGGTCCCCCCATACTAGAGTCCTCTCATCACATCAAACCCTCCCAATCATAGTGCCCTCCCATCACACAGTCTTCCCATCACAGAGCTTCCTAATTATCCTCCTGGCACCCCAAGGCAGTCCAACTAGCACCCTGGTTGAAAAACACTGATTTTAAATCTTAAATAGGCATCATGGAGCAAACCAGGTATTTACAAACATTATCATCTGCCTTGCCTTAAAACCTCAAACCTGCTAAGTATGCAGAGAAACGCTTGAAACGTGTGGTACATGACCTCGGTGTATGGCTGCTCTCACAAAAATAAAAAAAACTTTGGTGACCTGCGAGCTGTCAGGGTTGTGTTTGGTTTTGACCGTATTTCTAGGAAGTTGTTTGTAAATGAATAGCAGGAAATAATTGCAGGATGATCAAATTTTGCTTCATCGGTGATGAATCACACTACTCAACATGCTCATAAAAAGGGAAAGGGGACAGGATGGAGAAAGTTGAGATAGAACACACAATGATTGTTTTGAGCAGACCTTGAGTTAAAACCGGATATTTCTTACACTTCATGCCTTTCGGTGGAAGTCACCTGTTTAACCCCTTACTTACTGTGTAACTCAGCACTGGCGTCATTCAACAGGGAGACTGGCTAGCTGTTAACTGCATTTTTTTGTAGAGCACTCCGTCCGGTGTTCGGTTGACCTTCCCTGTTCAAGATAAATAAAAAAAGATGTGTAATAGTAGGAGCCTTCATGTATTTCGGGGGTTAATGAATGTACTCTACATCAGTGGTCATCAACCCTGTCCTTAGGGCCCACTAACAGGCCAGGTTTGCAAGATAACTGAAGTACATCACAGGTGATATAATTTGCTGCTCAGTGTGATTGCAGTATTCTAGCCTGCATCTCCCCAAGGTAATACTTAAAACCTGGCCTGTTAGTGGGCCCTGAGGACAGGGTTGATGACCACTGCTCTACATAACAGTAAAAACTTAGTGGATACTAATAGAATGAGTAGATGTAAAGAAAAAAAATATCAATATATTGCAGCTTACTGGCGCTTAGATATGTTGGCTGCATTTGTTTTCTTTTTTTTTTTTTTTTTGATTTTTTGCCTGTGTTTTCACCTGCTAGTAACACATTTTCTGTCCAATAGTGACAACACTCACTGTTAATGGGTATATTTAGAAGCAAACCTTGTCACCCTAGGACAGGACTACGAACAGCTCCTTCTCTTCTCCATAACATAAAGTGCAGGGGGGGGGGGGGGCTATGATGTCCTCAGAGATAGCCGAGCACAATGTAAACTGATAAGGCCTCATGCATGCTAGGCTTTAAAAAATGCTTTTACAGGCATTTTTCAGCCTGTAAAAAAACCTTTAAGTAAGCCTACAGGGTTAAAAGGAAGTTCTGGACAGCCGCACTCTGAAATATAGCCTTTATTTGTAAAAAGTCCAACAGATACAAGCCACAGCAAAAAAATGGGACAAACAAGCTCGTTTGTCCCATTTTTTTTGTTGTGGCTTGTATCTGTTGGACATTTTACAAATAAAGGCTATATTCCAGAGTGCGGCTGTCCAGAACTTTCTTTTTGCCTCATGTTGCTATATGCTTAGCCAGTGCCTGGTGTTCCAGTTCCAAGGAGAGTTCTATACCCACATTTCCACCTGGAGTGGTGATCCCCTTCCCTAAGCCTACGCGATTGATTTACTAAAGGCAAATACATTTTGCATTTTTCAAAGTGCAGTTTCTCTCTGCAAAAGCAGTTGCTCCAGAGATTAGTAAATGAGCAAAAGCTCTGCTGACTTCCATTATCCAATCATGTGCAAACAAAATTGCTGTTTTTTTTTCCCCCCTTTTTTCCTTGCGTGTAAATGCATATAAACGTGGCAATACACTAGACGCATCTAGCGTTTGAGCAATATTCTGGCCAATAAAATGTATTATTGCTGAAATGCTTGATGCTCCTAAACATGTACAAGAAATGCATTAGTTGAAAAGGTTTCTGGCAGGATCAACATGCATTTTTTGCACTTAGTGAACAGATAGAACAACATGTTTTCAATTGTATATTTAGAAAACTAAAACAGACCACGTTACAGAAGTTGTTAGGCTTTACACACACCCTTCAAATGAAAGCATATTGGCCTACATTTACTGTACATGGGCACATGGGAAGGGGTGAAAGGGTGGTACTTTGTGTGAACAGTAGCAGCTGTCAGATTTGTACCCATCTGAGCGGTTACATGTGAATAGAGCATGTGAATAGAGCGTTTCTGCGGAGCTAATTGGCCAAATTATATATATATATATATATATATATATATATTATACCACCGAGTGTAATTACGTCCATTGGCTACATTGAGCCACTTCTGAATGTGGCAAACTATCCTCCTCTCTCAGCCCATGTGAATGTAGCCCACATTTTCATCATTTTTAAAGTGATTCAGCAAAGTTTGCCATTACTGTTGATACGGCTGGACATTATGGCATGATTTGCCTTTCAGGGGACGTCTTCCTCTGAAGCTCAAAAATATATGACGTGGGAAGGAAGGATCAAAGCCAGACACCTCTGTTGTCATCTTATCTTGAGGAATACAATAGAAATGGTGGCCACAGACCTTAGACAATAACAAGATTTTCAGGCACAGTTGGAGGCCTTTTTCTGGAACCTTGTGAATACACATGCATGTGTGGGATGTCTGAACATGTTTATTCTGTGGGATTGGGAAAAGGGAGCACACCTCTGGTGGCAGCTTATTTCATTAGAAAATATTGATTGGAAAGTTTTTTTTTACACACCCTCTAAATCAACTTTCATCAAGTCAATAAATGTACTAGAGAAGCGCTCTCCCGGGGGGTTACTTGGCTGGCGTGCACCCGAGTCCAGCATTTGGCATCCATAGACACCAAATGCAGGACTCAGCCCCGCCCCCGGTCGCGTCATTGTTTTTGATTGACAGCAGTGGGAGCCAATGGCTGCACTGCTATCAATCTATCCAATCAACGAGAATCCCGGCCCGAGAGGCAGTGCGTCCCCGTGGGACAAGATTGAGGGGTCAGGTAAGTAAAACGAGGGGCTGGGGGGCCGGTCACTGACAGGTGTTTTTTCACCTTAATGAATAGGATGCATTAAGGTGAAAAAACACAAACCTTTACAACCCTTTTAAGTAATAAAGTTAGAGATAAGCAGGCAACTAACATTTTAGGAAGAGGGATTCAGCAATGACAGACTTGATCTTTCTCTCAGTGTATGCTTACAGACAGAGAAATTCCCCTATTTTTTGGGGATTTTTGAAGCACTTGAATTACAAAAAATATATATGAGAAGTGAAATGCGTAAAAACAGAATTTATTGGTACAACGTATAAAAAGAAGGGCTAACTAGGCTACTATTACACCAACTGTGAGTTGTATGAAAATATCATGAATCTTCCTTCAACCGACACATTTCGGAGAGTTCATGTCTCCTTCATCAGGGCAAGAGGAGTATCATCTATAATATATTGTAGGTACATGAGTCATATGCAAAGATTTTTACACAGGTTTGTTACATACATCATAACTTAACTTTCATTTTAATCATATTTTGATATAACAAACACTTAGTCAATCAAGTGATGTTGTATGGACACCTGCCATGTTTCAGTTAAAAACAAAGTTTGAAAGAATCTGGACTCTTGCCCATCATGTTATATTGTGCAATATCATTATGTTTCAGAGACATAGAAGAGGAGAGAATACCACCTATATGGAGGGAGCGGGTAGCACTGAGGCCTTAGAGAGCCAACCCTGCAATTTAGAAATGCAGAAATAAATGGAATGAAGATATTCTGAGACCCTGTTAGATATACATACACGTACAAATTTAGCAGATGGAACTGAATACTATTGTTAAAAGACACCAAGAAACAGGAAAGAAAAAAGCTAAAGGCACATACCCTGGCCTTAATACAGGTCTGGAACATGTAGTCCCCAATATTGATGATATAGTGGGACTTCTAGCTAGAGAGCCTCATAAGTGATGGTGTTTGTGGTAAATCACTAAAAACACAAGAGCAGAGGGCTGAAAACATATATAAATGGGTCAGATTAGAGGCAGTAAAAAAATAATAATATTGCTGCTACTTGTGAGATGTGAGGAAATAAACAGAAAGAAGAAAAAAGCCTGTATACTACATGCTGTTAGACCTCATCACAATATAGGTGGCTGGCACCTTAAATGCAGGTATCTGCAGTATTGCAAGTAAAAAGCCTGCTTAAATGAATGGGCCATACTTATTATAAGTGAAAAGAATTCATAGAATTACATGTGTGGGGTCAATTAATATATCCAAGAACATCAAAGTTCCTACCCAGTTTTTGAGCATAGAGGATAAATGTCCAGTCCTCAGGTCCAGATTCCAAGCAGGGAATACTGACAGAATGCCCTTAGCTTGGATTATATGTGTGGAAGGTTATCAGTAGCTGCTCATCAAATTGATAGCAACTGTGTGTGATTTAGGATTGCTAAGGGTGGGTAACACCAATCATGGCCTCCCAGGCCTCGGGTGCGCGGCGCCGCCCCACCGAGCATTTGTGCAACATCATCGTGACGGCGCGGCGGAGTGACATCACGCACCTGAGGCCCCCTGACACAGATGGGTTACCGGAGATCGCATGTAGTAGGCGGTCTCCGAGAGTGAGGGATGAACAGGATGAGGTGGCTGCTCGGTCCAAAGAAGGGCCCTTTCCTGAACATCCTAATAGGGGGAGAAATAAACCCCCCTGGCCGCTTTCCATGTCGAATATAGGTTTCCCTTAAATGTTGTTATATTCAATGTACCTAAAACCAGTGCAGAAAGTGATGATAAGTTTACACTTACTACTAAGGGCATTTTTCATTTGTAGGTAGTTCTTAGGCTGTTTATAACAGGTAAGTGGATGGGAATGAAAAAGGTAGTTCAATTCTTATCACAAAATATTTCACCTCTTTGTGTCCTTGTACCTGCAGATGTAGACAAATTTCGATCCACGTACGGCTGACTTAGGCAGACCATAGATGGTGCGATTTTCTTTCCTGCAACCACAGATTCCCCCATCAACACACACAGTGCTGACAGGGGAATCCTGCCTGCCAAACAATTGTCTTCTCCCAGCGGGGGCGGGGGAGGCCGTCCTACCAGGAGAAGACAGTAATTATTGCTAGCAGCTATAGCTGCTGCTAGCGATAATCGCAAGTGAATCCGGCAGGTTGGTTGTACCGAAGGTTTTTTTGTTTGTTTTTGGCATACAGACAGTTAGTGGTAATCCTACAACCAGCGCTATGACAAGGCCTTCTGGTATCCAAGATTAGGGGAAACCAATGTGCTTTCCTCTTCCCTTATCACTCAAACCTAAACAGGTCTTGCTACTCTCCCACCTACATCAGCTGGGCTGACACAGGGCAGAAATGACAGCTACTATCTGCACTAGGGTTACATTCTGGTTCATGGAAAACAAAACAGAATGAAGGGGGTTGCCATGACATGGTTAATCCTGTGTTGCTTGCTATGGGGGGACTTGGCAAGGGGGAGGAACCAGGAGCGCTGGTGGGGGGACCAAAGAAGGGAGTGGAATGTGGCTGCTCTGTGCAAAACCATTGCACAGAGCAGATAAGTATGACATGTGCCTTTAATAACACTTGAAGCTATCATCAATAGGATAAAACTTCCATTGCACTTCTCAAAAGCAGTGCTGGTTCCAGTGAAGAGCACCATCTGTAGTCATATGCCCATCTATAAATAAGCTCTGGCACTGCCACCACTTCAATGACTAAAGATGGCCATAAATAGATCAAAATTTGGCCGGCTCAGCAGGGACCAACTGAATTTCAATCAGTGAATGGCTGGTCCCTCTCAACAGAAGCATCGATCTAATGACTGACCTCTGTGGAATGGTACTGTTGAAATACCTTTTCAATTAGCCTGCTGTAGCCAATGATCAGTGTATTCTGACAGTGGAGGAATCCCCACTGTTGGAATACAATGGCACAGTGGGAAGGATTCCTCCCTCCACCTTTCTTGTATGGAGGTGGGAATCCATTCATTTTTTTTTTCAATCAGGCTGATCGAAAAAAAAAAAAAAAAAAAAAAAGATCCATGGCCAGCATTAGACAGTGTCAGACTATATTGTGTATTGATTAGAAAACAGTTGGTGAATGTCTGTTGTATGCAAGCAGTCGCCTTACAAAAAAAATAAAGGGTGTATTGTATAAGCAGGATCTGATCAGAAGAGGAGCTGAACAATTGGATCTGGTCCATACTCTATGTCAGTTAGATGATTATTAAGCTGGCCCTACATTAGTAGATTTTTCAAATAATGTTCGTATGAAACATATGAAAATTCTCATCAGTACATTTGATTACATGACATATGTTGTTTGAAAGTACTTAAAAAAAACATTTGCTTTTAACATCTAATTTTGGAGTGAATGGACTTTCTTGCATGAAAACCACATTCACTGTTAGAAATTAGTTTGTTCAAGAAAAACTTTCCATCTTGCTCCTTCAAATTTTCCCATCACTGCAGTCACCAATCATTAGAAAATTTGAATGAACAGTCTGAAAACAAAAAAAATCCAAACAAAATTCTACTAGTGAATGACTATCCTTAGTTGAGATACAGGTTCTGTCTGTGTAAAGCCAGCATATATTATATACTGTGTACAGTATATAATACTATATACTGTGTACACATGTAAAACCAAAATATTAGATTATTGTAGATGTTATAGGATAATAATGCTCTTTCCCTGTCTCCCATTGTGCCCCTGTGTTGTCACCTTGCCACATGGGCTTTCAAACACTACAATGGATGTTTCAAGACATTATGCATGCATGGTACACTATTGTCCCGTAGGATAACTATGCTTAGAAATGCCTGCAGCCATCCCTGGAGTGCATGCATATAGACAGGAACTAGCTGCACTGGTCTGAGATGCAACAAAGGTTAAAAGGAAAGGGTGTAAACTAGTATTTTTTCTTTATTTAAATGGCAATTGTTTATGATAAACAGTCTAAAATGTATGAGTGTGAAGGTGTCCAAAAATACCTGTTTAGATATTATTTGGAAATGACTGCATATTTGGGATGGTGGCACACTAAACGTCATAAGTAAAAAATGAGCGCACTACTGCTTTCACCTAGTGCAAAATGAGGCTCACTTCTGCATAGAAACCAATCAGCTTCCAACCTTAACTTGTTCAATAAAGTTTTGGCAATAAAACCTGGAATCTGATTGGTTTCTGTGCAGAAGTGAGGCTGATTTTGCACTCTCCAGCTTTAGTAAATAACCTCTCCCTGCCCAAACAACTTGTAGTTGTTTCATCCAATATTGCTGAATGTTGCAGATGTAACAAATGAAATCTGGGAAAAAGTCTAAAAGGTGTGTGGCCAGCTTTAGATTTCTTACATTTTTATTATTGTGAAATATACTGTATATTCATAGTTATATTAATGAATACTGTGAATACATGGGTTGTAGTAACTCAGGTACTTACCATCCACTCCCCATGTAAAAAAGGTTTGTTAAAGGACAGCTTTTGATATAAGTTGTTTTTTGTTACATACCACGAATACTTACTGATGTTCCTGTTCCAGTGATCTTTATTGTGGGCCCTGCACAGAGCCACATTGGCTTTCTTCCTAAAGCTTCCTGTCAAGTCTTTTTCAATCTGCACGGCACCCCATATTTATTCCTATGGGGAGAGCCATACGCAAGAAGACTGCTGGAGGGTGCCATGAGTATAGCTTACCATAGGAATGAATGGCGTGTTAGTGGTAAAGAATAATGGAATGGAGACAAAAGTAAATATGTAACTTACTGTAGGTTGGCTGCACTCTTGGGGGTGAGGGCATGCGGTTTAGGACCACTTGTACCAAAGTTACTTCCCAAATCTCCTCCACCACTGGACACCAATCATTATGTACCTAGTTCATGTGAGCTCAGAATGTTATGGAACATCCTCTGGAGATGCATCATGATGTCTCCGTCCGGGCCCACAGGTGGATACTGCAAAGAACTAGGTTCACACATCACAATGTGAGCACCATTCTATGCATCACTGTGGATGATGGATGGGTGGCTGCTCAAACTGGCATTGAGCTTTAACAAAGTTTTTCAGATTGTGAGGGCTCCTTAGTCCTGATTAAGCTGGCCACACATGTAAAAATTAGGGATGAGCCTGTGGTTCGAGTCAAACGTAAGTTTGACTCAAACACTGTGTGTTCATTTGTTCTAAAACGAACGAAACAAAAATGCGGGAAATTCGAGCACCGTAGAACCCCCCATAATGCACTGTGAGATCGCAGTGCATTGCTATATGATGATTGGCTAAAGTATGCACCAGACCTGCATGATTTGGCCAATTACAGTGCGCTCTGCTGAGAGAGCCATAATTGGCCAAAGGCATCCGTTGTTTTCCAGGCATCCGTGACTGTCAGAATACCTGAACAATGATTGCATCTAATTGCTTTTGCTGTTCGGCTTACAATTTTTCATTCAACTCCTTCAACTCAAGTCGATTGAAACATTTACTTTTTTTGGGTCAGATGGTACAGACAGGGCTACCCAAGGCTTGAATTTTGACAGATTTATTAGGAATTGGCTCAAACTTGAGCTGTGTATGGCAGCCTTTATAACTAGGAACAAGTTTTGGGTCTTCCAGGATTCAGCATTTTTTTTAATTTAAACACATCCTGATATATGAGTAGATTACTGGTGTGTATATCAGTTTATCACAAACAAAGCATGCATATTTGTTTTCCCATTTGGCACTAAAGGAATAATGTGGAAAGGAAATCTTTTTTTTTAAGTGGTTTTCACTCAAACCTCAAGAGCATAAGGGAAAAAAAAAGAAAAGAAAGATTTTAAAAGACAAGTTCAATTTACATTTGCTAAATCCCACAGGTTAAGGGGGAAAAAATACATTCTTATGGAATGTGAGGAAAGTTCTAAAGATAAGGGGGAAGGCTTTTGTTCGCAAATGCTAATTCCCTATTCAATGAAGTCATGTATTGGACGCAAAGATCTGTATGAGTCTATCCTTCAGTTTGAGCAATTTGAAGTCCTCTCTCTGTGGGGTCTGGGGGTTGTCAGACAATAGGACAGGGTGGGGCAGGAGGAGGGAGCCTGTTGGAGTAAACTTAGGCTGCTCAGTCAGGCAAGTTGTTAAAGGGGTGTGAAGGAAGCTTCCCTCTCATTTCACAGACCCCAGGAAGAACAGCAGAGGAGACAACACTGGAATGTCATACTTTTTCCTCCAAGTGGCTGGGATTTTCTTATAGTACTGCTGGATTTCAAGCAAGCCTCACACGACATCTACTGTCCACAGTTATAACAAGGAATTATACTTGTTCTAGTGAAGCGTACACTGGATAAGGCTGCTGCTGTGTTGTATAGGGGTATACGGATAAGAATCTCAGGAAGAAAATATGCTTGGCACCATAACTTTAACCGGTAAGTTTGCTTATTAGAGGGCGGTGTGTAATTATAGAGGACTTACAAAGTTCATAAGTGCAGAGTCAAATAATTCAGTTGATTGAATGAATGCTGTTGAATACAGCTTAGAATAAAGGATGTTTAAAGAACGTAAGTTAGAATAATGTTAACAAGCAATTTCCTGTGAAGTCAAAGTTTCCCAACTCTGATGGTTAAATTAAAAGGTAAACGTCGGAATTTAACTGTGTAGTTCAAGTTCATAATTTTTTGAGTATTTATATACATATGAATTTGACAAGGCAGAAAGCCATGCAATTTGCAGTTACATTTTCTGATTGTCTTAGTATTTGTTCTAGAGGGCAGGTAACTTGAATTACCATTTTTCCTTTTCTTTTTGCATCCGATGTAGTTTAGTGAGTTGGTTTAAAAAAAAAAAGGTGTGTCTTCATACATTAATAAAGAACAGCTTGTTGGTTGCACAATCCTTTTGCAGCACATTGAGCTACATGGGTAGCCGGAAATTCTGCTTGTTCATAGAGCTCAACAGTACTACTATAGCTTATAGGTAGGGTAGATTAGCAGTTTTATTAGAGGAATACAACACAAATAAGGATATTGAGAAATAAACAGTGTTGGCTTGCACTTTAAAGTTAGAGAACTTTTGGAAGATAGATATATATATTTTATTTTTTTTTTTACTAGGTTGTGTGTGTGTGTGTGTGTATGTATATATAATATATATATATATATATCATATATATATTTTTATTATATATATATTATTATTTTTTTTTTTTAACAATTTTTACATTTTCCCTGTACATGCAATGCATGGATGTCTGAGTAGCTGTATGGTTCAATAGTGGTGTTTGTTCCCATTCGTCAGCTGCCACTGCCTAGAACTGTTTGACAAATACTCACATTTGTAATTGATACTAGTCTCAAGGGTAACCATCCTAGTTAACCTGTTAGCATCAAGTAACTGAAAATGTTGTTTGCAGCATGACTCCCATTTACTGTTATCATCCAAGATTGTAAGAGTAAAAACAAAAATGTAAAGAGAAAACAAATATTACAGTGAGTGTGAAGTGAAGTGTGTGCTGTTTCTTTTAAAAATTGCATTAAGTGTTAGCTGACCCAAAATTGTCTGTAACGGCACAGTGCATTACTGTTCCTAATGCTTCACTGAGCTGTGGATTAAAAAACTTTGCTGGCAGAGGCACAAGAAGGGAAAGATCTCAGTTCTCATACTATGGAAAAGGTTTTAGTGTGACTAGGAAAGTTTAATCCCATTAATTTATAAAGCGCAGGATTTGAAGCATCCTTAGGGAAGGTGGCTTCATTATTTGTTACATGGGCACAGTAAAAACGATTACTTCATAAGGAGACTTTGAATTGGCAAAAGGGAGGAATGTAAAGAGGATTAACTTCATTCAGCAATGATGTCAATGAAAGTTCTGACTCGCTGTAGTAATAATTAAACCACATAGCCGATTATAATTCATTTTCAAGAAAATACTGTAGCAGTTCTAGAATGACAAAATAATCTAGAACGAGCAGTGGATTCTTGGAACAGATTTCCTGCAATGGTAACGAGTTTGTTAATAGAAAGTGAATATAAATATGCTTGGGGTAAACCTAGGTCTATACTCGGACTAAATGATTCAAAAAGAAACAAAAACACATATTAACAACATGGCCATACTCAATGAACCACTTGTTTTTTACACCTTTACTTTTCTGTTTTTATAAGCATTAGTCATAAAAATTGGGGAGTAAGCCGGACTACGATCCCAAAAGAACACCTACTCTCAGGACAACTTTTCTCTGCCCCTTTCATTATTGTTTCCAGTATTGTCTTTTGCTATTGAGCCACAGACCTCAGGTGGGGTGACACTGGGCATAAAATAGCTACCAAAATCTTTTTTTGCTGGTACCACTAGGCTGTGAATGCTGAAAACATAAACTTTAGGTGGACTGTTGGAGTAGTGCAGTCGGCCTCACTTGGTAGAAAGAGTTTGCTTTAGAGCTTGCTAGATGAAAAGCTTTGCCTGCTTTTATAACAGCATTCACAGTAATCTGATTTGCCTAATTCATTTTTATATATACCGTAATTACATTACAGTTTTGCTTTTACTGGTTAAGTAGCCTAAATGCAATGGGGACCCTTTTTGTTGGACCCCATGTGAGTTGCAAGGAGTGCTCTGGCAATAACTACATCCTTGAGATTATCTTCCCATCTCACAAGCATCCCCCACCCAATGTTATCTTCTAGCTACTCTTCATCAGTGCTACTCTCTGCCCTCTTCATTGTACAGAGATCCAGCCTCCTACTGAGACCCTTTACTGCACATCACTGCCCTTAAAATAATGGGGCTGATTTATAAAAGGGACAAAAGAAATATCTGTGTTGCCCATAACAATGAGTCAATGAGTGAATCTGCTTGCTGTGGGCAGCATTAACACTTGGCTTTTCTGCACTTTTTTAAAATCTTTGTCTCATGCTGCACTGGTGGTTAAATGGACATATTATGTTTTTGAATCTTTTTCTTGATAAATAAGGTTTATGGCATAAAGGAACTATTGACTTCCATATGACTTAGAAAACTTTTTTTTTAACAACTTGGAAAACTTTTTACTTTTAGAAACAATGCAATTGTTTTCATAAATCTTACTATATAGCTCCTTTCTATTTTTTTAAAGTCATCATGAAACCTTAGGATGACATTTAATATGTTTTTTAAACATCACTGCTGTTCTTTTACCTAGGAGTGGTTTTGTCTTTTTTGCAGCTTGTTGTTTAGTTGCCCTTTCGCAGAGTTTAAAACCAATTGAATCCTCAAAATATTCTTGTTGCTGAATAGCCCTTTTGTATAATCATCTTTTAACTTTAGGCTGTTAAGGCCGTAATTGTTGCCCCAAAGGAGAAACCCAATTTGCTGTGACGATTAATTATTTAATGAATAATCCCAGATTAGACTATGTCAGTTCCTGTGACTCGCATTACTTAATGAAACAAGATACTTATGTATTTATCACAGAAGGGCTAGACTGCTGTTGTCTGTACTGTGGGTGTGTCATACAGCAGAGAATTCACATCCCAGAACTGCACTGGGGAAATTTTGTTATATGCAAGCTTTGTAGGAAAGCCTTCAAATGCAATGAGAGGGTTTTCTTGCCTACACTTACAAATTAAAATATGTTTTTAAAGTAAAAATGAAGGTGAAGGTGAATGAAGGTGAAGCTGGCCATACATTATACCATATTCTTTACATTTACTTTCAACTATGTAGTGTAAGGGCCTGCCTGATTGCATAGAAATTGACAGTGTTTAGGTTTGACTATATATTATATGGTTTTGGTAAATCTAAAGTAAATTTGTACAAAATGTATGGCTAGCCTTAATGTTTTCAAATTATTATAACATTGTATTGAAAATCCTTTTCTTGCAATCAATGCATGGCCAAAGTTGAATAACAGCTCTTTAGCATAAGGGAATTACCTACAAAGGAAGTGTTGCTTTGGTGTTGAACCATTTGGTGTCTTGATAATGAGCTTAGCAGCTTTATTTAAACTGTTTACTTAGGCTGGAAGTTATCCAGACTAGAAAGCCTGTCACATGGAATAATTAAACAGTGCATAGAATTGCAAACTACATTGTAATGAGTTCTTGAGGCCCTTTTATCACTTTGTAGTAAGTAATCTGCTCCTGCTTGACGTCATCAAAGGAAATCATCCTTCCATAAGGATGGGAAAAGAATGGACAATTATCAAAGATCTGGTTACATTTCTGGTAGTGGATGGTGGGGTGTCAGAAGTAGTTGAAAAATGCCCACATATAATATCAGATGCAGTCCTCATATACTGTAGCTAGGTTCTTTACTAGATCTTATATAATGTAGTGGGTGTGGAGCACAGTGACTTAATGGTTAGCACCTCTGCCTGCAAGCACTAGAGACTCAAATCCCAATCGTGACACTAACTGCTTAGAGTTTGCATGCACCTCTTGTACTAGTGCTGGTTTCCTCCCACAGTCTAGTGACATACTGTTAGGTTAATTGTCTCCTGTCTAAATTGTCCCTAGTATGTATGTATGTACATAGTACACATGTATGAATGTGAGTTAAGCCTTGTACACACAGGCCAAAATTCAAGCAAAATTGGCCGGTTTAGCAGGAGCTGGCCGACTTTCAGACGTGTGTACAGCTGTCTGTTCTACAGAAGCCAGTTTCACAGCCGGCTTCTGTCTTACAGGCATGCTGGGAAACCAGCATCTGACCCAGCTGCCAGCTCTGATCAGTGTGTTCTTGCGGTGGGGGAAGTCCCCCTGTTAGAACACAAAGGCACAGTGGGGAAGATTGGCACACTAACATCACTTCTGTTAGTACGTAGTTCTCTTTTTTTTTTTTTTTTCGTTCAGCCCATTGGGTTAGACAAAGTTAGCCTAGGTCCCCAACTAACAAAATCGGTAATATAGTACTGTATTGTAATAGGTTTATAATAAGCTTGAAATAAAGAAACTGTACTACTGTGCTCTATACAGTACTGTACAGTAAAGTATTCAAAAGCACAACCACTTGTGGAGGATGCACACATGTGACAATGTACACATGACACCTGAACTAACTTATGTGATTAGACATGCAAACATGAGTTTACCATAGATGCAGCCCCTTCGCAAGTTCTGAACACAGCCTGTGCACTGTCAGTGTACATTTCACAAGGCTGTGATGGGAACTGCTGACAGACCCTTTCCGAAAGCCGCCGAAAGTGGCCGAAAATAACTGAGAACGGCCGAAAGCCTCCAAGATCGTCCAAAACCACCGAAAAGCTCACAATCGGCGGGGGATCGGCGTATATCACGCACCCAGAATTTCCCCCTGATTTTAAGGGGAAAAAAGTGCGTGTTATACGCAGATAAATACGGTAATTTCTTGAATACATTCTTTACAGAATGCTTAAGATGGCCATACATTGATCAAAATTTCGTGGGTCAAGCAGGGACCAGTTGAATTTCAATCCATGTATGGGCACCTTGGTTGTACACAAGTCAATCAACTTCTGTATAACCAGCCTGTTGGGTTTTCCCCAAATGATTAGTGCCGCTGGCTATAGCCGGCAACACTAATAATTGTATTCTGCCAGCAAGGAAGGCTCCCCGCCAGAAGAACACAATAGTGCTGATGGAGGAATTCCCCCATCATCGCTGACTGTGTTGATGGGGGAACTGAGCAATTTTGTTTTCTTCCACCTATGGTGGAAGAAAAAAAAAATAGCATAATTCATGGTCTGCTTTGGTGTTAAGCAGAGGCACATCTGGTACTGGGGTATTTTGTGTTAACCTGTACAGATCAAGATGAATGCATATCTGGCATCTTTTTATTTTATGATTTTTTGGTTTTCTTCCTTGGGTCCTTTTAGTGTATGTAGTTTACAGGGAACATCAAAGGATTTAAGCGTTATAGAACACTGCACATTTTATTTGAAAGAAAAAAACCCCCAAGAAAACAAAAAAGGGAAACAAAAAAATAAGAAACTATCAAAAGTAAAACACCAACATTGGCTACAGTGACCAATTCTCTGCTATGCATTCGAAAAATTGACAGCTAGGATTTGATTTGTTTTTGTGGGGAGCATCTCCTATTTTTCATGTTTTCTCCTTTATTTTGATCATCGATAAGAAATTCCAGAAGTAAACCATAAACCTCATGTTAAATATCTATAGAAAACTGCGTTGGTCAAAAAGTAGCGTAAAAAATTGCATACTTTGCAAAATGTAGTCTGTGTAAAGAGCTTTGGAAGGGTCCTAGGAGAGGGAAGTTGGGTGTGTACATAGCATATCTGATGAAGGTAGAATGCTAGGAATTTCTGGAAAGCATCCAGCTCAGCTCTAGGAATCCCACGGGAGAGTTGTCAACCAGCTCCAGATGTCGACAGGGATGACTTAAGCACGTGGAGGGCTGGTTTGTTCAACTGTAGTATCCCTGAAAATGTCTCCTGTATGTTTCTTATTAATTTTAACCCCTCTGATTCAAGGGCAGGGACAAACATTGTATGCAGTATTAATTGACTGAAATTCCTTGGCTAAGATAAAGAAAATGAGTATCTTCAAGGATATTCTTCAATGGAGTGTTATCACCCAGGCTATAGTGCTTTATATATATATATATATATATATACATATATATATATATACACACAGTATCTTCACAATATCCCTTCACAAATGTAGTGAAACTGTGAACAGGTTATGAATATTTAAATATTTATGTTTTCTTAAAGCTGAATTCCAGGTATGGCTCTTATTGCATATTCCAGGCTGTACCAATGTACATATATATACACATGATCTTACAAAAGTGAGTACACTTTTTATGTAACAACACTGAAGAAATGACACTTTGCTACAATGTAAAGTAGTGAGTGTAAAGCTTGTATAACAGTGTAGTGTAAATTCGCTGTCCCTTCAAAATAACTCAGCACAGCCATTAATGTTGCCGCTGGCAACAAAGTGAGTACACCCCTAAGTGAAAATGTCCAAATTGGGCCGAAAGTGTCAATATTTTGTGTGGCCACCCCTTCAACCTCTGCAGCAATGCTGGCAGCACTCATAAGTCTATTTCCCAAAGACAACCTCTGGATATGACGCTGAGCACGTGCACTCAAGTTCTTTGGTCAACCATAGCAAGGCCTGTTCTGAGTGGAACCTGTCCTGTTAAACCACTGTATGGTCTTGTCCACCGTGCTGCAGCTCAGTTTCAGCGTCTTGGTAATCTTCTTATAGCCTAGGCCATCTTTATGTAGAGCAACAAATCTTTTTTTCAGATCTCAGAGAGTTCTTTGCCATGAGGTACCATGTTGAACTTCCAGTGACCAGTATGAGAGAGTGAGAGCGATAACACCAAATTGAACACACCTGCTCCCCATTCACACCTGAGACCCTGTAACACTAATGAGTCACATGACACCGGGGAGGGAAAATGGCTCATTGGGCCCAATTTGGAAATTTTTACTTAGTGGTGTACTCACTTTTGTTGCCAGCGGTTTAGATATTAATGGCTGTTTGTTATTTAGAGTGGACAGCAAATTTACACTGTTATACAAGCTGTACACTCACTACTTTACATTGTAGCAAAGCAATTTTTTTAGTGTTGTCACATGACAAAGGTATAATAAAATATTTACAAAAATGTAAGGGGTGTACTCACTTTTGTGAGATACTGTGTGTGTGTTTGTATATATATATATATATATATATATATATATATATATATATATATATATAAGATTTTTTCAATTCATTGTCAGAGGGACTTGCTCAACTGGTAAAGGCAGTGGTGACTATGCACGAGACAGGAGCACCCATCGACAGACCAAGTAGGTTTGTCCTGCACATTTATTCAGAAGACAATAAACAAACACAGTTTAATGCATGAGGGCATTGTAAAACAAGTACATAGTAAACTAAAAAGCAAACAAAACATCTGCTTCTCCAGCCACTAAGTGTAAACTTTATTTTAATTAGCTTAAATAGATCCTTAAATTTGAAAATATGTACCCAATGCAGCGCTGTTCTTAATCATTTCCATCTCAGTTCATTCTAAGGTGCATTGAACTATACTCAACCTACTTGTGACATGCAGATGATTTAATTAAGAGCTGCATCAAGCTGCATCCCCATCAACTATTTTGGCACCCAACAAAAAACCCTGTGTCCCCAGGCCCTAAGAGACATAGCACATTCTGTTTCTGGAATGCCAATGTCACTTCAGTTAATAAAATATAATATTGATTTGAGCCGCATATGTTTATGGCTGGCCATAAACATCTGTGCTATGCAGAGTTTCAGTAATGGCCACTTGACCATCTAAAGAAACAGCTATTGCAACATATTGGAAAAATCTCTTTGTTTATAGCCCACTGTTCTCTATTCTATGAAGAAAAGGGAATAGATGTTTCAGAGTGTGTGCACCACCTCCATCCGTCAGTTGAATCAGGAGGTAAACAGTGGCAAATTGTGGAGTCATTTGAGATGTCTAACTGCCCTTTATTCTCAGTGAGATGCCAGCATGTCTATGCCCACCCTTGTACTGCCCTTCCTGCAATTAAATACTTATTTCTCATTCTTATTCAGCTGTAGCTGTATTCAGTGTCCTCAAATGTAATTTTGTGATTTAGCTTTTTAAGCTTTTACACTATTTAACTGTCACTAGTTTACTCTATAATTACCTTTGATTCAACCAACCACATTTTTTGCAATTGAAAAATATATGTCATTAAAATGTAAATAATAGTATTAAGGGTAGTTATTGAAATGTGAAGTGACATTGGAATGTAAAGTGATATTGTTAGTTTTGACAAACACAACAAGCTTCTGATATGAACTGCTCATAACCATTTAAAGTGGTTCTAAAGGCAGAAGGTTTTATACCTTAATGCATTCCTTGCATCAAGGGAAAAAACCTTCTGCATGCAGCCCTGCCCCACCTTATACTTACCTGAGCCCGATCTTGATCCAGCAATGTGCATGGGCATAGCCGCTCTTTCAGCTCTCTCCCTCCTCACTAGCTCAGAGACAGCAGCAGGAACCTGGTGCTTTCAATCACAGTCAGTGAGGAGGGTGTGGGGGTAGCTTGGGACTGCGCCTTGCTCTGTGTGTCAATAGACACATAGATTAGGGCTATGGAGTGAGCATGCACAAGTGCCCCCAGAGCAAGCTGCTTGCTATGAGGAGACCTAGAGGGAGGGAGGAGCCAGGTGATGCGACAGGGGGAGGATAGGGGCTGCTCTATGCATAACTATTGCACAGAGAAGGTAAGTATGACATGTTTGTTATTTTAATTAAAACAATTAGCATTTACAATCACTTTAAGTTAAGTAATTAATTGAGCGATTTAACTGGATATATCTACTTGGTAATAATTTGGGACAGGTTGAGAAGGTAGGGTCACTACTATTATGTTTGCACATCTATACACAGAGTGATAAATGGTTTTAAGGGTTTTTCTACAGCTGAACTGAAACTCAGTTGCTGATAATAGTTTAGGATAAACTCCATAATGACCTTATGCGATAAAATGCAAACAGAGGTAGTATGCAATAATTTCTAGTAGACAATCAGATTTTTGTTTGTCCACTCTTATGCCTCAGAGGACTGAATTGTGCCAAGTTTATATGGGTTACTGCCAGTGCAGATTTTTGCATAGCCAACCTAGGCCATAGCTTAGGGCATCAGGGGTGGCATATAGCCAGACACACATTTTGCTGACTTTTTAGGTTCCAAACTGCCTTCCTGCCTGCCAAACAAATCCGACTCTGTACTAATTGTTGCCCTCCTTGCTAAGTTAGTGCATTTTTGTTGGTGGAGTGTAAAGTTCACCTGCTTAGGTACCATACTAAAATTGGTTAGCTGACTGGGGGTTAGACAGGGCTGGCACAAGACAATTGGAATAGGATGGCAGGAAGGATAAGTCCAGCTCTGCTTACTGTAAAACATTCCTCCTTGTGTTTATAGTATTCTACTACTGTATGCTTAAGGGTTCTTCATCTTAGATCACAGACAGTGATGACTTTACTTGATCAGAAGTAGCTCACAGAAGCTGGTAACAGGGTATCTTTTAAATACACTAGTGCAGAAAACTACAAGTTTATGTGATGCCTTTTGATGGCTAGTGTTAGTTATTATGCAAAATGCAAGTTTGTGGGACATCCTTAAGTTCATTACACGAGCAGTATACAAAGCCTGAGGAAGGAGCTATATAATGACTGAGGAAGGAAACTAAGGAAGGAACTGATGAATACTTCCATCTTTAGTAACTTAGGTTATCTATGAAAAGGGTTATCACTTAAACTCCTCTTTCTGCATTAAACAATGGCTGTGATTTCACACGACTATACCACAAATACAATAGTGCTATTCAATGCATCATTTTTAATGGTCAGATTCAGTTATTAATATAAAGTGGGATGCATTTTACTTCATGCATAAGCTCCTAGCTAATTTCAGCATATTCTGTTATTCTGTTAATGCAATGACACAAATGTCTGTGTCTATAGCCTGCATTTACCTTCATGATAAAAGCTGGCTATAATGCACACATAGTATAGGTCATTGGACAGCCCATCTCAGTGACCACAAATAAGCATACAACTTTGTATTTGAAACCAATGAGATACATTTGCACTGAATATGTTAACACTCTGCTTTTTACCTCAATGCTCAAACATGGTTTGCTGCAACTGTGAGTTGCAATGCAAATCTGTCACCTGTTTGCAAAGGGGCACCATGTAGCATATTGCTGTTGACTTTTTTGATGTCATCAAAGTAAGATTTGAACCGTAATTCTTAGGCTCACTATAGACATCAGAGGGCATTATTAGACTTCCGAGACTTTTACCAAGGGGTTACCCTAATGTTCATGTTTATTTTCAGTGTAGTTGTAATCGAGGAACATAGCTGGACTCCTATGTTACCTCATTTACTAAGATCTGAATCTACTACACTTGCAGAGTTCAACTGCACTTTGCAAAGTGCACAGTCTATTTGTCTTTAGTAAATCAACTCCATAGTGGGATCAATCCCAACAAGTACAATTATCTTCAAGGAAACAATAGCAATGGCTTGATATATCCAAAATGGTCAGTTACCATTTCCACATATTTCTCATGTTTATGAGTATCTAAAAAACTGAAAAGGACAGGCGGAAAAAAAAATGTGTTAATTCAATCATCTATCCTTCAAGCATACCTTCGCCCAAAAATGATTCCACTCTCTGTTTACATATTGCAGTTGATTTTCTAAAGGCAAATAAGCTGTCTAATTTGCAAGAGTAGTTGCACTTTGTAGGGGAATTTGCTTCAGAGCTTAATGAATGTAGTGAAGTTTAACTATCCGAAGAATACCTAATTATGTGCAAAAAAAATGAAAGAAAAATTGTGTTTCTTGCACATGATTGGATGATGTAAGTTGGCAGAGCTTCACCTCATTCATTAAGCTCTGGGGATAATTCCCTTGCAAAGTGAACAGTCAACCCCAGTTCAAACTAGAATGCGGTGCTGGAGACCCACGATCCTTGCATGTTTCTTGCTTCACGTTCAAAATGCACTGCCCTTGCGACCTGCAGTGGGTGTCAGTGCAAAGTTAACAACACCCCAAATGCAGGTCACACAGGTTTGCCTGTATCTGATCACATGGAGTGAAAGTACCATGAATCCGGTTGCAGTCCTATCCTGTTTGTTTATCAGAGGTTTATACTAATACAGCTTCATCCCTCTTTGCTTCCAAACTAGGGAATGCATTTTTTTTTCTTATCTGATTCATAACCATCACATGTGTAGTATATGTTTAGCCATTGCTATTTAGAGGATCAACTGTGGTGTTTGTATCTTCATACAACCACCCATAACTGATCTGTGGTGCCTGGTCCTGCACAAAGAATGTAAAAAATGATTAGATACAAAAGCAGCATCCACAACAGCTGTTAGTAACTGTCCACCCTTTGCTGCTGATGGAATTCTTGTAGTGCTTAGTAATTGTGATACCCTCTATGAGGCATCTACTGAAAGCCTTCTATGAAGTTTTTTTATATAATTAAACAGAAATAGAAACAATAGTTTTTTTTAAATGTTTTTCAGTAATCAGTCCAATCTATGATGAGCCAATAGACAATTTTAATGTGTATGTATAGCCAAAACATTTTTTAATTTTGGAAAAAGTAAGGAATAGTAAGTAAGGTCTTTTGTAATATCAACTCAAAGTGAGCACAATTCCCCTCTTAGACAATTATCATCAGATCAAATATTCCCTTTGGAAAATTTATCCTAACTGTATTTTAGTGACAACTCTTCAGTTTTGGATTTCCCATCACTTTTTGTCTCCATCAGAGTGAATTTACCTGACAAAAAAATTGTCAGCGATTCAGTGATTCTAGTTTTGTCCACACTTTATAAAAAAAAAAAAAACCTTTAGCTCTGTCTCTCCTTTAAAGAGCAAAAAAATGTGCTTCTGTTAAAAACAATATAGAACATTCAAAATCGTTAGATGCCATCTGTATTGGTTGCATTGGTTGTCTAACTCCTGGGGTTTGCACAACCATGATACAGTGAGAATTACTGCCTCTATCATACACACCTTTCACACTGAGGCACTTTACAGGCGTTTTTGCGCTAAAATTAGCACCTGTAGACTGCCTCTTCTGCAGCCCCAGTGTGAAAGCCAGAGGGCTTTTACACTGGGGCGGTGTGCTTGCAAGACAGGAAAAAAAGTCCTGCAAGCAGCATCTTTGGGGCGATGTGGGAGCGGTGTATACACCGCTTCTCCAGCGCCCCTGCCCATTGAAATGAATGGGCCCCGCTTTCAAAGTGCATTGAAAGCAGCGATAAGCAGCTGCTTTTAACCCCTTTTTAACCCCTTCTGGGGGGTTAAAAGCGCCCCGTAGCTGTAAAGCGCTAGAAAAACTAGTGGCGCTTTACTGCTAACGCCCGCACCGCCCCAGTGTGAAAGGGGTCTTATGGTTTTTCGTAGGTAGGGATCTGCTGCCCTCGTTTTTAGTTTTTTTAATAAATATAATAAGTTGCCTATATACCAGCAAATAGGTGATGACCACATTGAGATGCTGTCAGTGCGCCTATCAGCTGCACTGTTTGACATATGTCAGTTGTCCTCAAGATGTTTATTGATAACATTTCCTACCCAAAAAGTTAATTTTCTGTCTATTTAAGGGTAACTCAATGTTTGTGGGAAAAAATAGCAAATAATAAAAATATAGCATATTCAATTGCTACACAAGTCATGTAATTTTTTAATGTTATTAAGATTACCGTATTTATCGGCGTATAACACGCACCGGCGTATAACACGCACCCCAAGTTTAGGAGGGAATTTTAAGGAAAAAAAGTTTTAGGAGAGAAGTTTACGGAAAAAAAAAAAACTTACATTTAAGCGTCATTTGCAGCTTGCCAGCGTCATTTGCAGCTTGCCCAGCGTCATTTGCAGCTTGCCCAGCGTCATTTGCAGCTTGCCCAGCGTCATTTGCAGCTTGCCCAGCGTCATTTGCAGCCTTTCCCAGCGTCATTTGCAACCTGCCCAGCGTCATTTGCAACCTGCCCAGCGTCATTTGTAGCTTGCCCAGCGTCATTTTGTAGCTTGCCCGGCGTCATTTGCAGCTTGCTAGTGTCATTTGCAGCTTGCTAGTGTCATTTGCAGTTCGCCTGTGTTTAAATTTCCCGCCGCGAGAGGGCGCATGCGCGGCCGAAAAAGACCGAACTGCGGCCGAAAAAGGCCGAAGTGCGGCCGAAAAAGACCGAGCCGACTGTTCAGCTCCGCTCGGAGTCCCGCCTCCCTGCTGTTTCGGGAGCGAGCGCAGGGAGGCGGGACTACGAGCGGAGCTGAACAGCCGGCTTCGGTCTTTTTCGGCCGCGCTTCGGCTTTTTCCGGCCTTTTTTCGGCCGCGGTTCGGCCTTTTTCGGCCGCGGTTGCCATTTTTCGGCGCCGCAACCGATTTTTGTCATTTTTTTTTGGGGTATCGGCGTATAACACGCACCCACGATTTTCCCCCGATTTTAAGGGGGAAAAAGTGCGTGTTATACGCCGATAAATACGGTACTTTATTTCAATCTTCAACCATTGTAATTTTCTGTAAAATTCAATGCAATATGGCAACCTGGGGGTGTTCTGTACACAGTTGGTATAAAAAAATGCCTTCAAAAATGTAATTTCCTGTTTGTGTGATTGGCTCACTGATTTTCCCAGATGTCTTCACTGAGATAAAGGGCACCCCCTGTAATAGAAATGTAAGTTTTTGTGTGATTCTCCCTAAGGCTAGGTTCACAGGTGTGCAAATTATATTAACCGCAGGCAGCAGCACAAAAAATGCACGGGGTGCCATTAACTCTAAATGGCACCCCCAGGCACTAAAAAATACAATGCAGTTTCCTACACGTGGAAACACACATGCAGTTTCTGTGCAGCTGCGTTTTAAAAGAAAGGTTCAGGCACCTTTGCCTGCAGGAAATGCACATACAGCAGCCAATTCAAACAAATAAGTTGCTGTGGCCGCGCACACAAGGCATACAGAACCGCATATATGTCAGTCTCGCCTAAGGGTTAATCACTTCTAAAACACTTGGAACATAGAAAGTGCATCCATTAATTAATAATGAACCAGACCCTGCCATTCAGTCTGATGAGACAAAGAGCTATTTCTTCACAGCACAAAAAATAGGAATCTGCTACAAAGATTTTCAAAATCCCTGCAATGTGCATAGATCACCCAAAGGGTTTTTTTTTTTTTTTTTTTTTCCTCAGCAAAAGCGGACCTACTCTTTAAAGAAGATTTCTGGGAAAACTAGAAATCCAATGTTTTCTTATGGCCCCAATATGTGCTAGCAAAGAGCAATTTCCTCTATACATTTATTAGAACTCAGGGATATGTCACCAGCGCACCAAAAAGTTTGTTTCAAAATGCAGAGCTCTTTATGTGATCGTTAGACTTAGCGAACATATATAAGAAAATGTTTTCAATGGTATTTTTAGAGACCAAAAGGCAGCAAATAAGAAAGGTTTTTTGTTAGAGTTTTCACACACTTTGCACATCTGGTAAGTTTTTAGATGATGTTGCTACAGATGCCATATACCTCTTTGCATGCTTGGATGTAATCATACAATATGTCAAAGTAAATACTTACATTAACACCTTCCCACCCCCTTCCAAGCATATCTTTAATTTGGTCTTAACACCAGAAGATGGGACATGCTTCCCGATTGCATATTTACTGTGATTGGTTGTCACAGTAACCACATTTGGACGCTCATCCCATCCGCTTCTGATCATAAACTGAGACCAGTAACTGTCTGTGACAGCTTGGTCACTGTGCTGGGAGCATTCATGGAGTGCATTTTTCGCACAGTAACCTCAGCCACCATAGAAGCACATGTCCTGTGTGTGGGCATTTTTGGGGCATCTTCCCTGCCGCCATATATATGCATTAAGTGGTCGGCAAGAGATTAAAATACAAACTATGTATTTACTAATTTCAAGCACTGATACCTTATCACTGATGCTTATTTAATGGCCAAACTTAAAACATCGGATATTCATGGAGGAGACAAACAGCCACATACCAATGATGTCAGCAATTGCTTTGTATATTGCACGAAGATGCAGGAACAAATCCTTGCCTAAGGACTGCCCATTCCAGTGCATTTCAACCATCTAGGCTTAATTGTAGTAATCCTATATGACTAGGTCATAATGAGTGAAATGTGTTGGGGTAGGTGGTCTTCAGGCTTCGAACATGGACAGCTCCTCTTCGACCCGTTCTTGGGACACAGTAGGGAGTACAAGCTTGGAAGAAGAGGCTGTTTTTTTCTTGGATTTTTGGTCTATTTCAAGTAAGCTCATATTTTATGTTACTACAATATTTACTTTAATTAGTGGCCAGGCTATGAACATCTAAATATTTACATACTCTAAACAAGCATTTGGCCGGGTTCACATACAGTATCTCACGAAAGTGAGTACACCCCTCACCATTTTATAAATATTTTATTATATCTTTTCATGTGACAACACTGAAGAAATTACACTTTGCTACAATGCAAAGTAGTGAGTGTACAGCTTGTATAACAGTGTAAATGTGCTGTCCCATCAAAATAACTCAACACACAGCCATTAATGTCTAAACAAAAGTGAGTAAACCCCTAAGTGAAAATGTCCAAATTGGGACCGAAGTGTCATTATTTTGTAGCCACCATTTTTTTCCAGCACTGCCTTTTGGGCATGGAGTTCACCAGAGCTTCACAGTTTGCCACTTGAGTCCTCTTCCACTCCTCCATGACGACATCACAGAGCTGGTGGATGTTGGAGCCCTTGCACTCCTCCACCTTCTGTTTGAGGATGCCCCACAGATAGTCAATAGGGTTTAGGTCTAGAGAAATGCTTGGCCAGTCCATCACCTTTACCCTCAGCTTCTTTAGCAAGGCAGTGGTCGTCTTGGAGGTTTGTTTGGGGTCATTATGTTAGAATACTGCCCTGCGGCCCAGTCTCTGAAGGGAGGGGATTATGCTCAGCTTCAGTATGTCCCAGTACATGTAGACATTCATGGTTCCCTCAATGAACTGTAACTCCCCAGTGCCGGCAGCACTCATGCAGCCCAAGACCATGACACTCCCACCACCATGCTTGACTGTAGGCAAGACACACTTGTCTTTGTACTCCTCCCCTGGTTGCTGCCACACACGCTTGACACAATCTGAACCAAATACGTTTATCTTGGTCTCATCAGACCACAGGACATGGTTCCAGTAATCCATGTCCTTAGTCTGCTTGTCTTCAGCAAACTGTTTGCAGGATTTCTTGTGCATCTTCTTTAGAAGAGGCTTTCTTCTGGGATGACAGCCATGCAGACCAATTTGATGCAGTGTGCGGTGTATGGTCTGAGCACTGACAGGCTGACCCCCCACCCCTTCAGCCTCTCTAGCAATGCTGGCAGCACTCATACGTCTATTCCCCAAAGACAACCTCTGGATATGACGCTGAGCATATGCACTCAACTTCTTATATTGTCGACCATGGCGAGGCATGTTCTGAGTGGAAGCTGTCCCGTTAAACCGCTGTATGGTCTTGACCACCATGCTGCAGCTCAGTTTCAGGGTCTTGGCAATCTTCTTATAGCCTAGGCCTTCTTTATGTAGAGCAACAATTCTTTTTTTCAGATCCTCATAGAGTTCTTTGCCATGAGGTGCCAAGTTGAACTTCCAGTGACCACCTGCTCCCCATTCACACCTGAGGCCTTGTAACACTAATGAGTCACACCGGGGAGGGAAAATGGCTAATTGGGCTCAATTTTGACATTTTCACTTAGGGGTGTACTCACTTTTGTTGCCAGCGGTTTAGACATTAATGGCTGTGTGTTGAGTTATTTTGAGGGGACAGCAAATTTACACTGTTATGCAAGCTGTACACTCACTACTTTACATTGTAGCAAAGTGTAATTTCTTCAGTGTTGTCATATGAAAAGATATAATAAATAATAATAATATAATAAAATATTTTCAAAAATGTGAGGGGTGTACTCACTTTTGTGAGATACTGTATGTGTGGCTTCAGTTTGCAGTTCGGGTTCCAGTGCGTTTCTGTTCACTGGTTCAGGTGCGATTCAGGTGCAAATTTTTGCCTAGAAATTCACACATGAACCAGACCCAAAAACGAACAGGACCCTTTTTGAAACCGCACTGCGGCTGCCCTGGACATTTCATGCGCATTGGATGCAGTTTAAAACTCATCCAATTCGGACATATGTGAACCCGGCCTTAGAAATTAGAAGTCTAGAAAGCTGTCAAGTCACTGCTGAGGGGGGTAAGCAAGATGAGCTGAACTTGTGAAAATGCTCCACAGGGCCTACAGCTACAGAGGTCGGTGAGAGTTTGTTTTGAAGCTTGTTTACAGATTTTAAAAAGTGACATGTAATGCCAATTTTTTTTTTTTTTTTTAACATTTTGGATAACATAGGGAAGGGTTAAACCGACATGTCAGCTTATTTTTTATTTGAATTTTTTGCAGTCTGCACACTTTCTCTGCACTGTCTGCCCCAGGAACCCAACAGGAAGTGAATGGAAATCTCTACAAAGGGGAGGTCCCCTTTTAGACAATTGTCACCAGAACAGGCGTCTCCAACAGAAGATTTACCCTTACTTCTTGTTCTGGTGACAGCTTTTGGATTTCAACGTATTTTCTGTTTGGGTGGCAATAGCTACCAGAACAGACTGAAAGGATGAAGTCAGAAAGCAATAAAAAAAATTGACAGGCTTTCTAATCCTTTGTTTCGATATGGAAAAAAAAAGAGAAAAAAACATTACTTATATAAAGGATTGTTAAAACATTAATGTGGGGAAGTATTGGAGAAATTTACCTTCACTTTCTATCCTGATTACTGTGTTCTACTAGACAGGAAGTGATGGGAAATCGCCAACAGAAACAACAGACAGGAATACTAATAATTAAAGTAGGGGAATGTTAGGACCCCTGTCAGATATGTACCGTATATTTTTTTCTGTCAGTGTTCCTATTGCAGATTTTCTCTTACTGCTGTCTGTTGAAACCATTGTCACCAGAACAAGAAGTGAGAGTAAATATCTTTAACAGAGCTCCAGATAGCTGTAAAACCGACAGGAATTTAAATATTTCCATGCTCTACTGCTCTGTATAAATCTCAGGCTTAGTTGGACAGAAAATAAATCCTTTGGCAGATAAAATACTGGATTTTTTTTATTGCCATACCCCAAGGCTAAACTTTGGGTCTATCGTTAGCCGGCCCTTACATTTATGGCTGGGATAGCTATAGATATCAAACACAGAGGACCGAAGATAAAACAAAGATCAGCATTAGGTCTTTGCTGAGGGTTTTATGCTATCCCTGACACCTTCTTTATTTCTAAAAATATTGTATAGCACATTGGTGCAAAGTAAATATCTGAATATTGTATAGCATATTATGAGGATGTATCCATGTCTAATTCAACTTCATCAAAGTTGACAGTATAGAAAAACCTGAGATCTATCCTGATTTTGTGAATTTTTCTTGGCTCCTGCTGAATGATTTTATTCATAGACATGATGAGTCTTTTTATAAATATGGACTCCACATACATCTATATGTTTGAAGCAGCTATTTTCAGGTTGATTTCAGATACAAAAACATGTTCTGATAAACTAAGAAAACAAAAACAGAAAAGCCCTATTATACATGTTTTTTTTGTGTTTTTTTGGTGACTTCCTTGGCCCATTTAAGATAGGACATGATGTTACTAAAGTAAACTGGGATTACACTGCCATCTAGTGTTCATTAGTTAAACTGCCCATATCAGTGAAAGAAAATACAGCAAATTGAAAAGTATAGATTTGGGCACATTTTTTACAGTTGTGCTTAGTTTATATATCAATTTAAAGTACATTAGCTCAATTTAATGTATAAAGCTGTGTGTAAAAAGAAAGTATTTACTGATAAAATATTCTGGATGAAACACACATTTAGTTTTTTGTATACATTTTCTATTCAAGTTTAGTTAAAGCGTCACCTACAAAAAAATGGGATCCTGATCCTTTAATACAGCACAGTGCTTGTTCTGTGTAATTTGTCTCCCCGTAACACCTGAAAAACCTGGCTGATCCTACCTGGTTCTGCCCTCCCCCCTGTAAACTGACCCTGGTGTATCATGGATGCTGAGCCCTGACACCGTTTACGTGCCTCCATCAGACACTGCTATCTGCAGCTCTCCTGTGTCTCTCCTGTGTCTCTCTCTGTCCTCCTCCACCTTTCCTCCCTGCCTGTCAGCTCTGTGTCTGGGCCCGCCGCCCTCCGCCTCCCTGCTGCTGTAATAACTAAGTAAAAATCACGCAATCCCTTGGCTTTCAAAATACTATGTGTCCTGTATGTGTGCTTTATTTAAAAAAAAGCCGTTCTACATCTAATTTAATAGTACCGCTCTGCGGTCACGTGGCGGGCCGGCTCTCTCCTCCCCCCTACTGACATCACTGGGGAATTTCAGCCCCTCCCGCTGTACCTGTTAGATCGGGAGAGAGGAGAGCCAGCAAGTAACGTGAGTGACGCTATTAAATCAGGTATAGAACTTTTTTTTATTTAATAAAGCACACATACTGAACACTTAGTATTATGAAAGCCAGGGGATTGCGTGATTTTTACTAAGTGGGTTTACACTTTAATTCTGTTTACATTCTGTTGACACTTAAAGTATATGTAAGCGCTAACAATATATTTCTCCCATTTGCTCCCTTTTGGCCTGTTAAATAAACCATTGAAAGTGTTTTATGAAATCTGTTTGACAATTCAAAAAAAAAAAATCTATTTATCCAGGCAGAAATCTTGTGAGCTAATAACTTCCTGCACTCTCTGCCTCTAGACTATTATCATTTAGCATTGTTCTTTGTTATCTTTGTGGACTACCAAACATTGTAAAAAGATTGTAAAAGAGAGGAAGATGTTATGTAGTGCTAAAATCCTCTTAGTTCTAGGGCATAGGTGCTCAACCTGTGGTCCTCCAGCTGTTGCAGAACTACAAGTCCCATAAGGCATTGTAAGCTGCAGAAAGTTAAAAGCATGACACCCAAAGGCAGAGGCCTGATGAGACTTGTAGTTCCAGTTGCAGGGCCACAGGTTAAGCACCCATGTTCTAGGGTAACAATGCTGCTCAGTATGGTTGTCACCCTATGACAGGAAGTGTGTTAATTACAGGATTACTGGGTTAAAAAAAAAAAAAGAAACGAATGCAAACACCACATTTAAAGTCTGCTAAGCTGCAATACATTTTTGTTCTTGGGTTTAGATATGCTTTAAGTCTGTCGGGATAGATTATAAATACAATGGGTGTTTTCATTTCTGTAATACACACTAAACTTCATAAAGAAGAAGAATAGCGTAAATTCATGATTTTTTTTTTCCATTTACGTGTGTTATCTGAAAACACTAATGTGCACATACTTCTGTATGGACAAATAGATAAACTTAAAGTATTTATTTTCTGAATAGACTGTAGACGGTATATTTGTAGACGGATGCTGATATCTTTCTTTTTCCATTTGCAGTTGAGCAGACAGAGCCTGCAAAAGTGATATTGAATGGGGAACAGGAAGAAAACATGGAGGTCACTCCTAGTGATAACTCTTCAAAAGAGAAAACAAAGGAAGATGGCCAAGCAGAGACAGCAGAAATCAATGCTATAACACCAGTGTCTGAAGAAAAAGCAGAGTCTCCAGAACAATCAAATGAAAATCAATCAAGTGAAGTGGGGTTCAAAAAAGTGTTTAAATTTGTTGGCTTCAAATTCACTGTAAAAAAGGATAAAACTGAAAAATCAGAACCTGTACAACTCTTAAATGTGAAAAAAGATGAATCAGAAGTAAATGGCACATCCGGTCAAGAAGAGCATATCAGTGCTGATGCTGAAGGCAACACACAGACACAGCAGGAAACCAAAGAGGATCTCCAGCAAGCAGAAAATCTAGATGGGGATCCACAGCCTGTAGAAAGTCCAGTTGAAGTACCTGAGGAGGCACAAATGAAGGAAGAATCACCAGAGACGGAAAAGATAAAAGAACCAGAACCAGAACCAGAAGTGGAAAAAGATAAAAAGTCTCCAGAGTCTCCAACAAACACAGTTGTTGCTGAAACCTCTTCCCCATTTAGGAGATTTTTTACACAAGGATGGGCAGGGCTGAGGAAAAAGACAAGTTTCAAGAAATCAAAGGAAGAAGATCCTCTGGAAGTGGAGAAACACATTCAAGTTGAAGAGCAAGAAAAAACTGAAGCAATAGAAGCTGTAAAAGAGGAGGGCGAAGCAGCAATGGAAACTGTTGAAGAGCAGGCAATAGTACCAGAGGAATCAAGTAAATCTGCAAGTGAAGAACTAAAGTCCTCTAAAGAGGAAGATTCTCAGATCTCTCCTGAGGAAACCAAAGCAGAGAAAGCACCATCTGATCAACCAGAAGACCAAAAACCAGAAGAAACTGTGAAAGCAGATGAGGGTACAATGCAGGTAACAGAAGACAAAGAAAATGTTCCTGAAATTGTTACATCTGCATTGAGTATCTCAAGTGAGGTAAAGGCTGAAATCGATACCTTAGAAATTAAACCTGAAAAGCAAATAACAGATGTACTCAGTCCATCCTCTGTTGAGGTAACAAATGAATCACAGCCGGAAGTAGCACCCGAAACTGAAGTACCTGCAATCGATCAATCTGAGTTGCATTCCAGTACTGAAAGTGCTGACCCGGAAAAAGGGCAAGAAGTAATTACAACAGAAGCTGAACTGTTATCCTCTCAAGAGAAGGTTAAAGCTCAAAGCAGTCCTTTGAAAAAGCTTTTCAGCAGCTCTGGACTAAGAAAGCTGTCAGGAAAAAAGAGCAAAGGAAAGAAAGATGATGATGCTAAGGCAGACGTGACTGCAGAACCTGCACCTGCTTCATCTGAGTCACCAGAGGCTGCAGAATTAAATGGTGGAGATAGCTCAGCCTCTTCTCCTGATGAGTCAGCAGAGACTTCTCCAACAGAAAAGCCAGTAGAGGAAGAACCACAGGCAGCAGACTTGGAAGGTGAAGGAGCAACATCTGATGGTGAAAGAAAAAAAGATGGAATTATGCCATGGGCCTCTTTTAAAAAGCTTGTCACTCCAAAGCGACGTCCAAAGAGACCATCTGAAAGTGATAAAGAGGATGAGATTGAAAAAGCCAAAACCTCAACTTTGTCCTCTACCGATAGTGGAGGTTCAGTTGAAAATCAGGAAGAGATCAAAGAACCTGGCGAAGAACAAAGACTTGAAAAAAGCACAGAAGAAAATAAAAAGAAAGCTGACAGTTCAGTTTCATGGGATGCCTTAATATGTGTTGGCTCTTCTAAAAAACGAGCTAGAAAGACTTCAGATTCAGATGAAGAAGAAATTCAGAGATCTCAGGAGGAAAGCAAGAAAAATGATGGAGATACAGTACAAACTAAAGAGCCTGAATCTGAAAGTCCAATCACAAGTTCACAAGAACAACAGGTTCAAGAAAGTCCATCACCAGATCAGGCTAGTAGCCCTACAGAAGGAGATGGGGTATCGACTTGGCAATCATTTAAAAGACTGGTTACACCCAGACGAAAATCAAAAACTAAAGCAGAAGATAAAACTGATGAAACTGCTGTAGTATCTAATCCAGAACAGTCTACCTCAGAGGGTGAAGGCAGCAAGGAAGAATCTTGGGTATCGTTTAAAAAGTTGATACCTGGGAGAAGGAAGAAAAGATCAGATGCCAAACAGGAGCAGGCTCTCCTCAGTGCTGATCAAGCAGTACATGAAAGTGCTGAAGATGACTCGGATGAACCTGCAGTAGTTCCTTTGGCTGAGTTTGATGCAGCTGAGCTAGAAAAACTAAATGCCCAGAAGTCTGTTGTAGTATCTGGTGCTGCTGATGTTTTAGGTGAGCAAAGGGAGTCACTTGAAAAACCCAGTGATGAACTTATTCATGCAGTTACAGTGACTTTAATAGAGGGAGAAAGGGCAGTCACTAGTCTTGAAGAAAGGGCTCCATCCTGGATTAGTGCAAAGGTTGCTGAGACTATTGAGCATGCAAAAGAAGTTGAAGAAACCACAGAAAAAATTAAAACTGAAATTACTGTTGAAGAAACAGTTGTATTTAGCACCGTTTCACAAGTTATGGCAGAAACGCAAAGTACTTTAATTAATGAAGTTGAATTAACGTCAGAAGCTTTAACTGCTCTGGAAGAGGCAATAGAAACATCATGCGCAGAAGAAACTACTGAAATGCTGTCTGCTGTTTCACAATTAGGTGAATCCATTTTGTCTACTGAGCAAGCTACACCTGTGCCAGAAGATGATGCAAGTGTACAAACTCTACAAGAACAAAAACAGCTCACTGATAATATATTACACGCTGTTGCGGAAAGTGCAAAACTTTCCTTCGATATTATAAACTCAGAAAGTGTTAATGTCTCACCTGATGTAAAGGAGGATTTACAGGAAACAAACCTGGAACAGAGTGCTGCTACTTTGACTAGAGACATTTTTACCGAACTTGTAGAGAATCAAAAGACTGCCTCCAGTGTGGTGGAAGAGCATATTGAGGAAGTCATTACTGTTACCAAGAAAGCGACTGAATGCATCACAACTTCTTTAGATGAAACTGTACAAGTTAGATCTGTGGAAAAGCTTAGCGAGTCTACTGTGGAACAAACAACAACTGTTGATAAAGATGAATCTGTCTCTGAGAAGCCCAGTGAAAGTGTCTGTGTTTCTGCTAATGATCAGGATACAAAAGGTGCCTACAAACCTGTTTTATATGCAACTCTTGAGAAATCGGGTGAAGATTTAAAAAATTCTGCTGAAGTCCAAGTGACAGAAGAAACCTTAGATAGTGGTGAGACAAAAGTAGTGGTTGAAGAAAAAATTACAGAGCTTGAGACTGCTTACAATGAGCTGTCTTCTCAAGATATAGCAGACCCTTTTAAAGGAGAACAGACTGAAGAATATGATTCCATTTCTGTTTCTCTTTTGGCTAAGGAATCTGAGGTTGATATTCCAACTGTAGGTGAGTCTGGAGTTACCATTTCATTTGAAAACCAGTTGCATGCTGATGAAAGTAATATACAATCTGAAGAACGTGTTTCTGTGCATACAGATGTGCAGGCTGAAATGAGTGTCCCAATCTCATCTGACAGAGAAGCTAAAGAAGGTAATACTGTGTCATCTAAGCTGCAAGAAGATGCTATTGTTGCATCAGATGTGAAGTATGTTAAAGAACCTGCCCTTATATCAGCTGAGCTACAATTTAAAGATGCTGCTCCTATGTCACCAGAGACTGAGCCAGATGTGCAGAATGAAGAAGGTGTTCCAGTGGCTCCTGAGGTGACAGCCCAAGAAGGTGCTCCCGTGGCAGATGAAATAAAATCTGTGGCATTTGAAATGAAAGCTGATGAAAGTACTCTTGTGGCAACTGAAATGGAACTTAAAAAAGAAGGTGATCTGGTGCTACCTGAGGTGCAAACTGAAGAAGTTGCTCCTGTGTTAGCTGAGATGAAGGCTGAAGAAAGTACTACTTTGCCAGCTGTATTGAAGACTGAACTGAGTGATACTGTGTTACTTGCTGAAGAAAGTGCCCCTGTGTCAATTGAAGTGCAAACTGAAGAAAGTTCTCCTTTGCTGCCTGAGTCGCAAGTAAAAGAGGGCACTTCTTTGCCATCTGAGTTGCAGACAGAAGACGATGCTCCAGTGCTAGCTGAGGTGAAGACTGAAGAAAGTGATGCTGTGCCCTCCGAAGTCCAGCTAGAAGTAGGTGCTTCTGTGCTAGCTGAGGTGAAGGCTGAAGAAAGTGAAACCATGACACGAGAAATGCAGGCTGAAGAATGTGCTCCTGTACTATCTGAGGTGCAGAATAAAGAAGCTGCTCCTGTGCTATCTGAGATGCGGGTTGAAGAAGCTGCTTCTGTGCCATCTGAAGTGCAGGTCGAAGAAGCTGCTCCTGTGCCATCTGAGGTGCAGATTGAAGATGCTGCTCCTGTGCCATCTGGGGTGCAGGTTGAAGAAGCTGCTCCTGTGCCATTTGAGGTGCAGGTTGAAGAAGCTGCTCCTGTGCCATTTGAGGTACAGGTTGAAGAAGCTGCTCCAGTGTCATTGGAGGTGCAGGCTGAAGAAGCTGCTCCTGTGCCATCTGATGTGCAGGTTGCAGAAGCTGCTGCTGTGCCATCTGAGGTGCAGGCTAAAAAATCTGCCCCTTTGCCATCTGAGGTGCAAACTGAAGAATCCACTTATTTGCCATCTGAGGTGCAGATGGAAGAAGCTGTTTCTGTGCCACCTGAGATGCAGGTTGAAGAAGTTGCTCCTGTGCCATCTGTGGTGCAGGCTGAAGAAGTTGCTTTGGCACCATCTGAGGTGCAGGCTGAGGAAGCTGCTCCTGTACCATCTGAGGTGCAGGCTGAAGAAGCTGCTTCTGTGCTATTTGGGGTACAGACTGAAGAAGCTGCTCCTGTGCTATCTGAGGTTAAAGCTGAAGAAACCACTCCTGCACCATCTGAAGTTCAGGCTACAGTAGAAGTTACTGTGACAGCTGAGATGCAAGCTGAAGATGTTCAAGTATTAACTGGAATGCATACTGAAGAAGGTTTCCCTGTGTCAATTGAAGTGCAAACTGAAGAAAGTTCTCCTTTGCTGCCTGAGTCGCAAGTAAAAGCGGGTACTTCTGTGCCATATGAGTTGCAGACAGAAGATGGTGCTCCAGTGCTAGCTGAGGTGAAGGCTGAAGAAAGTGATGATGTGCCATCCGAAGTCCAGACAAAAGTAGGTGCTTCTGTGCTAGCTGAGGTGAAGGCTGAAGAAAGTGATACCATGACACGGGAGATGCAGGCTGAAGAATGTGCTCCTGTACTATCTGAGGTGCAGGATAAAGAAGCTGCTCCTGTGCTATCTGAGGTTAAAGCTGAAGAAACCGCTCATGCACCATCTGAAGTTCAGGCTACAGTAGAGGTTACTGTGAAAGCTGAGATGCAAGCTGAAGATGTTCATGTATTAACAGGAGTGCATACTGAAGAAGGTTTCCCTGTTTTGGCTGAGCCTCAAGCTGAATGTGTTCCTGTGCCATCTGAAGTTCAGGCTGATAAAGATACTTCTGTGCTGAATGAAGTTCAGGCGGCAGAAGATTCAAAAGTGACAGATGAGGTGCAGGTTGAAGAAGGTGCCCCTATGTTAACTGAAGTGCAGACTGCACAAGATGCGTCAGTGACAAAGGAGGTTCAGGTCGAGGAATGTGTTCCTGTGTTGGCTGAGGTCCAGACTGAAGAAGGTAGCTCTGTGTCAGCTGAAGTGGCTGCTGAGCATGTCCCTGTGTCAGATGAGTTTATAGCTGTAGAAAGTGTCTCTGTTACCAAGGAAAAGCCAGGAGAGTGTACTGCCTTGTCAAGTGAAGTAAAGATTGAAGAAGGTGTTCCTGATTTGCTTGAAGAACCATCTGAAAAAGACTTTGCTGCATCAACAGAGCTACAAGTTGAAGAAAGTCACCCTGCATGTGTTGAAGGTGAGGCTGAAGAAGCCATTCATATGTCAGATAAAGTTGACATTGAAGATACTACTCCTGGATTAGTTGAAGGAATGGTTGAAGAAGTAGTATTAGTTGAGGAACAGGCTAAAGGAGAAGTGTTGGCTGAAGAAGATGTTCCAGTATCAGCTGAGGAGCAGGATACCAAAGATGTTCCTATTTCAGGTATTGCACAGGCTGAAGAAGATATCTCCATTTTATCTCAGGGGCAGATTGAGGAAGGTGTAACTACATTAATCGAAAAGAATGTTGATAAAGATGTTGTGTCAGATGAATGTGTTTCTGATGTACAGACAGAGAACTTCAAGCAGACTGAAGAAAGCATCCTAGCAAGTGACATGGAAAAAGTTATTTTAGTTGTGGATGATCATTTTGACAATACTGATACCACAAGCGAGCCACTCAACGTTGAAGATACAAAAGCTCTGGATGAGGAAACAAAGGAGGCAGGGAAACTTACCATTGAACAAAATGAAGAATCTGTGTCCCTAAGTAATGTAGTTAATCAGTTATCACTGATTCAAGAAGTCACAGAGGTAAGAGAGGAAATATTCACGACTGACATTCCAGAATTTGAAACTTCAGAGGCTAGCAATGTATCTGAGACAGTTACAGCTGCTGCAGTCGAAGAAAATATGTTAGAAGAGACTGTTAAACCTATTGAAACACCATCAGATTGCATACAGCCTTTTGAAAAGCCTGACCTAAATTTACAGTCAGAAGACCACACAAAAAATACAGAGGAGGCTCCAACCTTAGTGGCATCTGTTTCTCAAAAGGCTGCAGCTATTGTAGATGCTGCAATTGAAGCAGCAACAAATTGTTTTGTGGTAGATGCAAGCAGCCAAGATGAAACACCTAAAGGCACTACTGTAACACACCAAACAGAAGAAACGATTGTAGAATCAAACAACACTAAAACCAGTATTACCACTACTGTACATATTACAGTTGCGACAACAGTGGAAAAAGTTATAGAAAAAATGAATGATCATGAATGTGTCAGCACTGAAAGACAGAATCAGGAAGATGAATTTGTTTCCCAAGTTCAAGAACCTGTACATGAACCAATAAATGTCCTTAGTACTTCAGCACAAACCAAAGGAATTGAAACAGATGACAAAAATAAACCATCAACCCAAGAGTGTGCCGTCATTCCATCTACTGATTTGGTGGACTCCGAACCAGCAGGGACCACACTTAACGTGGAGGAAGAAAGCAAATCCTCTCCTATCAGCATTCAGGAAGATATCCATAAAATATCCATCCAGACAGATTCTCCTTCTACAGATACCCAAGAAAAGGCACAGCCTGTGGAATCCTGAGATTGAATGTAAGTTAAGAGTGCTGAAATGCATTTATTGGCTATCTGGAAGCTTCTGGGAGACCTGTCCTGAGAGAAGCATGTATAATGCCATTCTGAAAAAGCTGGTTGCCTAAAATGCTTTATACCACTGGGTTTAATACTTTGTGGGTTACCAACCAGGAATAAGCATGTAGCAAGTGAGTTAAGTCAGATCTCCTGATTTGTATGCTTGTTCCTGGTCTGATACAAGTATGAAAGCCAGGCAGAAGTTTTAAAAAAGAGAGGTCAGCAATGGCAGCCTGCACATTCTCTCAATACAAATTTCCTTTTAGTGATCCAGTTTTCACATTCAGTGCAGTGATGTTAATCTGAATGTGCTTTTAAAATGTGTGAGATACATTGTTTTATATGTTTTAAAATTAAAGAGACCCTATCACTTTGTCCATTTAGGGTAAAGTGACAATGAGGTTGATTTACTCAAATCTGATGCAGCTCTACATAGAAACCAATTAGCTTTCAGGGTTTTTTTGTTGGCAAAGCTTAATTGAACAAGCTAAAGTTAGAAGCTGATTGGCTAACATGTACAACTGCACCAGATTTTGCACTTCCCGGTTTTAGTAAATCATCCTCTGTGTCTCTGTAAAGCCCCTACCCCCAAAAAACTTTAAACTCACATTTTCAGTGCTCCCTCTCCCTTTCTGCTTCCATCACAACCAATGCTAAAGTCCCTAATATCAGCTAGTGCAAGAACGCTAAGGGGAGCAGTGGCATCATTGCCTCGATCATGTGATAGTGCTTGGGCATGGGGAGAGAAAGTCAGGTGCTTCTCCATACCCAGAAGCACTAAGTATTGTAGCTGAGCACAACGGAGGTAGGCACAGTGAGGGAGAAGTTGGCATAGGAAATATAACTGGGTCAGGGGGAGCTGTGTCACTTTGCCATGAATGGGCAAGGGGACAGTGTCCCTTTAAGCTGTTATACCCCTTGTTTTGTGTTTAAAATAATCTTGATCATCTGGAAGGTAGTTTCACAATATTCCTTTACAAATGTAGTGAAACTGTGCACAGGTTATGAATATTAAATTTTAAAGCTGAACTCCAGGTATGGTTCTTATTGCATATTTACATTGGTCCAGCTTGGACCAATGTAAGTGTATGTGTGTATATATATATATATATATATATATATATATATATATATATATATATATATATATATAAATACACAGCATCTCACAAAAGTGAGTACACCCCTCACATTTTTGTAAATATTTTATTATATCTTTTCATGTGACAACACTGAAGAAAATACACTTTGCTACAATGTAAAGTAGTGAGTGTACAGCTTGTAGAACAGTGTACATTTTCTGTCCTTTCAAAATAATTCAACACACACCGCTGGCAACAAAAGTGAATACACTGCTGAGTGAAAATGTCCAAATTGGGCCCAAACTGTCTATTTTGTGTGGCCACCATTATTTTCCAGCACTGCCTTAACCCCTTTGGGCATGGAGTTCACCAGAGTTTCACAGGTTGCCACTGGAGTCCTCTTCCACTCCTCCATGATGCATCACTGAGCTGGTGGATGTTCAAGACCTTGGGCTCCTCCACCTTCTGTTTGAGGATGCCCCATAGATGTTCAATATCACATGCTTGGCCAGTCCATCACCTTTACACTCAGCTTATTTACCAAGGCAGTGGTCGTCTTGGAGGTGTGTTTGGGGTCGTTATCATGTTGGAATACTGCCCATGTCTCTAAAGGCATGGGATCATGCTTGGCTTCAGTATGTCCCAGTACATGTTGGCATTCATTATTCTCTCAATGAACTGTAGCTCCCCAGTGCCGGCAGCACTCATGCAGCCCCATACCATGACACTCCCACCACCATGTTTGACTGTAGGCAAGACACACTTGTCTTTGTACTGCTCACCTGGTTGCCGCCACACACGCTTGACACCATCTGAACCAAATTAGTTTTATCTTGGTCTCATCAGATCACAGGAAATGGTTCCAGTAATCCATGTCCTTAGTCTGCTTGTCTTCAGCAAACTGTTTGCAGGCTTTCTTGTGCATCATCTTTAGAAGAGGCTTCCTTCTGAGATGGCAGCCATGCAGACCAATTTGACGCAGTGTATTGTCGGTGCACTGACCAGCTGACCCCCCCCCTTTCAACCTCTGCAGCAATGCTGGCAGCACTCATACGTCTATTTCCCAATGAAAACCTCAGGATATGACATTGAGCATGTGCACTCATCTTCTTTGGTCGACCATGGTGAGGCCTGTTCTGAGTGGAACCTGTTCAGTTTCAGGGTCTTGGCAATCTTCTTATAGCCTAGGCCATCTTTGTATGTAGAGCAACAATTCTTTTTTTCAGATCCTCAGAGAGTTCTTTGCCATGAGGTGCTATGTTGAACTTCCAGTGACCAGTACGAGAGAGTGAGAGCGATAACACCAAATTGAACACACCTGCTCCCCATTCACACCTGAGACCTTGTAACACTAATGAGTCACATGACACTGGGGAGGGAAAATGTCTAAATGGGCCCAATTTGGACATTTTCACTAGGGGATTTACTCACTTTTGTTGCCAGCAGCTTAGACATTAAAGTGGTTTTAAACACTTTACAACCACATTTTACTACAGGTAAGCCTATGATAAGGCTTACCTGTAGCTACTCCGGATATCTCCTAAACCTGCATGGTTTAGGAGATATCCCCTGTGTCAGAATGTGCCGCCGTCATAGGTACATGCGCACTGAAGCAATGGCATGTACGTGCCGTTGCTTCAGTTAGTGTGCCAGTACCGGTGGCTCCCGCACGCATGCCTCCATCACGGCTCCAGAGCCTGCGACACCCGAAAGTAACTCCGGGATCGATGTTGCCGGCCGGAGCGGTGTAGGACCGCTGCGGGGCCTTCGATCTAAGGTGAGTAATTCATAATTAGCTAGTATGCTATGCTATGCATACTAGCACACTATGCCTGTGTCTTGCATTTTTTTTTTTTTTTTTTTTTTGTCAGTGGGTTTACAACTACTTTAATGGCTGTGTGTTGAGTTATTTTGAGGGGACAGCACATTTACACTGTTATACTGCTGTACACTCACTACTCATTGTAGCATAGAAATATATATAGATATATATAATATACTATACTTGTGGGATCGCTGTGGAAGGGCAGATTCACTATAGTGATTGCTGCAACTACTACTACTACTACTACTACCACCCTCTGCATAGTGAAAATAGGGCGTCCCTCTCTTGACAAAGCCACCTTTCACAGAATGACTTGCATTTTTTTTTTTTTTTATGAATACAAGGCATTCTCTGATTGAATGAGGTGGGATGGTGATATAACGATCATAATCCAAAAGCTTCAACTCCTACAGTGATCACCTTTGGGTTATACAGGTATTTGAAGGCTTTTTTTACCTTAATGCAGAGAATGCATTAGGATAAAAACCTTTTGAGTTGAGAACCACTTTAAAGTCCAGTTTTTAAGGCTACATGCACAGGGGTGGTTTGGCCTGTCAGTGTCAAATTCTATTCCACCATGTATTTGAGCTTGCTGCCAGCAGGGATGGATGCTTCACCCGTGCCTTCTGCACACCTGAAAACGTCAGGATTTGATGCTGATGGGGTAACTGGCCCATGTGCATGAGGCCTTAAGTGGAATTAATTCCACCTATCTTTTGGAGCTGAAGATGGTGCCATCTTATCCTCTAGTTAGATCTGCAGTTACCATGGTGCTGCACAAGTGATAAGCCATGATACCCAGCCATATGAGGGCTTGAAAGTTCATTAGCGAGCTGACATAAACACACCGGCAACCGTAATGGTTACCACCAAGGATCGGCCTTGAATGTAGAAAGCACTGCACATAGGCTTGTAGGCAGAAACCCACTTTGGCATGTTTAAATATTGATTTAATAACATTTATTAAACATTTCTAACTTGGGGTTTCTTGTGGGAAACAGCTAAATCAGTAAGTTTAGTTCCACTTTAAAAAAATGTTTTCAGTTCTTGAAATAGTATTGGTGCATACATGAAGATGAAGCGTCTGAGATAGATCATCCATTTGTATCCTTAAAGCAGAACTCCACCCAAAAGGGGATGTTCCACTTTAAGTCCTCCTCTCCTGCCACATTTGTCATGCCTTTTTTGGGGGGAATGGGGGAGTGGGTACCTAGTTTTGACAGGTACCCACTCCTACTTCTGCTCAGATAGCCTAGGCGATCTAAGTAGCAGTTCTCCTCTCCCCCTTCTTTCCCGCAGTCTTCTGGGACACTTCACAGGTCCCAGAAGACCATGGGGCTATTCACAAAATGTAGCCTGCCTTGCACATTCACAGTGGGCAGACGGCTGTGAAGCCGAAAGCAGCATAGCCAGCTGCCCACAGTTAGGATGCCGGTGACGGGAACCCTAAGGCTTGTGAAGAACTACAGGATTTGTAGCTGCTGACTTTTAATTCTTATTTTCCAGAGTGGAGAACCTCTTTAATTGTCCTTGTCAATCACCATAGTCCTGACCCTGATAATAGGAAGAATAGGGAGACATTTGCTGGTACAAAAAATATCGGTTGACTTCTGTCAGACGTGCATGCTGGAAAACCAGCAGCCGAACGACTCCCGATCAGCGCTCTCAGCCAATGGCAGAGAGTGCTGATCGGAGTGTTTTGTCAGAACACAGCAGCTTAGCGGGGGAGATTGCTGGACTAACCTTGCATAGTTAGTTAGTACAGCCGATTCGAACGGTGCTGTCAGTTTTTCTTTTTTGTGCAACGCGCGGGCTTGCAAAAAAAAAAAACTGTAATGTGTACCAGGCTTTAGTCCTGACCCTGATAATAGGAAGAATTATAGATGTATCATGCTAGATTATCCCTTTTTACTGTAGATGTTTATCAGTCACCATAGTTCAGAATCCTGTTGTTTATTCAATGTAGATGTATTATGCTTTTTCCCGCATTCAAATATTTTATGGGTGGCAGAAGTCTTGGAATTTAAATTGCTGTTTTTGAAAGTGATGACAAAAGGAAAGCATTTCACCCAACATATAAACAACATACACTATTGCGTGTGCTAAATAACACAAGTATATAATAAAGTCATCTTCCTACAAATCTCTCCTCTTGCCTAATGGGTGGAGATACACCGAACACAGGGGTGGCTGAAGGGTAGAGCCACTAGGGCAATTGTTTTAGTCCCAAGATGAAAAAGACCTCATTATAGAAAGTAAATTAGTATTTTCAAGTCTATGATACAAAATGCTAGTGCTTGCATTTTATATTACCCTTAAAGTGGTGTTAAACCAAATATAATATATTGTAGCTTACCAATCATTAGATGTAGTGGCTGTATTCATTTTCCTTGTTTAGGCTTTTTCCCTCTGTTTTTACCTGATCTGGCCAGTAACACACTTTCTGTATTAAAGTGCCCCCACTCTGGATGAAGGAGCACATGGTCAGAATTGTACAGCAACATTGTAGGTCTTGTGGGAGCGGAGTGTTAGATGTACAAGCAGATTTAGATACACTAAAGCCAAACTCCAGCTCACACTTTATAAGCAATTACAGCAACATTTTTCTTTTGAGGTTTTACATGAATAAATAAAATCTGGTCATTGTAAAGCACCCCTGTCAGTGGTAAATAGTTTGTCGCATCCCTGTAACTGATACATCTGCAAAAGAGTGAAAAACAGACTTACTAGGTCAGATCACCAGATGAAAATAAAAGAAAAAGTCTAACAAAAAAATCTAATGCAGCCATCACATCTATGAATTGGTAAGCTGCAATATAATAAATGTTTGCTAATGGGTTTAATACTGCTTTAAATATTGACCTGCGCTTGCAAGTACAGTTATTCATACATTTTGGTTATAACATTGGTAAATATTAATTATATATCCCAGTACTAATAATAATCTTTGCTTTCTTAACTAGGTTTTCAAGAAGCATTACTGAAGAGATGAGAATGTGAAAACTGTAATGTGAAAAAGCTGATTTTGAAGAATGGAGCGCATCAGCCGTCACTAAAATATGCGACAATCCTGAGGTTTCTCCGGGAGCTTAATTCAGAAATTGTCCCCCAGTTTCAATCTAATAAATGTCCTCCTCTTGATTGAAAAGCTAAACTACATGACACTAGGGAGATGTATTTCCAATTGCCTGGTGTGCGATATAAAAGCCTTTTTTTTTAAGTTTGGCTTAAAGCTGTATGTTTAAGAGAGTACAAATATCTGAACGTATACTACCAGTGTTCTAAAATCTTGTTCAGAAACGATGGGGGACACCTTGTGTATTTGTTTATACCTTCAAACCTGTTCTCCACTTTATTGTATATTTTCTTTTTCAAGTATATATGTATTAAAGAAGAACAAAACAGCAAACTAACCAAGCATACAATGCCTGTTAACCAGAAATAACTGCATGTAAACAAATAAAATATATCTGCAGCTTTCCTTTAAAAAAGGACAATTTCTTTAACCAAAAGCCAGACTTTAATGCTAAATTTGGAGAAAGCTGGAATCGGTTTGCTGTTTTATAGTCTTCTTAAGAAAGTTACTGGCTTAAGAAAAGAATCTGTAGAAGTTATTGTTTACGGTGACATTTAAATTATTACTCAGAGTTATTATAAATAATACATACCTATATATTAAGTGCACTATACAATTTATTAAGACACATTTTCAGCCTCTTACTTTAGCTTCCTTTCTGTAGGTCACATAGATGATCTATGTAAGTGCAAGTTTGCACCTAAACTATTGGTGACAAAAGTGACTACCGTAGAACGTACTTTAGCAGTTTTTATTTGCGTTTTTTTTTCTTTGATGGTTCTTGCAGCCCAAGTGGGGAACCTTTTTTCTAATCTGGAAGACTTTAAATTGGCTTGATAGCACCATTTATGGGACTGATCTTTTTTTAATGTATTTTCATTATGCTTCTGTACATTTTGCTAAACTGGGATTTATAAACTATGTAAGTTTAAATAAAAACTTTTGCTTTTATTTGTTTTTTTTCCTTTTTTTTCTGTAAGGTTACATGACATCTCTACCTAGGTACACTGTATGGCCAAACGTTTTATGGATATTTGACCACCACACCAATATGAGCTTGTAGAACATCCTATTCCAAAGCCAAATTATGAATTCCTTGTTTTGTTTAGTGGAAAGGAGAAAAACTATTTTACTTACCTGATCCTCTGCTCCCCCAACAGGCAGCACTCCACTTATGGCCCATACACACAATCAGAAATTCCATCAGAAAAAACTTGGATGTTTTTTTCTGACGGAATTCCATTCAAGCTTGCCTTGCATACACACGGTCAAACAAGTTTTCTGAACTTTCGACCGTCAAGAACACGGTGACATACAACACTACGACGAGCCGAGAAAATGAAGTTTAATGCTTCCGAACATGCGTCAAATTGTTTCTGAGCATGCGTGATTTTTTGCATGTCCGAATTGCATACAGACGAACGCATTTTCGGATAGGAACTTTTTCAGACTGAAAAATAGAGAACATGCTCTCAATGTTTTGCTGGCTGGAATTTTGCCCGCAAAAGTCAGATGGAGCATACACACGGTCGGAATTTCTGACCAAAAGCGCACATCCGACTTTTGCTGGCAGAATTTCTGATCGTGTGTATAGGGCATTAGTCTGGCGGTGGACTGCACCTCTGCATGCCCATAACCAGAGTAGGGCTATGGAACCTGGTCTGGTCTTGATGTCAGGACTCTAGACCTCTGGAGCATGGGGGTGTGGAAGCTGCGGGCACTGATCTATCTGAGTATAGCCCCTCTGCAGAGAATATTTTTTTAATTCCCAGAGTTGGAGTTTAAGTAATAAGTGAAGGGTACTTTTACGATACAGCACAAAAGGATATTTTAGACAATTGTTCACTTCCAAACTGATGGCAACAGTTTAAAAGGCCCTTTTCTGCTCCAGCATGAACAAAGTGCACAAAGCCCAGTCCTTAAAGACTCAGTTTGATCAATTTGATGTGGAGGAATTTAAATGTCCTGTACAGCAACCTGACCTTAACCCAACTGAACTCATCTGGGATGAATTGAAAACTGACAGTGAGCCAGTTCCTCACCTCCAACAGCAGTACATGTACTTTTGGGAACCAATTTTGGTATACACCAGCTACTAATGTCTGCTTAGTAAGAAATGGCTTAGTTCAAATTTACTTTTCTAAATAACCAGTCTCAACATAATTAACTAGCTGAGATCCGCGCTATAGCCAAATGACGGCTACAGCGCAGATCTGTTGTGCCGGGAGCACGTCATATGACGTCCTCCCCTTCTGTGCACTCCAGGGAGCGCGCGCGCCACCGGGAGCGCGCACGCGCTCTCGCCGTGTCACTGGGCACCCGATGCGCGTGTCCAGCGGCCGCGATGTCCGCTGGGCACCCGCGATTGCCCGGTAACACAGCGGGACCGTGGATCTGTGTATGTAAACACACAGATCAACGGTCCTGTCAGAGGAGAGGAGCCGATGGTGTGTTCTCTGTACAGAGAAACACTGATCGGTCTCCTCCCCTTGTGAGTCCCCTCCCCCCACAGTAAGAAACACTCCCAGGGAACATAATTAACCCCTCCCCGCCCCCTAGTGGTTAACCCCTTCACTTACAGCATTGATTGCTGTATAAATGACAATGGTGCCAAAAATGTGTCAAAAATGTCCGATGTGTCCGCCATAATTTCGCAGTCACAATAAAAATCGCTGATCACCGCCATTACTAGTAAAAAAAAAATATATTAATAAAAATGCTATAAAACTATCCCCTATTTTGTAAACGCTATAACTTTTGCGCAAACTAATCAATAATCGCTAATTGCGATTTTTTTTTTTTACCAAAAATATGTAGAAGAATGCGTTTCGGCCTAAACTGAGGAAAAAAAATGTTTTTTTATATATTTTTTGGGGATATTTATTATAGCAAAAAGTAAAAAATATTGTTTCGCTCTTCTTTTGTTTATTGCGCAAAAAATAAAAAAACGCAGAGGTGATCAAATACCACCAAAAGAAAGCTCTATTTGTGGGGAAAAAATAATAACAATTTCATTTGGGTACAGTGTCGTATGACCGTGCAATTGTCATTCCAAGTGCGACAACGCCAAAAGCTGAAAATTGGTCTGGTCACGAGGGGGGTTTAAGTGCAAAGTAATTAGGTGGTTAAAGCATGATTCCAACCAAAATGTTTAATTTTTTTTAAGTTTTGGCTAAAATGGTTAATAATTTCTTGATGCCTGTGCAAGAAATAGAGGGTGCAGTAGTCATTGGTACAGGAAAACAAAACTGCAACAAAAAACAGTGTGGCAAACTGTAACCCTTTGTAACTCTACTAAAATGTGTTCTTACGTTTGTCCATGTCCATGTTTCCGTTTATGATCGTGACAGGAGGTAAAAGGAGATCTCTCCAACAGGGACACAGAGGAAATAAAAACCTGATGAATACTCTTGCTCTTCTGGGTATGAAGGAGAATGTGACTCACTCCCTTTCCTCCCATGATGCATCACTGGATGCCTGAGCGATCAATCACCCTGCACCAATGCTGTCATGTGCGGCAACGAGAGCCCTATGTAACCTCTTACAAAATGAATTTAATATGTGAGTAGCAGTGTAGTGAAGGTGAGGTAAATGTAAATATCCTAATTGAAAAAAAACACAGTGTACTTGCCCAAATTTTTTTTATTATTTATATTTTTGGATAGAGTTGGAAAGGCTTAAAATCATCTGGTGTTTTTTCTTTTCAAATCCCAATAATAGCAACCAGACTTTGACTGTCAAACTCTTAATTTCTCCAAGTAAAACTAAGGTTAATATGACACGTTCAGTTAGAGATTATTAATAAAGTTAATAATAATAGGTAATAAAGTTACCTTTATTAATAGCATTATAAAAAAAACATGAGTTAAAAAATCTTGGCCAAGTAATAATGAAAATACTACTGGTACCAGTAACTGCCTCTACATATCCAAAACAATGTAAATATATAGTACTAGGAGTCTGTACATAGATAAAATCTATATACATTTGCAAAGACCACACTGGGCACTACTGGTACCAGTAGGATTACATGACCAAGAATGTTTAACTCATGTTTTTCATAATATGTTGTTAATCAAGGTAAATTTGTTTTAATTTCTAACTGAACATGTCATATTAACCTTACTTTTGCTTGGAGAAATTAAGGGGTTGGCAGTCAAAGTCGGATTGTTAATATTCTGATTTATTTATTTCTTATACTGATGACCCCTCCCCCCTCCCCTGGTGGTTATATATTTTTTCATTCATATATCATTTTTCTATATTTGTAGAAACATAGACCTGGTTGTGTTTTTTTTTTTTTTGTTTTTGCCATCTTTATCTCATTGCAGAGATCTACCTTCTCATCCAGTCCTGTGGCCATACCAAGATGTGAGACAAAATCTCTATAAAGGGAAAACAGCTGTTATGACAAGTGTTCCTGCTGGAAAATGTATTCTATATTCTTATTCTCGTAAAGACAAAAGTTTTGGGATTATTCCTCAATTTATGCCCATGTGACCAACATCACCAAGACAAACATGAAGGGTGAATCTCCTGAGCATGAACACAAAGAGGAAGTGAGAGTAAATTTCTACAAAGTGGGGGGGGGGAATTCCCCTCCTAGTCAGCTGTCATCTGAACAAGTGTCCCCATCTGAAGATATCCCCTCACATATTGTTCCGGTGATAACTGTAATTGTAAATGATAACTGTAACATTTTGAATTTTCCATCACATCCTGGCTCGGTGACATTCAATCTATCTCAGACACCAATGAAAGACAAGGGTTCCAACCCTTCTACCCTTCTAAAACTAAAAATATTTTGACTTCAAATATAATTTCAAATATTTGTAGACCCAGTCATGAAAATCTTATATAATCTCTAACATGTCAAAGTACCGGTAATCTAAAAAGCAAATTTCAATATTTTTACATCTGCAGCTTTCATTAAAATATTTGATGAACCGGTCCAGGTTCTTGTTAGGGAATTTTCTGTTATAGGGTGAAAGAGCTAATCCTCTGTTTTGCAATTGTTCTTCTCTGTTGTCACACTGTCATATTTTAGTCTCTACCAATGGACACTACAAGCAGCTGACATGCATTGTGTAGGCATGATCCAAATTATCACCATCAGAAACCCTGAGAACTGATGTGTAGAATAGTTGTAGATAGGAAATGGCTGAAGGAGATAAGTAGTGTTGATATACAGCAAGAAATAAAAAAGGTAAATTTCATGAAAAATTGTTTGGAAGGCTGTTTGTGACATGCAAAACTGTTTCCCAGTTTTCTCAGAGAGGAGAAGATTATACACTCACTCTATTAAAACCAGCCATGTATCAATATTGCTGGAGGCATTTTGTTAATGTGAGCCAAATCTATCAAGGAGTTAAAAGTGGATTTTAACTACCTTAGACCCGCGCTATAGCCAAATGACGGCTACAGCGCAGATCTATTGTGCCGGGACGACGTCTATTGACGTCGTCCCGGACACGAGCTGCCTGCACGCCCCCTGAAGGGCGCGCGCGGTGCGCTCTGTGATCAGCGAGTCTGTGAGACTCGCTGGATCACAGATCCGAGTAAGGGGTCGATCCCGACCCCTTACCACGTGATCAGCTGTCAGCCAATGACAGCTGATCATGTGATAACAGAGCCGGTAATCGGCTTTTTTTCCTCCTCGCGCTGGCAGCGCGAGGAGAAAAAAAAAAAGCCGATCACCGGCGGCAGTGAGAGGGACATCAGTCCCTCTCACTGCAATGTGCCCAGTCAATTGTGCCCACCTTTGCCCCATTAAAGTGCCGCCTACCAGTGCCCACACTGCCATCTCTCAGTACCCACAGTGCCATCTCACAGTGCCCACAGTGCCATCTCACAGTGCCCACAGTGCCAGTGCTGCACATCAGTGTCACCTGCCAGTGCTCATCTGTGTCACCTACCAGTGCTCATCTGTGTCACCTACCAGTGCCCATCAGTGCCCATAAGTGCCACCTATCAGTGCCCATCAGTGCCACCCATCAGTGCCCATCAGTGTCATCCATCAGTGCCCATCTGTGCCACCCATCCGTGCTACCCATCCGTGCCACCCATCCGTACCACCCATCCGTGCCACCCATCCGTGCCACCCATCCATGCCACCCATCCGTGCCCATCAGTGCCATCTTTGCTGTCCCCATCAGTACTGACTTATCAGTGCCCACCAGTGCAGCCTATCAGTGCCCACCAGTGCAGCCTATCAGTGCCACCGGTGTCGCCTCATCAGCGCATATCAATGAAGCAGAAAAATTACCTGTTTGCAAAATTTTATAACAAACTATTAAACATGATTTTTATTTATTTATTTATTTTTTCCATCTTTTTTTGTTTGTTTAGCAAAAAATAAAAACCCCAGCTGTGATTAAATACCACCAAAAGAAAGCTCTATTTGTGGGGAAAAAATTGTAAAAATTTCATTTGGGTACAGTGTTGTATGACCGCGCAATTGTCATTCAAAGTGCGTCAGCGCAAAAGCTGAAAATTGGTCTGGTCACGAGGGGGGTTTAAGTGCAAAGTAATCAGGTGGTTAATAAGTTGGTTATGCAAGGGTGGTGTGCTTTGTTTGGTATGTTTGTGTGGTGACTTTCTGGAGTCTGAACAGAACTAAACAACCCAGCAGAGTGAGGTTTCTGTGAATGAAGTGTATTGTCTTGTTAATGGTAATCTTCTTGGCATCCCATCCTTTATTTATTAGGGAGGATAATTAAAAGGTGAGTGCCTTGCCAATATAGAGCGTAACAAAGGTTGGAGGCAACTGGAAAGAGATAATTACTTCGCCATTGATCTAATTATTTTTGTGGAATTAGACATTTTAACATTATACTGTAATGTGTATTTCATGTTTGTACCTGTAGATTCTATTTTGGCCAACGCAGGTGGGCAGTCATTTTTTGCCATTCAGGACGACCTACTGACCTCCCCATGTCACTGCTGTAACAAAGTATCTACAGGGGAGCTTCCATTGAAGCAAAGGTCTCTCAGCAAGATTCAAATTTCACACATCAGCACTACTTCCTACCTCGGTTTCTTCTCCTGTGGGATAATCAGTGGGAGGTAGACAGCTCTGCACTGTGCAGTACAGCTGAGAAAAATGATCCCAGCATTATCCCATCAGCTACCTGCACATGTAGTCATGCGCAAGCATAGGCAGAACCTTAGAATCCAGGCCTGTTTATACAAAGAAGTGAACGCTTATATTAAATTGACAGGTATATTGTTGCATTATTTTTTTACTAGCTGTCTGTAAATAATAGATGGCTGGCAACCCTGGTAGGATAATCAGAAAATGGGCAAAATACAGGTTTTACTTGTAGGCAGGGGTCAAGTCCTGGGGAAAAAAGTGTGGGAACTCCCACCCAAGATCCACTCCCCCACCAAAAAAAAAAATGATGGGACACTATTCCTCCCACTGCCACTCTATACACCTAAGCTAGCTGTGGGGGCTATCTTACCAAAGAAACACATGTGTGTGTGTGTCACTCCACTCAGCAGGGCCACCAGGTACTCACGAGTCTGCCGTTCCTGGCCGCCATAGTCGCCACTGCATCAGTACAGGCTGGAGCAATTTCCAATCCAGTTCTCGTGTCGCCACCTGGCTCTCTCTCTTCACAGCTCCGCCCTTGCAATTTGAAGAGTGCGCCAATGCTGGGACAAGATCATCCAGTGCCCAGGGCAAACTCCTCACCCCCATCTAGCACAAATACCCCCCCTCAGCACAAATCCTCACTCCCTACATCCCCCCTACAACCTAAATCCACAAATTCTCTTACCCCCCATCCCCCCTCTCAGCACAGACCCCCATCCCCTCCATCTCCCCCTAGCAGCAAAAATCCCACCTTTCAGCACAAATCCTCACCCTCATATAACCCCTTTCAGTACTAACCCCCCTTCTCAGCACAAACCCCTGCCTTCACCTTCTTTCCTAGCACAAATCCTCCCCCATCTCTCCCTCCCAGCACAAATCCTCCCCCATCTCTCCCTCCCAGCACAAACCCTACCCCATCTCTCCCTCCCAGCACAAATCCTCCCCCATCTCTCCCTCCCAGCACAAATGCTCCCCCATCTTTCCCTCCCAACACAAATCCTCCCCCATCTTTCCCTCCCAACACAAATCCTCCCCCATCTCTCCCTCCCAGGATTTGTGCTGGGAGGGAGAGATGGGGGAGGAATCCTCCCCCATCTCCCCATCCCAGCATAAATTCTCCCTTTCATAACAAATCCTCTCATCTCCCCCCTCGGCATAAATTCTCTCTCTCATTACAAATCCTCTCATTTCCCCCTCCCAGCATAAATCCCCCCTCTTAACAAAAATCATCCCCACTCTCTGCAAAAAAATTCCCCCTCTCAGCAAAAAAAAACCCATCTCAAACCTGTGCCTCCTCTCCTCACAAATCCTCCCCCATCTCAAACCTGTGCCTCCTTCTCTCCCCTCCCAGTAAAAACCCTTCCCCATCTCCCCCTCCCAGCATATATTCCCCCTCTTAGAAAAAAAAATCTCCCCCTTCCCAGCATATATTCCCCCTCTTAGAAAAATACACCTCCCCCATCTCCCCCTCCCAGCAAAAATCCCCCCCTCTCATCACAAATCCTCCCCATCTCAAACCTGTGTCTCCTTCTCTCCCCTTCCAAATCCCCCTCCCCTGCTCTGTAAGAGCAGCCTGATATGCTGGGACTTGTAGTGCCCTAGATTATAGGGGACTGAAGAATGACAGCCTACTCTGCTGGGACTGTTAATGCCCTCTGTGGGGGACTGAGGATTCCTCAGTCCCCCCGCAGTCTAGGGCACTACAAGTCCCAACATAGGAGGCTGCCATAGCTCAGCCCCCAAAAGAGGGCACTACAAGTCCCAGCAGAGTGGGCTGCCACCAGTCCTTTAAACACAGCATGAGGAGACCGCACAGCGTTTCACCCCCATACACTCCTCCACACTCTCCCCTTACAATAGTGTCTTCGGCTCCTAGCCGCCCCACTCCAGAGTCTGGGCGGCATGTCACACTGCGGGCAGTGGGCAGGATTTCCCCTTGTCAGACACGTCCCCCTCCCAGACTCCGGCGCAGCACACAAGGCTGGAGATCACTCTGGCACTGCTCAGACACCCTTAGTGTCTGTGGGCAGCAGCGGCCGACTGGGCATCGCTGCCGACTTCCTTAGTGGAAAAAAATATATCAGCGGGCGGCCTCCGCTGTTTTACATATAAGTCCTTCACTAACGGCGATGTGATCGGCTCGGGCGGCTCTAGTCCTGCAAAGGGAACGGTGTTCCTGCTGTGAAAAAAGTGCAGGGACGCCGTTCCCACACGTTCCCGTAGGACTCGAGCCCTGCTTGTAGGTGACTTTCCCAGGGTTGGAAAAATTCCAAAAAGACGTTACCTTGCAAGAAAAGAGCTCTAATACTCACCTCTCTGGCAGGCTTTGTCTCCTACCTCTGCTCTGTTCCGGTGCTGCAACTTCCATCATTCACCTTGGCTTTCAACACTTCTAAGAATGTTGAATGCCTGTGTCCTCTGCCTTGCATTGTGAATCCACCCTCTTACTCCTATGTCACTACAGGACATCACATAGCAGTGATGTAGAGGCTAGAGAAAGGTACCATGACATGTGATGGGAGAAACAGGCATCTGACACACTTTCAGGCTAAAAGACTTACAGAGGCTGTAGTACAGGAACAGAGCAGAGAAAGATTGCAGTACCAGAGAAGCAAGTGTATACTTATAGTTACATAGTAGTCCACAAGTCCACCAAGTCCAACCTATGTGTGTGATTATATGTCAGCATTACCTTGTGTATCCCTGTATGTTGTGGTCGTTCAGGTTCTTATGTAATAGTTTCTTAAAACTATCGATGCCCCCTGCTGAGACCACCGCCTGTGGAAGGGAATTCCACATCCTTGCCACTCTTACAGTAAAGAACCCTCTACATAGTTTAAGGTTAAACCTCTTTTCTTTTAATTTTAATGAGTGGCCACTTGTCTTGTTAAACTCCCTTCTGCAAAAAAGTTTTATCCCTATTGTGGGGTCACCAGTACGGTATTTGTAAATTGAAATCATATCCCCTCTCAAGCGTCTCTTCTCCAGAGAAAATAAGTTCAGTGCTCGCAACCTTTCCTCATAACTAATTTCCTCCAGACCCTTTATTAGCTTTGTTGCCCTTCTTTGTACTCGCTCCATTTCTAGCATATCCTTCCTGAGGACTGGTGCCCAGAACTGGACAGCATACTCTAGGTGCAGCCGGACCAGAGTCTTGTAGAGTGAGAGAATTATAATTTTATCTCTGGAATGAATCCCCTTTTTAATGCATGCCAATATTCTGTTTGCTTTGTTAGCAGCAGCTTGGCATTGCATGCCATTGCTGAGCCTATCATCTACTAGGACCCCCAGGTCCTTTTCCATCCTAGATTCCCCCAGAGGTTCTCCCCCCAGTGTATAGATTGCATTCATATTTTTGCCACCCAAATGCATTATTTTAAATTTTTCTACATTTGCCATGTAGTTGCCCACCCCATTAATTTGTTCAGATCTTTTTGCAAGGTTTCCACATCCTGCGGAGAAGTTATTGCCCTGCTTAGCTTAGTATTGTCTGCAAATACAGAGATTGAACTGTTTACCCCATCCTGCAGGTCTTTTATGAACAAATTAAACAGTATTTGGTCCCAGCACAGAACGCTGGGAGATACTGTACATAGGTATCACTTCTATTGCAAAGCACCCTTGTTTCGGAATATTTGCTATCCTGACAAAGTCACATTAAAGGGTAAGTTAACTTTCTTTCTAAAATCCAGCTCCCCTATGTATCAATATAACATTAATATATATATATATATAATATATATATATATATATATATATATATATATATATATATATATATATATATTTATATCGTACATCGCTTGCAAAAAAAATAAAAGCTTTCTTTGAACTTCACAACAAGGCCTTACCTTGGCCCTTGCTGTGTTCCTTATGCCCCGTACACACGATCGGAAATTCCACCAGCAAAAGTCGGAACTTCCGACCGTGTGTATGCTCCATCGGACTTGTGCAGGCGGAATTTCTGCCAGCAAAAGATAGAGTGCTCTGATAGGGTTCTCTGATTTTCTGTTGGAAAAACCATCCAAAATTTTTCCGACGGACATTCCGATCGTGTGTATGAGGCATTAGAAAGCTTCAGAGACTTCTTATAAATACTCTCAGTGAGTAAGTTACTTCAAGAAGATGGAAATGAGTGGATCCACTTTTTCATTCACTCAGGAAGAAGCTTCACAGATTATGTCTCAAATATCTGGATCAAGGAATTTTTTGTACTCCACCCACACATAATACTCGTTCATAGGAGAACTTGCTTAAAAAGCACATATGGAACTACATGGACTGACCCTTGCTGAGAACCATCGGGTACAGAGGATCCCGAGGGGCTTGCAGGCAGTGTTGGTCATCTTACTTTAAAAAAGTAATTAGTTAAGTTACAAATTACTTCTCCCAAAAAGCAATTGCGTTAGTAACTCGGTTACTACATTGGAAAAGTAATTAGTTACTCAGCAAAGTAACTGTGACAGGGGTGGCAGCGGTGGTACTTGAGGGGTGGCAGCGGTGGTACTTGGGGGGGTGGCAGTGGTGGTGGTGTACTTGGGGGGGGGGGGGGGGGGGGGGCAGTGTTGGTGGTGTACAGTACTTGGGGGGGTGGCAGTGGTGGTACTTGGGGGGGGGGGGGTGGCAGCGGTGGTACTTGGGGGGGGTGGCAGCGGTGGTGGTGCCATCTTCTCCCACCACCACCTTTGCCTCTTACTGATCCCATCCCCCACCACCACTGATCTCATCCCTACCGTATCCCCCATCACCTCTGTTGTAGAAGTGATGGTGGGTGGGTAGGGATGGGATCAGTAAGAAGCAGAGGTGGTGGAGGACTTGGGATGGATCGATTGCACTGCAATTCGAATCGTCAGACAGTCACTTACTTGAATGCCTCCAGGGATGCCTTTCCTCATTGGGAGAGAGAGACCCTCCCCTTCACTCGATTAGTGTCAGCTGACTTAATTTTCAGTGTCCCCGCCTCCCCCGCCCCGCCTCCCTACATTCTCTCTCTCTGGATAGGCGGAACGGGATGGGGCGGACCAGACAGTCTCTTTGAGTCTCAGCCTCTTCTCAGCTCAGCGGGCAAAAGCCCCCCTCCCCACGGTGGAACGAACGGCCAGGCAGCGCGGCCACAGCGGGCCTCCCGGGCGGTAGATGTAATAGAGGTAACGCCACCCAAGTAATGGGAACTGAGTTACCATGAGAGGAAGAGTAATCAGTTAGATTACTTGTTACCCTCTAAAGTAACCGCGTTAAGTAACTCCGTTTATTTTAACTGAGTTACTTACATCACTGCTTGCAGGTGAGATTGACTCCAACATTATTCAATGATAAATGAGGAATTTAAGAATACTTTCATGCAAATTCTTAGTGTTCATTTGATCTCATGACACTTACCATCTCCTATATTCATAAAGAACTTGTTGTTCTAACTGAACAGATTAAACGATTGGCGACCGGCTCACATTGATATACGTTGGCAAAAGGGCACGTACAGGCAGCTTAATGTACCTGTACGTTGCCCTTTAAGAATCGGTTTGCAGGCCACGACCTCCGTGAGTGTGATTGCGGGACCCGATGTCCGCAGGGATACCTGCGATCGTTTCACGGAGAGGAAGAACGGGGAAATGCTGATGTAAAAGAGCATTTCCCCATTCTGCCTAGTGACACTGACACTGGTCACAGCTCCCTGTAATCGGGATCAGTGATCAGTGTCATGTCACACATAGCCCCCCCCCCCCCACAGTTAGAATCACAGTTAGAATCACTAGGACACGCCAAAAGTGTCCGATCTGTCTGCCATAATGTCGCAGTCACGATAAAAATTGCTGATCGCCGCCATTACTAGTGAAAAAAATATATTAATAAAAATGCCATAAAACTATCCCCTATTCCCCTATTTTGTAGACGTTATAACTTTTGCGCAAACCAATCAATAAACGCTTATTGCAATTTTTTTTTTTACCAAAAATATGTAGAAGAATATGTATCGGCCCAAACTGAGAAAAAACATTTTTTTTATATATATTTTTGGGGATATTTATTATAGCAAAAAGTAAACAATAATGCAATTTTTTTGTTTTTAGCGCAAAAAATAAAAACAGCAGAGGTGATCAAATACCCCCAAAAGAAAGCTCTATTTGTGGGGAAAAATGGACGTCAATTTTGTTTGGGAGCCATGTCGCACGACTGCGCAATTTTCAGTTAAATCAACGCAGTGCCGAATCGCAAAAAGTGCTCTGGTCTTTGGGCAGCCAAATGGTCCGGGGATTAAGTGGATAAGCGAGTAGCGCAGGACCTCAGCACTTCAGTGACGGCTGAGGAGTTTACCAAATTAAAAGAATTGGTTGATGTAAATATCAGTAAACATGAATCGGATCTAGAAACAAGGAAACTGCATAAATTTGACCAAGACATTGAGGACTATGAGAAGAATGTATCGAGCTGTATCGATGGCCGCGCCCATACAACTGACGCGGTGGTTCTGATTATGGAGGTATGAGAAGAGAGGTCTCTGATAATTCCTCAGCAAACACTGATACTTATTCTTCATCCAGCTTTTTACATCAAGCCCTCCGTGGAGGATATCCTCGGATGCAAACTCGCTCCCGGCTGAACAGGAAGGATTCAGTGGGTTTGGAACGATCTGGCAACACACGAGGCAATCAGGGTCAGGGGAGAGAAGCCTGATTCATAATATTTCAAGGTGGGTCCTGTCACCAGAAGAGGTAGGACTTTTTAATCGTGGTCTTATCGTGGAACTAAATAGGAAAGTTATTTCACAAAAAAAAAGAGTAAATCCGATGAGCCACGATAACAGCGTCAACTCAGCAAACAGACTCCTCCTGAAGACACAACAATGTTTAAACAATGAATAATGCTATATACACAAGGGTGCACTATATTCAGATCCGAAGTCACCCCCAGTGGATGTCCAGTTAACTACACAAGTGGCCACTGTGAGATAGAGGTAATCTAGACAGCCTATGCTATTTTAATGGAAGAGCTAACCCCCCACTGGTGTGATGTATATATTTATAGGCTCCCTATGAGTAATGGCAGTAGAGTTCCACGTGACAGATCTGTATTTTTTCACTAGCTAGTTGGAGCTCATTAACTGAAATCCGTTTGGTTGCAGATGAAACAATAGATTGCAAGTGGTGAAGGCCTAAGGCATCTGAGTATAGTCAGGGCCGATCCTAGGGTCACAGGTGCCTGGGTGCAGAAATATTTCTGGTGCCCCACATGGGCGTGGTCATCTTACTAACTCCTCCCCTTACTAATGTTTCAAAGGCAACAACTTCACCTCTCCATCTGTAAGCCCCACCACTTTGTTTTATGGCACAGTGGCAGCGTTTGATGGGCACAGTGGCAGCGTTTGATGGGCACAGTGGCAGCTTTTGATGGGCACAGTGGCTGCGTTTGATGGGCACAGTGGCAGCTTTTGATGGGCACAGTGGCACTGCGTTTGATGGACACAGTGGCACTGCGTTTGATGGACACAGTGGCTGCTTTTAGGTGGGGCACAGTGGCTGCGTTTGATGGCACAGTGGCAGTGGTTAATGCGTACAGTGGCTGTGTTTGATGGGCACAGTGGCAGTTTTTGATGGGCACAGTGGCTGCGTTTGATGGGCACAGTGGCTGCTTTTAGGCGGGGTACAATGGCAGTTTTGGTACATGGGCACAGTGGCAGTTTTTGATGGGCACAGTGGCTGCGATTGATGGCACAGTTGCAGCGTTTGATGTGCACAGTGGCTGTGTTTGATGGGCACAGTGACAGCTTTTGATGGGCACAGTGGGCTTTTGATGGGCGCAGTGGCGCTGTGCTTGATGGGCACAGTGGCAGGGTTTGGCCACACTAGCTGCTTTTAATGGGCACAGTGGCTGCGTTTGATGTGCACAGTGGCTGTGTTTGATGGGCACAGTGACAGCTTTTGATGGGCACAGTGGGCTTTTGATGGGCGCAGTGGCGCTGTGCTTGATGGGCACAGTGGCAGGGTTTGGCCACACTAGCTGCTTTTAATGGGCACAGTGGCTGCGTTTGATGGGCACAGTGGCTGCGTTTGATGGCACATTGGCTGCGTTTGATGGTACAGTGGCTGCGTTTGATGGGCATAGTGGCTGCGTTTTATGGCACAGTGGCTGCGTTTGATGGGCAAAGTGGCTGCTTTTGATGGGCACAGTGGCAGCTTTTGATGGGCAAAGTGGCTGCTTTTGATGGGCACAGTGGCAGCTTTTGATGGGCAAGTGGCAGCTTTTGATGGGCACAGTGGCTGTGTTTGATGGGCAAAGTGGTAGCTTTTGATGGGTACAGTGGCTGTGTTTGATGGGCACAGTGGCAGCTTTTGATGGGCACAGTGGCTGTGTTTGATGGGCACAGTGGTAGCTTTTGATGGGCACAGTGGCTGTGTTTGATGGGCACAGTGGCTGCGTTTTATGGCACAGTGGCTGTGTTTGATGGGCACAGTGGCTGCATTTTATGGCACAGTGGCTGTGTTTGATGGGCACAGTAGCTGCGTTTGATGGCTACAGTGGCTGCGTTTGATGGCTACAGTGGCAGCGTTTGATGGCTACAGTGGCAGCGTTTGATGGGCACAGTGACAGCGTTTGATGGGCACAGTGACAGCGTTTGATGGGCACAGTGACTGCGTTCGATGGGCACAGTGGCAGCGTTTGATGGCACAGTGGCTGTGTTTGTTGGGAACAGTGGCTGTGTTTGGTGGGCACAGTGGCAGCATTTGGGTCACGTTGGCTGTGTTTGATGGGCACAGTGGCTGCATTTGGTGGGCACAGTGGCAGCATTTGATGGGCACAGTGGCAGCGTTTGATGGCACAGTGGCTGTGTTTGGTGGGCACAGTGGCAGCGTTTGATGGGCACAGTGGCAGCGTTTGATGGGCACAGTGGCAGCGTTTGATGGGCACAGTGGCAGCATTGGTGGGCACGGTGGCTGCATTTGGTGGGCACAGTGGCTGCGTTTGGTGGGCACAGTGGCTGTTTTTTGGGCACAGTGGCAGCATTTGATGGGCACAGTGGCAGTGTTTGATGGCACAGTGGCTGTGTTTGATGGCACAGTGGCTGTGTTTGGTGGGCACAGTGGCTGCGTTTGGTGGGCACAGTGGCAGCATTTGGGCACGGTGGCTGTGTTTGATGGGCAAAGTGGGCGTTTTGATGGGCAATTGGGCATAGTGGCTGCTTTTAATGGGCACAACAACTTACTTCAAAGTTCCTTGACCGTCCTGGACGCTGGTGCAGGGACAGGGAGTAACTCACTGTGACTCACAGCAATGCAGGTCGCCGCAGCTGAGAAGCTCTGCTCTCTCTCTTCAGGAGACAGGAGGAGTACTTCAGAGAAGGCAACGTGACCGGCACGAGACATGCTCCAAGTCCGCTCTGGCTCTGCTCCCTCTGAGCCACGCTGTCTGAAGATGACAGAGGTGGGCAGAGCTTGTTTACTAGCTGTGGAGGCGGCGCACAAAGAATGCTGGGGCGGCGGCGGCCTCTCTGACTGACGTCACTGGTTGCCAGGCGGCCGGCGATTCTAGCAAGTTAAGTGAGCAACCAGTGCAGTCAGCTTCGGCGCCCCACTTCTGGAGGCAAATTACAGCGCTGGGGTGCGGTGCACCCGCCCAGGATCGGGCGGGTGCATAGTGTTCCAGCAATGCAGTAAAGTGTTCTTGGGTAGAGATGTGTGCGCACTGTGTTCTGTAGTGGTAGTAGTGAATAGATAAAGATTGAGCTGCTTGCTCTCTCACCAACAACCCAAATCGATATGCAGTCTTCTAGACAGGAACACGGACGGTGACACTCCGGCAGCTGATACTCTGTCTCGGCCTTCTGTAGTTACTTTCCACACAGGTCCGCACTGATGGGTAGGTACTGTAAATGATGCTAGTAACAGGATGTCCGACAGTGGGTAGGAGGATTAGGCCCCTCAAGCCTTGTGATGAAAGTAGCGTTTAGTGTGGTAGGCCGCGACCTCTCTCTCCCTGTCAAACAGAGAGGTCCGTCTTGCGTCAGGCCCAGGAGGAAGAGAGCAGAGTCTATGGAAGCGGATAGCATGTGCAGGAAAGAGGTGTGGAGTGTATGGCAGTGGGTAGTATGTACATGAGAGGGATGCGCAGTGTAAGGCGACGGGTAATATGCACATGAGAGGGGTGCAGAGTGTAAGGCGGCGCATAGTATGTACTTAAAAGGGATGTGGAGTGTAATACGGTGGGCAGTTTTGACAGGAGGGGGGTGCAGATGGTATAAAAGTATATGGTGTGAACGAGCCCTAATTCCTTGCTCCAGCACTGCAGAGGCCACTGGCAGTGGGCAGTGGCATGCATAGTAGAGTTGCCACCTGTCCAGGATTCACCCGGACAGTTTGGGGAGACTGAAACCCGGACACATTATTTAGACTGGGCTGTGGCTCCCCAAGTAACTAAGATAGTCACACAAAAATCTGTTGCCATTCAGAAGCTGCGGCCCGCTGTCTGGGGTCAGGTTTGGCATCACTGGGGGGGGGGGGGGGGGGGGCATGACGTCAGCAAGAGCAGTTTGGCCACACACACTGTTTGCCGCAGCTCTCTGCATTACCACTCTCCTTGGGGCCCCCAAAGGTGTCCCAGGTCTTTTATAATCCTATAGTGTATACTACCAAAACAAATGTGTCCTGTCCTGCTAAAGTGTTCGGGTTTGGCTTGAAGAAAAGGTGGCAACCCTAATGCATAGAGCAACTGAAGCTAGTGGCCCAGCAACAGTACTGGCCTCCCACCCTGCTGCAGACACTGCTCTTTCCCCCCCTCCTGTCCCCCATCTCAACCCCCTTCCCCAAGTCCTTGCACACAATTCTCAACATCTCATAAAATCCAACCACCTCT